>CAMQGK010000144.1:20880000-21550000 GCA_947000775.1 Pterois miles | reverse complement strand
GGATGGCTGCAGACTGTGTGCCAACACACAGTCTCAATCTGCCACTGGGCTTTTTATTTTCAAGCCAGCGTCACACAGATAGCTGTTTGATGTTGTAGCCAGGGACGGCGACATTATTCAAAACAAACAGTAAATAATCTGTACTTACAATTGGTTCTTGCCTCGTTTAATCATTTATCGGAGTAAACTTGTTGTCATGTTGCTTGTATTTTTCCTACATTTTTAAATTTTTTTTTCCTTGAAACTCACTTATGAATTGGGCTTTGGCATTAGTTTTGGACGTGTCAGGTATGGCGTGTCAGTATACTGTCATTACATGCATAGTCTTTTCTACATAAAATTCAGTTTTCACAGGAACTGAGGTTTAGGCAACACAACCATTTATGTAGGGTTAGGAAACAACTGTGGTTGACTTCACTGACTAGTGATCAGCTTTCAGTCATTAGTCACGTGACTCCTGAGTCTCGTGACTAATGACTGATATGACAAAATAAGTTAATGTTTCACAAGGGCCACAGCGGTTTCCTAGTTGAAAGTCCTGTGTTGTTTGACCCATCCAGCGTCCCCTTCCACCCGCCCTACAGACTTTCTTGATAGCCAATAATGATGCAGATAGGTTTGTGATAGAGTTACTCAATAGTGCCTCCGTGCATTGATATCTCATGCTGAGGCGCACTGATCAGTTGGTGGTATCTGATGAGTTGGGAGTGAGAAGAGTTGGTTATATCTATTATATATCTTCAGCTGTAATTATTCAGTGTATTTTATTAAAACCAATGACCAGCTATACATCCATCAATTTAAAGAAGGCCGTCATCTGCTTTACTGAGTTCAGGTCATGCTGGCAGCCAGCGAAGCAGTTAGTGCATACGTCCTTCTCCAACCCGTCTACACTAACCCAGAGGAGCTCTTAAGTTGTGTGCAGATCAGTTGGCATTTCTTCACAGATATTTTAACATCTCACTGCTGCAGTCTTTAGTCCCCACATGTTCAAGAAAACCACCATTATTGTTGTGCCCAAAAACTCAAACCCCCCGCCTGAATGACCACCACCCAGTAGCACTCACCTCCACCGTCATGAGGTGCTCTGAGTGGATAGTTAAAGCCTTTAATTTACAGACCAAACAGATCAACTGAAGACCATCACCCTATCCCTCCACACTGCCCTCTCACATCTGGACCACAGGAACACGTATGTGAGAACGCTGTTCATTAACGTTACTTCAGCATTCAACACCATTGTGCTCTCCGAGCTTGTCATCGAGCTCAGAGTCCTGGGACTGGACACTGCCCCCTGTAATTGGATCCTGAGAGTCCTGACAGGCAGACCCCAGACACCACTAGGCACCGTCACATCCTCCCCTCTCAACACCAGTGACCATCAATGCTGCATGCTCAGCCCTCTCCAGTACTCCCTGTTCACACACGAATGCATGGCCACACACAGTTCCAACACCATCATTAAGTCTGCTGATGACACAACCTTCATCGGCGGCTACGGGATGGCCAACAGAGAGGAGGTCAGAGCCCTGACAACTTGGAGCCCGTTTAAATCTCAGCAAAACAAAAAAGGAGCTGATTGTGGACTACAGGAAGAAACAGGGACACCCTCCCATCTCCATCAATGGTAGAGTCAGCAGCTTCAGGTTCCTCGGGTTCACCTCCTCTGCAGGCTGAGGAGGTTCAACATGGACTAGAGCTCATCGAGAGTATCCTGATCAGCTGCAGCACCGCCTGGTATGGCAGCTGCACCGCCCTCAACTGCAAGGCTCTACAGAGCCAGGATGGAGCTGCTATCCATGGAGGACCACTACACCCAGCGGTGTAGGAAGAAGGCCACCAGGATTATTATAGACCCCAGTCACCCTAGCCACAAACTGTTCTGCCTGCTGCTGTCTGGCAGATGGTGGCAGCATGTGTGATGTTCCTTTCTTACATATACATTTTTAATGAGCATTGTGAGCATTGAAGGGTACCTGACACCTAAGACTTTCATTACAAACTGCTTGCTGTAATTGTGCATATGATGAATAAACAAATGTGAAACTTGAAACTTTACATAACAAGTGTATTTATTTAACGTAACAAATGTAATTATTTTAACCCCAACCAAGTGGTTTTGTCGCCTAATATAACCAAGTAAACCTAAAAACTAAGTTAACGTTTGATGGAATTTTATTTTGAAAATACACTGTATGCATGTGATGAGCAGAAACTGACACGCCGTCCCTGACATATCCAAAGCTACAGCAGCATACATTGAAGTGCAGGGCCTCTGATCAAGCATCTGTATTCGACAAGCTCAAGAGAATCAAGAGAATGGGTGAAAGCTGGAAAGTAGATTGACCTGTAAGTTTTCACCACAACAGTCGAGCATCAGTCCGCCTGTTGGGCTCACGCTCCCTCTCACATGATTCATAACTAAGTCCCCATACGAGACGATCTTCACACCTCAGCCGGGCCTCGACAATCTGTCCATGAACAATGTGATCTTATCCCTACTCGTCATATTTCACTGTTTGGGCAGAATCTCCTGGGAATCCTTTTGAGTATGTTGATGCAGAAGGTTCGGCATTGTAATATGTGGTTAACATTGTGAGATGGTCGTAGTTAGGTTTAGGCAACAAAACTACTTGGTTAGGGTTTTAAAAAATGGCTTAAATAAGTATATCCTGTTACGTAAGCTATGGCTGTAATGTCATGACACGTGACATAACGTCCTCAGTAAAAACATTTTTAACATCCATTAAAAACTAAAAACCTCAAGTAAGAATACAAACCATTATACAAACCTTACATTCATCTTGTGGTTCTTCACAAACCTCAAAGTTCTTCTCAGTTTACTGTTTATGACTTGAAATGACTTGAAACTCAACAGCACTCAGATGAATTTATCAGATTAATGGTGAGGAAAAGAAAACTGAAACAACATGCAAATTTCATCATCAAGAAATTAAAATATCCTGTTTTAAAAAAAACTCATAAGCTGATCCTCCCCAGCCGACTCTGTTGGTCTGTTGTGTGTGTGTATGTGTGTGTGTGTGTGTGTGTGTGTGTGTGTGTGTAATAGTAAATTGCTGACTTCATTAAGGCAGGCCTCCTCTCCTCACTCATTTAATTACAAGAGAAAAGGTTAGTGCCACAATGCAATTTACCAAATGTGATTTCTTAGCAGCTATTAACTGTATATATGTGTGTGTGTGTGTGTGGTGACAGAGAGGGGGAGGGGTCTTTTTGTGCTCTGTCTGAGCGTTTGTGTGTGTGTGTGTGTGTGTGTGTGTGGGTTGTGTGTGCTATTAAGTTCACAGGCGGCCATTTACTGATATAGAGGATTTTTAAAATTTTAATTCTTTGAGGAATGCACACGTAGCTGACAGGTAACCAATACCTGTCCCTTCACTCACCAGTTATTAATCAGAGCGGTACGTTTCAATATTTGGAAATAAACAAAACCCAAGTTAGGAAAAGTTGAGACAAACAGCTCAGTTGGTCACAGTAGTGTGGGTTGTGTGAGGAAAACATCACTGCACAGCAGCAGGAGCACAGTGAGACATCGGACTCGAGGTCTGATATATCAGCAGCTGGATTCGTGTTGGTGCGGTGGTTAGCACAGCTGCCTCATAGCGAGAGGGTCAAGTTCAAACCTGGCTTGTGTGTCGAGTTTATTCAAGAAATCTGCCTTTATTTCCTTTGTAATGTCTCTACCTGACATCGCTGAAAACTCCATATTGATATGCCGCGTACGAAAGCTTGAGAGGCCTAGCAACAGTAACCAAGGGGGGAATCCTGTCATCATTTCTTGTGGTGCGTGGAGGCTCTGCATGTTGTCAGCGCTGATTCTGCAATTCTGAAGTTTTGTAACTACTGACGAGCTGACTGATCGCGCTGTGTGTTTCATTTCAACATGGTTCAAGGGTAGACTGGCCAAGCTGGTTCGCCTGCACAGACATCACGACAAGTGTTCACCGAGAAACCACAGCAACAGTTACATGACATAAATACTTGGAAAGAAACAGGCAACACGCTGACGAAAAAACAGTCACAGGTCACAGGTTTCATTGAAAGGGTGGGGACCCAATCACAGAGAGATGGAAATTTAGACTTGGAGGTAAGCGACACTAATAATTGCAGTACACAAATGCAATGTTGGCGGTACATACTGTACATTGATGTTTACTGTTTACTGCTGTTGCCAGGCAGCCCTCCTTTCTGGTATCACTTGTTCACTTCTTGCTTATAAAAGAATATTTTGTTTGTACACCTCATGAATGAACACGCTGAGCACAAACGCCTCTGTGCATGCTTGTACTGCTCGTGCCATCCACGGAGGCCCACGCCATCCACGGAGGCCCACGCCATCCACGGAGGCCCACGCCATCCACGGAGGCCCACGCCATCCACGGAGGCCCACGCCATCCACGGAGGCCCACGCCATGGTGTCTTATGTGTGTATAAACAAAGCTTCAGTTGTCTACAGCTTGACTACTGGATCTCCCTCATCAGAGCACTGCAGCACTTTATAATGTAATCTTCACAGGAAAATAAAAAAATAGAAATACATATTAATAAATGTGATAGGCCTGTTGTGGGGATTATTGGAGGATGTTGGCGCCTTCATCATGTTATACTGTACGTGCACATCAGTGAACCATGAAAAAAAATGCAATTCTTCCTTTAAATTTCATACATATAAAATGATTTTGAGCTCTCATGCCGTAAACATTTGCATTTAAAAGGATATTTGAACATTTTCTGTGAGCACCCATCTCTGGTCCTGTTAGTGTGTCAGGGTCTTTATCAGCTAATTGTTAATCATTGACCTGCAGTAAGCTGTTAATTGACACTCTGCGAATTAAAGATAATAGTCATTAGAGCGAGCAGAGAGATCACCCATCACAGCGAGACAGGAGATGTCACAGCTCTAAAGATGAATGATGGCTCTCAATGTCAAGAGCACAACAGCTCGGACCATGAAAGAAGGAAATGGATGGATACACTGTTCCAGCTGCTTTTCTTAGAGATGGTACAGCAAATTAATTTCCAGTGCAGTAAAATAATTGAATAAACTCTCTGTCTTATTTGCATAGAAGCCAACAGAGGTCTTTGTCAAGCATATAATAAATACTGTGTGTTTGTGTATGTGTATGCCTTCATTTTATTTTTTAAATCTGCTAAGATGCAGCCTACAGACTGTACAAATATCTGCTACAAATCTTAATGAAATCTCATAAGAGTTAAAGTCGAATCTTGAATTGAAGCCTGAACCTAAGCCATTTCTCTCAGATTCTCCAGTCACTGAACACATTTAATCATATCTCAAATCACACTTTTATTTACATGATTTATTTGTTTTTATTGTGCTGTACCTTGACTTTAGATAGGCCTAATTCTTCTACTCCTATTTCATTCATGAATGCACTTGAGGGTGAAAATGTCTTGTTTGTATAGACCTATATATTCAAGTATTTCCATTATCTGAACCATTACTAAAGACAGATCTGTAACTGCTTCTCCTATTCAGGGTCCCCTGGGGGGCTGGAGCTGATCCCAGCTGACATTGGGTGAAGGCGGGGTTCACCCTGGACAGGTCTCCAGACTATCATGGGGCTGACACATAGAGACAGTCAACCATTCGTGCTCACGTCCTCACCAACGGGACATTTAGAGTCAAAAATGATCCTAACCTGCATGTCTTTGGACTGTGGGAGGAAACTGGAGAGCCTGGAGAAAATCCATGGGGAGAACATGCAAACTCTACACAGAAGGGCAACCAGCCCGATTCATTCCTGCGACCCCCTTGCTGTGAGGTGACAGTGCTGACCATTACACCACAATGCAGCCCATAAAGACAGACCAAAGCTGTCCTGTCCTCCACTGTTTCTCCCTGGCTGTAGTCGCTCTCCCTCTGTGAATGTTGGCTAAAATGGTTTGCAGATTCTACCTGCAGCCATAAATAAAAACACTTTAAATACATATTCATGAGCCCAAAAATGTAATCTGTGTATCAATTCAGTAAATATGGTAAAATGCAATTTAACTGAGAAGAATGGCCACACATCCTAGTACATATTCCCCTAAGAGGTTTCTCCAAGGACCTGCTCACAAAAGTTTAGACAGCAACTTTTACTGTGGAATGGAGACTTTGAGTTTCAACTTTGACTTACTGTAGCTGTGCACACAGTTTTTTCCTGTGCAGTGAGGGATTGTGACATTTCAGGTGTAGATAATCATATTTCCTTTGGTCATAATTTACGTAGTCTTGCAGGGTAAAACATGAACGCGTCTGTATTTCATCACCTGCAGAAAAATACAGGCCAACCATGATTTCATTAAAATGTGTCTAACATGGGTGATTCAATTATTAAAGCTCTCTCTGTCATCATGATTTGAGTTATTTTCAAGAATGACATTAATTTTCTAAATGATGGTATATAAATCCCAAAGTGCACAGTCTTCAGCTGACAACACCAGTAACCAATTTACATTAATGGTCCAGTTTGACCTGAGGTGACTCCGATTCATAGTCATACAGACTGGGTTCAACACTCCTGTTTTATCCTGTTTTTACTCAGGAGGTATTAGCAACACTAATATCTCATAAATTATATTACAAATTGACTGGGTAATCCCGTCTACATTTTTAAAGATGGGGCATCAATAACCAAATTAGTTTTCTGGGTCAGTTTGACTTAACTCATATTACATAGATCTTGATGAATATTAATGTGACTATATATTTTTCTAACTGTAAGACATAAAACCTGGACAGCACAACATGTAATAAGAACTATTAAATAAGAAACTTGATGATCTGATCTGCATGTTGTAATGCCTTTATAATCAAAGTCTGATTGCATTCACCAGGACACAAAAAGACAATGATGACACTGATAATATATTTTCACATATCAGTGCTAATGGTCACACTCACATTATGTCTTGACTTCAAAGAAAGACAAAGTAGAGTTTTGACAGCAAATGGACCGTGAGCAATGATTGCAAAAGTCGCCTGGCATATGAAGTGTGTAATAAACTACAGTTTAGTTTTACATACAGTATAAAGAGAGGGCAATGTCCAGCAGACTGGGTTGAGAAACAACAAAATAAAACAAGATTAAAGTCATAATTTAATCACAATAAAGTCAGAATATTTTAAGGAAAAATCATTTGTCTGCTGTGTATGTGGTGGAGTGTGGTATTATTTACAGTCTCTGATGGGAGTTTATGAGTGTAGTGAACAACATTTCTGATGAGGGTTTTGGGATTGTCCATGGTGATTTGGGATCCCAGATTAGATTAGATCATCTCACATGCTTCTCGGTTGAATGTCAAACACTGTCTCTTTCAGTGTTTTCTTTTCTTTTTGGCTGTTATCCATCAGTCAGGTTTAAAGCTCTGCATTGTGCCTCTGGTGTTGCATGGGAAGAACATAGTTTTTGTTAATGGATTCAAGGACACTGACCTGTATGGCAGTGGTATTTGGGTCACCTGTGTCTGTGGATTTTTGTCTGGGTTGGTAGCCTGGTGGTCCAAGTTGTTGTTTTCCTCCTCCACTGTGAACCGGCAGCAGAAGTGCTCGATGAATTCCTTGATGAAGTCGTCCACTTTGAGTAGTGCAGGCTACAGCATTCGGGTGTAGGCTAATGACTGGATGTAATGTCCAGTAGTGTTGACAGTGGTTTTGGATATTTTGGTGTGAATACAGCATAGGTGTTCAATGTGATATCACATCTCTGTGTCTGTCTCACAGCGTCACAGCCCGTCTCTAAAGTTAGTTAGGGTTCGACCAGTTAGGGTCCTAACATTGGGCTGAATGTGTACAGTGTCTACGAAGGTGCAACTTGTTCAGTGGGCATTTCTTGCCAACTGATATGGAAATCCTGCACTGACCAGGACAGACACTACTAAATAACAGGGACAACCAGCCCATTTAGGCTCCCTTAAATGGCTGGACACCTAACATCAAGTCTTCAAGTCATCACTTACCACAAACCATTCAGCACCTTAAGATCTCTGCTGGTACAACCCAAAGACAGGACCACCTTGAGATAACAAACACACATTGTAATCATGCCATTTCTAATCAAGCTGTCAATTCTGGAAAACTGTTGACTACAGAAACATATATTTTTTTCAATGCATACAGGAAGTTTAATTGTGTGGTGTACCTGTGTAGATACTTGGATCGATAGGCTGATCATGATATAAACCAACACTCTCTTGGAAGGACTACACATGGTGTGGGACCCTCCTACCTTTCCTCCCTGTTTGTGGTAGGGTATTTCACACTGACGACAACACATGAGACAGCTGTGGTGACGACACCTTCTCACTTCCAGCTCATCGGCAGCTTGGTCAGTGGCCTTACGCTTCAAACTACGATGTTCTAGGGACCCCTGCGGTGTCAGTTTTGGATGCATCAGTGATGGTGCGTCAGTTTCTGCTTGTTAAATGCTGAGTGTCTTTTCCAAATAAGTTTACAACATAGTTTACTTAGTTTTTCGGTTTACTTGTGAAATAAAACTATTTAGTTAAGTTTAGGCAGCACTGTCACTCCCACCATGCCTATCACGAGCTGTGCGTAAGGCACCACAATTATGATCATCATCATAATCAATGCACCAAATGCAGGAAGATTTGAGTAACTCTCTGAAGGCTATCCGCCACACTGGCAGGTAAACATTTGTACCATAATTATATTAGTCATGTTGTAAAAACTGAGAGTCTCTGCCATGTTTTGGTGTCATTTAACATCACAGGCTTGCTGGTTTGACACACACAGGCACACACACACAACAATGCCATGCAACAGCTTCAGAAATCAGTTGGGTTTGTTTACTTTTTCAGAGATCCTTTATTGATTTATTTGAGAACATGATTTACTTGTGGGGGCAAAAAACTGAACAGAGCAAACTAAATATCTGTCTTTTGTTGCTTTTTGCTAAATCTCTGAAAGTTTGTGTTTTTTTTTAAATTGAAATCTGCACTCTTTATTTTCATTGAAAGTTTTTGGGACTTGCATTTGATAATCTTACGCTTAAGTCCCCAGATCCACTTTGTTTAAACCAATCCAACAGCATCCAATCAAGTTTCAGGAGAAAACCGTGAAGAACTAGTGTTACATTACTGAGCACCAGTTGGGTCTAGTTACTCTGTTGCTAAAATGACATTACATTTTAGTGAAGTGCACATATGGTATAGACGGTTTACAAAATAGATACTGCCCAAGCTGAGTATTCTGGCTTGAATTGACCCTTCACTATATTTAAATTAATAGGTCTTAGGCTTAGGAAAAGACCATGGCTAGGGTTGAAAAAAAGTATGCCTTGGTGTGCCAGTATCAGATGCTAAGGGCCACTGATCAAACTGCCATATTTGAGGAGTTGGGAGTGAGACCAGGTGGGTGGGAAACAGTACATCAGTGAAACAGCAAGGATCCTGGAATAGAGACTGAATGAACACCAGAAACCGATAACTTCAACTGTTTGTGAACACCCAGACCACGCGACATTAGACCAAAACCTTGCTGTATCGACAAGAAAGGAGTCAGAGGTCATTGACTAGGAATATTATAGTACAAGTACTATTATAAGAGGCTGGGACACGGGCAAACATGGGTCTTAGGGTATACGGTAAAACACAGGCGCAGTGTAACCGGAGCTGTGTCCATGTGCTGCCAGATCAGTTTTTACAGCGCATGTGTCGTACCCCAAAGATATGACGCGCTGATGATGAATACCATCTCCTCTTTCCAGCCTCCTTGGTGAACGGCTGGAGAAAGATCAAGGAAGGAAGACATCGCTCATCTGGATATGGCAAAAGCTTTTTTTCTACAGAGGGAGTCGTGGAGGCTCTTCGCCCAACAATCAGTGAATGAATGTAAGTGAAAGAAATGTTCCTGAGAGTGACATAATCAAGCAGTGTGTGTGTGTGTGTGTGTGTGTGTGTGTGTGTGTGTGTCTGTGTGTTGCTGGGTTAAGGACTTACAAAAGCAAGTCAAGGGCTAAGCTCCAACTCACAATATTGTAAAGACAAACTCCAGCCCCTCCCTCCTTGAAGTAATTACTGTCCATTTAGATGATTACCTGTAATTACTTGTTAGCTGTCAGCCTCAGACAGAAACTCAGCTTCTGCGACATGAGGAGGAGGACGGGGAGGACACGGAGGTGGAGGAAGCTAGAATTGGAGGAAAAGTTGGAAGGGGGCAGAGGTGGTAGGAGTGGAGATGACAGAGGGAGGAGGACAAAGAGGAAGGATAGCTGAAGAGGAGGAGGAGTGCATGGGGAGGAGGGGTAAAGGGAGATGGAGGGGAGGCAGAGGACAGGGAGCAGAGTGTTGACATGTGTTTCTGTCAGCCAGGATCCAGGATCAAGCGGTTGCTGTTTCCTCTTTCAGCTGCTGTCCATCAGAAAGTGCCAGTGAATTAAAGCTCTTCATTTGCAGAGATGAAGCAGACCTCTGACAGCAGCAGTAATTGCAGGGCTACTGATCTGCTCTCTGATGACAGTGATGCTGTTTTTTCCACAAGTCACACGACAGTCAGGTGGTACTTAGATCGCTTCTGTTACTACAGGTACTTATTGCTGTGATGTTGAGCTAAAATTCTCCTATCATAATTAGTGTAATAAATTGTCAAATAAAAGCCGGTATTCAAATAATATGAAAGCCTCAAATAATAGCCGGGGTGTGTGACTGGCATGAGCAAATAACAAAATGGTCCCTAAATGTTTGGTAAGAAAAAACAGTGAAGGGTAATGGGATTGCGTCTAGATTTAGCATCATTTCCATTTCCAGTTTCCATTTCATGTCACCCGGCTGGTAGAATTACTATTTTTCAATAGAAATAATAGTATTTTCAGGAATACATTTCAAGTGCTTCTACTTTTTCGTTTTTTTTTTCTGTGTTGAGTTATTATCAATGAACCATCCCAAATATATTTCAAATTAAAAGCTGCATAGAAATAGCAGCTAATAAGCTAAATAGCTAAATAGTAATAGTTATAAAAATATGACAAAAATATAATAAAAACTGATGATGCTATAACTCGCCTATAATGTAAAATTTAAAATGTAATGACTAATCAAATGTTGTAAAAATAAGCTAAAATAAAATAGTATAACATATGGCATATCATGACATTTAGGTGCATTACACTGAAGTTATATGTACTCAAGGGTTTATTACATTTTAGGATGATTTTACCAATATCCATTTTTATCAAAATGTAAAGCCGAGGAAGGCCCACCGCAGGCTGATCAGACCTGGGCGTGTGTCTCATGGTCGTCCAGTTACTCATATCAGGGATCCAAATACATTGTAATGTTCTTATTTATAACATTTCTGTCTCATCAGTATGTTGCATGTATATTACTGCAATTCAATTCTTGATATTCCTAAGAGAAAAATAAATGTTAACTGTTTATATTTACAGCAAAAACAACAACAAAAAGTAGCCTTTTATTATTATTACAAAATGCAAAACAATGCTGTCGTTTGTCCTATAGTTGCATTTTTTTTTATGTTATCCAGCTACTTTGCTCATTAATGTACTGTGAGTCTTTTGGACACTGTATGCAGGCACCTGGATTCTAAACAACCACACACAGACTTTATGCATGGACTTTTCCTCTGCTTTTAACACAGTTGACTTACACTCAATATGAATTTCCTGGAATTGGAGGTAAACCCAACTCTGATTTTATTGATAAAGGACTTTTTATTGGATAGACTCTAGCATGGTGTGGTCAATGGTTCTACACCCAAAAACATGACTTTAAACACAGGTATTCCCCAAGGCTGTGTTTTATTGCTCATTTTATTTTCAATCTGCACAAACATCACCTGCAACAACATGGACTTTATTAGAATATGCAGATGACACGGGCCTGATAGCTCATATCAGGGACGGGAACTCCCTCTCTGCATACCAGGTACTGGTGGGTAAGCTCAGGACCTGGATAGAGGAAAGCTCCTTCAAACTTTACATCTCAAAAACCAAGGAGCTGTGCTGTGGGGGGAAGCACACATTCAATTCCCTCCAACCCGTCTTCAAACCCCTGAGGCTGCATGGGCAGGCAGTGGAGCAGGATGAGGCCTTCAGGTACCGGGGCATGGAGGTGGACAGTTATTGAATCAGTTTTTGCCTTCAATATCTCATCCTGGTTCAACTTCATATCTTAAGAGCAAATCAAAGCTCTCCATTTATGAAACTCAGTTATCTGTACTCTACAGACAAGCAGTAGAAAGGAAAGCTAACCAGGTCACATCAGACTTCAGCCATCCCCTGCGTAAGTCTGTCCAGTTATTACTATCAGGCCGCCGTTACAAAGTTACCCCCATCAGGAAAAACACTTACTGAAACCCAACCCCCCTTTTAGATGTTTAATTTATTGATTGACTGATCTTTCCACGTGTCAGTTTGTCTGTTTTTTGTCTATTGAACCAGGCTGGAGAAGATTTTCTGTCATGTCAGACAATAAAGTTTTTCTGATTCTAGCTGTATTTAACTATGTTGTGTAAATTTGTTTGTTTTCTTAATTATTTTTCTGTGTATTTGTTCAGTTTTAATTTTACATCACTGAAAATGAAGGCATGTCCTCAATGATTCCTCAAGATTTAATCTGAAGTTAAATGAATGAATTATGTCTGAAGTCACTAACAACAATATCCTGCAGATCTCTACCAGAACCAGATTCAGCACAGACTCAGTAATGTTAGTAGTAGTCCTGGTTCAGACTTAGGACCAGTCTGGTAAGTGACCTGTAAAAAATAATGTCAGAGCCAATCGATTGTTTTGCTAGTCAGCTGCTAAATTATGGATCAAATGAACTCGTTATCATATTCATAGTTAGCTCTACAGCGCTCTACATTAGCTTATGTTGTTCATGGAAAAATACATGTAAAAACACCATCTTGGACCCAGGTCTTGCCTGGGTCTGCCTGTCTGAAGCACGATAATCCTCCACCAATCAGACTGATAGACATCAGACACAGAGCCAGACCACACAGTGGAAACTGAGCACTAACAGAGAGAGGAGGCTGATCAGAGCCAAAGTTGCGCATTTTTAAATTAAATTTTTCTCACATCCTCAAAATATCACGATACAGTTTTGCTCTTGACGATGCATATCGGCACATTTTTATATCAGGAAATATCGGATCGTCACACCCGTAATGGACACACGGCGGGAATGACGGAGGACTAGAGAAGGAGGGGTAGAGAAAGAGGAGGGAGATGTGCCCTAATGAATCCACCCTGTTACAGCTGTGAAATTCAAAACATTAATAAGACTAATAGAGAACACAGGACAGAGTTTAATGTTCAGGTCAGCATCATCTGATCATACATTAGCCTCCACTGCTTCACTGCTGATAGACAGACAGCGAGAAGAAGACCACATCTGAACCTGTGGCTGACATGAACTGGCTAAAATATGAACATAATCACAACTGCCAATTATAGTAATGCTTTTAACACTGCTGCTCTGGTTTTAATTAACTGCAGGGCCAACCGCTGGCATATGCAAATGTTGTGTAAAATGCATTGAGGTGGCCCTCCGAAGAAGAACGACGCCTACGAAACCTCCTCATGGCTCTGTTTTCAGGCTTTACAAAATCTAGCCTGTGATGGGAGACTTTGACCAATCACAGGTCATTTCAGATAGAGTGTTCCTATAGAGCGTTCCTATTGGCTGTTCATTCAACAGCGACAACTGTTAATCACTCACAAATGCTGACCAAATATGAGTCAGTACTGTTTCTGTAATGCCTATTTCTCTCCTCAAATGTTTTCAGAAACGTCTCGTAGCTGTAAAATGAGGTTTGTGACAAGACAGCCAGGTTGAGATCAGTTGAGGAAATACCAAGCACCGCCCACCGGCTGCAGCGAACTTTCTCATTTTACAGCTAAACACGTTTGAGGAGAGGAACGCTCTATAGGAACGCTCTCTCTCTGAAATAACCTGTGATTGGCCAAAATCTCCCATCACAGGTTAAATTTTTTAAAGCCTGAAAACACCGATGAGGAGGTGCAGAAGTCTAGTTTTCTCTCAGAACACTTGAATTACAATATGCTGAAAGGTGATTGTGGGATTTTTATCCAATGATGCCAAAAAACATTCTGCTTACTGCCACTTTAACAAAGTGCTGTCAAGTCAAGTACAAAGTACCTAAACACGTATGTCGAAACGAAACGTAATAGAATAGAGTAGACCTTTATTAATCCCACAGTGGGGAAATTTGGTCGCACATTTAAAAACACCCAAGTGTACATAAAAATACATGGAAAAAATACAGACAAATATATGCAGGAGTATATACAAATAAACAGGAATATAGACAAATATACAGGAAGATTACCTATAAAAAAGGAAAAAAAAAGAATAAAATAAGTAAGATTGATCAGAAAATCTTGGAAATTGTAAATTCACAGGATGGGGTATATTCTTTTATGCGTCTATATTAGAAGAGAAGAAGAAGAAGAAGAAGATAGTCCTTTATTAGTCCCGCTAGGGGAAATTCAATTTTTTTCACTCTGTTAACTAATACACACACATGCACAAACAGGTCCATATACATGCAACAATTGGAGAGGTGTCAGAGTGAGGGGGCTGCTCCTGACAAGTGCCCCGAGCAGTTGGGGGTTTGGTGCCTTGCTCAGGGGCACCTCGGCAGTGCCCAAGAGGTAAACTGGCACCTCTCCAGCTTCCAGTTCACACTCAGTTTTTGGCCCATGTCGGGACTTGAACCGGTGACCCTCCGGTTCCCAAGCCAACTCCCTACAGACTGAGCTACTGCCGCCCCCAAAAAAGTGATGGGGGCTGCTCCAGACAAGCGCCCCGAGCAGTTGGGGGTTTGGTGCCTTGCTCAGGGGCACCTCGGCAGTGCCCAAGAGGTAAACTGGCACCTCTCCAGCTACCAGTTCACACTCAGTTTTCGGTCCATGTCGGGACTTGAACCGGTGACCCTCCGGTTCCCAAGCCAACTCCCTACAGACTGAGCTACTGCCGCCCCCCAAAAAAAAAAAAATCCTCCCAAACAGTGAGAATAAACACAATGCCACAAACAGGCAAAGGTTTTCCCACTAAAAGGAGGCGATCGCAGTCTTAGCCAAAAGGCCGAGAAGCGATATATAGCGATATATAAGCGATATATATATTATATATAAAAGTATAGATATAGATATTGCACAGGTATTTCACAGTGGTGTGAAGAGTTAGCGGTATTGCACAAATCAATCATGCTGCAGTTGCTTCAGGTATATATTGTAGTGCAAAAAGGATACTGTAGAAAACAGATGAACAACTATGTCAGTGGAAATTTTAATGATTCTGTATAAACATTTTGCAACTTGCCAAATATTTAAATTAACAATGTTTCTCCATTATATTGATAAAAAATGTAATCTGGGCAGCAATGGGAACCAATGCTGTTGTTTGTCTTGTGAGAACATATATATATATATATATATATATATATATATATATATATATATATATATATATATATATATATATATATATATATATAAGATAAGATAAGATAAGATAAGATGAACCTTTATTAATCCCCGTAGGGAAATTCAGTTTTACACTCTGTTGTTAATTTCACACAGTACATATACATGTCAATGGAGAGATGTCAGAGTGAGGGGGCTGCTCCTGACAAGCGCCCAGAGCAGTTGGGGGTTTGGTGCCTTGCTCAGGGGCACCTCGGCAGTGCCCAAGAGGTAAACTGGCATCTCTCCAGCAACCAGTTGGTCTTGGTCCATGGGGGACTTGAACCGGTGACCTCCGCCTCCTAACCCAAGTCCTTACGGACTGAGCTACTGTACTATATATATATATATATATATATATATATATATATATATATATATATATATATATCCAAGCCCTATGAATATGAGAGCAGCCTGACTGACTCTTGTAGACAAGTAAAAGATTACAATTTACAAACATCACAAACAGCATTAAACATGACAAAAAAGTAAGTTCCTGAGAGACAGCAAAGAGCTAAAGTGAGCTCAGGATTTTATATACAGTATATAATGTGAAGTCTATTTCTAGGGCTGACTGTGTTGTCATGAAACATCAAGGTGAAACATGTGATTAGTATGAACATGAACAGGCAGCAGGTGTTATTACTGTGTCAGCTATATAGAGAAGAAAGGGAAAGCTTTTATTTAAACTGAAGGAGAGTTAGAGTTTCTGATATGAAGTTAAAACGATCAGAACAGGGTGGAGCCAGCAGAGATTGTTAACAAAAAGTCTTTTCATCAATTAATCAAAAAACTTGATATTTCATTGTGTGATTATTGAATTTCCTCAAGTTCCCCGAAGAAGAAGAAACTTCCTGTGTGACTCGGTACAGTCACGTAGTATACATGACTAAAACCCACTGGGTCTATCTATTTCTATGCTTATTACAAGACAACATTTTAGACTCACAAAAATATATTGGCAGGTGCTATTAGCACCACAACGACACTATTTACACCTGACCTGGGCAGATTATATACTGTATGTGTTCAGGGCCAGCCCTAAGCCTCTTGTAATGTGTTGGCAATTTACATGGCACTCGACCAAGATGTGTACTGTAATACACACACACACACACATACACACCATATTTTTTTTTTTTGTGCACCGGATTATAAGGCGCACTATCAATGAACGAGGGCTGCACGGTGGTGTAGTGGTTAGCACTGTCGCCTCACAGCAAGAGGGTCGCAGGTTCGATTCCGGCTTGGGGCTCTTCTGTGTGGAGTTTGCATGTTCTCCCCGTGTAAGCGTGGGTTTTCTCCGGTTACTCCGGCTTCCTCCCACAGTCCAAAGACATGCTGTTTGCCCGTAGGTGTGGATGTGAGTGTGAATGGTTGTCTGTCTCTATGTTGTCTTCTCTTTGCCCTGCGATGGACTGGCGACCTGTCCAGGGTGAACCCCGCCTTCGCCCAATGCCAGCTGGGATCGGCTCCAGCCCCCCCGCGACCCCTAACGGGAAAAAGCGGTTGACAATGGATGGATGGACTATCAATGAACGTGTCTATTTTCATACATATCTCGTCTCGTGATAGTGGAGTAACTCGCCCAGCGTTGCCTCCCTGTCTTGGTGAATGTTTGTTCGCCTTCTGTCATCCAACGCTACCACGCAGCTCGCAATTTAACTTTGAACAACCTGCTGACACCAATATCTAGCGGGTGGAGTTCTTTAGTTAATCCACCCAGAATGATGGCAAGCTACGAATTAGTTTTCTTTACTTGGGTTTTGACAGTGGCGGTGAGATGGGCGCGCATGGAGTCACGGATCAATAGGGACGGAGATTTGTGGAAAAAGTCATTCAGTCTCTTAACATAAATCTCTGCCAATCCATCCAGCGGTGTGGCTTGCGGCTCGTAATAAAACATTTTGACTGATTTTTGAGCGTCCTGTACCACAACCAGAATTGATACATAAGGTGTGCTGGATTAAAAGGCACACTGTCGATTTTTGAGAAATTTAAAGGATTTTAAGTGCGCCTTAAAGTGCAAAAAATACAGTGTATATACACAATATATAATGTACAAATAAGCATGTAAAGACAAAGTGAGACCCATTATTAGCAACTTTATTAGTAGCAACTTTATTAGTAGCAACTTTATTAGTAACAACTTTATCTTCAAATGTCCAGTGTGTAGGATCTGCCAATATCTAGCGGTGAGGTGAAAAGATTGCAGCCAACTGAGTCCTTCCATGGTCAAAGTGTGTTGCAGAAGTACGGTGTGAATGTCCCCCTCTAGAGCCAGAGCAGAGCCAGTGGCCACAGTGCATATGTGGGAAATGCAAATCTTAGATTTTCCTTATAATGCCTCTTTGTATGTCAAGGAATCCTCAGTAGCTTTGTGTTGGAGGAATTATGGAAAGATAGGTGACCACATGCATGTGTTTTGGGATTGCCCAGTAATTCAGGAGTTTTGGAAAACTGTTAAAAAAAAGAAATGGAAACAATCTTAAAAGTGACTGTCCCCTTGGATCCTATGTTGTTGATGTTGGGAGTTGTGCCTAAGGAAATGTACAGTACGGATCAAAGCTACCTCCGATGGATTTTGTCATTGATTGCCCAAAAAATGATAACTGAATTGGAAGGATGTGAAACCACCAACAATAACTCAGTGGACTTAAACAGGTAAGTCTACACGATGGAACGACTAACTGCAAGCTTTCACATGAAGATGGACATTTTCATCTGTATATATATATATATATATATATATATATATATATATATATATATATATATATATATATATATATATATATACTTGGGTGTTATTTAAGTTGTAACAGAATGACAGTCCTCTTGTCATAATGGATCCTGTCCTGCAGAAATGTCTGTAGTCCTATGTTGGGGAGTGTTTCATGTTTTATATCTTATGTTTTATGTGTTTATGTGTTTTGTAAAAATTTAAAATAAAAAAATCTTAGTTTTTGTCTTATGTGTTATGGTAACCCTTCCAAATTTTGCCACAGGGCCAGAGTTGGAGTTAGTTTGCTGAAATCAAACTGTGAGAGGACAAAACAAAGTCTACCTGACTGCTTCTCCCACAATTCACTCTGTGAACAGAAGGATGGCTCTGCTACAGCATGTCCTCTCATTTAAGCTGATAACACTCACACCTGCTTTGAGACTAAGTGGAACAGGGGCCCTTGTGTAATTTGTGGGTCTTGCGTAGTGAGCACATAGGGCCGACTGGCTCTTTTATGAGCTCTATTGTTCGGCATTTCAAGCACTCTTGGGGGCCCCCTGGTAGCCACGGGGCCTATGAGTTGCACTGGCTCTGTTGGAGGAGGAGGAGAAGGTCGGTGTGTTGGGCGCACTGTGGCCTGACTCTGGAGATGGTTCATCCCGGGCGTGGCCCCGCACAGCTCGGTGCGCTAAAAGTGGTAATGGAAAGGCTGCATGTTTTGACTTGGCAAGGCCAAAAGTGCCGATGGAAAAGCCCCATTAGTTGGTTTGAAGCATACTGATCCATGAAAAGACCCCAGACTGAAAGTACACAGTAGTATCTGTCCACATACTTTTTACTATAAAGTATATAGGTTAGGCATAATGTTCAGTGAAATAAATTGTGAAATAAACCCCCAACAGGGCGATGCAAAGGGGTCTATGTAGCCCTGAAGGGGTTAATTTCATAACAGTGACCCACTACTTACTTAATACATCAATAATGTGACACAAGAACGGTCCACCGGAGTCCACCATCAGAACTGTGACCAATCAGAATCAAATACAGCTGTGTAATAACATGTTTTAATATTGTTATTAGTGCTTGAATCGCATCAGTATTGTCTTATCCTGAATATTTGCTAATGTCACACCAGTAAAGCACAGTGAGCTGTACGGAAGCTGAGCGAGAGATGAAGTGTGGGAGTGATTACAGGAGTCACACACACACACACACACACACACACACACACACACAAACAAACTCAGCTCTCACCACTTTAGTTCAAACCCTTGATCCCCTCCCCTCCTCTCTCTCTCTCTCTCTCTCCATCCTCTTGCTCTCTCTGGTCCCTCCCACTCTCCCTCCCTCCCTCTCTCCTCCCTCCTCCTCCTCAGAGGAGCAGCTCTGTCTCTCTCTGCACTTGTCTCCTCAGTCAAGGAGAAACTAATTGGAGGAAAGAATAGAAGAAAGGAGCTGTTGGAAAACTAAACGAACCAAAACTTTACTTCTCTACAGCATGCCACAGAAAGGTAGGCTCGCTCTCTCTAGTCTCTCTCTCTCTCTCTCTCTCTCTCTCTCTCTCTCTCTCTCTCTCTCTCCCTCTCTCTCCATCTCATCTCTCTCTCTCTTTCCTCTCTCCACCAATCTGAGCATGGAGTTAAAAAGTTTATTTAGCAGACAAGGAGGAGATGAAGATGGATGAATTTGGATCCTGGCTGAGAAAGAAAGCAAAGACAAACATGTTTGTGGGCTCAAAAAAGAAAAAGAAAACAGTTTAGAAATGAAATCATTAAAATTACTACTACTCTAACAACAGATGATCAACATGGGACAGTGACAAAAAAGGAAAAAGGAGGGAAGAAAGACTGTTTCCCAATCACTCGCCTGCCTGTTTAGTGGCAGAGATGATGTTTGACCCTCAAATAGACAGAGAGAGAAAGTAGGAAAAAGTTTGGATTTGTTTTGAATTTATTGTAAATATAAGTGATTATGTCTAAGGGTTATGCATTGAATTTCCTGTCAATGTGTAAAATCAACAGATGCTTTTGTAGTTGCAGAAGATGCTGGGATATTTAACCAGTGTCCACCTTGAATGAAGAAAAACACATTCATGACAAGCCAGAGAGATTACTCAACATGCCACGACTCAGTCCCATATTAGCAGTCAAACATGAAGAGAGCGATTCTTATGTTAATATGAGAATTATTAATAGTAATTATGCTGAACCGACCTCAGAAATGGAGTGTTTTTGTACTTGCAGTTGATGCGCTGTTCAAGGCCGGACTGCAGGGCTCGGTTCGGGGTTACCGCCCCCCTCGCCTCAGGCCAAACTAAACTAAACTAAACTAAACTAAACTAAACTAAACTAGGAATAAATGAAGAAGCTGATGCACCCGCTCACTCAACACCATGAAGTCATGTTGACGGCTGACAATGCGCAAAACGGTGCGCCAGATCCAACCGAAAACCATGTTATAGAGCGAAGGAAGCCACGTGCAGTCTGAGAGGTATAGGCGCGTGCGTGTGTAGCCTACAGTATGTGAGCCGTTTAAAGTCCCGGCTTTATCCAGAAAGACCAAACTGCGCTACTTCAACCGTTTCATGGATCTCTGAGTCCAGAAATTGTGCGCAATCTGTCAATAAAGTTGATGGCTGTCGCGCATTTGGAGATTTTATTGAACCCCATCGATGTCAGACTTTATGATATGACTGTACATTTATTATTTATTATTCCACCGGTCATTTATATTTATCTGATCAATCCGTGGCGCTCTCAGCGCTCATTTATTGTACCGAACAACTTCACGTTTTACATACTGTTATACCATCATGGTGCAGCTGTGCAGGCTGAGCCACACAAATAATCATATGTGAACGCCGTTTTAAACTCTTTTTTTCACATATTCTGTACCAGCCAGTATCTTTGTCTCTGGACAAGACTATTATATTATAAAAACATCCAAAATAGGCCATTTTAAATTTTGTATGCCAAGTAAAATGCAGCTCTATTTGACCCGAACATTAAAGGGTCAAACTACAACTCAATCATTTATCTGTTACTTGTAAAATATTTTCCATCCATATTTCCATATTTTTGTTTCGTATTATTGTTATTGCTAAAAATGTGCATTTGTAGAATATGTATTTCTTTAGTTGACAGACTATTTAAACAGACGATCTGTGGCTATACAGACATTTGCTCTCATTATTTTATTTAAACCTATAAGGTTGACCAGTGAAGGCCTTCCATGTGTTTTATGTGAGTTGTAGGCGCCTATATGGAGGCCTAGACTAAGAATAAGTAAAAATAAAAGGCCTGCACAATGACAAACATTTAAATGTGTTGAACTCACATTTGTGCTCAATGATTATCAACATGCGTCTGCTCTCAATGCTGGTTGTCCCAAACCAGCAAATACGAGACGGTAAAGTGCGTCTTAATTGATTATCTAATTAAGTCAGTTGTTAATTAACGTCTTAATTAAATCGAGTCCAATTAACTGCATGATTAATCAGGTCGCACGTGAAATCATCCAACATGTGGATGTGGAACATTTTTGTGTGTCAGAGGAATGGCAGCGGGCTGCTCCCATATGTTGCGATGAAGACGCGAGATGCGCACAAGCGCCTCTGTATCTGCAGCTCGCACCTGAGCCACATTTTATTTATTTTTTGAGGACAGTGGGCAGAACAGTGGAGAAGTCCCGCCTTACCAGCAAGCATTTCAGGATGATATCTATCATATGGAAATCACTATTGTTGGCCTTTTTTTAAAAAAAAATTTCAGTTTGTATTACATTTTTTGAAAGTGTCATGAGAAGCTGCATTGGCTGAATACAGTTAATCTGAATAACATTTATTCATCAGGACTATCAAAAAATAATTACACTAGGCTATATGTGATCTCTTGTATTATGTCACCATTAAACAGCGTAAAATAACCTCATCTAAACACAGATTCAGACCCTTAATGTGAAATACGCTGTAATAGCAGACTAAGGGACATCAGCAGCATTTACAGCTTGACTCTGGGCCACATTCAGCTGCCTGACTGTTCATATCAAAAGTAGTTTTCTGGCTTTTGTACTGTTTTGTTGTTGTTGTTGTTGTTGTTTTTTTTTTTTTTTGCCAGACAAGTTGATCTGAGTCCGTCGCCGCTGTAAAAAAAGTTGTCAGGAAGTTGCTTTGGTGCAGCTCAATGCCAGCAGAAACGCATCATCTATAAACATGCATATTACAAAACAAAACGCAATAAATAAACACTATTAATACAAAACTATAAAATTATAACATTATTATTATTATTATTATTATTATTATTATTATTATTATTATTGTTGTTACAGAAACTGTAGGCCTGGGCCTAATTTTAGGTTTAGCGTTGAAAAGTCAAACTTCTTTTCAACGGCTGATGGAAAACTTAACATAACACACAAAATAACGTGTTTTGAGACAGTTTGGACAATTTGAGATACACTGTAGGCTAACAGGCTGCTGAGAACAGCAACAGTCACCCAAAACTCTCCTGTCCTGTTATTGGTGTATACGCCTACAGTTAGTACAGAGTTAAAATAATAATACTTCATTCGTACGTCCTTATTATTATTATTATTATTATTATTATTATTATTATTATTATTATTATGACGAGCATGCAGTGCTCTGCAGCCTGGTAAATCCGCAGCAGTGTCCTCTGCGCTCGGCAGCAGCTCTGCGTCTCTCTCGGCTCTTTTCTCCTCATATCAGCGCGCTGAAAGCGGCTGAATGAAACTTTTATATTGTCATCAGTGTGTTCAACAGAACTCCTTTATGTTAGTTGTACTGGTCAAATTGGGCTCCCCGCCGCGGTTTTGTGTCGCGGGTTTTTTAACGAGCCGCAACTAACGAGGCAACGACACCAAAATCCCGTCAACTCACAAAGCCTGGCGGGTATTTACCGCGCAGAGCTGCGGCTCCGCTCCTCCGGCTCTTTGTCTCCTTTCACTGGGAGAAAGGCGCCGAGTTACAGCGGGGACAAGGTGCCCATAGCCGGCCTGTGTGTGTGTGTGTGTGTGTGTGTGTGTGTGTGTGTGTGTGGAGCTGCTTCTCGTTCATTATGCAGGTTGGTAATGACAAGCGCTTCAGAGAAGTAGCTGCTTTGAAGCCTTTATTGGTTCGCTGTTTTGAAGCCATCCTAAAAGGGCTTTAGTTTGGAGTACGAGGTATAATGAATGTCACGTGCTATCTGCACGCATTACTGACAACAGATAGTGAAACAGGTCATCTCGGTATTCTTAATTATCCCCCCTCATGCACCTCTTTGGATATATGGATATGTATGATTTATTAATAGTTATCTACGGTCTTTCATGATTTGTTTTTGTGTGATTCAGTCTTTATTGAGGGGTCACAGTGTAGTAGAGACAGAGAGAAATTATAAAATATATCAGTTATGCATTGTGACTAAATGTGGGGTAAATATTATTATTCAGTCTCAGTCTCATATAATAGTCACTCTGATATCCTACTTTTTAAAATCACCTTTCCTGTAAAATCGGGCAAGTTTTGGGCTAAACCAAATGGCTACAAATTGTTTTGAATCAAATAAAAAAATAAGACAATATGAAAAAGATAATAATATAAATTAACACAGACAGAATAAATAATAATAAATAATAACAACCATGGGATAGTATTTTTCTTTTTTAACAATTGCATATTGTCCTTTTCTATTTGTTTCAATATATATGTAATTTTTACTTAATTACAGTATTTTTTTTCTCAAAATATTCAAAATGTTGCAGTGTTGTACCAACGATCATCACACTAATCACAAACTAAAGTGTTGATCCATCAGTCGAGAGAAACAAGGCAGAGCCAGTTTTGTTGCTTTGGTCTTAATGAGCAGACACCCATAATCTGCAGTAAACTCTGCTATTGTGAAAGGAGGGAGGATGAAATATCATTTCACAGAAATGAAGTGGAAGAAAGAATTCACAACGTCACGGTTATAGGCTTTTTGTCTGTATTTATTCATGGGTGATTTATTGCAGCCCCATAATTTGGGCCCTGCAAGTCTTTGTCTTTACAGCAATAAGATTTTTTATCAAAATAGGTTATGAGGTGAGAGTCAGTCTCTCAGTGATAACTGTGAGAGACTTTGTCTGTAGAAGCATTTTTAAGATGTTTACGTCAGGTTGGTTGTGTCCTGTAGGACTCACTGTGCGGATGTACATCTTTCACACCTGCATGACTTCTCAGGAAAAAGCAGCCTCTATTTCTTATGATATTGTACGCTGAACGGTGTTGAATTATATTTGGTGAAAAGTTGGGATATGTTCTGACTCTAGTCACCAAAGACAATCTAAGACTGACAAAGACGTTTTCAAACCTAAGTGCACACCAGCTGTCCCTCAAAGCAAATAATGTCTTTAGATGATCACACATTTCAGTCCATCCTCAGTCTATCAGGAGGCTTTACCAACATCAGATATATTCTTTTACAGTGTTTATATTCAGCATGCATGCAGCTGTGCAGAAATGGTTCAGAAACACACAGAAACTGACAGAACCACTAACACAAGCCAAGAAATGCAGAGAGCAGTTCTTCTGCAGAAGCAGACAGCCTCAGTTTTGACTGATAAATAAAAGCTTGTCTTTTATTGACAGTCCACAATGCCGTCAAGAGAAAAAATAAAAACGGCTGGATGTGTACAGTACAGTAGGAGACAGAAATGTAACCATCCAACCTTCATTGTAGAAATCCCCTTTTAGCTTTATGTATAAACACAAACAACTAATCCTTCACTGTGTTAGACATGAAGCCACCGTGGCCTGCTTTTCAGTTAGTGGCTGCACACTGGACCTCAGTGTGGGTGCTGGACTCCCACACTGGAGCTGAAGTCTGTGCTCATAACTTTATGGACATTAGCATACATTAGCATATGAACCAGTAACAGGACGGTCTGGCACTCAGCCATTCGGTCCAGACAGTGTCTAGAGTTTAATTTCACCTCAACATGTTTTTGTATCTGATAAAAAGTTTCACTATTTCCTCTGAATCGCTACAAACAAATTTAAAAAAAGAAAATAGTTATTTATATATATTTTTTGACTAGATGCATGAAGACTGACTCGGGGTCTGGGGAGAGATGTGTGTTGTGCTCTGTCCATCCATGTCCTGTACTTTATGACACAGTGAAATATTATTTCTATCTCTGTACAGAGTTCAGAAGTCAAACAAGCTGGGAGACTGGCGTGGCCTCCATGATGCAAAACAGTGAGTTACATCTGCAAAGTATTTATTGTTATTTTCATTGATGCCTCTGTATCTATTTCTGTAAGTGCACTGAATAATTGTGTTTCAAAACTGCATCCTGCTGTTACTCACTTATCTGTTGACATTAAACAATTCTGGTTTGTTACATATTGGGTCTTAAAATGGCTATAATCGATATTTTATAACACTATCAAAAGACAGTGTGACAGTCTGAAAGGGGTCACTCATAGTGATGAACCAGGACGTTAATTTAAGATGACCAAGCGGCGGTAAAAAACAGCAGGCAGCTATTTTCAGTGAAAGATTTCTAAAATGCCGCTACACTACCTGCTCAGATCTGTCAGATCTCAGCATTTTTTTGGTGAATACAGTGTTATTATTACTGATAGAAATGATGGATAAAACAACAAAATAAGGCCCAGTATGTAATAAACTGGAATTAGCATTGATTGATTGGTGTAAACAGACCTATAATTTGAATTTGGATATGCTGAGACATATAAAATGCAGATCCTCCATCAATAACTCAAAATATTTAGGCATGTATGCAAATGTATTTTAAAGTTACTGTGAGGAACTTTTAAGTGTTATGAAATAGTCTAAATGTAATACTGATATATGAACTACATAAGTAAACAAGACCATCAGAACCAGGACTGTGCAGGACAGACTATCAGACCCTGCAGCAGCAATGTGAGTTTTTCTGAGGTTTTTCAACGGGACTCTAGTGCTCAGAATCACTGCTTTTGTCCACAAGTTCCTCGTAGTAACTTTAAATTAAGACAGTCATAAAGTTACTGATATGAACTTTGAACATCATTGATAATTATGACCAGTTAAGCAAAGTATAAAACCTCCTGAGTGGAACTGACAATGAACTACCTGATTTCTTCTTTCTTACTGCGGGACAAGAGGTCCATGCTGTCTGCAGTGAAGGTGTGTGTATTACTTCTCTCTGTGTGTCTGTGCTTGTTTCGTTGTCCTACATCTCTCATCTGACCGGCGTCACTGCACTGTTTCTATACTTATGTGTTAATGGATGATGCCGTTTGACACTAAATTTTAGCCAGGTCTCTGTTTGGCGGTAGCATTGGATTAAATGTCTGATTGAGTGCTATTATCACAATCCAAATAGAGAAAATGGAGTAGCTGGAGGTTGTTGAGGAGCAACTGAAGGTGAACAATTTGCTAAGATCATTAGTGAGGGAAGCACAGGTTACATTGACCATTGATTGGAGTGAAAGTGGGTTCAGTTTCCAGTGTGCTCCATGAGTGCTGGCATTCTGTTTAGCATGTAACTCTCTTTTGTGAGGCTACGCATGTGTGTGTGTGTGTGTGTGAGCTTCTAGCTGACATGGCTGTGATTTAGTTGGTGTAACAGAGCGGCAGAATGTGTAGACTTGAATTATACCTAACCCAGTCACAAAGAAAATACGATGGCGTTGTGCGTTTCTGCAAAGCAGCGTTATTATGTTTGTTACTTAATGTTACATGAGAAAGTCAGCTAAGGGCAGTTATTTATTTACAGTACTTACGTTGCTATGTTGTTCATCATTATTCTAACACATCGTTTAGTAGTAGTTTAGTTGCCAAAGCAAAACCAATCATTTTACAATCAGAATCTTTATTTATTGCCAGGTGTATCAGCTATTCACCAGGAATCTGCTTTGGTTCGTTGGTGCCTCTAAGCAGTAAAAGTTAAAGAGGAACAATATACAATATACAAATATACCAATATGAACTAAGTCAAATGAAGATATAAAAATGCATTAAAAAAAAAAAAGAAGAACATAATATAAGACAAGATATTGCTAGTGTGCAAACAATCAGGTGGACAGCCTCACTGCTGTGGGGAAAAACTTGTGGCATGAGGTTTTGGTCCTGATGGACCTGAACCTCTTGACAGATGGCAGAGTCTGAAAGAGACGGTGTCGGGGATGGGAGGGGTCGGCCACAACCTTCCCTGCCCTCCTCAAGGTGCTGGAAGTGTGCAGCTCCTGGAGGGAGGTACGGTTATAGCCGATCACCTTCTCTGCAGCATGAATGACCCGCTGCAGCCTGGCCTTTTCCCTGCTGGTGGCAGCAGCAAACCAGACTGTGATGGAGGAGGTGAGGATGGACTCGATGATGGCAGAGTAGAAGTGCACCATCATGGTCTGTGGCAGGTTGAATTTCTTCAGCTGCTGCAGGAAGTATATCCTCTGCTGGGCCTTAGTGATGAGAGAGCTGATGTTTAGCTCCTACTTGAGGTCCTGGGAAATGGTCGTTCCCAGGAAACGAAATGACTCCATCGTGTTGACTGGGGAGCCGTGCAGGAGGACATCTTCACTGGTGGGGGCGGCAGTAGCTCAGTCTGTAGGGAGTTGGCTTGGGAACCGGAGGGTCACCGGTTCAAGTCCCGACATGGACCAAAAACTGAGTGTGAACTGGAAGCTGGAGAGGTGCCAGTTTACCTCTTGGGCACTGCCGAGGTGCCCCTGAGCAAGGCACCAAACCCCCAACTGCTCGGGGCGCTTGTCAGGAGCAGCCCCCTCACTCTGACATCTGCATGTGTGTGTGTGTTTGTGTGCATGTACCATGTATATGTTAAACAGAGTGTAAATTGAATTTCCCCACTGTGGGACTAATAAAGGTTGATCTTCTTCTTCTTCTTCTGAGCATAAGATAAGATAAGATATTCCTTTATTGGTCCCACAGTGGGGAAAGTGAGCATTAAGCTCCAAGTGGTTCTGGCTGCACCATGATGCCAGACGGTCAACCTCCCACCTGAAGGAGATGAGGCCGATGAGGGTGGTGTCGTCTGCAAACTTAAGGGGTTTGACAGATTGGTGTCCAGAGGTGCAGCCGTTGGTGTACAGGGAGAAAAGCAGGGGGGACAGGACACAGCCTTGGGGGGCACCACAATGTTAATAATGTGGTAATTTGTGTCTCTGCAAGCGTGCCACAAGGATGATATGAAACATGCTCATGAACCATATTTTTTTGTCCAGAAATGTCAATATTGAGCATATCTCTTGGTTTGCACAACATACATTGCCAGCATTGTTTTTGGCGACTGGGTTGATTATACTATTGTGTTGAGGGATTGCTGTAAAATAAATTACAATTGAATTTTAAACAGTAGATTAGTGCTACCATGTAACCATAACATCCTTGATTCAAATCCAGTACTGTAGGGGACCTTTCTTTTATGCCATCTCAATCTCTCCACCTTTCTGTTTTATCTTTGTATTGTATACAAAAACATGGAGGCAAAAATGTCCCCACCAATCTAAAAAAATAGATATGCAAACAGGTATGCCAGAGTATAAGCACCAGACTAAACCCCAAACTGTCACTGGATAACAAGGGCTTGCATGCTGGGGCAGCCTCCTGCAGTTCACACTGCCATAATCAGCTCCAGTCTTAGGCTACAAGGGCTGTGGAGTCTATGTCTGCTCAATAAATAATTGTGTTCCTCATACTTGAGCATTTAGGTTTCTCCTAATGTAGGTGCTGTTCTCTGCAATGCAGTTTAAATGTAAAAGGCAAAAAAAGTAAAATTCAGGCTCATGGATCTGTTATACACCATAGAAAGAAACTCATGATGATATATCTATCATCTACACACTAGAATCATATTATACAAATAATTAATTTTAAGGAATGACATGGGATTACATACTAACATGATCAGGAATTACACAAGAGTATAATGTATAGAGTAAAACGATAGAGGTTTAATGAAAGTCCAACAAAGCCATTAATTTCTAAGCTAGCAGACTTTCTCTGTGGACAGAGTTTTCTACAAACATAACAATGCTAATGCAACCAGCTCAGTCATCACATGACCTAATAAAGACACATCGCACTGCTACAGTAGCCTATAGACCGTCAGGAAATGCTATAACATGCACATGTGACTTGGAAGCAACGTATGAATGAAATACAAAACGTGAAAATCGCTTCAGCTTATGTTAACCAGACCTTATTTCAGGCATCTAGATAAAAAGCTATTCAAAACACCCATTGACTTCTGAATCTTCTGAACCGGAAGTGCTAAAATGCTAACTCAGTAACTCATTGGCTGTTAGTGAATGTTCCTACTTTTAGGACCTAATGATTTAAATGAGGGCTATTCAAGAGTTTGTACCGGGATGCTGATGACCTAAAAAAAATGTCAGCTGATTTACAGACGTCTCTTTTTCCAATGGGAAAATATATTTTTGGCCAAATGACAGGCTCCTGATCATTTATAACGGATAGTTGTGCTCTGATATTTACATAAGCTGTCAACAAGGAAATGTCTCTTGTCTAAGTCTAGAGAGCTCCAGCTTCTAAACTCCAAAAAACGTGGAGTAAGTGTTAAATTCACCATCTAATATTGTAAAACTGGAAACGTTCAAAATCTACACAGATGATTTCTTGTCTCAAAAATGTTCAAAGGTGAATTTAGAGATGAAACATCTCCAAAAAATGTATAAAAAACCGAGCTGCTGTTGTAACTGCAGCCTGTACATTCCAGCGCTTTGCATTGTGGGATACAGTAGGCGAGGCAGACTGATCCAATACACACATATACTGCATATATATATATATATATATATATATACATACATATATACTGGAGATTTTCTCTAAACCAGTACGACATCTGGGTATTTATGGCATACTGTAGATTTTGCTCTTGTTTGCATACGACATACTACCTTTTGGTCAAATCAGTACTTTCTACTAGTATAGTATGAGATTTCAAATACAGCCTCTAGGCTGTGTAGGTGGATGGTGTGGTCAACAAAGCATGAGCACAATACATTTTGTCATTCAGTTTGGAGAAAATAACAGTACATAGTTAAAGTGGAAGTTAATTGAAGCCAGGCTGAGTGTGAATGAGCTGATTTCAAGTGAAAGCTGCTGAGCTGCTCCCGGGGGCCCACCTGCTCTGTGTGGCTGTGTGAGGGTGCCGCAGAGGGACCACAGACAAATTGACTCCATATGTCTGTCTATTAATTGTGTGTCAGCAGAGGAAAGCCCGGGTGTGATCTTCTGGGAAATGACACTGTGATTAACATTTCTGCAGCGAAGCGATCGACCCCTGAACACAAAGTAAACATGATGTGAGGCGGCATGAGGGAGAGTTAGAGTGTGAAATCATCCACCATCACAAAGTCGACAGCAGCCACTACAGGGGCCGTGGCTCTTCTTAGAATTTAATTAACCAGAAGAGAAGTTGAAAGCCAGTGTAACAGTGTAAGGTGTACTGAAAGGTAAACCCTCTGTGATCCGGGTCAGCCGTGAGGAGGAGGGTGGGGTTGGTAGTCAGAGAGAATCTCCCTTTGTCTCTACCCTCTGTCCTCTATATGGATCCAAATAAAAGAAATATATTATATTTAGCTCATTTTACTGCTGTTAAATCACTGTTACTAACTTTCTTCTTTGACAACACAAGTAGCCTTTACTGTACATAAAAACTGTGCAAACTAGAAAAGTGCACTCAGTCGAGTGCAGATCTTCATCAGGTGTGAAGAGCTGAATTTCACTCAGTTGTCCCTACCGGCTCCTTCACTGTCAAAATGGTGGTGAAGATAACAATAACAGGGATTTATTCATCTCATATCGGTGGATTAGTGGACTATAACATGAAATTAATCTGAAGATAGGACCAAACCTTTTTACGGATGTCAGTTTTTTAGCCACGAGAAATGCCAAAATGTGGCCTGCAACAGACAAGGTAAGGCTTGTTTCTAGCCAGAAATGGCTTTTCCCACTTAAAGCTGCAGTGGGTAGAAATGGAGAAAATATGATTTAAAATAAAGTTATTTTATAAAATAGTCACTATATTCTGACAGTAGAGCATGAGACAGCTAACTGGAAAAAAATCATTTGCCTCCGTGTCCTTCGGTATCCTCCGATGCTTCTAATGGCATCCGCAGGATCTCACAGACCGGAGGAAAAGAACCAATCAGAGCTGATCTGGAGTCTGCCGTCCAGGTTCTGTCTATGAGAGCCGGCTGTCAATCAATCGTGAACTCCAATCAAATGGTCGAACTAGCCAAAATGAGTCAAGGTTTTTTCTGTGTGGAGTTTGTATGTTCCTCCCACAGTCCAAAGACATGCAGGGTAGCTGACTCTAAATTGCCCCAAGGTGTGATGGTGTCTGTCTCTATGTGCCCTGTGATGGACTGGCGACCTGTCCAGGGTGAAGCCCACCTTCGCCCAGTGTCAGATCGGCTTCAGCCCCCCCAGCTTCAGCCCCCCCAGCTTCAGCCCCCCCTTCAAAAAGTATGAATCACTGCAACCACGAGAGGTCTTTGAGCATGCAGTTAGAAATGAGCACATTACTACTCTCACACTACTTCAACTACCATACTACTGATGGATCCAGTAGTATGCAAGATTAGCTGCAGACACACAGACAGAAACACGTCTGAACACATGATCTCCCTACAGGCTTACGCCTGGCAGAGATAATAAATGACACATTATGTAACACATTAACATATTCAGCAGTTTTACAACACACACAGCCTATAACAGAATAGTTTGTGTGTCAAAACACCAGTTTTCTTATGCAGACCAGCCCGTTTTCATTCCCGGGCATCAAACACTGAGGCTGTCTGCGTTTGATAGCGCTGCACAAGACACCCGTGGTATGAAGAGCAATGTCTGTTCCATTAACTACAATGTAAACCCATCCACAGCAATAAATGCTCAGAGAAAGTGTGCTGGGTGTGGGGTGACGTAGTTAAAAGAGCAAAAAAAAAAAAAAAAAAAAATGGGAGGAGTGTGTCCAACAAACACAAGGTTTTCTTACCATGTATTCTTTTCATAAACCTAACTACGGAGGTTTTGTTGCCTAATCCCAAAGTGACGTGAAGTGTGTGGTGTTTTTGATGCCAGAAACAAAGTGATGCTAAGGAGTGTGACAAAGCTGCAGTGCAGTCTCAAACAAACACACTCTGTCTCTACAGGTAAAAACTTGCTGTCGTACAGAACAACATCATCTGGAGGAAATAAATCTGGTGAACATGTCCAGACACACAACTTAACAAAGACAGCCGCTCATTAATGACGCTGGAAAATGAGATAATAGAGACATCGGCCATAGCATTACTGTATGTCCATCAGTAGATTTCTGTTATGTTGCAAGTTTTCTGTTGCATGGTTGTACGTCTTTCTTAACTAGCTTGTGTTATATTTTGCAGGGTTTTAATTCATTTATTTTATTTTATTTATTTTTATTTTTTCCACATATGTGTTGTCAAAGTGGTGAAGATATATTCTTTGTTTGCTTCATTTAGTTTAAGCAACTCCAGTATGAAAATATCTGATGAGGACTGAAGGAAGCGTCCAGTGAATCTTCTTCTTGATGTGTTTGATTTACAGCAGCCCCACTTCACTGCTTATACTATGAGTGTGTGTGTGTGTGTGTATGTGTGTGTGTGTGTGTGTGTGTGTGTGTGTGTTGGCTGGCCTGGCTGTATGATTTATTAATGTCCCGTTGAGAGGTTTATAAATCTGCAATATGCTTTCCCCCACAGAGCCATTAACAGACAATAGACAATTGATTCAGTGTAAATCCCTACTTAACCTGCACAGTGTCGCAGCACAGACTGTGGTCTACATGCTGCTGAGCATGAAACATGTGAGACCTGCAACATGTTGATCAGCAGACAGACCATTTTAAGGTCCACACCAAAACAAAAGCGTGATCTTTGTCACTGTCAGCAGTGTTTGTCTCCGTCCCTCTTAAAGCTGGAATTTGGCTGCAGTGCTTAAATTGAACGGTTTTGCTCTTCATTGCCCAGCTGTCAAATGTTTAGATGACAGAAAGCTCAGTGTCAGTCACTTAAATCCACTCATCTGAGATTTGTCTGGCCTGGGAATTTTTGGCCCTAAATTGAGTCTCTGTGAGTTGTCACATTTCCTCTTCGTAAAGCAATCAAAGACAGTGCTGTTGGTGTGAATTTGTAGGACTGCAATTCCCCGATAATTCCTAAAAAATATTATTTTAAATTAAGTGTTAAGTGGTAAGATAAGTGTTACAAATTTGACTTCATAGATATGATGTTAAACAATCAGATCTGGGTCATGGATTAACACATGATCTGTGTTTTGATGGTATACTGTAGCCTATATACTGTACAAATATAGTTTGTAGGCTGTCTGAATGTAGATCATATAGCTTTAGCTCAGTTAAAGTTACTAGGTCCCTTTTTTTTTCCCCAAGGGGGAAATTTTTTTTTCTTTTATTTTTAATCCTATTTATTCATACCTAAAAAAAAAAAAACTTAATTTATTTTAGAGAGATAAGTGAATGGGGGGGGCGCCCCCCCATACCCCCCCCGCTCGGTTGGGGTTTTTTTCCCCTCCCTGGGGCCCCCCCCCCCCCCCCCAAAGAGTATACCCCCCCCCCCCCCCCCCCCATTCCCTCCTCTTTTTTTTTCCATTTCGGGACTTTAACCCGTGACCCCCCCGTTCCCAAGCCAACTCCCCCCAGACTGAGCTACTGCCGCCCCCAATACTATGTATTTATGAGGCTGTAGATCTCAGTATTGTCAGAAACCTGAACAGATGCAGAAGCAACGATGAGTCTCTTTCCCGATAGACAAAAACCCCATAAATATCTGGCTTTTGTCTTTAGTGAGAAACGTTGCAATCATCATTCATTCCCAGGACAAATGACTCTGTAGCAGTCACAGCTATTTACCAGCTCCAACTCCAGCAACAACAATTTTTATATCTTTTCCAGTGTTTCCATCATCATCTCAGCCACAGCTTCCAACTGTCTTCATCCCAGCAGTACTCAAACATTTACAAATTTGTCAGTACTGAATTTGAAAGAGAGACTGAAAACAGTTAGCAACATAAAAATTCACTGGCCTCGATGCTGCACTACTGCTTATTAACCCTGTTTTGTGGTGTTGTGTCACTATTCAACGGGGAACAGACTTTGACATAACAGAGGCGTGTTTGTGATGTCAAAGGTGACATAATAGGAAAAAAATCAGTACTGACCCTGACAAAGGGGTCTATCACCTATATTTAATATGCATATATTCGCTAGTTTTGGTGGAAAAGGAGTATATGAGGTCACGTATGACACCAGCATAGACATGGGTCAGTAACGGTACCTAATTCTATGTAATAACATGCTATCCATGTCGTTAGAAACCAGATATTGCACGTACCATAGAGGCGAGAAACTACATGTTTTTGGCTTAAGATACATTTTTTTCTTCATCTCCTCCAACCTGTGTTTCCCCCCTCGGACTTCTCTTTTCATTATCACTCAGTTTTTCTCACTAAGTAAATAAATTGCTTAAACTTTTTATTTACTTTCTGTCTCTGTGTGTGTGTGTGTGTGTGTGTGTGTGTGTGTAGGTCACAGTGGAGTAAACCAGCTGGGAGGTGTGTTTGTGAATGGGAGACCTTTACCTGATTCTACCAGGCAGAAGATTGTGGAGTTGGCACACAGCGGTGCTCGACCCTGTGACATATCCAGAATACTACAGGTAACCTCATCGTGCTTAGAGCCGATACTCAGAAGTGGTACTTACAGTGGTAGTAGATGATGTACCTGTAAGTGCAGGAATGATGAGTTGGTTGCAGAACAACATTAATATGGATCACAGGTCATGCAGAAAAACACACAGTAGAATTGTCCCGATGGGTTAGAAGTTAGGGATTCACTTCAGGCAGCATCAGTTATTTGCTGAAATGCCTGCATGGTGGCCGTGTGAGTTATGACAACAGTCACAAACAAGTAACGAAGAAGGAAGTGGTGTGACGTTGCATGCCTTGCAGCAGGGTGGTCGGGTTGGATGATGGGTTGTCTGACTTTGACACTGCTCGTTTCCTGGTTCTTACAATCACCGATGGGTTCTTTCATAAGACTACTCCTGATTTAGCATTGGAAACCTGTAGGACTGTTGGACTCACAAAAGACAGTCTGAAAAAACTCAGTGCCAGACTTTGTCATCTCTGCCTCATCCTGCTATGCAGGGCGGGTCTTGCCAAGAAATGCAATGAGATTCATAATTAAGTGGGATTTAGGTGTGTTATGCAAGTGGCTAATATAGCCTGGAGCCTAGTCTGCAGCAGAGATGAGCAGCAGACTAAGCTCACTTCTTTACAACTCCACGCCTAACTTGTAGCCTTCAGCCCGAAAAGACACTGACTCAAGTGTCATCACTTGAGGCAATTTATCAGATTTTGCACAGCTCCCTCTGGAGACTTTCAGGGCTTCATGCAACTTTTTCACATATGTAGTGTTAAATTGATGGGGTTCCCCCTTTTGCCCCAGTTATAAATAATGTGTGTGATGTCTGCTGTTTTTGTGTCCAGGTGTCTAACGGCTGTGTGAGTAAAATCTTGGGCAGGTATTACGAGACCGGTTCGATCCGTCCTCGGGCCATAGGAGGGAGTAAACCCAGAGTGGCCACTCCAGAGGTGGTTGGAAAGATTGCTCAGTACAAGAGAGAGTGTCCGTCCATTTTCGCCTGGGAGATCAGAGATCGACTGCTGGCAGAGAGAGTCTGTACCAACGACAATATCCCCAGTGTAAGACCCTTCTGTTCTTCAGCCAAGTCATGTCAGTTTGAGCTTTGTGCAAAGCAAATTAACCGGAAGTTTAGACTCCTCTGTAAAGCCTTCCTCATAATAGCTGATTTGTATTTGTATTTGTTGACGTACATCATTACACACAGGTGCAGTTTGCATTGGTTCAGGAGGCTCACTGAACCCGCCTAGTGACCATAGCCAACACAGAACTAATAATTTATTGTAATGATGAATAATATTGACCTTGTGTTGTCTTCTTATTGCCAGGATAAGAAACCAACAAGATAAGAAGACAAATTTGTTGTCTATTTATTTACTTATAACAACATTGGATGCTCTCTGTCGACACTGAATCTGTTAAATATGCACTTTCTGTTACGCCATGTAAACAAACCAGGCATGTAGCAACTCATAACGTAATAACTGAGCATAATGTAAAAATTCAAATGTATTGAAAGCTCATAATGTAATACAATCTTGAGCGCCTAATATAATGAAACCTTGAGTGCATAACATAATAAGACTTTTGTTCATAATGTAATAAGTTACTACATTATGACAACATTACTAGGTTATAAACTTCGCAAAAAAAAAGTTGAAAAATGTAATAAATACAGCACATAATGTAAAATTAAAAAAAGTACTTCCTTTGTCTTCGTAAAGCAGAGCAACCCTCTAGTTTTACATGACACCAGTGGAGTAGATACTTTAAAGCAACTGGACTTTGTTTCGTCACAAGGACATTTTCATCAATGAATTAACTATTTAATATGCTGGTGAGTCTTAACATGTGAAATAATTGTTCCACACACAATTATTCAAGTTCTCTCAGTACTTTTTTGGAGTATCGGAACCCTTCTTATATTACAATAAATACATGCTGCAAGAGGAATATTAACTATTAACCCAGTGTTTACTTTGGAACATGTACAACAACATTTTACAGCTAGAAACACAACAGTTGTCAGTTCTGTGCTACTGTAGAAACATGGCGGCCGGCTCTGTGAAGAGGACCCACTCTGGATGTAGATAAACCAGGCTCATGGTAAGGTAACAGAAACACAGATTCTTAGTTTCAGGTGATAACACACTAAAGACAACATACTTATTAATATTATACACCATTTCTGCCAATAGATCCCGCTAATTACTACACACTGTTCCTTTAAATAAATTGAAAACATATTAAATGTATACAAGAACAAAACACAAAATGTTACAACCAGGAGTTTGGTATCGAGACCAGCGTGGACTGTATTGAGACCAGCGTGAGGTCCAGTACTGAGGCCAGTCTGAGGGACTGCATTGAGGATTGTTACCTAAAATGGTTTGCAACAACTGGAATGATGATGTGGTGAACAATTATTTAACATGTTAAGACTCACCAGTATATTAAATTCATTATCATCACTGTAAAGGTTCATCCAGGTCTCGGGACAAATGAGTGTGTGTGGTCTCGCATCCAAGAGGCTTCATCAATATGGGACTGATAACGGAAAATGTCCTCTTGACCAAACAAAGTCCAGTTGCTTTAAATTATCTACTCCACCAGTGTGATGTAAAACTAGAGGGTTCCTGTGCTTTAAGAAGACAAGGAGAGTACGCGTTTAAAAAAATATCACATTATGTGCTAAATCTATTACATCATTCAATTTTATAATGTACTAATGTTGTCATAATATAGTAACTTATTACGTTATGAGCAAAGCTGTTATTACATTATGCACTCAAGGTTTTGTTACATTATGTGTTGTTTATTACATTATGAGCTTTTATTACATTCAGATTTTTCATTATGGGCAGTTAATTACATTATGAGTTGCTACACATGTACGTATCAGCTATGCGCACAAGATCAGACTGGAGACGTAACCACTTAAAAGAAGAAGAAGAGTTGAATTTTCAGTGAAAATCAAATACAGTTTCACAGCAACTGAATTCAATTTCAAAATATTACATTCAGTTTGAATTTTACTGGCATTCAGATCATAAGCACATGTTTACCATGTTTACTGAAGTAATCAATCCAGTGAGAAGTCGGGTAATTTTCTCATAGAATACATACGATCAGCCTTGTTTTTGTAACCAGAGGAGTCGCCGCTGCTGGCTGTTAGAAAGTGAAATAATGAATTATGACACAGCAAGATGACCGGTGGAGCTTCTACAGGTCTAACAGACCTCATTAAATCTCTGTAGTATCTCCTTAAACAAGGCAGGCTGACTGTGGGTCATTAATGCTTTGGTTTTTCTTTGACAATGTTTGGTTCCTAATATTTTGTTCACCAATATCTTACATATCCAACAAAATAGTTTGCAATCACATGGTTATGTTCATCACCAGGTTTCATCAATAAATCGAGTGCTCAGGAACCTGGCCAGTGATAAGCAACAAATGGGCACAGTGGGAGCTGAAGGGATGTTTGACAAACTCAAGATGCTCAATGGACAAACCACCTGGGTAGGACGTTCAGGATGGTACGCTGGTACTACACTCACTACCACCGGTAAGACACTAACTCCATTACTACCCCCACTTTACTACGAGTACTACTGTAATGGGACTACAGTCACTGCCACCTGTTTCTAAAATCAAATACGCAAGCACAGTGGATCTCAACCAGGGGTCCTTGAGGAAGAACCAGGGGTTACCACAGAAATGGGGATCAGCTTATTTTCACATTGTCTAATTCATTACAGAAGAGAGCCCAATATGGGTAAGTCATAAAAGTGACTTATGTGGTTTTTGTTTAAAGTGATGGACCCAAACACAGAGACCAGGCAACCACGTAAATCCAGGAAAAAGTGAGCTTTAATCTCAAAGCTGGAGTAAAAAAAAAAAAACAAATCCGATAAGCGAGTGCAGGCTGTGGAAAATCAAAGTAATCAAAACTAAACTGAGAACAAAAATAAAATTACAGACCAGAAGACACCAGGAAGACAAGGATCACAGGCTGGATGAACACTAGTAACAAGGCAGAATACACACAGGTAGCAAAACAGATGACCTGACGCTGACTGAGGGGAGCAAATAGACTGAGAGACAGGAGAAGGGACAGGAGATGGCTGAGGCCCAGGTGGGACAGGGACAGTGTCCTGGAACTGCAGACCAGCAGGGAGTGGACGGCTGCAGGGACCAACCCAGAACAGCTGATGGCGGCGGTGACTTAGTCTGTGTTGACGCAGCCAGAATGAGAGTTGAATGCAGGACACTTGGAGCAGGCGTCGAATAGACCACCGACAGGACACTTGGAGCAGGCGTCGAATAGACCACCGACAGGACACTTGGAGCAGACGTCGGTTGGACCACCGACAGGACACTTGGAGCAGGCGTCGAATAGACCACCGACAGGACACTTGGAGCAGGCGTCGAATAGACCACCGACAGGACACTTGGAGCAGGCGTCGAATAGACCACCGACAGGACACTTGGAGCAGGCGTTGAGTGGACCACCGACAGGATACTTGGAGCAGGCGTCGAATAGACCACTGACAGGACACTTGGAGCAGGTGTCGAATAGACCACCGACAGGACACTTGGAGCAGGCGTCGAATAGACCACCGACAGGACACTTGGAGCAGGCGTCGAATAGACCACCGACAGGACACTTGGAGCAGGCGTTGAGTGGACCACCGACAGGATACTTGGAGCAGGCGTCGAGTGGACCACCGACAGGACACTTGGAGCAGACGTCGGTTGGACCACCGACAGGACACTTGGAGCAGGTGTCGACTAGACCACCGACAGGACACTTGGAGCAGGTGTCGAATAGACCACCGACAGGACACTTGGAGCAGGTATCGGCTGGACCAGCGACAGGACACTTGGAGCAGGTGTCGAGTGGACCACCGACAGGACACTTGGAGCAGGTGTCGAGTGGACCACCGACAGGACACTTGGAGCAGGTGTCGGCTGGACCAGCGACAGGACACTTGGAGCAGGCGTCGAATAGACCAGCGACAGGACACTTGGAGCAGACGTCGGTTGGACCACCGACAGGACACTTGGAGCAGGCGTCGAGTAGACCACCAACAGGACACTTGGAGCAGACGTCAGTTGGACCACCGACAGGACACTTGGAGCAGGCGTCGAATAGACCACCGACAGGACACTTGGAGCAGGTGTCGAGTGGACCAGCGACAGGTCACTTGGAGCAGGCGTCGAATAGACCAGCGACAGGACACTTGGAGCAGACGTCGGTTGGACCACCGACAGGACACTTGGAGCAGGCGTCGAGTGGACCACCGACAGGACACTTGGAGCAGACGTCGGTTGGACCACCGACAGGACACTTGGAGCAGGCGTCGAATAGACCACCAACAGGACACTTGGAGCAGGCATGGGCGGGCCGGACCCACAACACAGGAGGAGGCTTGGAGTTGGCCAGGACCCTCAACTCAGGAATGATCTGGGAGTCGGCTGGGACCCCTGACACTGGAACACGTGGGACGTCAACTAGACCACACGACAGCTTAGTTGGTCGAAGTCTCAAAGGGCCAATGCTTTGTTCTCGGGCCTCCAGCCCCTAGACACTGTATCTTGGTGAAATTGCCAGGCAAGACCCCCAAATAGGTGACTGAGGCTGATAACAAGATGAGACCGGAAGTCCAGGAAGCCAAAATAACTTTCTGCTGGGTCCATAATTTTGGTCAGGTTGTTCTGTGAGATTTTTGCTAAAGTGGTAGACCCACACACAGAGGTAAAGAGTGAGAAAGTCCCCTGACAGAGGGAGGGGTTGTGGATGGGTCAAACAAACAGAGGACTTTCACCCACAAGACTGGAGCTTGCGTTCCATGTGAAACCAACAATGTGTATTTGTCTTTGTATTCATAGTTATTTTAACCCAAAACATGATGTGTTTTGCTAAAACCAAAAGAAGTTGTATTTTATTGTCTAAACCTAAAGAAGTTGTAGTTTTGTTGCCTAAACTGAAAGAAGTGTTTTGTTTATGTTCAAAATGTGAAGTTTCATTCAGTCTAACATGTTAGAAAGTGTAGCTTTAACGTTTCATTTTCACTTTTAAAACATAGTACGTTGATATATACATAGATAATAGCCTTGCCCCTTCGAGCCCACAAACATGGGAAAGGTGTGTGTTGATTGTGCCTGTTCAATAGCCTGATAACAGTCAGATCGGGTTGAATACTGTACACACAGGTAACATGGCAGACTACCTGGCACTGAATGAGGGGAGCACATGGACTAAATACACTAAGACAACAGGGTGATTACACACAGGCTGAACAAAATCACAAACAATGGTGGGAAAAACTAGACCGTACACAACAGGTGAGTGACATTCAAAATAAAACAGGAGACAAACTATGACAGAAACCCAGCACCATGACAGGCCATTCATTTATCCAGTGAAGGCAGAGGGGAAGCGAGGGAGAAAAAGTCATAGATGAGCCAAAAATGTTTAAGAGAGCTAACGAATACAACAAGGGCCAAGTCGGGAGTTGACCACTATGGCTGAAACAGCAGGCTCGCTGGAGATGAACTGCACCTCGGCTGGAAGGTAGACGAGATGGCAGCAGGGGGCGGACAGGCTAGGCTACTTCTAGTTTTCAGACCACGTTCAGATATTTATTTATATTTGTTCAGAAATATACATGTATGTGGAAATGCATGTGTATCTGGCATTGGTTTTTATCCTTTATTATTCTTATGTCTGTCTTGTAAAGTGCTTTGTAATGAGCACTTGTATTGATAAGTGCTATATTAATAACTTTAATAATCCATCCATCCATCGTCAACCGCTTATCCCGTTAGGGGTCGCGGGGGGGCTGGAGCCGATCCCAGCTAGCACAGGGCGAAGGCAGGGTTCACCCTGGACAGGTCGCCAGTCCATTGCAGGGCACATAGAGACAGACAACATAGAGACACTTTAACTTTAATAATAATAATAATAATTATTATTATTGTTATTGTTATATTACCAACCACACAATATATGTTTGTTAACAGATGAAACCTCCACTGCACAACATGAGACTAATAACCCACAATCTAGTGTTAAATATACCAATACAAACAGACAGTTCAGACTGTCTACAACATGTAGTGTTTGCTGTCAATGCTAAGAGCCAATCAGGCAACAGCGAGGCGTTTCCCATCATGCCCTGATTCTTGCAGTCAGTAGAGAGCAGCTGCTGTGCTGCTTTGATCTGGTGAGGTTAACGTTGCCCACGTATGCACGTGACGTGAGAGCAAGCCGGGATAAAGTCTGACACAAATCTAACCGGCATGCATTGTGCGCCGATCGCCGGTGATCGATTCTGCGCAGGCCTGCCTCATCTGAGCCTAATGATCTGGCACCGGATGGGGTTGAAATACCGGAGAGGTGATGAACTGATTACTGGCAGGCGTGTGCAGGGCAGAGAGCCGGGAGAGGTGATGAGCTGATTGAAGGCAGATGTGCAGGTGAACAGGGATCCACCTAGACAGCAGGACAGGAAGGAGGGACCAACTGGGGACATGGCAGGAGAGGGAAGACAGGGAAACACAAGGGAAGCATACTGAGCCAGGGGTAATTTTTGCGAGTTTGGTGACAGTAGTGCAAACAGGGGCAAACCCAAGTGAGAAGGAATCCACTCTTAGTAGGAGGAATACAGGATCTGTAGAGACCCTGGACGGTATTATGTGCACTCAACTGCCCCCACTGAAAATCATGTTATGTTATGTACAAACTCATTTCAACATCAGCACAGGAGACATCTTTGTTTATACAATACAGATTTCCCCTTCCTGTCGTCACACCCATCCATCCATCGTCAACCGCTTATCCCATTAGGGGTCGCGGGTAGGCTTTAGCCGATCCCAGCTGGCATTGGGCGAAGGCAGGGTTCACCCTGGACAGGTTGCCAGTCCATCGCAGGGCACATAGAGACAGACAACATAGAAACAACCATTCACGCTCACATCCACACCTACGGGCAATTTAGAGTCATCAATTAACCTAAACAGCATGTCTTTGGACTGTGAGAGGAAGCCGGAATACATGCAACATGCAAACTCCACACAGAAGAGTCCCAAGCCGGATTTGAACCTGCGACCTTCTTGCTGTGAGGCAAGAGTGCTAACCACTGCCATGCTAACCATGCAGCCCCTGTTGTCACACACATTGTATGTATCAGCATCACTGTTCTTGACTTTACATTGAAAAGACATCACAGACAAAAAACCTCTTTATTCTCTTTATTAATGAAAAGTTAATTTTAGTTTTGCGAGTAGTCACATTTGTTCCATTATGCCATGCAGTCAATTATTTTCAGAATTCACAATATACGGGACCGAGGGCACATTGTATAGAGTTCACATGAGCAGCTTCCTTCGATGTGTGTGGCTGAGGGCCCCATTTGCTGTATGGAGTAGGCTCATATGCTGCCGCTCCTCCTCCAGCACCCTGGGATTACAAAAGTGAAACAAAGTCATGCTATACTACCACGGCTGCTGCCTCCCCATCAGTCTACAGCATGTTTGTTCCTGTGTGTGTGTGTGCGTGTGTGTGTGTGTGTGTGTGAGGGAGAAGGAGCGTCTGCTGTCATTTGTGTCTCTTTCTGCCTGACTGACTGTGACACTGAGCAATGGCTTCATTCTGTTTTGCAGCATCTGTCTACTGGGGATAATGAATAATTAGGCTAGCACCACAAATAACATGAGTTCCACAGGGAGGCAGAGTCAAGCTCCCGTCTGCTCAGGGATCACATGTTGGAGATCTCCAGTCTGAAGCTCCCTGTACCTCCGCTCATCTTTAACTCTCATGCACGGTTTAATTTCATGGATATGTCCTTATTGCTAATATTAGCACTTGTATAATTCTTATATATTATATAAATCTACAGAATTTAAACTTTCACTAAATCAAACGTTTCCTTTTATGCAGGATACATACAGACAAGCACAAAAACAAACAATAAACAAAATGATAATGTAATTTTTAAAAGCATAATGTATTAAGGAGGAAATAATTGTATAGTGAAACAATATAGTCCAAGTTTAGAATAAAATTAAGAGAGATCAAGACAATTGAAACACTATGAGTAAAATATGAGGCGTTTTTGGACACATAAATTGAAACGCCAAATAATCCAAATGTTTTGACCTACTGAAAATACAGTATGTATACCTATGTTTCTAAACTGATGTATTTTTCAAAATCAGGCCAGGGTCAAAAAAAACCCCACAGACCCAACTGAGAGCTAATGACATCAAGCTAATATAAGCTTTTAAACCAGCGGTTCTCAAACAAGGTCTGTATCTGATTTTTTACATGGTCAGAGATCCAGAAGTATAGGTGACGACAAAATTATACCAATATCTTGTATTCAGAGCATGAGTGGAGATGGGTAGGATTTTATTGATACTACAGCCTACTACTCTAATCAATACCCCTTATTGGTTTGGTTCTTTATCAATACTCTTATCAGTTCTTTTTCATTGCTTAATAATTGCTTTTTAAAGTATGTATTTAATGTATGAACTAAATGTTGTTTTCAGAGCATCAAAGTAACGATATAAACTCAATAATATCTCAATGTAAACAAAGCTAAAATGTCAGTAAAATCCAACAGCCAGGGTCTGAAATGATATTTTTTATGGATAAAAGCTTGAAATTTATCTGTGCTTTTTCTTACAACTTGTATTTTCAACTAGCCAAACTTTGATAATTTGACATTTACCTATCATGAGCACCGTTTACCAACGACATTGTTTCTGAATCATGGAAAGCGCTAATTGTTATGTGTAGAGGGCTCATGTGTACTACACTGTACGATGAACAATTAAAATCTTATGCTAAATCACATGCAGATCATAAAAATCTGGTTACCGTATCGGCTCAGTCAGCATTTTAATTTACTTCATTTTGAACACATATCTTTTACTTGTGATGGAACGGTTTGTCGGGTAGTTTCTTTTTCTTCACTCTATGATTTGAAAAGCTGATTTTGAGCCCAAACTCAACTTTTTCCTCCTGTCCTTGGTGCAGAGTGTCCACAGGCAGACGGCGGGGAGAACACTATATCGGTTAGTTCTAACGGTGAAGACTCAGAGGAGACTCAAATGAGGCTTCAGCTGAAGAGGAAACTGCAGAGAAACAGAACGTCGTTCACACAGGACCAGATAGAGGCACTGGAGAAAGGTAACCGATAGTTGCTCAGCAGCCTACATCATACAGCTACTGTACATACATCCAGTATTAGGACATCATACAAACACATACATGTATTTATACAGTATGTATGGGTAAAAAAATAATGAATATTAATAATAATATAAAATGAAGAATGTTTCACCACGTTCATAGCTTTTTCATGTTTCCCTAAACTTGATTTTGGTGCACGAACTGTTAACTGTCTCATTTTAATATTGATACCTCTATATGACCCGAATGAATATTGACTGTCATCACGTACATCAATTAAAAATGGCACAATTAATGTTATCATGTAATGACACAATGTGTTTTTGCTCCAGAGTTTGAAAGGACTCACTATCCAGATGTGTTTGCCCGAGAACGCCTTGCCAACAAAATAGACCTTCCAGAGGCAAGAATACAGGTAGGCTCTACCTTATTTTACAGGTGTGATAATGTATGGTTTTCATTAAATAACATTAATGACACCACTTTACATATACTTACTGTCTACTTTTTAAGAGAGACTTGAAAAAAATGTGAACTCAAACTTTAACCTTATAAGAACGTGCGTTTTTGGCATGTGCAGGTTTGGTTTTCCAACAGACGGGCGAAGTGGAGAAGAGAGGAGAAGCTGCGAAATCAACGTCGTCAAGTGTCCAACTCCTCCAGCCATATTCCCATCAGCAGCAGCTTCAACACCAGCGTCTACCAGCCGATACCACAGCCTACTACACCAGGTAATGATGACGTCATGCACTACAAGTACATAAACTACACATTTGACTGGAACGTATTAGATGTATAATAACTAATGTATATGTATTTGAATTGTTCCTGATAGGAGTCTTTGGGTTACATTACATTACATTCATTCAGCAGATACTTTTGTCCAAAGTAATTTTCCCCATGTACAGTTCTGGGGGAGTGGTATTTAGCTTCACTACACCTAGACATGTGGGCAGAAGGAGCCAGGGGTCAAACCACTAACCCTACAACAAATGGGTTACCTGCTCTACTTCTTGAGCTCAGGTGGGGGAGTTTTGAGTATCATAACTTTAGATTTACTTGTGACTTACAAAATAATGGCCTGGACCAAGTATCTCCCCTGTATCCACCAATGTCATGGACATATTGTACTAGCTTGTATGTTACCTTGCCTGGGATACAAATCTCTATGTCCTCTCCATTTGTCCATCCTTATCTCTCCAGTGTCCTTCTCATCAGGATCCATGTTGGGAAGGTCAGATCCAGTTCTGTCCAACAGCTACAGCCTACCAGCCATGCCCAGCTTCAGCATGGCTGCCAGCCTGCCTATGCAAGTAAGATTATGTGGCAAGACAGCACAGTACAAAATGAATCAAGCACATTCGCTGATGTGCATGTGAACAGTTGGTGTGTTGACTACACTTGCTAAGAACATCTTTGTGGGAATGTTTGTCATCGATGAACATGGCTCATCATGAACGCCCTGCTCAGTCGGTCAGGTTGTCCGGACAGGGAGGCTGAGAGGAAACGTCCGGCGAAGGAGAGCCTGGCTCCACTTTTGTAATGTGGTGTCATAAGGGGCTGCAATGTATTGGCCAATCAAATACAAGCAAGGACAAATTCCTGTTGTATTACTTTTTGATATTGCTCAAGGTATTTCTTTAAAATAAGGGTGCCAACTAGAACCATATAGGGTTCTTCATCTTGTCCTCATAGGAGAACCCTTTTGGTGGTACCTTTATAAAAGGAGCCCTTTCAGAGAGTTCTACCTAGAATCCAAGACAAGGTTGTATCTTGAACCATCTGTGACTAGTTCCACCCAGAACCCACCATCAACCAGCCCCCAGAAGGCTCCTAAAGGTGTTGATGTGGTGCAGTGAGACCCACAACAATCATGGTTCACAGTCACAGTTGTTGGGGGTGTGGGCTGGGAGAGTCCTTTAAAACGAATGCTACTACAATCCTTGAAGAAGTCTTTCATCTGAAAAGGCTTCTTTGGATGAAAAGAGTTCTTAATTGAACCCTTAGTCTTACAGAGAACCCTTGAAACACCCTTTTTTGCTTCTTCAGAAGCAATTGGTTCTGGGTAGAACCTCAGTCCTTCAGGAAGAACACTTTTGGAACCCTTATTTATATTATATTTTAGGGTTATCTCATAATTGCCATGATGAAGGATAAAACGATTGTGGCCAACAACTCTGTTTTCAAAAATCCTTCTTCTTATCGTATAGGTGTCTGATGAGCTATGAAACTCACTGATGTACAGGGTACCTCAAACTAGACTCCCTGGATTTTATTTCATCTTATCACCCGTGACTTTACCACTGGGCTATTTTTGGTCTGAGCAACCTATTTATAGAGCCAGAAAATCTACATGTTATCTCCTGTGTGTGAGTATTTTGGAAGGATCTGAGACCACAAACCTGGCTAAAGACATATTAAACTGAGAGCTAAAGGTCTTGAGGGTCTAGTGGGGAAAAAAACAGTATTAACTTTTACTTTGGTGAGTTGGAGAGATGTTGGAACATATTGAACATACAGTATAAAGGAAATACAGACTAAAGCTCTTGTGCACTAGTTTCACACAGCCGTGGTGGTTGTCACTTTGCCTATTCACCCTAATATGGCTTGTTGACTAAGTTAATTGATTGGGACTTAAAAGAAAATACTTTGAAAATTAAGAGACTTTTGCAACACTGTCAATCTTGGCTCATCAGGGTGTTAAATTCTGCTGTTTTAATGAGTCATATTCATTTATATTTACAGGCATCCAGCCAGACCTCTTATTCCTGCATGCTGCCCACTAACCCCACTGTAAATGGAAGAAGTTATGAGACGTATACTCCTCCACACATGCAGCCGCACATCAACAGCCAGTCAATGGTATCCTCTGCAACAACATCAACAGGTAGGAAGTTGCCTGCACTGACAGGATGCATGTTGATACCTGATTAAACGAGACAGGGCAGAAATTAATACTGATGATGATCAATGATGCATCCATTCAAAATCTTGGGTTTGAATATTTGACTCTATGAATAACGTTCCTTTACAGAATTGGAGTAATGCAACTATTAAAACATATCCAACATGAAGCTACTAAGGGAACATTTGGGAGAAACACTGTGGACAGCTGTCAGATAGATTATGTTTATTAATGGCATATCATTCATTTATATCAATTACTCACCATGTGTTACCTTGAATTCCTGAAGACAGCTTGGTTTTTCTCACATGCCTCCTCAGTGAACGACGAATCCAGAAAGGTTTTAATGACTTCAAGTAAATAGAGGCTGTTTAAGAAAAGCAAAACTATGTCAAAACATCTATTTACAAAAATATAATCAGAGAATTATTGTTTATCCAGTCGCATGCTCACTACTTCACAAACATATGCATCTTCGCTAAATCTTATTGAAAGGGACAGTGTGTAGGATTTGGCGACTAGTCGTGTGGTTGCAGCAACCAACTGAGTCCGAGTGCAAAACCATGGTAATGCCATTGGCTACCGCCGTCCTTACCATAATAATACTACTTAAGTAGCAATGGAAGTCAGGCGGTACCACGGTTTTACACTCACTGACTGACACTCACTACAGCAGTTTGAAAAGCATATCGGAGAATTACAGTGACCTTCAAATAACGTAAAACGTAAACAAAACAAAAACACGAAAGTCTCTCTCTAGCGCCAGTGTTTGATATGTCCAACGCAGCAGACTCTGTAAGGAGGAACTGCTCCCTGTGTAGATATGAGGGGCTCATTCAAAGCTAAACGAAAACATAATTCTTAGTTTCAGGTGATCATACACTAATGAAAACATAGATATGAATTTAGCGTGTGTTTGGGAAGTAGTGAACATATGACTGGATAAATGAGCCTTGGATTATACAGCAAGAGTTATATGAAAGTTTGTAAAAAGACGTTTTGATGTAGTTTTGCTGTTGTTAAACGCGGCCCTCATTTTCTTCAGTTCATCCAGACTTTTCTCTGTTTTTGGATTCTTCATCACCATGAAGGCATGCAAGAAAAACAAACTGTTATGAACTCAAGATAACACCGGGTGTGCACTTGATATACAAATTACCATTTTGTGTGTGAGGTATTCATTTAAGACAGCAGCAAACCTTTATTGACTGGATCATCAAATACCGAAAAAAAGAAGGCTTGAAATCAATCTACTGCACAATGAATTTCAAACTACAAGATATCATGTTCTGCACCATTACATCAAATGGAAATATTGTACTTCTTTTTATACACATTTTCCCAAGAGTTGTTTGTCAACTTTCGGCTCTTCAACTCTCCACTAGTCCTTAAAATAAGGTTATGGTTAAGGTTAAGGTTACCTTATTGGTTTGTATAGATCGAAGGTTTATCAGAGCTTGTCATATTAAAAGTTAAACATGCCAACAGACCATTTTTACAAACTTAGATTATCTTATTTTTATTAAACTCAGATTAAGAAAAGCACAGATTATTTGTTATTGATAGTTGGTTTGATTGAAATCCCTGTTGCATCCTCAAGTACTTATACAGGCCTCCTCTTAGATATAGTCGAAACAATCCTGTCAACATTGTGGTGTCATGTATGTCAACTCTAATGGCCTCTGTGCTCTCCTTTTACCAGGTCTGATTTCCCCTGGTGTCTCAGTGCCAGTCCAAGTTCCAGGAAATGAAGCAGACATGTCACAGTACTGGCCACGCCTGCAGTGATCACAGCAGTGACTGCTGCAACGGGACTGTATGGGACATCAATGCATGATCTATCCCTACTTTACAGCTTGAATGTGATAAAGGACCTGAAACTGACTGCACCGCAGCAAAAGAATATGAGGGAATTACTCATTAATGTTTGCGAGGAAATGTTCAAACCAAAATTGCGGAGACGAGTAGGAAAGAAGTTTGCGTGCTTTTCCAAATGAAGAATTTCAATGTCACTACAAACCAGAACAAGTTCAGCTACAACTGGATCAAAGGTCTTGGGGAGTTCTGTCTCCAGACAACCTCCAGCTCCCATTCAAAGTCTGGTTGGTGAGGACACTTTGGCACAAGCCCAGAATGAAAAGCTCTAGCAATGGGGTCTCCAACAAATTCTATCCAATCAAAACGCCTCCTTCTGACTCAAAATGATTATTTGCTAATCAGCCGATGAATTAAACAAGTTGCGCTGCTTTCAAATTTCTTTACGTCAGCAATGCCGAAACAACAGGTGATGTTAGCAGACCAGCAAGCATACACCTGACTCGACAATGACAGCAGAAACTAGCCAGGCCAATGAAAAGCAAAAAATGAATGACAAATGTGTGTCTCATTCGCAGTGCAAGCGCATCAGTCAGTAAAAGATGTAACGTTGAGGACCACGTCGCCAAAGTTTACATAATATTTTCATGGGACTTTCTGGCTGGTCGCCATCTATGAACAGAGAAGGTAAAGGAGCTGAAACCAACACTTAAATGACAGCAGTCTGTGTTTAACTGACGAAGAAGTCCAATGTAGCACCACAGCCTTTGTTTAGTGGTGCACAAAAAGCCCTTCACCTATGGCAGCATTGTAATAGCAGCAGTGACTGTGGTGGCTGAAACATTAATAAAGCACCATAAAGGTAAGACAGAAATCATGTCTGCTATTGGTGACGTGAAACTTGGTAGCGCTATGAGAAGCTCTCGTAGCACCACTTCCATTTTGTCAAATTGCCGCTCAGAGCAGAAAATGTCAGAGACCCCTGATCTGGCCTGAGCTGTACTCAGGAAGCTCAGGAAGGGGACCCATCCTTTGGTAACACTAAACTCCAAACAGGAATACACTGCTTGGTGTCCATTTGGAGATTCTGTGGAAAGACATATTACCTCTACTTACAGTTCCTAATTTATATCATGTTGGTGTATTTGTAGCAAAAAAAGATGTTGACTGAAGCATAAAGGGAAGAACTTCATGAAACTTGAATTAACTGTCTGCTGTGAATTTGCTTCATCGACTGATTCCTAAAGCTGCGGCCTGGAATCTGTATAGAGTTTCAGAATGTGGATTCTGGTGATATGTGTTCGGTATTGTAAAAACCCTGACCTGGATGTGACCTGCTATCCGGCATGAACTGATTTTGAACTGAAAAACAGTATCTGTTTAGGAGGGAAAACCTCAGTTTGTTTTAATTCCAAAGCTCCTATGTCCAGACATTCAAGAGTAAACCAACAACTGAAAGAATGGAAGCATACCAAACACTTTGGTACCTTATGAAAAGTGAACATTAGATTGTGTCTGGGATGTAAATCTGTTTCTAATTTTAAAGTGTAAAGTATTTGTCTTCTCCAGTGATCTGGGAGGGTTTCCATAATAAAGTTATTTCAATTATATTCCTTGTTACATTCAATAGTATTGTTATGGATTTATTTATAGTGTGTTGTTTTTAATCTGTGACAAGAAGTCTGTTCTCGAGGCTTGTAGAGGAACACCTTAATAACACACAGTAGATTTATCTGCTGTTTGTTTTTTCTTGGTAAATATTAGACTTAAAAATGTTATACAGCTCATCCAAGAAGATCAGCTCTACATGAATCATTCAGAGACTGTGAAGGTTGTAGAGGTATATAAATACTGTATGTTCTCACCAGCAAGTGGCACAGCGACATTTCTTCAGTATAAATTGAGTGGTGCTGGACGCTTGGTGCAGTAGAAACTACTGCAGGTTTGTCTCTAAGCTAACCCCCATATTGCAAAAACTCTTGCAAGACTCACTGCCTGAAAACCTAACCTTAACCATGTCAGGTCTATGCCCTTAGCCACTGGAGGTCAATGTCTAACCTTAGCCACTGGAGGTCAATGTCTAACCTTAGCCATTGGAGGTCAATGTGTAACCTTAGCCACTGGAGGTCAATGTCTAACCTTAGCCACTGGAGGTCAATGTCTAACCTTAGCCATTGGAGGTCAATGTGTAACCTTAGCCACTGGAGGTCAATGTCTAACCTTAGCCACTGGAGGTCAATGTCTAACCTTAGCCACTGGAGGTCAATGTGTAACCTTAGCCACTGGAGATCAATGTCTAACCTTAGCCATTGGAGGTCAATGTCTAACCTTCGGTGTCTTTCTAGTGTCACAATGTGTTTATTGAAAATGAGCATAAAAAGTCGAATGTCAGTAAATCAGTATTCATTTATCTATAAAGAAATGTGGATTAATCTCATCAGGACAGCAGATATGGTGATGAATTTGCTGCCTAATTCCTTTATTAAATCACCTGATACCAACACCATGGCTGCTCCAAATAACCCCATACATCTCTACACACATCGATGGGTCTGTTATAACTTGATATTCTGCCTGGATTACACAGACTAATTAATCACAGCCCCCTTTCCAACTTTTTTGCAGTTTGTTTGCTTCATCAAATGTTGAATAAACTAAAATTAAGACTGAAAAGACTTTGCATTGATCGATCAACAACTTGACCACACTTTATCAGTATCATCACTGTATGAATTAAACAACCGATGTGTGGGATTTAGTGGCATCTATTGGTGTGGTTGCAGATTGCAACTAACTTACTCCTCCCTTTCCAAGCATGTCAGAAAACTACCGTGGCCTTCAGGTAATGTAAAAACATGTAAGGACTATTAAGAAACTAATGAAAACAAACAAACAAATCCCCCTAAATTCTACACACCAACATGTTTGGTGTTGTGTGTTCACAATGTGCCACTCTGCACCATCCAGACAACACTGATTTCCTGGAGAAAGCAAATTGTTGATTTGCAAATTTGTTGAGCTGTTGTTGTCATACTGTACTTTGATTGGAACAGCTGTTTCAGATCGATGAGACCAGTGATGTGACTGACTGAGAGCATATTTATTAATCATCACACCCTCCATCTTTATACCACTAAACCCTGTCTTTTTGCACTCTAAACTGTACGACCAAGAGCCAATGTACAAATTACATGTACATTTGGACACGCCCACGCACTTTCAAACAATTGGGGTGTTTCCCAAGAATGCAAGAAAAATCGTACAAACAGGTGTGGCACAATCACTGCCGTTCTCTGAGAAAGAAGGTCTTAGGTCGTAATCTGGTGAACAACTGGGGCCCGTATGGGTGAAGTTTGCATGTTCTGCAAAATGCAAGTAATTCTCTCCCGCAGTCAAAAAATCTGCAGGTTGGGTGACTTAAAGTCCCTGAGGTTTCTTTCACAAATGTGGTTCTACTGGACAGTTTTGGCTAGCAAACCAGCTAGCTAAGTTGGCATTAAAAAGTAATGTTTAAATAGGGCCGATTATGTTTCTGTGCCTTTTCCCTTTCCTTCAATGCGTCATAGAGGTTTTTGTGCATGTATATCCACACTGGCCCCAGTCTTCTTTTTAGTGAGGACCTGTTAGAATAAGCAACCCACTTCAGTTTGAACTGCTTTTCACTCAAAGGAAAATTGTCCCACTTGGGCATATGCATTACCATGATTAACAAATTATGACAGACAGCACTTCCATGACAGTTCCCATGATCCGAACCACAATCCAGTTTATTGCCAAGCAGGTTTTCTTGTACAAGAAGTTTACTTTGGTTCAATGATACATAACTTAAACATAATAAGAGAAAGTGAAATGAAAATAATAGAAGAAAAAATAAGATGAAAATTATACCAAAATAAAAAAAAACCCAAAATAATGTAATATGATCCCAAAGATGTGCGTCATATCAGCACATATAGACATATGTGAAGACGTTAATGTAACTTGTCTATACACTCTGTTATTCTTTATATATAAGGCCGTTCTTGGTCTGCTCCCATACCACCTACGGTATGTGTCCTCATCAAGACATCTTGTTGCTTTTTGTCCTAAATGCTCATACAGAAAGATGGATTACATACATTTACTGGTAGTTTTGTATTGGGGACACAGGTAGGAGCTGTCTAGTTATTACAAAATATTAAAGATAATTATCAATATTAATTAATTAACAATAACAGGGCACTAAATTATTTTCGGTACATAATCTCAAAAGACATTAAAATGGCTATCAAAGATAATTAATAATTATCACAATAATTGGTAATCATATTGAATAATGTGATTTAATGTACATTAAATCATCCTCAGCGCACCACTCCTTGAAACAAAGAGAAAATGTTGGCCATTTAATGCAGACTCATAGCTAAGTCTCATTAAATATACTAAACTATCAATTTGGAATGTTGATTAATAATTAAATGAATAACTATAACCCAGAATAAATACCACCAATACCTACCAAACCACATCAATAGATAGTAAAGACTGAAGGATTTTGGAGTTCTTGACATAGTAGAGGTTGGCAATATTCACTCTTGTACAACATTAAAGAGACCAGCACGTATAATCCACAAAAGTTTATTTACAGAACAATATAGGTTCACAATATTCATTATACATTAATATTAATCGATCTAAATAAACTAGCAATGGCTGAACCAAAGATGGCTGCTCCACATCACCTTCTTCATGTGCTCAGAGGACAAAGACTTGGTAATGTGTGAGTTACGATTCTCTAAATGTGTATGTTTGGGTTTAAAACAATTCATAGTTTATATAACTGATTTTAATGTGTGTCGGATCATACAGTGGGTTAGAAAAAGATAGTTTGCATGCAAGACCCTGGGTCTATGTACAGTGGCATGATTAAAAACATCAGGGGCAGCAAGCCAGCTACCCAAATATCCTGACTCAACAGTATCACAACAGTAGCTCAATGAATAACTAAATTAATACGTACAGAAATCAAGTTGAACACTCTTGCTTAGCCGTATACTATTGCTAATGCTTTGTGAAGGGTCCAGTTTGTTACGCAGTCCATGGAAGAAAAGGTGGGTTGAAGCTGGAGGTGCCGGGCTGGATTTGAAAGTGGTTCCAGCGTCAGTGACGCCGTCTGTGCTGTGTTGAGATCCAGTTGTGCCATTTGGAGGGAAACTGGTCCAACCCTTTTTTTCCTAGCAGCTTGGTAGCTTGATGCTAACTTCCTTGTTCTGTTGTTTGAAGTTAGCTACCAAACAGGTAGGCACTTGTGTCTTCCGCTGTATTCAGCGATTCCTTGTTTATACAGTATGTCTGTTTACTTAACTGGACATATTTAGCTGCAGGTCAGCAGTGTCCTGCTCTTCATAGGTGAGGAGAAAAAGCCAACAGTTGGCCTCCTGGAGGGGCAGGAGCAGGAAAGAGAGCAAAGGAAGTCCTCTGCCTTTATACCTAAATGAATTTCACAGATAGGTGATGAGTCATGGGCTACAGTACCTACTGATTCCCCGGGTGGTGCTCAAGGACTCAAGGATACAAGGATGCAGACCTGGACCCTTCATTTCATGTGGACTTGGTGTGGTTGTACTGTCCTCACCAGTGTTTGAATAAAGGTGTCCGCACTAGCCTAAACAAGCTGAACCAAACTGGAAAGTGAACCATGACCCCATCTGCACCGCACTGAACAGCTAAGGTAAAAAGCATTAGGCATGAATGTGACAGTGAATGGCTTAATATTGTACGTCTTAGAGTCTAAGACTTCCCATTGTAGTTGATGTGGAAAACGCACCAACCAACCTCCAGATGGAGCTGATTGAACTCCAGTGCAATGACACGCTGAAGTCAAAGTATGATGCTGTTGGCGCCGCACAGTTTCCACAGTTCATCCCTGACACAATGCCTCAGCTCCGCACCCCAGCTGCTCAATTGCTCTCCATGTTCGGCAGCACTTATCTATGTGAGCAACGTTCCTCCTTGATGAAGACGACGAAAACATCTCACAGGAGACGTTTGACTGATAAACACCTTCGTGCGATACTGAGGGTTTCCTCAGCTCAGAGCCTGAGCCCAGACGTTGATGAACTAGCATCCAAGAAAAGATGCCAGGTATCAGGCTTGGGCACATCAGATTAGATCAGTGTTGCAAACTGAGCAATAATTAACCTTTTCTTTATGCACTTTTTCTTGCTACTCCAAGGCTTGAATGGTTGATTCATTCATTATTGTTATTGTTTTGTTATTTTATTTTCAAATTTATTAGCCTGTGGAAAAAGCTTATTTTGATATTTACCTCAGAAGGCTGCAAATAGAAGAATTTTATTTAAATTTTATTTAATATGCCTGTCACTGACCCAATGTGTTTTGGGACAGTCCACATGGACCTGCACAAGATAAAGCAGGTGTGTAACCAATAGATGGATGGATGCTAACAACAGCTGCACAAAGCAATGGTATTCATTGTTTTGTATACATGTATCAGGAAGCCTCCCCGTACTGATATACTGTAGACTCCCCACACAAGAAGGGATCCATGCTCAGGCCTCATTGGCAGCATCATCTCCGACATACAGTCCAACACTGCCTAAAGCACCTACAGGCAATTTTAGCTGCCTTGTATAGCACTATTGCTCAACACAAAATGGACTTTAAAATGGACTTTGTCAACCAGTTTGAGAGTTTCAACTGGACACAGACGAAGTCTATGAAATGCAAGCCTTCCCTGCACATTAACTCAGTGGACATCAACATTAGACATTCTTGCTATTTTTCATTTTGAGGTCTGAAATTGGCAGCACCGTGCCACCACATTAACAGTAGTCATAATGACATGGTTGTCCCATTCAATACCCCCACCAAAGGCAGCGTTCTTTTTCATGGACCGGTGAATTATTTGTGCCCCTCTGTATCCCAAAATCTGTAGTTTAATGGTGCATTCAGGCAGCCAGCATCAACATCAGGAGCCTCACACGACCATGTTCAGTCTTCAGTCAACTGAACTAATGGACCAATCAAGGACACTGGCAGGCTTTATAATGATGTCCTACTAAATGCTGCACAACATTAATGGTTTTCCACTGAATTAAATGGCCAGGGTCATTTATGTAGTTATAAACAACAATTCCCACCAATTGAATGATGCAGAGCCGCTGCAAGCTATTTGAGAGCCCTAAGCATAATTGCTCTGTGGTTGTGCACCCAGGTAAATGTTGAAAAACGTCAGATATCTGCCCAAACGTGGGCCCACTATAATCCAAAAGGATACAGCGATCCACCAGACCACCAGTACCTGGTATATTGCTATTTGACATTAGCTAAGTTAATTTTACGAAGTAGCTAACTTTCTAGCTAACATTGTTATGATGATGAGGAATCAGTGCCTGGGCTTGCAGTGTCGATGCTATAATGAACTATTTCGGTTTGATGGATTAGTAATGTGACAGCTGGCTAATGCTAGCTAATGTTAGCTACGTGTTTAGCAAGATGATATTGTGACTTAGTCCTGACTGCTATCATGCTGCTACCCTCAACTTTGACTGAAACCAAAAGGAAAATGTTACGTAGTAAACCAGACCTCATTCAGCTGAGCGACACATACAGTAAATCATCTGGCAAACAAACTTACAGGTAAGCTAACATCAGCCGTCAGCCAACGTTAGCCAACGTTAGCTAGCATTAGCGTTAGCCAGCTGTCAAATAGCAACATGCGTGGTGGTCTTTAATTCAACATTGTGGATGAAACCTTCAGTCCAGTTGTATCTCTTTGCATTTTGGGGAGCTTTGCAAACGTATCTGCCCACGTTTGATTGTTTAAACACTTTGCTGTCAAACGCTTGGATCACGTCGACAAAGCTGTCTAGTCTGTCTGACTACTTTCCCTGTTGGTGGTCAGCCTGTATATGACGTAAATCCCACCCTCATGGGCACACGCTCATGTGATTGGCTGAAACGGAGGGAGACATATGATTGGCAACAGATAATGCATCTGTGGATTGGTGCACATCAGGGGAGTGTCATAAAACCGACACCCACACATGACGTTTATAAATGCAGGTTCAACAGTTTGTATAAATGTACATGTATTTGTGCATTTCTGTTACATTTATTAAAAACAAGACATGTGTGTGCATCAGAAATGTATATACATTTATATACAATTACTATTTTGTGTGCATTGAAAATATTTCATTTATCATTTATATATTTATCAGAAAATACATTTGTGAATACTGAGAGTGCTCTGACCCCATATACTTCAGGTGTTTTATTTTTCATTGGCATTGCTACCAAGCTCGACTGTAACCATTCCCCTCCATCTTCACAGAAATCTCCTCATAAATTGCCCAGTTGCTATATGAATCATCAAGTTTCCTTTGCGCTGACTGTTTGGCCCAAATGGCAGGCAGTGTGTTTCTTGTGTACTCCAGCCACGAGAATCCATTTTGCATGTTATTGTTCTTCTGTTGTTGGTCTTGTTCTCTCTTTCTCTTCTCTTCTGTTGCTGTTTGCCTGTTGTCATTTAAAAAGCCGCCACGCAAATGAGTAGCCTACGTCCTTTCGTTTACACCAAGGTCATAGGCAGGGTTTACTGGATGCATTCATGTACACACTGCAAAAAGAGCATGGCCATATGTGACCAAGAACACCTCTGAATGTGGTCTGAAAGATCCAATCTCTGTGCATCCTGAATGCATCTTGAGTGCGTTCACACCTGTACTAACCGATCAGTGGGGATGTATTTTAATACCAGGTCTGAACAGGGCCATGCTCACCTTTCACCCCAACACCTCTTTACCACTCCGGTGCAGTAAATAAATGTATCGCTTCATTTGACAGCAGAGCAAAATTGGGAAAACAATTTGGTCAGTTTTTGTCTGGAGACTTGTGGTGATTTCCTTCATTTCTCACTAATGATTCAACAGTAGTCCATCATGTCTAAAAATCACAGAGATTGTTTAAAGAAAATTGGCAATGAAGTGGCAAATGGCATTCAAAATACAGCAACATTAACATGCACACACACACACACACAAAACCCTCAAAGGTACACTCAAATTCCATATATTGCAAATTCAGAAGTGAGGCACTGATGAACAGAACAAAAATATTCATTGGCTCTCTCCCTCTGTTTCATTCATTCATTCAGCCCATCATTTCTTTCTGTCTTCCATCGGCCAGCGGGTGGCTGCAAAATGAGAATGGGGTCAACCTCTCCTCATTTACCTAACAAAAGACTGGAAAAAATAGAAAGAAAGAGGAGCTGACGGCTGTCACAGAGAGAAAGAGAGAGGGGATCCAAGACAGATGACCTGCGGCTTCACTCTGAAAAGTTTCATTCCATTACATCTCTCACAATCCACATCATGTCAGCACCTATCAATTACTGTCTGCATCAAACAGCATAAAGGAAGTCTAATCATCAAAGAGCTTTTGGAGAGTGATCAATGATGGCTTCCTACCTTCCACCACTGAAACAAGACTGATGACGAGATCATTAGCTTATTTTGGTTATAACGAGACTATGATTGTGTGTGTGTGTGTGTGTGTGTGTGTGTGTGTGTGTGTGTGTGTGTGTGTGTGCAAGGTGATGCACCACAAAGAAAAAGGTTTCTAAGGCTTTTTAACACCGCATTCAGCTTCTCTTACTGCATCCACACCTCTTCTCTTTCAGCTCACTTCAGAGTTGTATTCAATATTACATATGAGATGGAAATGTTAATTAAACTGGCCACACCTACAGACAGTAGGATGTGAGCTGACTTTAAATCAAACAAGATAGAAATTATTATTCTAGGCCTTTTAACGTTCTCTGCAACCGCCTACCAGACAGATGTTACGCTGTTGTGTTGTAGTAATCAGGCCTGGGTGTGGCTAGAGAAATTGATAAACCACAGTTAAGTTATGTTTTAACAGGGGGGCAATTACTTTTTCACACAGGTATGTATGTTTGGATTTTTTTCTCCCTTAATAATAAAAACCTTCATTTAAAAACTGCATTTTATGTTTACTTGTGTTATCTTTGACTAATATTTTAATTTGTTTGATGATCTGAAACGTTCAAGTGTGACAAACATGCAAAAAAAAAAAAAAAGAAATCAAGAAGGGGGCAAATACTTTTTCACACCACTATATGTTCAAGTGACAAAGCCCTCCAGTGGCTGTAGTAGTTATGATGGGAGGAAGTCAGGTGATGTTGTTATAGAGCAACAAAGTGTGTGTGGAGGCAGGGAGACCCATCCATGATTAATTATTTTGGCAAATTTAGCCATACTTAATAAGACATTATTTTTTTAATTACTCAATTGCACTAAGAAGCATCTCTTCTTATTTGTCATCATAAACTAATGCCAGAATCAGACTGCACAGTATCAGCCTGATTATAGCCAGACCCGGCAGATGTAGGCGTTGAGTTGGGTCGGGAAGGACAATGGGCGTCAGGCATGACAACTGATTCTGTATAGTGTAGTGGCCTACATCATATACACCGCTTCGGCCACCATTTTTCCTGTAACTCCTTCCTGATGACATTGTGCATGTTGTGAAAGACAGCAAGTGATTATTGGTCGTCTCTCATCTTCCCCCTTATCCGGGCGCGGGCGGGGGCACACACAGGGGGGAGACCCCCCCCCTCTCCCCCCCCACCCCCTCCCCTCACATGGGGCGACCCTCACGCGCCCCCAGCAGGGTAGAGAGACATTCTCTCTCCTTCTCCTCCTCCTCCCCCCCCGCCTCCTCCCCCCTCCTCGCCTCGCATGCCCCCCCCCCTAAGGGGGCCCCCAAGAAGCCTCCCTCACAACCGCCCCCACCCCCCCCAACTCCCTCCCTTCCAAAAAAAAAAACGCCCCACCCCCTCTCCCTCCCCCACGAACAACCTACCTCCCCTTTTTTCTTAAGGAGAGGCCACCCCCCCCCCCCTGAAAAAACATATTTCCCCCTCTTTTTCCGCTCTATATCTTTCTCTCTCATCCCCCCCCCCTCCTTCTTAATAGGGGGGGAGGCGCAAAAATATTCCCCTGTAGATAGAGAGCTTTCCCTTCCCGCTCCTCTCTCTTCGTCACAACGGTGCGGTACAGCGGCTGCAATACCGCCCCCCCCCCGCCCCCCCACCCCCCGGCCCCGCCCCCCGCCCCCCGGACCCCGCCCCCCCCCGGGCCCCCACGCTACACACCCCCCCCGCACCCATCCCATGAGCCCCGGAGGTCACAGACCGATGATGCCAGCAGAACCACCTCCTCCCCAAAACAACCATTGGATTCCCCCCCCCCCCATCTTCCAACCCCCCCCCCCCCCCACCACCCCCCATACTCCCCCCCAATATCTCTCACAAAAGAATTGAGGACACGCCGCCCCCCCGAAGAAGGCCACCCCCCCCGAACACGAGTCCCACTTACTCCGAGAACCCGGACGCAGCTCTCCTTTGGGAGTACAGGGATTGGATGGCCCTGAGAAGTGCCCCCCCCCCCCCCCCCCCCCCCCCCCCCCCCCCCCCCACACCCCCCCCCACCCTACCCCACCCCCACCCCACAACACACAACACAAATAGACGGGGATAGCCTACTCCCCCCCCCACACTACTTCTTTGATTGTAGAGAGAGTCTGCTGTTCTTCCCCCCGGACGAGATCCGCACCGCTCCTCTTCTCTCTTAGATCTGACTTTCATCTGTCCGCCCCCCCCCTCCACCCCCCAAGAAGAAACTTACAGGAGGATTGAGAATGGTGTTATACCCTTATCAGTACCCACTACCCGCTCCCCCCTCTTTTTTACGGGACCAACCACCCCCCCCTCCCCCCCCCTTATAAGCCTCTCCCCCACCTCCCCCCAATTTTTAAGAGGCTTGTCTTCCACGACACCCCCTCCACACACAGACCCCTCCACATTTCTGGGAATATCTTCTACTCCCCCGGGCCCTTCCCCCCGCGGAGCCTTTTTTCCTCCCTAAATTCCCCCCAGGGAAATTTTCAGGGAATCCCCCCACACTCCCCCCCCCTCCCCCTATAAGAGAGGGCATATCAGTCGGGTTCAGGAGTTTCCCAAAATTCCCCCTTTCCTCCCCCCATCCCTCCCCAGATGAGGTCAACAGTGTCCCCTCCCTACTCTACACAGCTTTGATGGTTCCCCTTTCCCCCTCCTGAGGTGCCGGACAGTTTTCCAGAACCACCTTGGTGCCGACCGAAATTCCTTCTCCCTCCCTCTCCGAACTCCTCCCACACCCGCTGCTTTGCCTCCTTTAAAATCTGTAGCCTGCCGCCCCCGCCGCGCCGCCCCGGCCCCCCCGGGCCCGCGACCCCCCCCCGCCCCCGCCCCCCCTTCGGTGTTGTTGGGGGTTTTCTTTCCCCCCCTTTCCCCCCCCCCTTTCCTCCCTGTCGTCTCAATGTTTTTCAGTTTTTCTACTTCTTTAATGATTTTGTTTTGTATTTTGTAACATAATAAAAATTCTTATTATCTTTTTTCCTCTTTCTTTTTTTAGATTATTCCTCCTGTTGATTCATTCTTTTTCTTTGCATTAATTTTTTTCTTTCAGAGGGTTTGTTTGAACCATTTGTTTTTTTTCTCTTCCAAAGAAAATTCTCAGACTTTAGAGGTTTGTGGGGGGGTTTTTTATTTTTTCCTTCTTCAAATTTTTAGCCTTTTTTCTTCTTTCCCTTTTTTCTTCCTTTCGAGAGAGGAGGGGGTTCCCCCTCTTTTTCCCCCCCCCCCCCCCCCCCCCCCCCCCCCCCCCCCCCCCCCCGCCCCCCTCCCCCCCCCCCCCCCCTCCTTTTGTTTTTCCTTCTTTTTTTCCCCCCACCATTTCTGACCCTCCAGCTATCCAACACCCCCCGTTCTAGAACAAACCTCCCCCCCTTAAGTGATTTCCCCGAAAAATTATTGGATTTTTATTGGTCGGGTACCAATTAAAATCTTATTTCTCTGAAATATCCACTTTTACAGACAAAACTGTTGTGTAACCTGAACCTGGCATGAGTTGGCTTTAGTGTCATACCTGTAGTTATTAGTGCAATGTTCTGTTTCTCTCAGGTAGGTTTTGCTGCATTTGAATCTACTGCTGTGGCTTCTGCATCTCCATTTGTCTTCCTCATGCTTACACTGCTTACTACATGCTCACCTACTTACGCTATTTTGAGTGCATAAATGCGCCCACACTGACAAGTATGGCTCAATGCAGTGCACTATGTACCTATCTAGTGTACCCAGATGGTGTACTCATAATGGTCAAAAAGTTGAGTTATGGGTTATATTACTTATCAACCTCAATCATCTTGGTAACATAACAAAAGCGGAGGGACCACCAAATTAGTGAAAACTGTGGCAGAGGAAGCTCCAGTGATTGCTCCAGTGAACACTGCTCTGTTCAGTTGCAATTTGCTGAATGCTAATGGGTCAACCCCATCCTGTGCTTTTTGATGGAGCCCTCTGTGTCAGTAAGCAGTATTCCCACTGAAATGAATGAGAGGGTCTAGCACTGTCTGGTATGCTTGTTCACCCTGATAGCAGAGAGTCAAACAGCAGACCATTTACCTCTTTTCTTTTCTGACATGAATGAATACATGAAGCTTGTGCTGTGAAACTTGAGCTTAATAAACTCTGGATCAACTTGCATTTTTTCAGGTTTGAGATCAAGGACATGTTGCTTTGCAGCCTGACAGCACATACTGGACAATTTTTGTTTAGTGTCAATGCAGGAAGTACTATGCTCTCTCTCTTTTATGCAAGAGGACACTGAAATTTGCATCCTGTTGAGACCAAAAAATAAGGTTCACCAAAGAGTTAACAATCAATTCAAACCGATTTATTCACTATGCAAACAACAAACAGGACCCAGCCTAACCATGCACCTCATTCTCACTCCCAACTCATTAAAGACCAACACTTGGTCAGTGGCCCTACACTTTAAACTATGATGCTCTTGTGTCAGTTTTGGACATATCAGGGTCAGGTTGTTAATTTTCGCTTGTTCCATGCATGATTTCTTTTCAAAATAAACTACCAATGTAGGTTTACTTAGTTTTACTGCTGCAACAAAACTACTTGGTTAGATAGGCAACACAAGTACTTGGTTAGGCTTAGGAAAAGGCTGTGGTTAGGGTGGGTACATTTGTTATATGAAATTGGTACGCTTGCTATCTAATGTGCTAGTTAAGTACATAAGTTATGTAAGTCAATATTGACATGGTTTCACGTGGGACGTGAGCAGCAGTTTCCTGGGTGTAAGTCCTATGTTTCTTCGACCCGTACAACCTCCCCTACCACATGCCTGACGCAGACTGTCTCACTCAGTCTTTATACTGAGTCAGTTGCTCTGAGAGGCCTACAGACACTAAAGGGTGCCTTGGTGCATCGGTATCAGACACAGAGGCACTGACCAAACGCTGATATTTGACAAGTTGGTAGTGAGACCATACAGATGAGGCGGAGAAGTGGGAGGTTGATTCAGGGCTGGAACCAGGATAGCTGCATTAGACTACATAATATTATTTGTTTAAATAGATGTCTGTGTGTTATTTATTTTAGTTAAGCCTCTATAGGAGCAGTTTTAGCCAATTAAGCCTCATTAGAAACCAATCTGCTGCAAACTGGTGTCTAGTGTGTGTGTGTGTGTATGTGTGTGTGTGTGTGTGTGTTGTCTCTAACTCCTCAGGCAGGAAGAACAGAAAGAGAAACAGAGGGAGGAATAAAAGAGGACAGAAAATTTTGTTCGTAGATGAATGAAAGAGCAGCCATCCATCCAGTCAGTCAGTCAGTCAGTCAGTCAGTCAGAAAGACAACAGCTCGCTGTCACAGACCTCTCCCACAGCTGCTGATATCTTCATACAAATAATGATCATTTACATTTTAATTAAAAATCATCATTATGTTGATCATTTACATCCTAATGAAATACATTTGCATGGTAATCACAGCAGGACGATATTGTGACAGGGAAGCATTGCCTGCCTTTTCACTGACAAATAAAGAGACAGACGAACAGAGCGGACAGACAGAGAGATAAAGGCAAACTGAAATGAAACCACACGGAGCAGATGGGAATCAGCTCATTGTCTGATTCGTTTTGACATCTTTATTTCAATCAGGGGGATTTTTTCCACAGAGACCACTGTACCACGCAGGCCTTAATAAATAAACTCTTATTCTGATGAGAGCTGCTGTCCTAAGCCTCTGATAGCACCTACATAAAAGACCTGGAGGGTGTTATCACAATGAGAGCTTGTCCAGTGTCAATAAAGAATTATTGCATCAATGGAGGAAACCTATCAAAGCAATTATTGACTCATTCAATCTCCCTCCACTTAGCTCTTCACTGTGAAATAGAGCTGATACCATTCATGGCTGGGTATTCTCGCAGCTCCACAACAACATTAACTGAGTACAGAAAATTGATTTTTGCCCACACATGGTGGCACACATTTCATACATATGATAAAACATGTGAAATATCATATTTACGGATAATTTTCAGGTCATATGCGGACATCAGGTCAACAGGAATCAGATCTGGTGATGCCGCTGTCATCCAAGACTAAGGAAAGCATCCTGAGCTCATGATCCTCTTGGCGGGAACTGCTTTTTTCCCCACATATTGCAACACATTCACAGGACTTAGAGACGGCTGTTCGTGTCCCATGTGAAACTTTACTGTTGTTTTGTTACATAACTTCCGTAGTTATGTAACACAAATCATAATCTTTTCCTAAGCCTAACCAAGTACTTTTGTTGTAGGTTTAAGTGAATCTACGTTGGCAGTTAACTGTGAAAAGAGACTATGCATGTAAACTAGAGGGGTACTGAGAGTGTCATAGTTTAAAGCGTAGGGCCACTGACCAAGTGTCAGTGTTTGAAGAGACAGGAGAATATTTAGGTTTATATTGAATGTATCTGCAAAACCTCCACTGTCAACATTTTGTCTTCACGTTTAATTTAATTACACAACAAAACTACTTGGTTAGATTTCGGCTACAAAAGTAATTGGTTAGGCTTAGGAAAAGGTTGGCTTAAAATAAATAGGTTTTCTGTGTAGGTAATTGCTGTTTGTAAAGTACGAACAAACATAAGATGACTACTCATCTACATAACAAAACTAAAGTAAAATCAGTCAATGTTGACAGATTGAGACAGTTTTCATGAGGACTGTTTCTTCAGTGGAAGGTATTTCAACCAAAACTGTTGGCAGTGTGACAAAAAACTCATTGTCCACTTGTTTTATGGAGTCATCAGCTGTATTGTGTGGTCTTTATGGGCCATCAGAGGATGGCGTTTACTCAGTTTTCATGGATCTACTGCATGCAAGTTCTGTGGCTAATGATTTCAACAGTAGGACTTTTCACGTCGATGAAGACATATTGTTTAAAAGCACTGAGAAAAATAAAAAATACATAAAAAGCTAGCCAGTACATGGTGGTTTTGAATTGCGCTGTCAAACTACTTTTCCTAAACTCAAGAGTGAACTTTTAATGCTTAATGCTGACAGTTTGTTCTACTGCTGTCAGTTTCCAAATGGCAGACTGATTGAAATGTTAGCCTGCCTAATGGAGTGATAACCAAATGGCCATTCAGTGTGAGCATCAGGCAGAGTTTTGGTGCGTCACACTAACTCCTGAGCAGAGCCTTGTAAAGGTCTTTGCTCTCAGTATTAGAGGCTTTTCTTGAGGACAAAAGAGGGGTTAGGCTGCTCTGCACATCAAATGTGGAGGTCAAACTGATCCACGTATTAAATAGAGAGGCTGGCCTGGGCCACACATCACACAGCGAGGCTGCACTGGGCCACACACTGGACACATTTAATCTGAGCCTGGCTCTCCTATTGGGACACAGAGCTCAGACAGACAACACATAGCCGAGCAGACTTACATCACCTCTGGCAGCTCGAGTGCTCCTTCTCTTCATGGCTTTTCTCCTTTTCTTACTTTCCACTGTGGACAATCTCCTTACACCACAATAGCATGGAGGATCCCTTTAGACCACAATACCGTGCTGCTGCAGCATGGACAATCCTGTCCAGCTACAAAGCACAACATTCTCTGCTGCTCAGCTTCAATTAGCTGTGCTCTGATACATTTCAATGCAACCTCAATACAGCTTCAGCAAAATTTAAATATGGCTCAAAACATCTCAATTCAACCTCAGTGCTTCTCAATGCAGCTTCAATACTCCGTCTCTACATCTTAATACGGCTCAGTACATCTCAATACAGCTGCAGCACATCTAAATACATCCTCAGAGCTGGTCTATGGGACCATTCAGCAGCTCAGATTCTCCACCTGAAGCTCTCGGCGTGCTGGGCTCAGTTCGTCGCTGCTGTTGAAGAGTGAGTGACAGAAAGGAGGAAATTCCAGTTGGGATGCTCAGTCAAGAGTTCAGCTTGACTCATAACGACGGGAGCTTAACGCTGACTTAACAAACTGAATGGTTGTCAGCACTGTTAACTGAAGTATGTTGGCTGGCTCTGGACATCCTAAGAATGGCTAACACCGCCTTGGATCAACATTTACCCCAAATCATGACTGCCAGTGTTTACTGTCCTCTCCTGAGCTCTGAATAGAAGAATAAACACTTTGACTAAGCTTGTAACTATCAGGTGGAAAAGTGCCACATGCCACACTTATCAATACTCTGCAAAGGGTACTACTCATCTAAAATGGGCTATAGGGGTAGGTTGGTTCAAAACTGATCAAAGTCATGGAGCATCAGAGATTTTTCATGTGTTATTTAAAAAGCTAACATTAAATATCCAAACCACTGAACGCTATGGCATAGAACAGACAGCCTAATTAAGGGTCCAGTCACACCAGCATTAACACCAGAAATCAACTAGAAAAATGGACTCAGTAATTTCCTCTATTAGTTTTTTTATCACAAGCACTGCAGACCGCCTTCACATTCACCCGAGTATCCTGCTTTTATGCAAAACAGTTATTTAAGAGAAACATACAATATAACAGTTTCCCACTGTTGAACCTATTATTCATTTCTACCCCTGTCCATTCACAGCTGTGCAGCTTTTATTTTGTTGAATTTTCTTTTTTTAAGGGGGGTTCAAATGAAAATCATTTTTAAAATTTGATTTAGGCACATTGTTTTATTATATGTATTATATTATATTATATTATATTATATTATATTATATTATATTATATTATATTATATTATATTGTATTATTTGTGAGCAGATAAAGTTATATGAAGAGTTTAAATGACAACTACTAAACACAGAGAAGCAGTGTAGTAGATTTATATCAAGGACTGGTGTAGGTTTTGCCCACTTCCAGAATAAACCAGACTACAGATATTTGTGTGAAATAAACGGATAATAGTGTTTCATTGCTTCCCTATCAAGCATAATATTAAAGTATTTATTATAGCAACTACTTTTGACAGGATCCCTCTACAAACACAGCTTCAAAGGTTAAAATGTTTTATACACCATCACTGAACATAATCTGGGGTTTTGTTCAATTGTCCGGGCTAATGGTTATTACTGAGGAGTTGTGGTCTGTAAACGATAAATGCTCACATCTGTGCAAACATTGACTGATACAGCATGCAGCGTGTAATGAAGAGGCTTAGCCAGTGAATCAGCTCGTTCTTGTTTGTGTATATTTTGAACGTTCTGCTCAAATAAAAGTCTTGTGGCCTGTGTGTGAAAATGCACTGCTGGGCTCACAACCGAAGAGCACTGAAAGTGAAACTGAAAAACAAAGAGTTACCAAAGCAGGCAGATGTGTACAACCACTCGCACATACAATTATAACTCAACACTTCCAGGATTAAATAAAGAGGTAAATAACCAAGCAGTGACTTCATTTTGTCACATTAATTCTCATCTGGATAGACACACAAACCTGCATCGAATGTGCAATCACATCCACACACACACACACACACACACACACACACACACACACACACACACACACACCGTATTTAGATGTGTCACAATTACACTTAGGCTTCATTAATGTGATGGAGACTTCATTAACAAAATGGAGGGGATTTAGCAGAAGAGGAGGTGCAATAAAGATTAAAAATTGCCAAATCCTTGCAGGTTTTTGGAAATACATATTGTAAATGCAGGAGGAGAAAAAGATTAGCAAAATGCTTCCTGGGGAACCTCTGGTGAGGTTACTTTCAGCAGGGATGGATTGAAAAGTGGGTTATGATCAATGAGCATATTATTAGTCAATATATACAGATAAAAAAAGAGCTGCTATAAAGCTGTTACAAGATACAGATGTTAACTCAGGAAGTCATGGACTTACATGAAATAACCCAGTTGGTTATGGATTACTGTACTTCACTAGGTGCTTGTGCAGCAGTAGTTGTGGGTTCAAAGATAGTGGATAGTAGGAGTTTAACTTTAGCAGCAGCATGCAAGTGCACTTCCCATCTCACAGTGCTGTACATTTAGACATGGGGTTAATTTCCCTAAATTTAAAACATACCATAACTTTAATTAAACTGGAAAAGACAGCATGAGTGAGTGGTCCTTGTCTCCACTAACAAGTACAGTACGTGAACCTGGCGTCTCGTCTTCATCTGTGCCACAAAGCGATGTTTGAAAAACCGCTCACACCTCCAACTGATTTCTGTTTGTCAAAATCAGCGCTGACGGTAACATCAATATCACTTTCTCTATGTAATAGAGAGAGGGACATTGCTCGTAGCATATCTGGACAATTGTTCACTAGAGTTCGCTTGGTCACTGTATGTTAAGAAGATTATGAGACAGTCCAAATTATTATTACACATTAACAGGTCTCTCTCAAGTGTGGAGCTGTTCCACTGACAATAAATGGGGGAATTTTTCGATCCAGAGTGTTTGTTTTCTTCTTTATACCCAAATGAGCTTTATCTTATTACATTATTGTACTACATTATTGTGGGTGCTCTCAGTGTCATCTACACCATGTCTCTCCATTCATGGTCTATGGAGCAGCTCTGTAATGTATACCCTAAGACATCACAAGCCTGAGTTTTAGTACTTTAGTCTTTGGATTTGGGAGAGAGTTGTTCATTTTACTTATATTTTTTTGGACTGTCTTAAACCACAGGAATAACCTGTATGAATTAATTATTTCCCTTTTAAGTGGCTAAAATGAGGCAGGGCGGGAGGGGGTCGGGTCCTGTAAGAGGCTTTCGCTGAATACAAGACCTCAGCACAATAGACAGCTCGATACAGAGAGGTGATGAAGACGTCCAGCCCACCCTGGATACTTAAAAGACTGACCTTCAACAAAAGGCTGCAGCAAGTGTCTCAATAAAGCCTTCTCACACAGGACCTGTATAACCTGAAGACCTCACATGTTTGGAGATAATTACTGAGGTTGTCCCTGTCCTTCTCAGTGCCCCGGGAATCTGACAAGTCTGTGAGGGACAAATTTGACCACATATGGTTTTTAAGTGAAGACACTGCAGTGGAAAGTATTAAAAGGTAAAAGTCGCCCTAACAACAACAACAACACTTTTCTATTCATGTAGATATTTCTTGTTTTATTTGTCCAGGTTTTGAGATATCGGTCTCTGAGATTTCTGCCTCCACTCAGATACTATGGGGATTTGCTTTGTGCTGAAATCTCCACTGATGTCTGTGGTCTGTGGTGGTGGAATAATTTTAGAAACTTTACTTATGGAAAAGTCCAAATGCAGTGCAATAAAAATAAAAATAATAAATCTGTTCAAAAAAATGTACTAATGTAAAAAAGTATGACAGTGTTAGCAGCAAACTGTACTTTTGTCGTTATTAGTTGTCAAGAGCCTCTTTTAGAGTGTTATATTGCATAATTGTATTATTTTAACTAATGCATTAACATATTTTAAGGCTGGCTCTTTGGTAGGTTTTGGCAGTTTTATCTATGGCTAACCATGTATTATTTTTAAAGGTGTAAAAAATACTGTAAAGTACCCACTAGCTGCAGCTGCAAGATATATGTAACAAGAGTAAAATGGTACCTCGTCGTTGGAAGTACTTGCTACCTGCAGTATAAATAAAATATGTCCCGAACCACTTTATTTGTGAAACAAAAGTGTACGCTGATACATATAGTTCTGTGAATGTTCTCATTCATCCAGGTCATATTCATTCTGGCAACAATTGAATCGAAGGCAACTGGACTTAGATTTGTCTGACTAGTCAGACTAGTCAGACTATTCAGACTGTAGCGTTCAAACAGATGAAGCCACTTGGATAAGGGGCGAAACATCTTCAGAGACAAATCAAGTCCAGTTGCCTTTGATTCAGTTGTTGCCAGGATACATATGGTTCCATGTTTATGAACCAATTATATGACCAATCTGAAATTTTGGTATTGCCAAGTGATAACAGTTCATCCTGAGGGGAACATGAATGCAGCACATTTCATGGAAATCCAGCCAATAGCTGTTGAGACATTACACTCAAAATCACAAATGTCAAACTCATGGTGGCGCTGTATCAACTTTTGATAGCAATCAATAAACTACAATCAGAGATGTTCCAATACTATTTTTTCTCCCTGATACTGGTTCCGATAGTCAGGATAATTTTTCTAAGTTCCTTAATTTTGATTTTATCTGCGAAACAGATGAAGAAAAAACAGTTTTGCCCAGTGAGAAGTTTTGTGAGGATCATTTTTCCAAGTTATTGTCTTTTCATCTGTAAAGAAAGGAAAGTTTTTTATTTGTGTGTAATACTCATTTGGCCATAAGAGGCTGAAGTTCACCAGTTCGCCCAGTCAGTACTGCATGAGAACTGCAGAGATGAGAAAGAAGTGAGGTGGCTCACTAGTTAGCTATGAATAAGCCGTCTCACCTCTATTCATCTCAGTTGAGGGCAGCACATGTGCAGTACTGATCAGACAGGATGGGTAGCGAGTGGCACATGTTACTCAGTGTTGTGCATTGAATATGTTTGTGTGAACAGAATATATGATACGTATATAAGAGTGTTGATGGGAGCCTTGTTATTTTTCCAGTTAATGCCGCTCACACACTGTGTGGCCAGCATAGCGGAGACAGACACCAGCCACTGTCTGTTCCATCTAAAATATATACAATATAAAAATATAAAATGAAGTACTGTAATATCAACTTGTGGTTGGCAGTATTTCAACAGGATAAACTCAATATTAACAGGTATGCAGTAATGCATATGCATATGAGAAGTAATAAATTGTGCATGTCTCCTCATGTTACAGTGGGGTTTCTCCGGGTTCTCCGGTTTCCTCCCACGGTCCAAACATATGCAGGTTAGGTTTAATGTTGAATCTAAAATGGCCATAGGTGTGAATGTGAGCATGATGGTAACGTGTCATAGTGATGGGCTCTGGAGCTCAAGAGTTCAAAAGTCTTATGGTGTGTGGTATGAAGCTGTCGCTGAGCCTGGTGGTGTGGCACTGGACACTAACAATAAGCTTAAAAGACTAATTAAATGCCACAGCGTCCGACCAGTTTAGCTCTTGAGAAGTGTGAACTTGCACAGCTCTGGTTGTTCCTGTGTTGCATAAATGAGCTGATAAATGATATAATAATGTGATATAGGATTGGTGCATAGACTGGTCTACTTGCCAATACCTGATCCAGCATTTTGTCCGTACCGAAGGCATTTCCAATACTGGTATTGGTATCAGAGCAACTCTAATTAGAATATGATATATGATGATCAGCTCTCTTGTTTTACACAGTAGCCGATCAAATTAGATTAGAGATTTCAGAACGTTTGAAAATTATCTGTCCAGGGCAAAACGGTGAAAGCTATGGGGAGGACAGGAAGGAGTCCAGCTGCTGAAATATTTTCACACCTATTAGCAAGCAAACCCCCCCCAACACACACACACACACACACACACACACACACACACACACACACACACACACAATCTCCCAGACAGTGTTTGTCATCATTTAGCCGGTGAGTACAGTTGTTTTCCTGGGGGCCACTGGGGACCAAAGTGACACACAAAGACAACCCAAGAGGCTCCGCCATGTTTCAGCCTGCAAAACACACACTGGAAAACAACTCTGTGTGTATGTGTGTGTGTGTGTGTGTGTGTGTGTGTGTGTGTGTGTGTGTGTGTGTGTGTGTTCCCCTCAGAGAGTAGAAATGGTTCTTGTCAGACCCCCACACCCTGGAGTTTCTATAGCAACAGGCATGTCATAACAGTTCTCTCCAATAGCGTCACCAAGCTACATGTACACACACACACACACACACACACCCCCCGATCATCATTATCTTGTCAATGGTAATGGCTTGACTATAGCTTATTGAAGAGGAGGAAAAAATAATAAAATGATCTTCATCTGAGATTATCATGAGGACAACATCAAAGTGAAGGTTCTCGATGGTAATATTTGGTTCTCTTCAGCAGAGAACCGTCGAAAATTCACACACTGAGTCAACAGACTGGAACTGGACATATTTCACCCATCAGCTGCTGCAATACTGACTAAACTCAAATGTACAATAATATGTGCAATAATTCAACTGTCATTAATATTGAATCTATACTGTACATTTAAAAATATTCTAATCTATTTATAGCAGTCTTGCATTTATTTTAACACACTTTGTTAGCATTTTGTATTTACTTATTTGCGCTATAATGCATGTCTTAATGCAAATATTTCTACATATTTCTTATATTCTCATTTCATTTTTATTATTTACTTCTATTCACTTCTCTCTATATATATTGTGTATATATTGCAGTATTACATACACACATAATACATAATACATATTTACATACTACTTTTATTTCTATGTTCTGACATTCCTTATGTTTATATAAGAGAAACATCCCAGTTTCCCCCATTGAATTTAGTATTTGTGATTCTGATATGGTCAAAGCAAATACACACAAACTGCAAAACAGTGGGGAGCAAAATCCTGTATGAATGCTTTATAAGAAAAACAAAACAAAAGTACTTTATTTGTTTGGGTAAAAAACCAAACCGTTCGGTTCGCTAGTCATGGTTTGGCTCGTGTATGTATCATTCGGTTCATTTGAAATAGGTTTTGAGGCCGATTGTGTATTTTTTCATGTCGTTTATTGTCACACTAGATATTAAGGCCTATGGAAAGAGGCTGGGACACGACGGACAGGGGTATGGGGTATAACGCATGTATGAAGCTGAGATTGTGCGTTGTGATTGGATCATTTTCGGCAAGAATAGACCAGATTTGACTGCGCATGTCTCTCAACACCGCCACGATGTTCACACTACCACAGTTAGCTCGTCACCGCACGTTAGCTCAACAACTAACAGTGAATGGTAAACATGTGTAAGTTATTTAGTTGAGTTGTGAATGACTTTAGTTCCTTCTAGTCAGCAGTGTTCAGTGGTTGTGTTCGAGGAGTTTCTTGTGAAGGGAGGAACAGTAGCAGTGAAACGGTGACGATCTGTTATTGACAAGGGTCCGAAATACAGAGCTGGCAGTAGGCTCTGTAGTCTGACTGTTTAGGTTAGTTTGTCATGTAGGGGTTTTTTTTTTTTTTTTTTTTTTTGTTTTTTTTTTGGTGGGGGGGTTTTCGTGTTTTTCCCCCCTTCTCTTTTTTTTTTTTTTTGTTTTTCCCCTTCTTTTTTCCCTTTTTTTTTGTTCTCTTCTCTTATCTACTTTTTTTAGTTTTTTTCTTTTTTACTCTGGTGGCTCTTCTATTTTGGTTTTTCTTAGTAGTAAACTAAAGCTGGCAGTAGGCTCTGTAGTCTGACTGTTTAGGTTAGTTTGTCATGTATCTCAGTAGTAAACTAAAGCTGGCAGTAGACTCTGTAGTCTGACTGTTTAGGTTAGTTTATCATGTATCTTAGTAGTAAACTAAAGCTGGCAGTAGGCTCTGTAGTCTGACTGTTTAGGTTAGTTTATCATGTATCTTAGTAGTAAACTAAAGCTGGTTGAGACAAAGCAGCTCCTCCTCCTCAGGAGGAAGGACTGATACTGAATGATGTTTGTGTTCTTCAGTCTTTCTAAACTTAACTCAGGAATATGATTTATTGTATTAACATGTCAGATTGTTTCCAGTGAGATATTAATGAGTTTCTTTGGTGACTTTGCAGTTGTAAACATTACTGTTGCTGCTCTAGAAACAACATGTGTCCTAGTTGGATTTAAATATTCAGTTCTGATCTGTTTCTGACTTTAAAAACAACCAGGCTGACATCAGTATAGCTAATGTGAACACTTCAATATTTGTTTATTTATCACAAGTCATATCATCATTTTAATATAGAGCAGTGTTACCACACATGGCAGATTTTCCTCATATGATGCTGCCTAGTTTATGTTATTGTGGTTTAAAAAGCTCTAGTGCTGGCTGACCTGATGCTGACCTTTTGGTTGATGATTAGTTTTTATTTATTAATTCTTTTTAAATAACGCAGAGTCACTTTTCTTTTAGATCAAAAGTCCAACCATCAGATGTGATAATGAAGAAGAGTTTTGTTCCTGATGTTAGTCTGCTGTTGTGAAGACAAACAGCTGTTGACTTATTTTGCCAAATAAATGAAATGCATGTTTAAATTGAAGTTGGAAATTGGCCTCCTTGCTGTACCATAAATGTACTGAACCGAACCAAACCATGAATTTTACGAATCATCCCACCCCTGCTGTTATCAGTACTCATAGTTGTCAAGCTAGCAGTTTGTGGAAGACTCTGGTGATGCACAATGAGAGCACAGCCAGAGAGTGCGCTGGTAGACAGGTTGCCTTGGTAGGTAGATAGGCAGGTAGCCCATCCAATCATTTCATTTCAGAAGATATTCCTTTATTAGTCCCGCTAGGGGAAATTCAATTTTTTCACTCTGTTAACTTATACACACACATGCACAAACAGGTCCATATACATGCAACAATTGGAGAGGTGTCAGAGTGAGAGGGCTGCTCCTGACAAGCGCCCCGAGCAGTTGGGGGTTTGGTGCCTTGCTCAGGGGCACCTCGGCAGTGCCCAAGAGGTAAACTGGCACCTCTCCAGCTACCAGTTCACACTCAGTTCTTGGTCCATGGTGGGACTTGAACCGGTGACCCTCCGGTTCCCAACCAACTCCCTACAGACTAGCTACTCCGCCCCCATTTGGCCTGAATGAAATGATTGGGCGGGCTTATTACAGTCCTGTGACAGCCACAGATGCTGGATTTTTTTTTTTTTTTTGTCAGAGAATTTGATATATTGATTGTTGTCAGGATATAAAGAGAATTTTAACAAAATATCAAGACATGTTAAAAGGTTTTTGAAGAACGTTACCAACGCTAGCTTTAAGCACTGACTGGATCTGGGACACAAGCACCATAGCAGCGGTAATAACAATAGAGGCATGTCTCGATGAAAACATAAGAAAGCGTACAGAATAAAGTATGGGACAGGGTGTTCCTGGGCATGCAGGGTTGGACTGGGAAAATAAGTCAGGCCTGGAATCTAACTTCAGCCCAGGCCAACCTCCACATATTCGCAATAGACTGCATTTACTGTAACTGTATTTTTTCTGTTCACTGTTGATAGACATATATTTTAGTTTTTACTACACACTAAATTCAGAATAGGAGGGCTAGAAAGCTACAGTTGTGAGTGGTTTCTGCATTGTTGTTTTCACTTTGATGTAAACATTTAATGTGTTTTGTATTTTAACAGTAGCCATGCACTCCAGGCCAATCAGCTGTCTAGGTCACAATTCTCACGCTACTCCCAGTGGCCAGTCCAGGCCTGTGGGTTTAAGACTAGCTCCGATGTTGCCCATTCAACCACTGCTCACCTCATGAAGGCCACTTAGGTTGTGGTATTCATGTGGTGAGTAGTGGATATACGTGGAGAGCAGGCTTGATGAGATGAAGGCAGATAGGTAAGCAGACCATAGACTATAAAATATGGACATTGTCTCCATGTCCTCATCCATAGGTTTCTGAAGAGCAAAAATCAAGCTTGTAGTGGGTGGCTCCACCACACTGTGCGCTGTGGCATGGAGTGAGCCCATCCATCCATCCATCCATCGTCAAGCGCTTATCCCGTTAGGGGTCGCGAGGGGGCTGGAGCCGATCCCAGCTGGCATTGGGCGAAGGCAGGGTTCACCCTGGACAGGTCGCCAGTCCATCACAGGGCACATAGAGACAGACAACATATAGACAGACAACCATTCACACTCACATCCACACCTACGGGCAATTTAGAGTCATCAATTAACCTAAACAGCATGTCTTTGGAATGTGGGAGGAAGCTTGAGTACCCGGAGAAAACGCACGCTTACACGGGGAGAACATGCAAACTCCACACAGAAGAGTCCCAAGCCGGTACCGAACCTGCGACCCTCTTGCTGTGAGGTGAGAGTGCTAACCACTGCACCACCATGCAGCCCTGGAGTGAGACCATGAACCATAACTCTTATCCAGTTGGTACCAGTGCTAACTAATAATAATAATAATAATAATAATAAAATAATACTAACAAAACTAGAACACAGACTTCAATCAATCAATTTAGCTTTATTTGTCACATGAAATCACATGCAATCTCATTACCTCCCATTCGCCTCCTCCTTTTTTCGTAGAGTCCTCTGTTCTGTCAGATCGGTAGGTAGAAAAAGAGTCACCATTGAAGGATTAAGTTTCACACACATCACGTCCAGCAGGATGCCTGGCATACAATTAACCGCACAGCCGTCCATCCATCTGTCCATCTGCAACCGCTTATCCCATTAGGGGTCGCGGGGCGGGGGTATGACATTGGGCGAAGGTGGGGTACACCCTGGACAGGTCACCAGTCCATCACAGGGCACATATAGAAACAGACAAACTTTCACACTCACATTCACACCTACAGGACAATTTAGAGTCATCAATTAACCTGCATGTCTTTGGACTGTGGAAGGAAGCCGGAGTACCCGGAGAAAACCCACGCTAACACGGGGAGAACATGCAAACTCTACACAGAAGGGCCCCAGGCTGGATTCAAACCTGCGACCCTCTTGCTGTGAGACAACAGTGCTAACCACTGCACCACCGTGCAAAAATTTCTCTTATTTATTTATATTTCTCTGATATGTGCATGGCTCTGAGACCACCCACCTGTCACTCAAAGTGGCCCTTAATTATGCATAACTTTAAGGCTTATCATAATTTGAATGTGTGAGTTATATAAAAATTCACCCCCCATACAGTTGTCATGAAGGAAGAAATTAGCTACAGAGACTCTGCTGTGAAGTTGAGCATTTTAACGTGGGTGTCTATGGGGACACGGCCTCAAGTGGCCATTTGATGAACTGCAGTTTTTAGCACTTCCACATTAGCGAGTTTGTTGTATTGTTGTTGCATGTTATAGCTTATCAATTAATGTACATTTTAATGGCAGAATTTGTTTAATTTTGATTTCATCATCAGTTCATAATGTCTTACTGGTTAGACAATAAACAGCTCAAATGGTCAGGACAAGTATTACATCTTGTTGTTTCTCCTCTGTGAGCTTAACCAGGCTGGTTGTAAATTAAGCTTCTCACCACTTAGTGCTCCACGGATCAAGTAAACAGCTTCTGAAAGAAGTTTCAACAGTTCAGGAATAATTTTATCACCATGTTCATTGCTCCTCATCTTTCAGTCATCATCATCCCTACACTAAGTTTGTATGTCTATTTATATTTTTTATTTTTTACAATAATCTTTAAGCACAGCTTTAAATACATACCTCTCTGCATTTCACACATTATATGGCAAATAACCCCTTAATAATTAATCCTAAATATTTGGGACTTACATTGTAATATGAGCCCCAGGATTAGTAGTTATTGACTTCAAATTAATTTCTTTTCCTTGTATTGTTTATTTGGGAATGCAAACAGACAATACAACAGGGGATTTCTCATTTTCAGTTTGTTTGGGGGCCCCAGTGGATGAGGGGGCCTAAGGAGCCACTCAAGCCTTCGGCCTTCATCGTACTTTACAATAGTCAGATGGTTCTTTTCATTGGTTTACACAGAAACAATGAAAATGTGAAAAGCACAGTGAGCAGTAAGTGAAGCAGCAGTTATCTCTGACTTCAGTCTATGTAGTAAATCAGAGCAGAAACACACACACTCACTACATGGAAGTGGAATGTTAAGTGATTTCCACAACAAGTGATTATGCTGAGCCACTGAGCAGAGAGCTACGAAATAAAGCAAGTGTAAACAGTGTCTTTGTGTCGACCACATTTACGCAGCCTGGTGGAGTCGGCACAATAGAGAGTATTTGTAGAGTGATTTATCCAACAAATCATGACAACAGACACACGTGTGGATGGACTGAAACTGGAGGAGTAGTGAAACAACTGCAGTGTATTTAGGAAATCCACACAAGTCTGGTGTAGCTCTCCATCCTTAGCGCTATCCCCTCATCTTTGAGCCACGGCAAGGTACAGTATTTCCAATAGAGCTGACCAGATTAGGATGAACTTTACAGTGATGCTCCTCAGCAGCTGGATTAAATGGGGCCTGCCGTCTAAACCAACAGCTGGCCCTGCAGCAGCATTTGGGGGCAGAAATCCTTTACAATAATTATTCAACATAGGGTAATAATTCTTGTATTTGTTTCAGTTTTACCGTTGATATTTTTCACACTTTTATGAGTTTGTACAAAGGTTAATATTTAAAAAATGTATTAAAAAATGAACACAGTTCTTACAAAGTTGTCCAAAGACACATTTGTGATGAAGATAACCAAAAAATTCTTCACAATACAAAATTAATTCAAAATAAAACTAAAAGCAGAGGCACCAAAGCAAAGTAAAAAAAATGCTTTTCAACAATAAATACAAGCTGGGACCTGCGATGATGTTTATGGCTTTGCGATTGTCAGTATACTTGGATAATAACACAAATTTCCTTTCATCTCTATCCACCGATGTTTATCTGATAATAAGAGAATTATCCATTAATTTGTCCTAAAAGTGGTTCATAAATGAGAATGACAGCGTTATCTGAGCCTGCTGGCCTCTGTGGCTCTCACTCTTAACACAGAGACAGAGTGGCGAGAGGTGAGGGCAGACAGAGCTGGGCAGGGCAGGGGGCAGGTAGTGAGGGGTAGATTAAGCAGAGGGACGGGGCAGGGAGTGGGAGTCCGGGGCCTATTGGGGGCCTGAGAGCCAACACAGATTACTCACGCTTAACCTGGACTGAAGCAGCTTAGCTCTGGCTAGGACACAACACTCTCTTTTCTATTCTGCTATTCAGTGGGCAGCCCTCCCTCCGGACACCACCAATCCACCACCCCCAATGTGTTGGGGGTTCTCTGTTTATTGTACATTTTTACTTGCTCAGTCTTTCTGTTCAACATTTTAGTCCCCAGTGCTGTATTCTGAAACCTAATATAGGGATGACAAATACAATAAATCTGCTGTTTAAACCTGGATGATTTTGTGCTACCTGGAGAAGGGCGTCATGTATGGGGAGGCAGCAGAATAAGGTGGCATGCTGCTTGGCTTCTCTGGCTTCATGTTACAATATGATAATTTAAAACTACAGTAGGGTTGAAAAAGCCACAAGGTACAATACTGATCACACTGTATTATCAATATGAGAGGAATACATCATATTAAAGTAACATTATAACTTCACAGTCAAGAAGGTGCTTAACCCTTGTCCCGCACTCTTCAAATGCCAGTGATCGTCTGGTGTCATTAGAGGACAAAAATGTCTGTTATAAAACTGCCATAAAAATATCCATCCATCCATTTTCTTCCACTTATCTTGGGCCAGTTTGCAGGGGTAGTGAAGTAGATTTCACATCCTCATATGACCAGTCTCCAGCCCTAACTCAGTTTTACCAGAACACCTAGAGTTTGCATCGTATGACCTGCAAGAATCTGACTGTACTGAAGTGTTTATGAGAAAAGGTGAAATTGACCTGGCTGAGAATCCAGAGAGTCCGTCAAAACAGGATCATAGGACAGGGTCAAGTACAGAGGGTGGATAACCAGATGCATCCTGTTTTGGCATATCTAGATAGAACCTGATTGGTGGAAAGTGACATAACGGTGTTTACTGGTGAAAATAAAAGTAAGGGTGTTGGCTGCATGGTGGTGTGGTGGTTAGCACTGTTGCCTCACAGCAAGAGGGCCGCTGTTTCGAGTCCGGCTTGGATCCCTTCTGTGTGGAGTTTGAATGTTCTCCCTGGGTTGGGTTGGGTGGATTTTCTCAGAGTTCTCCGGCTTCAGTTTAGGTTAATTGATGACTCTAAATTGCCCATATTGTCAGGGCAGGTTACACACACAGATAAGGACTCAAATGCAGATTCAGAGACGGAGCAGTTTACAATAATCGGCGTCTTTATTCCAGGCAGTAAGTCGGTACACGGTAAGGCAGTCAAACAGGCAGACAGGTCCAGATCGGCGGGGTAAAGGCTAAGTAATTAAACAGGCTTGGTTCAGTATACGAGGAGATCAAAAAACATTAGGAATGGCGGGTACGCTTTTCTAAACAGACAAAGACGAACTGGCACAGGAGGAAAAGGGAGCACACATTAAATACTAGTGAGGGAGGTGGATACCCTTAGGAAAACATCTCCAAAACAATCTCACCTCAAGGTTCTGCCAAAGACATGTGGTATAAAGTAGTGGGTCAAAGTTGAAGCAGGAAAGTGGTCTGGACAGTGTGATGGATATTTACAACAGACAGCTTAGGTAATCTCCATCAGCAGATGGAGTTTGCTCAGTCATCATTTAAATACAGATATTCAATGGAGTCTATCCACTAGAGTTTTCAATTTGAAGAGCAGCCATGAAAACAATCCCAACACACCTATCACACAATATAGCTCATTTGATAAAGATCATGTGATTCTGGCTGCCTTCGAGGCCAAGAATGAACACCAGTGTCAGAAATTAACTTTACAAGCTGTAACAAACAGGAGTTATGCAAGAATTAATTGCCACGGGTTACTGATAAGATGACTTGATATAATTAAATTGATTATAAGATTTTACAGTGTATGAAGAAGACAGGGGCGGTTGGTAGAAAGTGATCTAATTGTAGGTGGTGTGTTGGTGAAAGTGATTTTGTGTCCCAGCACATCTCAGCACGTCTGTCTGCCACATCAATATTCGACCAACCCCTCATTTAAACATCAGCTGTCTACCCCCACCTCCAGCAGGCAGCCTCCGACCCCTCTCCTCTCTCAGTGTGCCAGTAGAAACTCTCCTTCGCCGCTGACCACTTTCGCTGATTCTGACGATGCTCGAGAGAGAAAATAATTAGTGCAGAATTCAGACAATACACCCCCCTCCTCCTTTTCTGTCAAGCCCTAACTTTCTCTGCCCTTCTTCTTCACCTCCTCTCTGTTAGGAGGATAGATATGGATGGATGGATTAGGGGGGATAATAGATGAGAGATGATCATCACTCTGAGCGTCTGTCAGCTGTGACCTTTGCAGGCTGAGTGACCAGAGAGAGAGCAGAGTCATTACCAGCCTTTATCCCTTTGTGTGTCTGTCGCAGCCCCGCTGAGAGGAGAATAGCTCTGTCATCTGAGGGCACCGCTTCTCAACCTGGGGATCAGGACCCCTAGGCATCACCGGATCATTTTTCATGGTCATGTGATTTAGCTCTACTACAGAAACACTGAGCTTTTTTCCTCGCTTTTTTCCCTTTATTTTTGCTTTTTTTGTTTCCTGTTGCCATAATTACACTAATAATTAGGGCTGTCAAACACAATAATATGTCAATACATATTCGTTTTTCTACTTTCTTTAACCCGTTTGTGAAGGTTCTCAGTCATTTCTGAATTTCTCCACTGTGGGACTAATAAAAGGAATATCTTATCTTAAAGGAATATCTTATCTTATCATTCAGATCACATTATCTGAATTATGGTTAAATCAGCAGCAACTGAACTTGGTTTAGATTCTTGAGGATGTTTCACTTCTCACCCAAGAAGCTTCTTCAGTTCTGGGGTATTCCTGCAGAGGTCCAAAAGTTGGCAGATTTGGTCGGGGTTGAGGTTGGATCAGCTGCAGCAGGCGATGCCTCACCATCTCTACTGCCTCCCTGGTGGGGATGCATGTGAAAAGCGATGTGACGTCATCGGATACCATGGTCTCCTCTGTCTAATTTTAGACCTCGAACCTTGTCAGTGAAGTCCATGTAATCCTAGATGTGGTGAAGAGTGTTGCCAACCAAGGGGGCTAAGATGATAGCTACATGTTTTGCAATACTGTATGTCACTGAGTTGATGCCTATGTTTGGTCTAAGGGGAGCTCCTTCATTATAATCTTGGGGATCCCATACATTCTCTGGGGTATAGGCGATGATATTGTTCCCACTATCAGCACCTTTGGTAGGTATCGGGGAAGGTCATGCCATGAGAAAGGAATCCAGTCTACTTTTAAGTCTGTCACTCTGATGACGTCTGATGTGTGCGTTATTTTCACAGCCTAAACGGCGCCTGATACACCTGAAGCTGAGATACACCTGCACTCATATCTGCCACGTGTGCAGGTGAGTCCTTAGTCAGTCACACAGAGATTACTTAAACAAGAGATAAAATGACATCAAGTAGTGATCATACACTCTGAAAATAAAATTAAATCTTTCATTTTGATTTCAGAGTGATTTGTGATCAAGGGAAGTGCAAATAATCAACACGTATACTGTATTATCCATTTAGCCGCATCTGTTCGGAGACAGGTAGCTGCTGCTTATCTGTCTGTGATGTGGTTGATGAGCATCAGGTATGCTAAGCAGCATCATGCCTATCAGGCAGGTTCAGACATGTAGCGAGGACCCCAGAGTGTAGACGCCCCTCACCCTGCCTGAGTAAAACCTCACAGGTAGACTCACCAGGGAATAGACCATCACCATGATTCAGCATCACATTACCTCAGAACAATCCCCACGATGGTATCACTGGTCTTCTTGACAACCTCCATGCAGAGCACTATAAAGGGAGCCTGAGGATTGTGCAGGACTGGTAAAGAAAAGAAAAATCTGTTGCACAAAACAAATTCAATTTGGGTCTTACAGCTAAGCAGTCAGATTTTAACTTAGTGCTCTGTACACACTATACAGTCAGCTGCAGGATCGCTAGAAAACATTTCCCATATCCCAAAGAGAATAAGAGGGCTTCGCCTCACTCTTGATTGGATGAACCTAAAATAAAACCTACGCCTGTTACGACTGCACTGTGGTGAATGTACCTGCACAGACATGCACACATACAGAGGGTGAGACTCTTGACTTCATTTTGAATTACTGTATGTGTTTCACAGGTAGTTGGAGAAAATGCAGAGACTGATTGTCAGTGGTAGAAGTGTTTAGATGCTGGTTTTGTGGATAGTTGAGCTGCTTGCTCTGACCGACCGTGATCGGGCATAAGTCTGTATTCTAGGGCGGCAGTAGCTCAGTCTGTAAGGACTTGGGTTAGGACGCGGACGTCACGGGTTCAAGACCCCCATGGACCAAGACCAACTGGTTGCTGGAGAGGTGCCAGTTTACCTCTTGGGCACTGCCGAGGTGCCCCTGAGCAAGGCACCAAACCCCAAACCCCCTTGTCAGGAGCAGCCCCATCACTCTGACATCTCTCCATTGATGCATGTATATGTACTGTGTGTGAACAACAGAGTGTAAAACTGAATTTCCCCACTGTGGGACTAATAAAGGAATATCTTCTTCTTCTTCTTTTATCTGCTGTTGTCCTAACAAGTACTTGAATGCACTTTTCAGATATGAATGACTCTTTTCTTTATTTTCTTAATGTTTTTTTATTCAAAAGCATTTATCACAATCTAATTTTATGATTTCAGTGCCTATACCTTTCACACTATACAATGAAATTATACCATGAAATACAATACACTTCAAAGAAAGGCCAATTTAAATTGAGTTTGGTACCAGCAAAATATATAAAATCAGTGTAAAGGGGACATATCGTGAAAAAGTCACTTTTTCAGCACCTGTGTTCATGCATTTGGGTATCTGGAGTCCCCCTCAATGCAACACAACTGTGAAATAAGTTTTTTATGGACTGACTGGATCAGAAAACAGGATTCCCTACGACACTGAGATCAGGCTTCCCTTCCTGTCACATGCAGGCTCATATACCACATAGCTTGAAAACTACCTTTGCAAAGATGCACCATATATTTTCCTGCAAGCCAATCAGAGCAGACTGGGCATATTCTGGAGAGGGTGTTATACAGAGAGGCGCTAAAACACACAAAAAAAAAGTGTTTCAGACAGAGTGAATACAGAAAGACTGTGTGAAAAAATGTATTTTTTTTTTTTTACTTTAAAGCATGTAAACATGTTCTCGTACGCAAAATACAAGCAACCTGAAAATGAGCATTGATCCACTGATTGATCCACAACCAATCCTATGAATTCTGTCAAATTTCAAAGTAAGAGCACGCAAGATTAACAAAACAAACAGGGTCAAAGAACCAAATAAGATGAATGAAAATGACCTGGATCATGATCATTGCTGAAGAACCCCAGTCAGAGATGTGGTGTTCACATCATAAAGGGTGTCTAAGCAACAGTCCCCTTCACCTGTCTCATGTATACAGTGTGTTTTCAGTGAGTCAGCCAGTGAGCTGCTTTACTGGTGCTTTGGTGCTTTGGTGCTTTTCTTCATGGTCGCCTACACAGAAGTGATGTTGAGCACAAAGTCTGAGATGTTGAGAGAGAGTCCACTTCCACCGACCAAAAGTTCGCTTTCATAATGTGGTGTCCCGTTCCAAGAAGGGTAATGTTGACAAAATGATTTAGTATTCAGGTGAGAGGTTTCCAAACAGGTATCATTGCTGGCATTTTAACATTTCAGTCTTTCTATGTAGTGAGCATGTGACGCACACACTGAGCGAACATGTGTCACAGCAAACAACCACTCCTCTGTGCTCCTCTTCCTCTGTTTCCTCCTCTTCTTCATCCTGCTGCCTCCTCCGTGTCTCCTCCTCCACCTCCTCCTCTGAGACGTTGAATCCTCCTCCGCAGCGACAGCTGTATGTATACACACACTCATCTGAAACAACACACACACAATTTTAGATGGAAAACTACAGATTCACCTGCCTTAATCAGACAGGACCATGACCATGAAAAATTAAATACAGTAACTCAAAAGATATAATGACTAGTTTGCTATTTTCTGCATTATAATAAAAACTAGGACTGTCAAAGTTAACACTACATTATTGTTTTAACGCCATCCATTTCTTAAAGGCATTAATTCAACTTGCAATTGTTAGGTTGTAGCCGCTCTGTTTTAAAGCTAGATTGAAGATACTGGTATCAAATAAAACTAAAAAACCAGATGAATCCACTGGTACCAACCGTGTCAAACTAGCTTATACGAAGGTGGCCAAATAATGCTGAGCATATTTTTTCTGCTAATGCAGTACGTGTGAGGGTTTCTGGACAATATTTGCTGTTAATTGATTTCCTATAACAAATATATACATACATTAGCATAACTCAGTGTATTTGCCCCCTCCCATGTTGATAAGAATATTAAATACTTTCTAAATTTCCCTTTTTTCATTTTGAACACATAAAAAATGAGCAATTAATTTGAGATTAATTGTGATTAACTATGGACAATCATGATTAACTTCATCTTCATCTTCAACCGCTTATCCGGGGTCGGGTCGCGGGGGCAACAGCTCCAGCAGGGGACCCCAAACTTCCCTTTCCCGGGCCACATTAACCAGCTCTGACTGGGGGATCCCGAGGCGTTCCCAGGCCAGTGTGGAGATATAATCTCTCCATCTAGTCCTGGGTCGTCCCCGGGGTCTCCTCCCAGCTGGTCGTGCCTGGAACACCTCCCTAGGGAGGCGCCCAGGAGGCATCCTTACCAGATGCCCGAACCACCTCAACTGGCTCCTTTCAACGCAAAGGAGCAGCGGCTCTACTCCGAGTCCCTCACAGATGACTGAGCTTCTCACCTTATCTCTAAGGGAGATGCCAGCCACCCTCCTGAGAAAACCAATTTCGGCCGCTTGTACTCGCGATCTAGTTCTTTCGGTCATGTCGGTCAAGTCTACAAAACACATGTAGACTGGATGGGCATACTCCCAGGCCCCCTCAAGGATCCTTGTGAGAGTGAAGAGCTTGTCCGTTGTTCCACGGCCAGGACGAAATCCGCATTGTTCCTCTTCAATCCGAGGTTCGACTATCGGCCGGACCCTCCTATCCAGTACCCTAGAGTAGACTTTACCAGGGAGGCTGAGTAGTGTGATACCCCTGTAATTGGCACACACTCTCTGGTCCCCCTTTTTGAACAGGGGAACCACCACCCCGGTCTGCCACTTTTTAGGCACTGTCCCCGACTTCCACGCAATGTTGAAGAGGCGTGTCATCCATGACAGCCCCTCCACACCCAGAGCCTTCAGCATTTCTGGGCGAATCTCGTCAATCCCCGGGGCCTTGCCACTGCGGAGCTGTTTAACTACCTCAGTGACTTCCCCTAGGGAAATTGACGACGATTCCCCATCAGCTTCCAGCTCTGCCTCTACAAGAGAGGGCGTATCAGTCGGGTTCAGGAGTTCCTCAAAGTGCCCCTTCCACCGCCCGGTTACCTCCTCAGTTGAGGTCAACAGTGTCCCATCCTTACTGTACACAGCTTGGATGGTTCCCCGTTTCCCCCTCCTGAGGTGCCGGACAGTTTTCCAGAAGCACCTTGGTGCCGACCGAAAGTCCTTCTCCATCGCTGCTCCGAACTCCTCCCACACCCGCTGCTTTGTCTCCTTTACGGCAGCGGCTGCCGCCCCACGGGCCCGTCGGTACCTTGCAACTGCCTCCGGAGTCCTCCGAGATAACATATCCCGGAAGGACTCCTTCTTCAGTCGGACAGCTTCCCTGACCACCGGTGTCCACCACGGTGTTCGAGGGTTACCGCCCCTTGAGGCACCTAAGACTCGCAGGCCACAGCTCACCGCCACAGCTTCAGCAATGGAAGCTTTGAACATCGTCCACTCAGGTTCAATGCCCCCAGCCTCCACAGGAATGCTAGAAAAGCTCCGCCGGAGGTGTGAGTTGAAGATCTCTCGGATAGGGGCCTCCTCCAGACGTTCCCAGGTCACCCACACTACACGTTTGGGTTTACCAGGTCTATCCAGAGTCTTCCCCCACCCTCTGATCCAACTCACCACCAGACGGTGATCAGTTGACAGCTCTGCCTCTCTCTTCACCCGAGTGTCCAAAACATGCGGCCTCAGATCGGATGATACGATCACAAAATCGATCATCGATCTTCGGCCTAGGGTGCTCTGGTACCAAGTACACTTATGAGCATCCTTATGTTCGAACATGGTATTTGTTATGGATAATCCATGACTAGCACAGAAGTCCAATAACAAATGACCGCTCGGGTTCAGATCAGGTAGGCCATTCCTCCCAATCACGCCTCTCCAGGTACCTCCATCGTTGCCCACGTGTGCGTTGAAGTCCCCCAACAGAACAATGGAGTCCCCTACTGGGGCCCCATACAGGACTCCATTCAGGGTCTCCAAGAAGGTCGAATACTCTGAACTGCTGTTTGGTGCATATGCACAGACAACAGTCAGAGTTTTCCCCCCACAACCCGAAGGCGCAGGGAGGCGACCCTCTCGTTCACCGGAGTAAACCCCAACGTAGCAGCACACAAACCCGGGGATTTGTGAGTATCCCCACACCCGCTTGGCGCCTCACACCTTGGGCAACTCCAGAGAAGAATAGAGTCCAACCCCTATCCAGGAGAACGGTTCCAGAGCCGAGGCTGTGCGTAGAGGTAAGCCCCACCAGATCTAACTGATAGCGCTCCACCTCCCGCACAAGCTCCGGCTCTTTCCCCCACAGAGAGGTGACGTTCCACGTCCCCAGAGCCAGCCTCTGCCGCCCAGGTCTGGTCCGTCGAGGTCCCTGGCTTTCACTGCCACCCATATGACAGCGCACCCGACCCCAGCGGTTCCTCCTGCAGGTGGTGGGCCCACAGGATGGAGAGGAGGGGGTCTCCACGTCGCTTTTTCGGGCTGAGCCCAGCCGGGCTCCGTCGCTCACGGACCCTCCATCTGGGCCTGGCTCCAGACGGGGGCCCCAGGCTTCCTCCGGGCCGGGTCACTCCTCCTCTGCCTCGGTTATTCATGGGGTTTTTGAACCATTCTTTGTCTGGCCCCTCACCTGAGACCAATTTGCCATGGGAGACCCTACCAGGAGCACTAGGCTCCAGACAACACAGCCCTCAGGGTCATAGGGACACACAAACCTCTCCACCACATTAAGGTGATGGTTCCCGGAGAGGATCATCATGATTAACTGCGATTAAATATTTTAATCAACAGCCCTAATAAAATTATTTGTATATATGAAAACAATATAAATATAGATATATCAAGCTGTTTGTCCTGAGGGTGGTTCTAGAGTTAAGGATTCATCCTCTGAGGTCCATAATTATTCATTCAAACTTTGACACGTTCACATTGACACTGAGCATGGTCACTATCAGTAGTCAGTACTGACTTCATTCAATATTAACTTGATATATTTTGATATTTTTTATTTTGTAATTTTTATTTAAATAAATATTACTTTGAAGTAAAAAAAAATAAGGCTATGAAATAAATCTTAGGTGACAGGTTCGAATCCGTCTTGGGGCTCTGTGTGGGGTTTGCATGTTCTCCCCTTGTCAGCGAAGGTTTTCTTCGGGTGCTCCGGCTTCCTCCCACAGTCCAAAGACATGCAGGTTAATGAATGTGAGTGTGAATGGTTATTTGTCTCTATGTGTCAGTCCTGCGATGGACTGGCGACCTGTCCAGGGTGAACCCCGCCTTCGCCCAAGGCCAGCTGGGATCGCCTCCTGCCCCCCCACGACCCCCAACGGGATGAGCAGTTGCAGATGGATGGACGGAGTCAATATAGTTCAATAAATAAATACGTTTTTTATTTTAAAAAGGACGTACAGTATAGATATACATGTATGTAGATATTTATTGTGTCATTTATTTATTTATTTCAGGATTTATTTCACAGCCACATTTATTTATACATGCATTCAGAAAAGTATTGAGACCCCTTCACTTTTTTCCACAATCTCTCTTCTCTGATACACAGAGTCAGCCTTAAGACCTTATATAGACAGGTGTGTGCCTTTCCAAATCATGTCCAATCAATTGGATTTACCACAGATGGACTCCAGTCAAGGTGGAGAAACACCTCAAAGACGATCAAGCCAAATGGGAGGCACCTGAGCTAAACTTCAAGTGTCATAGCAAAGGGTTTGAATACTTAAGTCAATGTGATATTTCCATTTTGCCTTTCTAATACATTTGCAAAAATGTCTAAAATCCTGTTTTCACGTCGTCATTATGGAGTATTGAGTGTAGATTGATGAGGGGAAACAATAATTTAAATGATTTTAGCATAAGGCTGCAACATAAAATGTGGAAAAAGTGAAGGGGTCTGAATACTTTCTGGATGCACTGTATGTAATGTACATGTGTACCATTTAATATTTCTGGTTGTATGAGAACATGGCTGAGAAGAGGACTACCCAGGATGGCATTATTGGATTTTCATGTGATTATTTTGCATTGATGCCATGAAGTACCTTTACTTCTTAAGAATTTATCAATTGTATTATCCAAAATCAGATGTTCATGTCTGATAATATTAACCATTAATTGCCACTGGCACCATTTTATTGATAATAACAAAAACTTGTAAATGTTTAAGTGCTGACTTTGTCAGAATCATCATCGTGGCAGTGGAAGTTATCCAGAGACTTGCTGAGCTATGTGTGTTTTAGTGTGCATGGTGAGTAGTTACCCTGGTCCCAGGTCATGTCCTCCAGATAGACCGTAGAATCCACCGGCCAATCCTGTTTCAGTTCCCGTGCTGGAGACGTATGAATGCATGATTATTATAGTTGTTGCTGAAGAAGACAAGCAGCATTATGTAACATTTGCTTTAAACAATATTATGACTGAATGAGGCAGGACTGGAACAGTGCAGTGATTTTACCCAAATATTGTTTTCTGATTTGAGCACATAATAAGATCTACAGTCATATATTGTGTAAGCCTAAGACTCATATTTTGCTCTGTGATATTAACAGCAGCTAGTGTGAGAGAGGGCTGTGTGCATGACGGTGAAGACCATCAGCTTGTTTACATGCACTTTAATATCACTGAAAAACCAGGCTACGTGGGTAATGGGAGAACTGGAATGAACTGGTGAGTGAAAAAGTATTAAAAAAAGTATGAAACTAGCCTGTATTTGTACACTCAAGCATGCACACACGCCCAAAACATTTCTACGAGCGCCTCTACGACTGCTATTAAATTTCTACATGTTTCTCAAAGTCTTACTTAAGAGTGAGAGCACAAGCCCAAGGCGTTAAGGGTTTCTTAACTTTGCTGTCTATGGTGCTGAAGATGATACTGATTCTACGTTAACTTACTTACTTACTTAATTACGTAATGTTGCAAACTGAACAGTCTCCAAGCCGTAAAGTGTAAGTGCTGTAAGTTAGGGCTGAATGACTGCATTTGTGATAATATCACAATTTTCTAATCGATTACACTCTGGTCACGCGATATGCGAGAGCAGAGCAGTCAGAGGAAGCGTCGACTTGGCAGCTACGCTGTACCTTCAGTTGTTGTACAATGACCTCGACACACAACCTGACACTGAGGAGACCTTAGCGTCAGGAGGAACAGTACGTCCTTTGTGTGGAGCTATTTTGGCTTTAACAAAGAGCTGCGCAGCGTCATGTATTGTGCAAAACCTGCCTTGATACCGTTGCTACCTCACAGGTCAACACTACTAACCTGAATCAGCACTTTAAAAAACACCACAAAGCCACATACGATTGTTGCCTGGCTAAAACGCCAACCACCAGTGTGTCAAGTTTGTCGCTAAAACAACTGGCATGTAGTGAAGCCGTACACTGAACCCTATCTTATCTTCTTCTTATGGTGCATTTCATTAATGAAATCAAAGCTCGTTCAAACGTGCACTTTAGTTTATCTGATCTGTTAGACTTTTTTCTGTTTGTCGGTGCTTTGTTATGTTGTCATGATAATTATTGTATGTTTACAAGGCTAGAAGTTCAACTAATCAGGTAATATGTGTGATTGAAGTAATAAAATAAATTATTCATATCATCTAATTTCATCATAACAAAGAGACCTGGCCTACAAGAAAGAACAGTTTGTTTAACCTATCTAATATTATGTTGATCATACTATGGAATGATTTATTGCTTGTTTATTGAACAATACAGAAGATAAGGAGCTTTAAAAAATAACTGCATATTAAATCAAGATATTGGTTTAAAAAAAAATCATTCAGCCCTACTGTAAGTGAGATAAAAAAGTGTTTTATACTCTGAATTTTTCATTCTGAAAATGATGACTACTGTGTGGTTAACACTGTACAGCTTTCAGCTTGCTGCTCATTTAATTCATGTTACTGACTGACAGTCCAGCATGTTAAAGGAAGTAAGCTTGTTTTAGCTGCTGATCAAGGCAGATGTTGCTCTAAAGCTCATATTAAACCTACAATGAAGCAAGGATTGTTCGTATAAGCTTACGGATATGCACCTCATCTATTGTGAATGTCATTCTGTCCTTTCTGTATTACAGCTGCTGTATAAGAAGTGTGTGGAAAATAACATTGTACAAATGAACTTGCTGAATTAATATCTGTTCATTTTGATTTTCTCATTTTATAAAGTTGTCTCTACATGTAGACAACAAAACATGTACATGTAGTTGTTTGTTCTCAGGACGGCTGCCTACAGTGGGAGTAAGACACTCCTTAATCTACAATCTGAGCGTCTTCACTTACTTTTGGGAAGCACCTCTAAACCTTTAGAAGGTTCATAAAATGGATTTGCATTCACCTTAGCCTTAAGATGTTTTCAGAGATGAGACCCTGTTTACTATAATGCCCAGATTCTCAAAGACATACAGGACAGAACCTCAGATCAATGAAAGAATGGATAAAAAGTGAAGGAAAGGTGATAAAAGGATGGACTGACAGATACACTGGTGACTAAATGTGGATAGGCAGGTGAACAGATGGATTTCACAGTTCACTCTTGAGGAAACAGTCATTATCAAGTTGTACAGTTTGACAGTGATAATGACTTTGAACCACGAATAATTAGTGCTAAACTTTGCTTGGGATTTAATTAGTGTGAGGAATAATTAAAAAAAATATATATTAGACAGGGACAATACACAGAGTCCCCTCTAAAACCGCTGGAACATTTCTGCTGAACACTGGAAACATTTGGGTTTGACATCTACAGATGAATCTGAGACCAGAGATCAGTATTTCAGTTTCTATTTCCAGGTATTTACATCTAGATCTGTTACACAACTTAGAAAACAGCACCTTCAGTGTGAAGTGAGCAAAATTATAGGAACATGTGACTGACAGGTATTACATTGATTATTCAAACAATACTGCTGAATGTTTGAGTGTTGGATGGGACAGCATTTTAAATAAAATACAACCGATGTAATGTATATTAAAATATATATATATACGTACAGTATATACATACAAAATATATATTTACATATATATAAATATATATGTAAATATATATTTTTGGGGTGGGACGGTTCATAAAATTCATAGTTCGGTTCATATCACGATTTCAGGTCACGGTTTGCGGTTTGGTTCGGTACATTTTTCATACAGCAAGGAAGACAATTTCCAATTTCAACTTGAATATGCTTTTCATTTATTTGGCAAAATAAGTCAGCAGCTCTGACACTGAGCAAATACCCCCCCCACAATGCTTATTTATAATGTGTAGTCTATCTCTCATAATGTACCATCTATATATAATCTGTATATATTTAGCTTATCTGTCAATATTTATTTTCTCGTCTATATATTTAGTTTCTTCATCCTATGTACCTTTTGTTTGCTTTGAGTTTTGTTACTGACTCTGGGACACGCACAAGATCCAATGATGGACAGATTCCAATGTACCTGTTTTTAACTTTTAATTTGTACAAATGGCAATAAACTCTATTTTATTCTATTCTCTTTGTCTTCACAACAGCAGACTAACATCAGGAACAAAACTCTTCTTCATAATCACATCTGATGGCTGGACTTCTGATCTAAAAGAAAAGTGACTCTGCGTTATTTAAAAAGAATTAATAAATAAAAACTAATCATCACCAAAAGGTCAGCATCAGGTCAGCCAGCACTAGAGCTTTTTAAACCACAGTAACATAAACTAGGCAGCACCATATGAGGAAAATCTGCCATGTGCAATAACACTGCTCTATATAGCTATGATGATATTTGTGATAAATAAACAAATATTGAAGTGTTTATATTAGCTATACTTGATGTCAGCCTGGTTGTTTTTAAAGTCAGAACCAGATCAGAATTGAATATTTAAATCCAACTAGGACACATGTTGTTTCTAGAGCAGCAACAGTAATGTTTACAACAGCAAAGTCACCATAGAAACTCATTAATATCTCACTGGAAACAATCTGACATGTTAATACAATAAATCATATTTCTGAGGAAAACATCAGTCAGTATCAGTCCGTCCTCCTGTCCTCCTCTCCCTGCTGATATGAACCACTACAGGTCCCGCTGGTAGAGACACGAGCTGCTTTGTCTCAACATGCTGATGAGTTTACTACTAAGATACATGACAAACTAACCTAAACAGACTACAGAGCTACTGCCAGCTTTAGTTTATTACTAAGATACATGACAAACTAACCTAAACAGTCAGACTACAGAGCCTACTGCCAGCTTTAGTTTACTACTAAGATACATGACAAACTAACCTAAACAGTCAGACTACAGAGCCTACTGCCAGCTTTAGTTTATTACTAAGATACATGACAAACTAACCTAAACAGTCAGACTACAGAGCCTACTGCCAGCTTTAGTTTACTACTGAGATACATGACAAACTAACCTAAACAGACTACAGAGCCTACTGCCAGCTTTAGTTTACTACTGAGATACATGACAAACTAACCTAAACAGACTACAGAGCCTACTGCCAGCTTTAGTTTATTACTAAGATACATGACAAACTAACCTAAACAGACTACAGAGCCTACTGCCAGCTGTAGTTTACTACTAAGATACATGACAAACTAACCTAAACAGTCAGACTACAGAGCCTACTGCCAGCTTTAGTTTACTACTGAGATACATGACAAACTAACCTAAACAGACTACAGAGCCTACTGCCAGCTTTAGTTTACTACTGAGATACATGACAAACTAACCTAAACAGACTACAGAGCCTACTGCCAGCTTTAGTTTATTACTAAGATACATGACAAACTAACCTAAACAGACTACAGAGCCTACTGCCAGCTGTAGTTTACTACTAAGATACATGACAAACTAACCTAAACAGTCAGACTACAGAGCCTACTGCCAGCTTTAGTTTACTACTGAGATACATGACAAACTAACCTAAACAGACTACAGAGCCTACTGCCAGCTTTAGTTTACTACTGAGATACATGACAAACTAACCTAAACAGACTACAGAGCCTACTGCCAGCTTTAGTTTATTACTAAGATACATGACAAACTAACCTAAACAGACTACAGAGCCTACTGCCAGCTTTAGTTTATTACTAAGATACATGACAAACTAACCTAAACAGTCAGACTACAGAGCCTACAGCCAGCTTTAGTTTATTACTGAGATACATGACAAACTAACCTAAACAGACTACAGAGCCTACTGCCAGCTTTAGTTTATTACTAAGATACATGACAAACTAACCTAAACAGACTACAGAGCCTACTGCCAGCTTTAGTTTATTACTAAGATACATGACAAACTAACCTAAACAGTCAGACTACAGAGCCTACTGCCAGCTTTAGTTTACTACTAAGATACATGACAAACTAACCTAAATAGTCAGACTACAGAGCCTACTGCCAGCTTTAGTTTACTACTAAGATACATGACAAACTAACCTAAACAGTCAGACTACAGAGTCTACTGCCAGCTTTAGTTTACTACTAAGATACATGATAAACTAACCTAAACAGTCAGACTACAGAGTCTACTGCCAGCTTTAGTTTACTACTAAGATACATGACAAACTAACCTAAACAGTCAGACTACAGAGTCTACTGCCAGCTTTAGTTTACTACTAAGATACATGACAAACTAACCTAAACAGTCAGGCTACAGAGCCTACTGCCAGCTTTAGTTTACTACTAAGATACATGACAAACTAACCTAAACAGTCAGACTACAGAGTCTACTGCCAGCTTTAGTTTACTACTAAGATACATGACAAACTAACCTAAACAGTCAGACTACAGAGTCTACTGCCAGCTTTAGTTTACTACTAAGATACATGACAAACTAACCTAAATAGTCAGACTACAGAGCCTACTGCCAGCTTTAGTTTACTACTAAGATACATGACAAACTAACTTAAACAGTCAGACTACAGAGTCTACTGCCAGCTTTAGTTTACTACTAAGATACATGACAAACTAACCTAAACAGTCAGACTACAGAGTCTACTGCCAGCTTTAGTTTACTACTAAGATACATGATGCTCATGATGCTCATGACATGTAACCAATCAGATAGTGCTGTGGGTGGGACATTGAGCCAAACTACACAGTGGAAACTGAGAGGAGAGAGCACTGATAGAGAGAGGAGGCTGACCAGAGCCAAAGTAGCGCATTTTTTAAGATTTTATTTCATTGGTTGAAAAAAAAATAATGCTACAGATAATCATAAAAATGCTGAATATCGGAGGGCTGATAATTGGTCAATTCCTATTGTACAGACTGCAGATCCTTTTATGAAGACCTGATCCAAATGCACTTCAGCAAAGCCAACACAAAATAAAATAAAATAAAAGGCAGGACATTTACAACACAAAACATTCAAATTTCAGCACCTTTACAGGGAAAGTGCTTCAAAATGTGACACAAAACTATTTCAGTCAATTAAGCGCCGGACTAAAAGCACACCATTGTGTTTTTTACATTTTTTTTTTTTTTTTTTTTTTTTTTTTTTAGTTACTTAAGGGGTGTTGGGATATCCAAAGCAAAATTAACTGAAGCGGACATTCCTAATATTAACCTATATTGTAAACACTGACAGGTTTTGTATAGAGGACTAGATTTGTTGTACTTTTAGGTTTATAGGAGTAGGTTGCAGTGTGTATGAAGGAATGAATTAGTCAAACTTATCAATGTGGCTGAAATTAGGTCAGCTAGAGAGTTTTAATGTGAAATGATTAATGTGAATGAAAGTTTTAATGATTTGATTCCTTTTCGATTAACTGCGCAGCCCTATTAGCTCCTCCTCTGTCGTAGCTGGTATACTCTCCAGCTCAACTCCAGACGGAGTTACACATTTTACATGCATCATTTTACTGAGTCTGAAATATAAACATCATACAGTTGTAGATTTGTGAGGCAAATCTTGGCCAATGCCATAAAATAAAGCATGAATCATATTAGCACAAATAATAATAAATGAATGTCTTAGAAATTAAACAAAGAGCATGTCACTGATAGAAGTAGATAAAGTGAGATGTGAGGTCCTACCTCTCCTCTGCAGGTCATATGCTCTCTTGCTGTTCTGGTCACTCAGGATCCTCCAGGCTGCATCGACTTCTAGAAACTTCTTCACTCCAGACTCTGCTTCTGAAGAACCTCCAAGACGGTCTGGGTGGTACTATATGTTTCACACACACACCACACACACTCAAATTCAAGACAAACTCAGACTAGGAACTTCAGGATCTATCTAATCACAGGAATTGTCTCCCATCTTCTAGCATGTAGCCGTGCTAGGAAATAATCAATTTACAGCCAGCATGAACAGAAGCGACCCATAACTTCGTCAGCATACACAGGACACAGGCCTGTGTGTGCTGTATTGAGACAGACTAGAAAAAAATGTGAACTTGGTCTTTAACAGATTAGGGTTCATCTAAATAGTTGTATTAATCATTTACACCATAACAGGGAGTACTGTTTTATGAACATAATCTAGGGACATAACGGTTACCGGTTTCACAATAAACCACAGTAAATTTCATGGCAGTTAGTATTACCATCTCAAATTTAAATTACCATTGAAACATGTTTGATTACCGCCGGTGTTTTGCAAAAGCAGTGTAACGTTAGCAAGTGTGCGGTCGAGATACAGTAGACAGTCAGCGTCCAACGCTCCCCCTTCAGCAGGACCTCCTTGGTAGAGGGCTCTGCATGTGCTTATAGCCGGTTACAACAACTGCTCACTTAAGGTGGGCTTTTAAGGTGGACCAGATATTCTGCAACATGGGTTGACTCCTATACAAGACTCCTCTGTATTTATGTCAATTATTGGGCTCAATGCAACACAGACAATGAGAAGACTGTGTGTGTGTGTGTGTGTGTGTGTGTGTGTGTGGAGATTGAGTGAGAGAAAATAATAATTATAATAATAATAATAATAATAGTAACAATGATAATAATTCTGTACTATATCAGTATTTTTTTAAACATTTCAGCACATTTTAACAATACTGTCATGATACTGATCACCGTGATAATTTTAGACTAGAACTAGCTTTTTTCAGCTCCGTCTTTTGGCTAATGTGAAGCCTTTTCTATGTCAGCGGGATCTCGAGAAGGCGATCCACGCTTTCATGTGCTCTAGACTGGACTACTGCAACGCCCTTTACATCAGGCCTCAGCCAGTCTTCAGTTTTGCGTCTGCAGCTGGTCCAGAACGCTGCTGCCTGGTTTTTAACAAGCACACCCAGACGTGAACACATCACCCTGGTGCTGTCATCACTCCACTGGCTTCCAGTTTGTTTTAGAATTGATTTTAAACTTTTAGTATTTGTTTTTAATGCCATTAACGGCCTGGTTCCCTCTCACCTGTCTGAGCTTTTAACTATCTGCAGTCACGGCAGGGCCCTGCGTTCTTCAGGACAGCGTCTGTTAGACATCCCCAGAGCAAAATACAAAGAGTGGGGTGAACGCTCTGTCACCGTCGCTGCTCCCAGACTGTGGAACAAACTGCCCCCCGACGTTCGCACCATCACCGAACTCGGCCTTTTTAAATCAAAGCTGAAAACCCATTTCTTTAGACAGCCGTTCAACACTGACTAGGGCAGCCCTGACTTGTATTTATTTTTATTCTATATGTCTTTATTTTTGTTGGTCCCATTTTATGTACTTTTTAAAGGCTTTTAGCACTCTGCAGCACTGGAACACTTTCTTACAGAGTTTTTATGTTTGTGTTTGTTTTGTTTATGTTGTGTTCTTATGTATCATTTTATGGTTTTGTTGTAAAGCACTTTGGGAGCCTTTTGGCTATTGTATAGCACTATACAAATAAACATTGATTGATTGATTGATTGATTGATAATTTTGGTCACTATAATCATGATATGACATTGTCATACCGCTTCCTCTCTAACATAAACACAGAAAAATAGAGTAGTAGTAGTAGCAGTGTTGGTGGTTGTGTTGCTTCAGTGCTGATGGCAGAGAGCAGTGTGTTTACCTGTAAGGCCAGCTGCTGGTACCTGTGTCGGAGCTGCTGGACCGACTCTGAAGGGCTGGCTCCCAGGACGGCATACAGGTCCTTCTCTGCTGCTTCACACATCCCTGCTCCAACACAACACTGACGTCAGACCAACGCATCGGTAAAACAAACCACTACGGTAGAACTAATGCTCTTCCTAATGCTTCAGAGGATTCATGGTTGCATTGATGCATATCTGAAACTTTAAAATTTTAAACCTGCCAGATCAGCTGCTGTTTTGCAGTATCGCTAAGTATCAGGTATGCAGCTGAAAGGCCACTCAATATGCCCTCCGTGAAAACACTAATTACAAATGAATGAACGGTGGAGATGGAGGAGCAGTTAATGAGAGAGCTACACATCTCATTAACAAATCCAGCATCACATGGTGGCTTCATGCCTCCTCAGTCACATGTCTCGCAAAACATCTGCTGCTATTTGTTGAACACTACATTCAGTGTTTTGAGAAAAGCTGTCGAGATCTTGTCCAAACCCGCTTCCACTATTGATACAGACATCAGGTATTTCACGCTTCCTACGCCAACGAGTTCAACAGCTTCGTGCAACACTGCAAAATACAACACAACCAACTTACTGACCAAGCTGCTGCTGTATTTAAAAGGCTGATACTTGTAATTCCTGTCCATTTTAAGATTTTTACCACATTGCTAGACCATGATTTATTACTTTGATAATAAATAAGCATAACCAATACAAAGTACAGCTGGAATAATTATTTTTTCATGGAAAAATCTCTGGTTATAGCTTCTGAAATGTGATTATTCACAAATTTAATTTTATACAATATTAAATATTTTAGGGGTTTGGACTCTTGATCAGAGAAAAAAAGTCATTCATCTATTTATTTATTTATACAGTTTACATTTACAGGGAAAATGCACATTAATACACTTCTATGTAAATGCACCAGTTTTAGCCTTTCGGCTAATTTTCAACTGCAGTCCCTGCATGAAATACATTAAAACAAGTAATAGTAATAGTAGTAGTACTAAGTAAGTAATACTGTTAATACTGACAAATGTGACATGATCATGGCATTACAATATACTGTAGTGTCACTGACTTAATAGTTAGGCAGTTTCTTATATGTTGGTAATTTGACAAGTTGAACTTAACTACATTTCTATACCATCACTTTGTTTATTAAATAGGAGATTATAATCAATTGTTAAAGGAAGATATTAAACATCACCACAGTTAGTTTTTGACCTGAAACATAGACATTAGGTGTAAGACACCACCTTGTGCTTTGGGGTGTTGTGACGGGCATTCTGCAACATTTTATAGACCAATAATCAATTAATGAAAAAATTAATCAATCGATAATGAGAATGACTGTTTGTTGTTAGCAGTCCTATAAAAACACTGCTCAAAAATATTAAGGTAACACTTAATCATCACATTATAACACCAAGTTAGTTAAACTTCAGGACTATCCTTCTGTCTATTTAGGAGGTACAAGTGATCGTTAACAAGAGATCAATATTTCAGCTTCTATTTCCAGGTATTTAAATCTAGAGCGGTTCAAATAATTTTGCTCATTTGATAAATCAAACACAAGGTGCCATCTCGTAAGTAGTGTAACAGATGTAGATGTAAAGTGGGGGCGGCAGTAGCTCAGTCTGTAGGGAGTTGGCTTGGGAACCGGAGGGTCACCGGTTCAAGTCCCGACATGGACCAAAAACTGAGTGTGAACTGGTTGCTGGAGAGGTGCCAGTTTACCTCTTGGGCACTGCCGAGGTGCCCCTGAGCAAGGCACCAAACCCCCAACTGCTCAGGGCGCTTGTCAGGAGCAGCCCCCTCACTCTGACATCTCTCCATTAATGCATGTATGTGTGTTTCAGGTCTGCATGTACCATGTATGAGTTTAACAGAGTGTAAATTGAATTTCCCCATTGTGGGACTAATAAAGGTAGATCTTCTTCTCTTCTTCTAAATACCTGGAAACAAGCTGAAATACTGATCAATATTTATCTGTTGATGTCAAACAAAATGTTTTCAGTGTTCAGCAGAAATAAAGGAGCTGGCCTCACTGGGGCTGTATATATAGCTAATATATACAGTGTATTAAACACTAATAAAATGTCTGGGTTTAAGACACTTTAAAGAATGACGGTTTTTTTTTATACACAACTTTTTATACATAAACATGATTATCCTAAAGTGGACGTTAGTCAGCAAAGCATGGCTGAATTTATGGGCTCTTAACAATATTAATAATAATTAACATTACTGAAGAGTTTCACGTTTGTTCAAGCAGCAGCTCAGTGATCTGCAGCAAGGCAAAGCAGCGTTATTACACGCTGATAAACGTGAGATGTGTGTGAGGTGACCTGTCTGCTGCCACACTGCCGAGGACCAGCACATATCCGCAGGGTACCGGCGACCAGACAGCACCCTGGTCCGGGCCGGTGAGCCACGACAGGCGGAGCTAAAGCGACGTTTAACGAGGCCGCTGTGTCGTTAAACACTCCGCTGCTTCACGTCTGTCTCCTATCGGTTTGTGTTGTGGATGTAAAGCATCGAGCGTACCTTCACTCCAGGCTGTCACCAGAGGACCGACGACATGTTGGTGTGCACCGATGTAAGGAGTCCCCCTGTAAACAGAGCCGTCTGTTTCCGGTCCGCCTGCTGCTGAGCTCCGCTTTTTCGTTACATCATGTATGTGTATATTTACATTATGTGCAACGTGTTTTCTTGAAAGCTGATTGTTGAAAAGTCGTGATGACTGTCTGTCTGTGTCTATTTGAGAATAAAGTCACTCTCAGTGTTACAGTTACACCTGGGCGACAATACCACAAAACAGTCAGAGAAAAGTAGACTTCACCTCCTCAGGCTGGTGTCAGGCTTTACAGACTCTAGTCCTGATGGGAGACCTGGGATGGGAGACCTGCTGGGAGACCTGATGGGAGAGAGAGAGCCGGCTGCGCTCCGACTGGTGGGCGGTGCTTGGTATTTCCTCAGCTGATCTCAACATGGCTGCCAGGACACAAACGTTCTTCTTATTTTATAGTGAAACAGTAACTACAAGATGTTTCTGAAAACATTTCAGGAGAGAAACAGACAGAGCAGTAACAATATATTGATTCATATTTGATGCTTAGTTTGACCATTCGATCAGAGTTCACAAGTGATTGACAGCTGGATGGCAGACTCCAGATCAGCTCTGATTGGTTGTTTTCCTCCAGTCTGTAAAATCTTGGAGATGCCATTAGGAGCACCAAAGGATACCACCGGAGGACACCACCAAGGACCCCACCAAGGACACCACCGGGGGACACCACCGGAGGACACCACTGAGAACACCATCAAGGACACCACCGGAGGACACCACAGAGGACACCACCGGAGGACACCACCAAGGACCTCACCAAGGACACCACCGGGGGACACCACCGGAGGACACCACAGAGGACACCACTGAGAACACCATCAAGGACACCACCGAGGACACCACCAAGGACACCACCGGAGGACACTACAGAGGACACCACCAAGGACACCACCGGAGGACACCACAGAGGACACCTCCGGAGGACACTACAGAGGACACCACCAAGGACACCACCGGAGGACACCACAGAGGACACCACCGGAGGACACCACCAAGGACCTCACCAAGGACACCACCGGGGGACACCACCGGAGGACACCACTGAGAACACCATCAAGGACACCACCGAGGACACCACCAAGGACACCACCGGAGGACACTACAGAGGACACCACCAAGGACACCACCGGAGGACACCACAGAGGACACCTCCGGAGGACACCACCAAGGACACCATCAAGGACACCACCGGAGGACACCACCAAGGACACCACCATCAAGGACACCATCAAGGACACCACCGGAGGACACCATCGAGGACACCACCGAGGACACCACCGGGGGACACCACCAGGGGACACCACCAGGGGACACCACCGGAGGACACCAAGGACACCCCGAGGACTCCATCAAGGACACCACCGGGGTACACCACCAAGGACACCACCGGGGTACACCACCCAGGACACCATCGGAGGACACCACCGGAGGATACTACCAAGGACACCACCAAGCACACCACCGGAGGACACCACCGAGTACACCACCAAGGACACCACCGGGGGACACCACCGAGGGACACCACCGAGGACACCACCGGAGGACACCACCAAGGACACCACCGGGGGACATAGTATAATATTAATTATACTCTGAATTCTATGAATTCACTTCTAAATGTGCACTAAGAGGTAGACGTTCAGCTGCTGTGTGTAGACTGAATATAACTGAGGTGGAGTGCCACAGGAATGAGTCCTAAACCCAGACATGACGTGTCCCCTTGTCTGGAAGTCACTTAGTTTATTGAATGGGTTTTAGTTCGATGCCTGAAATAAGGTCTGTGGTTAACACAAGCTGAGGAGATTTTAATATAAAATATGTCAGTAAATATCCCAAACATTACTATTTCTTGTTGAGATCAGCTGAAGAAAGACTAATCACCGCCCACCAGCCGGAGCACAGCCTAAAAACAGAAAACTCCTCCCATGAGGAGGTGCAGAAGTCTAGTTTTCTCTCAGAACACTTGAATTACAATATGCTGAAATGTTTTTTATGTAATTTTGCCCACTGCCAAAAATATTTTATGTTTAATTCCTGATTTCCTTCATAGCGATGCTTTTTTTAGTCTATTGATCCATTCAGTGGCCACCACTGTTGTTGGGGAAATGTAGTCCAGAGTGTAGAACAATAGATGTATAATGCTATCATGTAATCTGAATATATGAATTTCTCAGCAGGACAGACTAGGTGAGATTGTTGAATTGCGCTGCCAAACCTCCGAAACAGCAGACAGGAAAGAGCAGCACAGGATCACTTGCTGAGAAATCTGTCCTGAATATACAGACCAGGAGCGATCTGTTAATTGAAATGGGAACAGAAGAGATAAGGTGACACAATGACACCTTTACAGTCTGACTTTCCTGTCTGTCACTCACTTATGGCTCTTTAACGAGACCACGGGGATGGGGGGGGCATGAAGTGACTGACATTGTTGTGTAGTTAATTATTATATTATTAATTGAGAATAAAGGGTCAATTAGCCAAGTGACAAAATATTCATCGTCAAAGTGAGTCTGTACAATCTCATGCATTTCAGTACAACTGCACTAAAATAAACCCTGTCTTTGTGAAGCTTTTCTACTGCTACTGAAACATAGCTTTTTTACTTTACACTGTTATAATGAAAGATGTTTCTAATGTTTTGTTCTCCCACATTTACATATGAGAAGGACATACTATTACTATACTATTGGTGTGATAAAGCAGCCTTGACTTCACAAAATCATCTGCATTTACAACTGCAGTAAATGTCCTATTCCTTCTCTCATAGACAGCATCAGGTGACTGACAGCTGGAGCACTTCAGTTCTTGGATGGACATGAAATTCATCTAAGTTTGAATCACCAGTATAAAAGATGAATTACTGCCACTACCCACTGCCATGAGCAGCTTCTTCATCTTGTTAGGAATGCCTCTTCCTCCACTTGCCCTGTATTCACTGAACCCAACGTGGGCCTCTTGTTCATTCAGATGTAGGACTTGAGAGCCCTCACGTCATTTTCTCCAAATCGTGGATTGTTCTAGTCCCAGTTGTCAGGGTTGAGGACTGCCATTTGATTGATAAGGCTATTGGCTGTGGGGCTGCATGGTGGTGCAGTGGTTAGCACTCTCGCCTCACAGCGAGAGGTTTGCAGGTTCGATTCCGGCTTGGGGCTCTTCTGTGTGGAGTTTGCATGTTCTCCCCGTGTAAGCGTGGGTTTTCTCCGGGTACTCCAGCTTCCTCCCACAGTCCAAAGATGTCCAAAGTCCAAAGTCCAATTTCAGTCCAATTAAATTCCAAAAGTTAATGGATGACTGATTGATGCCCATAGGTGTGGATGTGAGCGTGAATGGTTGTCTGTCTCTATGTTGTCTGTCTCTATGTGCCCTGCGATGGACTGGCGACCTGTCCAGGGTGAACCCGCCTTCGCCCAATGCCAGCTGGGATCGGCTCCAGCCCCCCCGCAACCCCTAACGGGATAAGCGGTTGACGATTGATGGATGGATGGCTATTGGCTGTGACGATGGCCTGTGGCGTTTGCTGTGGTAGTGAAGAGTCCATCCATCCATCTTCAACTGCTTATTCCGTCAGGGGTCGCTGGGGGGCTGGAGCCGATCCCAGCTGGCATTGGGTGAAGGCGGGGTTCACATAGAGACATGCTCACATTCACACCTACGGGCAATTTATAGTTAGCAATTAATTGTCTTTGGACTGTGGGGGGAAGCCGGAGCACCTGGAGAAAACCCACGCAAACATGGGGAGAACATGCAAACTCCACACAGAAGAGTCCCAAGCAGGAATCAAACCTGTGCAGCGCTGGTAGTGAAGAGTCTTTCTTTCAGTTTACCTGCCATTGTTTGGATGAACTGAGCAGAGTTAATGATCGGGTTCTGGCAAACTTAACTGCTCTCCCTTGAATTACATGAACTTCAACTGCATGTTGTCCTGCGTACCTACTGAGGCTTTCTATGCATTTCACATTCATTGGTTGATGTTATCAGCCAAGGAGGTTGTACAAGAGAGCAGATCTTGGATTCGGTCACATGGTGCGCTACTCTGTAGTGGTTCTTTGACAGCTGGCAAAGGTAGATCCACCTAAAATCTGATCAACCATGTAGCTGTTGAGATGGCACGTGAAAAATTTAAAGTCATCAGTCCATGATCAAAATTCAATGTCAACCCTGCGCTCATTGTTAATTCTCGGTCTTCAGGTCTGGTGGCTCCTGCTGTGGGATTGACCGGCAAGGTGGATGAGTCCCAACACATTGTTTGGTAAATTAAGTTGTGTATTCAGTCTTCGTGTGAGTGGATCTATTACAGAAAGAGGGCCCACTCAAACTGCATATGTATAGATTGTATAAATGTATAGATATATTTTGAAATAAATGGGATAAATGGAGGTATAGCATTCAAAAATCTAAAGCTAAATTGTATGGTTTGAAAAATAGTTAGCACCTTGCCAATTATGTGATTGTAGTAACTAACATACAAACACTGGAATTGTTCTCTAAGTCCAAAAAGACCCCATCGCTGCCCCAGGGCACACAAAGCCTAGTGTAACGTATATGTTGTGTGTGTGTGTGTGTGTGTGTGTGTGTGTGTGTGTGTGTGTGTGTGTGTGTGGGTCTGGCTAGCACTCTCAGATGTAGAGCAGCTGTTCATTAGAAATGTGTGAGCTGAAGAAACAACACAGACGATAAAAACAGCAATCTCTGGCTCATTAAAGACAGAAAAGGACAACCAGCCAGAGATGAAGCGCACACACACACACACACACACACACACACACACACACACACACACACACACACACACACACACACACACAGGCCTGTCTACCTGGTTGTGATCATAAAGCTGTTAATTACAAAAGACAATAAAACATGATAAACAAGCAGAATAATACAAGCAGCTACAACATGTCAGTCAGACAGAATCACTGACCCACACATCAGATGCCTCCTCTGCAGCTCATGTGACTCCATACAGACAGACTGAAGAATATAAACGGAGAACAGCTGTTCATTAGAGAGGTGTTAACTAAAATAATAATCATCAACGATTAAAAAAAACAACAACTACATAAAGAGCTCTCTCATTAAATGAATCCACTGTTGCTGTTATTGTCTCTAATAGACCAACCACACACCGGCCACTTCTTCACATGGAAGCTGAGTGAAGCTGAGAGAAGCTGAGAGAAGCTGAGAGGGAACCTGAGTGGAGCTGAGAGAAGCTGAGTGGAGCTGAGAGAAGCTGAGTGAAGCTGAGTGAAGCTGAGAGAAGCTGAGTGGAGCTGAGTGGAGCTGAGAGAAGCTGAGTGGAGCTGAGTGGAGCTGAGAGAAGCTGAGTGGAGCTGAGTGAAGCTGAGTGAAGCTGAGAGGAGCTGAGAGAAGCTGAGAGAAGCTGAGTGAAGCTGAGTTATGCGTTGTCTGTCTGAAGCAAAGTAAAACCAGCACACTGCACATGTATGTGCAACAGTCCTTTCAGACAGAATAAAGCCGGTAGATGCACATTTAAAATTATTGTCAAGTTGTAAGTTTGTCTCTCTACATGCTTCCACATCTAGAGGAAACAGAGCTGCAGAAAATGTGACAGCATTTGTTTAGACAAAATACAGTCCCTTTAGCTTGCTTTGTGTACAGTAAATGTATTGATTGATCTTTGATTTGATTAAACACTGCACTGAGCAATATGACCAGACTGTTGATTTTGCAGCTACTAACATTAAACACATTATTACATTACATGAAACACTTAAACACACCAGGGCAGCAGTGAAATGCAGCCTGCGGTGAGCTGCCATGCAGTGTCTATGGAAAATTATGGCGGCTGATCCGAGCTGAGTGAGCAAGGCCGTTTTTGATTCTGCTGTGAAATGAAACCAAACTAAAAGTTGGGGATAGTTCAACTACCGGCAGTCAATCAGCAAACAGTCCTGTGACATGTTTTGTCCATTTGAAACACACGAACACACCTCCCAGCTGCAGAAAAATATTGTGCAATATAAGTGAAAGGCGCACTTCGTCATTGCCTGGTGTGTTTTCAGCCTAAAGTAACTAGAATGACACAGAAGCATTCTGAGCCTCTGATGTGACGCTCCTATTAGCAGGACCATATCATTTGTCTGTGCCTTTAAAACTGTTATAAATCACTGTTGAAAAGCAACGCTATGGTTAAAGTTTGCTTAGGTTTAGGCACAAAAGCTGGTTAAGTTTGGGGAAAGATCATGGTTTGGGTAAAAATAAGTCATTGTTTAAGATCAGGGGAGCTTTGGTGTCATGGTTACAAAAATAAATATGCGGTCTGGTCAAGCTGTTGTCTCTTGGATGCAGGAAACGAACTGTAGTCTCCTGCGTTAAAGTCTGACATTTTGTTGACCCATTCGTTCACCCCAACCACTCACCTCCTGCTTACTGGAGCATAACGTTTTCCATAGATCTTAATTTTGCTCTTAAAGTGCACCAGATTGATGCATTTAACTTTAAAACGTGGAAAATCTTCTTCCAGGGGAGCATACCCCTGGACTCCCCGTGGGTCTGCCCACCACAGCTCACAAAATCCTATGGGATACACTGTATTAACTCATCCAAAACCGAATATCTGCCCATTTTAAAACTCATTCTGGCACCGCTGGATGTTGCAGAGGATCAAAGTGTACAGTTGTAACAGTAAGGAACGTAGCTTCATTTTACACAAGAGGTTCCACCAAGACCCAAACTTGGATCGTTGTATGCGGCATGCCGACCATTGCAAGGAACCCTGCTTGTGCACGTGCTGTCTTATTCTTATGATTATGTATTTCAGTTAAATAAATAAAACTTTGTCTGATTTGATTTCACTGTAACATGGGTGATAATAATATGGATCTTTCTATGCTATTCTCTGTTTCTATGTTATGCTACTTCTTAATTAAGTTATACTCTGAGTTATGACCCTATTATACCTCATCTACAGGGTCACATAGTCTGTATGTGGTAATGGACAGCCAACCCTTTATTTCTTCAGTGATGCTGTGTGCTGTCTAACCATGCCTCGCACAGCCCACCTCAAACTCAACCAACCTGTAAATAGAGGCAACTGTAAACTACTAGTGTGTGTAAACACACTGGAGACAGCCACACACACACACACACACACACACACACACACACACACACACACACACACACACACTACACACACTGTCTGCCCACCACCTGCTTCCCTCTCTTGGCCTGGTGACACACTCAATTGTCAAGCAGTGAGAGAGAGTGTGTGTGTGTGTGTGTGTGTGTGCGTGTGTTTTTGTGTTTGTGTGGTGTGTGTGTGTGTGTGTGTGTGTGTGTGTGTGTGTGTGTGTTGTGATTGATGATGGGTCGCATCTTGCTGTGCTCTGAAACACTTCACTGATTTAAACTGCTGAACCAGCAAGAGGCTGTCTGTGCATGTGTGTGTCGCACTGAATCTGAGCCAGAGAAACACAGCTGGTCAACAGAAGTTCCCAGGCAGCTGCTTCCTAAATAAAGCTTCAGTACACTTCAAAAGCCGGCAAGTCTGCCAACTATTTCAGCAGGTTTTTACACTTATTCATCCCATTGTACACATTTCAATTTGTACTGCTGCGCAGCAAAATAAAGGCAGCCTTGGGAAGCTAGGTTATATTGAATATATTTGTAAGAAATTTACAATGAATAAAATATTAAGGATTAGTTTAATTGCTGAGACACAGTTCCCTTAGTCCGGCTCAGCGCTCCATTCCTTCACTTTGCCATTTCATGTGGAGTCAGCTTGAACTTGGAAGGACTCAACCTTATTGACTAGCAACCAACCGTGATCTGAAAGCAGTTGAAACATCCATGACTAGGCTTCATTTAAGCAAATATTACATTATGAAATAAAAAACATATGACCCAGACTTGGACAGATCAATTATTATTCAAATATGATTATTTTGCCGTAAGTTTTATAAAAGACATAATTAAGAGTTGTCACTGTAATTTTAGAGCCTTTTGGACATTGCTAAACTCAAAGGACATTGTTTGATCAATTCCTGAAGGTGTCAGGAGAGGGGAGACCTGTGGCTCGCTGCTTACGGGTCCAGGACTGGAGTGACCAGCTGGCCTGTTGATTGGTTGACCGGCTCTTTGGTTTGCAGAAATGACTGACAGACTGTTCGGTAAGCAATCTGACTAACTGGCTAATTGGCTTGTCGACTTCTGGTCTGACTACGTGGCAGATCAGACTGACAGGGAGGCTGATGCCCTTGTGATTGTGGTAACTGGTCTTTCTATTCTGTCATCAAGACAGTTTTCATTTGGGGATCTTCTTCTGTTGCCTGGGTGTAAAGGTCACTCCACTTATTTTGGGCACCATTGGCACTCTGATTTTGCTTATTGGAGTCAGGGCCGCCGCTAGCCATTTGGGCGTAATTGCTTTGCAGTATCTATTTTGTATACCTTCCTGACATTTCACACCAGGTATAGGCTACCAGAGGTGGGACCAAGTCATTGTTTTGCAAGTCACGAGTAAGTCTCAAGTCTGTGCAGTAACTGGATCCAAAGGATGCTGAGTAACATAACGTTAGTTCTTCATGGTTTTCTCCTGAAACTTGATTGGATGCTGTTGGATTGGTTCAAACCATGTGTATCCGGGGAGTTAATAATCAGATGCAAGTCCCAATAATATTCAACTTAAATAAAGACTCAAGAGTTAATTAAAATAGAACCACTTTTTAAAGATTTAGCAATAAGCAACAAAAGATTCAGAAATTCAGTTTGTTCTGTTCAGTTTTTTCCCCTCTGAATCCTCTTCTCAAACAAATCAATAAATTAAACAAACCCAGCATCTGACACTGTTGCATGGCGCTGCTGATCGTCATCATAACTGTGGTCCCCCCTCCAGCATTTTGTGCCCTACGTACAGCACATGACGTGGGAGCGGCGGCCCTGACTGGAACTGTTGGCAGATGAAAGCTTTAATATTTGGCAACAGGCCCACACGATCAGCTGTTACTGTTTGAAATGGTTCCCCCATTACTGGAATGGGCCAGAGAGGAGCAGGAGAGATCACTTGTTTTGGTCTCCCAGCAGCCTGACACACATGTGCAACAATGACAGATGTCAAACATACTGTAAGTCCAATAAACACAGTCCCAGATTTCTCTTTTACACTGTGGCCAAACTCACCCAAAAACACCTTTACAGCATGATTTCATAGATTTCCTTTGCAGAAAAATAGGTGAGATTAGGTATTAAATTAGTTCTTCACTCCCACCTACATCTGTAAAATCCCAGTTAGCTTCTGTCCTTACACATTTTGAGACCTTCTCTTTGAAACTCTGTCTAAACTGGTCCCAGCTTCTAAACCTACCACCTGCCTCTTTGACCCCTGACCAGCTAAACTTTTTTTATAATATCTCTGGGCATTGCTGGGACCTACAATGTTGAATATTATCAACTTGTCTCTTATGACTGGAATTGTCCCCACTAGCTTCAAGACAGCCGTAGTTAAACCTCTGCTTAAAAAATCACACCTTGACCCAGGATCTCTGAGTAACTATCTGCCAGTCTCAAACCATCCATTCTTTTCTGAAGTACTACAAAGAGCGCTATCTCAACAACTTTCACACCTTATATTATTTAGTGACCTCTTTGAACCCCTTAAGTCTGCTTTCAGGGCTTTCCACTCTACCAAATTTGCGCTTAGTAAAGTCGTAAATGATATGCTCCTAAACACTGATTCACCTCGGTAGTTTTAGTACTGGATCTAAGTGCAGCTTTTGACACTATTGATCATTGTATACTCCTCAACGGATATGAGAATTAATTTGTCATTTCTGGGCTGGCTCTTCTTATATGGCCTGAAAAAAGTCTTCGTCATCATCAAGGGAAGGAAGTTCAGATCAGCATATTTTCAGATACTGATGTTTAAAAACATGGAAATGTTAATTTTGCATAAAAGGTGACCTTTAATAATACAATGTCAGTGTTCAGTGAGGTGAAATATAGAGTACCTCAGGGCTCTGCTCTCGGCCCTCTGTTGTTCTCCCTATACATCGCACCTCTGGGCCAAATTATATGTAGTCATGGAATTAATTTCCTCTGTTATGCTAATGACACACAGCTGTATGTGCCTATAAAAGTGGAGGATCATTCACAAATTATTCAATAAATAACCTGTCTGTGGTGAAATACTGGATGTCAGGTAATTTCTTCCTCCGAAATTCAGATAAAACTGAGATGCTGGTCATTGACCCTGTTTGACAAAGACATCACTTTGAGCAAATAAGTATATTTTAGATAACTGTATGATATTGACAGTTCGACAGTTAAGAATTTTGCCATCGTGTTCGATTCAACTTCTTTCTTGTGATCATTGCATTTAAGACATCACAAAGATCGCTTTCTTTCAGTGCTCTTTCAATTTCTTTCTTGCATTGCTAACCTAGCTGGTTTTAAATACTTAAGGAGAAAGCCCTCATAATTACAAAAAATGCCACCTACGAGTCATTTTTGCTTCACTGAGTCAATGCTACAAGATAAGATGAACCTTTACCAACTCGGGAAAGTGGAGATGCCAGGAATTGAACCCGGGGCCTCATACATGCAAAGCATGCGCTCTACCACTGAGCTACATCCCCTTGTCTATCAAGTGAACTTTTAAAGGTCAAATGCAGGTTAAGTAAATGTAAGAGTCGTGTGATATACAATATGTATTGTGAGGAATACCTCCTAACAAACTCCAGCATTGTGGCCGCTTCCACCTGATATTCAATATGAAACAGAGCCTGGCGGACAGGGCAGCCAAGGCAGTTATGATGCATGGGACATAAATGTGGGATTACAACACATCCCTCCATGGACAGCATTCTTGTTCACAGACCAAACAGTGTATCCTGCAATAAACAAACATAAAACAACAAAACAATAATGTCTGCAGAGCGAAGACCCTCTTCACTTTTTGTCCTGTGCAGATTTGAAAAATAAAAGACCCTGTGAGCTCTTTATTTAGAAAGCTTACCTGACTGTATCTGCTATGACCGTCTAATTGTATTTATCTTCAAAAGACTACTTTCATTGAAGGAGAGTTTTACAGAGCACAATGAGCCTCTGGGTGCTGGGAAGGGAGAACTGGGCCTCGGCATTGGCAGGAGTTGTAGTCACCAATGAGTGTTAGAACGGACATGAACAAAGGACAAACAGACAAACACTCCAAGCACTTAGTCTGTAACTTATAGTTTTTACTTCTGGCCTTAAGGTTTAAGGATAACATTAATTTCCTTTTTCATCAGCCCAGTCTCAATGAGCATATGTCAATAATGCGCAAGCAAATAAGCAAAACATGGATGCATATTATAGGCCACCTGATTAGAGTGCAGACATATTCAAATGTGTAAGTTTATTAGATTGAAAACGTGTTTTTTTCCCCATCTGGAGATGCTCACTCCGGGCTGATATACTGTATATGCACAAAGCTACAACCCCCGACTGTGCATGCTAAAACATCTCTAGGTTAATGTGTACGCTTTAACTGCACCCTCTGCTGTGAAGTTGAACTTAAGGAGCATAACAGGTTAATCAACACTAGCTACGGTTACTGCTAGCTTAACTTTAAGGAGCTGCTTTTTGAACATGCTCTTTCACAAAGCGGCCCGACGTCCGACTGTAAAACTTTTGCAGCTGGTAAAGAAATGAATAGACAAGTCAAGAGAAACGTTTTGTTGTTTGAAGATACTACAAACATGATGCTCTGTGCTCCTTGAAGCGGTGCCACACCACCAGCCGTTCATGTCGCGTAAATGGCCATGTTCTTCCAGCAGTACCTCTCCCGGGACCTCCACTGTTCCACTCCTGTTAAATCACCGCAGTGCAGAGCTCTGAATCCATTAAATCCATGGCATTAGTTTCAGTCAGAGTCCTCAAATGTACGGAAAGCTGTGAACTAAGCACCATGCAACTACACACATTAATTCCATGCACATGGATACGGTTACCGTTTATCCTTTCAGTGAACTGGATTGAAAGATAACCAGCTGTCAAGTCCAGCGCTAACATTACATGCTACTGGCTGCATCGAAGAACTTTTGCACTTAAACTAACGTCTCCTTATTTTTGTTCTTCTGTTAGTTTAAAGATGAACAACTGTTGGTTACAGTATAGGGTGCATAGCGCCCCCTACTGTAGTTCTATGTAGTAGTTGGCCCTGGATTAGCTAGGTCAATCAAATAGTAGTGATTAAATGATTTTTACTGTGATCTTTGACAGTACATCTTCAGTTACTATGATTTTATACAGTATATTGTCAGTTAATATGATTTTATACAGTACGTTGTCAGTTAATGTTATTTTTATACAGAACATTGTCAGTTATTGTGATCATCTACAGTAGTAATTTCATTACTGTAATTTCCACAGTAACTTTTGGATTACTGTAATATTCGATCACAGGCATTTTTTTCAATCATCCAGACGATGCAAGAATCACTAAGAATAACTAAAACTATAAAGTTTTACCATATTACACCAGTTTTAGCTTCATGATCTATGCCTGATCAGACTTTAAAGTGCTTCTGACGACCTACAAAATTGTAAACGGTCTCACTTCTTCTTGGTTGTCAAATCTAGTTAAACCTTATACTCTAATCAGGACTCTCTGCTCTCAGAATTCAGGACTCCAGTCTATCCCTGGCGTGAAAATGAAGTCAGCAGGCCAAAGGGCCCTCTATTATCGAGCCCCTTTCCTCTGGAATAACCTCCCTATAGACATCAGACAGTCCGATTCTGTAGAGGTCTTTAAAAGCATCCCAATGTCCCACAAGCACTGCTTTGCGCCTCTCCCCGCCCCCTTCTATCTCCTTTTACTCAGGCTTCTCTGTGCTGGACCATCAGTCGTTCTGTGACCTCTCCCAGCCTCTCTGGCTGGTGGTGCCTCAGTACACATGATGATCTGGACATCCGTCCTCCAGGAGATTTAGCCTCTCTGTCAGTTCAATTCAGTCCCACAGGGCTTGTTGGCATAGGTAACATACATTTCCATTTCTATCATTAAACTGTTCTGGCTCTATCTGGCATGTATTCATTGTTGTCATATGGATTGTCTATGTTGTATTTTTATTATGTTGGTACTCTGTACACAGGATATCGATTGCACATCTGTACATCTTGGAAGGGGGATCACTCCTCTGTTGCTCTTCTTGAGGTTTCTTCCATTTTAAAATTTTTCCCTGTTAAAATGCTTTTTTTTGGTTGAGGAGTTTTTCCTTATCTGATTAGAGGGTCACATTGTAAAGGACAGAGGGTGCCATATCCTGTACAGATTGTAAAGCCTGAGAGCCCTGTTATAGGTCTTTGTGACCCCCATGTACCCTGACCATGGGTGGTCATGAGCCAAGTACAGCACCTGACAGCGGTAGGCTATAGGAACAACAACCTGGTCAGCAGCCCTCCCTTTGACGGTCTCCAAGACATCACTAATCCCGTGATACATCAGCAGGCCATCATCAAGAATGTGTAGGCCATTTTCTTCCTCTTAGCCTCTTTCTGGCGAAGACCAGAAGACATCAGCTCATTGTGCAGCAATGAACTCTTCTCGGGTGGCTGTCAGTTGTACAGTCTCTGGACTTAAAAGAGCTGACACTTAGACTCTACAGGTTGTGTTTAAAACTGACTTTTTGACCCTGATACAACAACATCAGGAAAGATGTCTCTGTCTCCTTTTCTCACACAGTAATTCCACATTATTAGTCCAGAAGGCAGCCTTGCTTTCATTTAGACAGCTTTTCAATTTTATTGCTCTTAAACATACAATAATCTAAATTTCTCTCTACAACATTCACGTTTTTATTATGTTCCTCAAAGTTAAACCTTGTGTTTTCTTGCATTGGACAAACAATGTCTGGACTGTGAGTGTTTGTTTTTTTTCTCAGAGTGCTCTCAACCACCATTTTTCCTCTTTGCTAAGAGAAGAGGAAAAATAAGAAAATACTGGTAAATCCCTGAAATCAGCGGGTACTAATGAAATAAGAGCAAATAATGGATAAAAACAGATTAAGAGAAAATTTGGTCTCTTATCGCATGAGTAAGTAAGTAAGTAATTCATGTATCTTTCACGACAGGTTACAAAGCGCTTTACCAAAGGAAAAATGAAAAATGATAAACAACAGGAAGAAAAAGCACAATATAACAACAATTAGCAACATCACAACTTCAGCAGGTGTCAGGTCTACCAGATCCGAGGTCATGTTTTATTATTGTCTTTCCATTTCATTCAAGGAATCACTGCACATATTTTTGCTTACTTACTCAAGTGGAAGTAGCAGGACTGAACAACTGTCTTTACATGTTTGTCAAACTTGAGCTGGTTGTCAAAAGTGATGCTTAGGTTTTTGTTTTTGTTAAGATTGTGTATTCGCGGCCAATGAATCAAGGTTTAAGGAGATGATGGTAGGGACCTGATCTGGAGCGAAAACCAAAACTGCAGTTTTAATGTGGTTTAATTGCAGGAAATGATGAGGCCTGAGGCCAAATCACTAACTCAAGATGACGTTGACATATTTACTGTGTTGAATTGTTGTCAACATAGAGGATTGCTCAGTTCTCTAAATCTCTCTCCAAAATTGGCCTCCAAAAAACAAACCTGAATCCTATTTATATTTATACTGTTAAAGCGATCTAATGGTTACACGTGTAGCATTATTGTTTGGAGCAGATTTAATAATCATTAATTAATATTGGTATATGTGTAGAGGTGGGCATGGCTTATATTCAGCTACAGGAAAGGGAGGGATGTGGGAGAGGCTCATGAGAGCATGGACAGCGGAGTTGATTAGCACAGCTGGTGATCATTTGTCTTATCAGTGTCTCCTTTAAATGCAGTAGTGTAATGGACCTGGTCAGCAGGACACAAGGAGACACACCAGATGCACACAGAGTGAAAAGAGTCATACTGTATTTAAGAGTGTGTGACGCCTCCTACTAAAGTCTGTTGAACATTGCAGCAGGTTGTCCTGCCGTTGCTGATGTGCTACGGTATCTATAATAATAATCTATAAGGAGTGACTCAATATTCTGAATTATAAACCCCTAAACTGTTGTAACAGGTGAAGGAGAGTGATGGCTCTTGGCTTCAGCCATCACACACAGTTAGTTTTAATATCAGCATTTGACCAGGCTCCACCCAATTTTGTGAAAACAGGGAAAACTTCCAAATTTGATGATCAATCAATTGAGTCTCATAATCTCTGGGTTGCTACAGAGTGTACAGTGATTTAAACTGTTTTATATACACACACAAATCAAAGTTGTGTTTATTTAACTAGCTACGTTACTGAACTAAGAAAATAACTGAATAAATGTTAAAACAAGAGTTAAAAAGGAAAAGAATGAAAAAAAAGATGAATGAAGGTCTACAGTGAATACCATGAACATTTATGAATATCTATCAATTTGTGTATTGACACACTTTTCAGCCGCTCCGAATTAGGAAGCACCCATACCAGGGAAGACTGAAGTAGTTTCATATTCATTCTGAATTTAAGGGTTATTTATCGTAGTTTTTGCACTATAAGGCGCACCGGATTATAAGGCGCATTAAGCGAAACAAAACGGTCAAATTTTATTCAATTCGTTTAATAACTAAATAACTTCAATAACTCAACATTTTTCAGTTGTAACACATGAAATACAAAACAATACACTCACTTTTCAGTCCATTCCTCTTCCACAAATCCTTCATCATCAGTGTCTGAGTTAAACAGTTGGGTGATTTTAAGTGCACCTTGTAGTGCGAGGTCCCAAGCTTACTGATAAACTTCTCTATTAGTCTGGCATCTAGCATCTAATAGTATTGATTTCTGAAAGTACTGCTAATTATTAACTGACTCTAAATTACTTTAGCAGCATTTTGTATTTATATAATGTGACATTTGCTGATGGGTAGGTGGGAGGTTGTGCTGTATGCAGTCTCTTGAGTGGTAACAGGTTCTGTCTGGACTTTGGTATTTTGAATCTTGCTGGATCCCACAGGGTGAACTCGGCTTGAGTCGTTTGTTTCGGTTGCCATCGGACATTGTTGTCGGCTGACACGTGGAGGCATGAACTGTCTTTTCTGTCTCCATCTTTCTTGCTCTGTTGTAGCAGCAAGTAACTGTACTTCTAACTAACTACTAACTGTTCTTCTTTTGTGGGTTTCTGTTCAGGGTCCGATGTCACTGGTGTGTCCAGCTGACCATTCCCATTTGAACTTAAAAGATTTGATTCTGTATTTCAATTTGTTTCAAAGGATTAATAACGATGTGCTTCACATAATCAATTCTTTCATGTTTCACCTGTAGAATGATACCAAATAGAACCTATATGATATAAACCACTTACAACCAATAACCAATTACAGCCCCCTCCCAAACTACTGGAACAGTGAGGCCAAGTCCTTTGTTTTTGCTGTACACTGGAAACATTTGGGTTTGACAACAAAAGATGAATCTGAGACCAGAGATCAGTATTTCAGCTTCTATTTTCAGGTATTTACATCTTCATCTGCTAAAACACTTAGAAGGTAACACATTTTGTTTGAACCAACCCACTTTTCAAGTGAGTAAAATCACTGGAATGTGTGACTAACAGTTGTTGCCCAGATGTGTCCTGTTACATTAATTATTCAAACAATAAATAGAGCTGTATGTCTCCTCTCAGTTTTAGTTTTGGGTTTTGCCTGAGCAGACTGCATTTAGAGTTAAAAAGGTGAAACCAGCATGAAGACCAGAGAGCTGTCTATGGGAGAAAAGCTGAGAGAAGATGGGAAATCAATCAGAGCCATTGAACCAACATTGACCATAGCCAGTACAACCATCAGGAACGTCCTGAAGAAGAAAGAAACCACTGGTGTAGTGAGCAACAGACGGTGAACCGGTAGACCGAGTACAACATTAGCAGTTGATGACAGAAACACTGAGAGCTGTAAAGAAAAACCCTAAAACAACTGTCAGTAACATCAGCAACAACCTCCAGAGGGAGGAGTGAAGGAATCACAATCCACCGTTCACGGAGGACTTCAGCAACTAAAGGACAGAGGCTCCACCAGAAGATGACAACCACTCATTAGCAATAAGAAGAGGAAGGACAGACTGGAATCAGACTAAAAGTACAGAGACCAGGATCAACAGTTCTGGGACAAAGTTTTCTGGACCGATGAGACAAAGATGAAGCTTTACCAAAGTGATGGAGAAAGAAAGGATCTGCTCATGATCCCAAACACAGCAGCTCATCTGTGAAACCCGGTGGAGGTAACGTCATGGTTGGGCTGCATGGCTTCTTCTGGGACGGATCATTGATCTTCATTGATGATGGAACACATGATGGCAGCAGCTAAATCAACTCAGAGGTCTACAGAAACATTTAGTCTGACAATTTAAAGAGAGATGAACTAAACTGATCAGGAGATCGTTCATCATGCAGCAAGACGACGACCCAAAACAACCTGAGAACAAGCGAGGAGTTCATCAGGGGAAAGAAGAGGAAGGTTTTAGACTGGACAAGTCAGTCTGCAGACTGAAACCCTACTGAGCAGCATTTTACCTGCTAAAGAGGAGACTGAAGGGAGAAACCCCCCGAAACAAACAACAACTGAAAGAGGCTGTGGTTAAAGACTGGAAAAGCACCACAGAAGAAGAATGTCAAAGTTTGCTGATGTCAGTGGGTCGCAGGCTTGATGCAGTTATTACAACTAAATATTAAATATTATTGACTTTAATCTAGTTCAAGTCTGTCTGTTCTATCTGAAAATGTAAATGGAGTTCATTATCATGAATGTAATTCTATATGTTGCTCTAAGCACATGGGTGTAATACACTTTAAGTAGAATAAAAATGTACATTAAAAATATAAGGACTAACTAAGGCATTAGTGTGCACTTGAATTTCTGTTTAACATCTCTGGGGACATATTTCATGCATATGGTATCAAAATACTACTGTATGTAGAGGCACCAAGAGATGAATATAAAAGGATGATAGGGCTACTTAAAGTTTTGCTCTGCAGCTTACGACATTGATTTATTAGCAAGAATATTTGAGTTATCTAAACTGAATAGTAAGTTTCCTTCTGGTCACAAGCATAAACTGTATATGACAACAAATGTTATTAAAACATGTCAGTTCTGCATAACACAGTATTAAATGTAATTTAGTCTTATTCACAGTTACGTGCCTGGTTGTGTGTACTTTGACAGCCACACAAAGGAATACATTGTAGGTCGTAATTAAGGTAGATGGGGTCATAATCCCTAGTCTGTATCTTAATTTTTCCAGTTTATGCTTGCCCGCTTCAATATGTACAACAGGTTGGTTTTCACCATTTCTCCACGTCTTTGGGAGGAAGCCAGATATCAGGGCCTTTGACCCGTACTTCAGTAAACAAGATCAAATTCTCATAATGGGCACTAAATCCTGAACCAGTGTTTCCCCTCTCTGACTTTATCCAGGCCAGGCGTAAATGAGAGTCGAAGGACTTAGTGACGTGAAAAAACGTTTCCAGGGCCTTTACATGTTTCAGTGTTCTTCGTCATAGTACACAGGTGTTTTCACAGGTGCATTCTGGGTGCAGGGGATTGATTATAGAGTGTGGTTTTTCCAGTGTTTCACAGACACACAGGCTTTTAGTTTTGAATGTTCTGTCTAGTGTAGATAAACGTGTAGTTATTTGCAAAAAGTCTATTTTAGAAGTTCAAACTTAGTGGAAAGCAGACCATTGTGGTGCTTATGGTTTTGAATGAGCTGCTCAGTAGATGGCTACGTGAAGCATAGCTGGGATGTTTAATATGGAGCTTACTTGGATTCAGTAATGGATTTCTCAAAATGCAACCTCAAACATCATGATTTGAACTGCCAGTGTTTCTTTTTGCTGTATTTTTGTCCATGTGATGTCGTGTCATAAGTATATTTCTGTAATTTCACTGTCTACTCAAGTGTGTATACTGCCTGTGTGTGTGTGTTTGTCTTTGTGTGTGTTCTGGCATGTGAGCGTTCGTTAGCAGCGGACGGATCGTTATGAATGTGCCAGTGTGTGTGCTGAAGCATAAGTGTGGGGTATGTGTATGTGTTCATGCGTGCAATGAATTAATTCTGAGTGTGTGTGTGTTGAAGCGTATATCCTGTATTAATCGTACGTGTGTGTGAAGTCAGATGGAGCTGAAGTTCATGGAAACTCAAACAAGAAGGAACAACTTTATGACTCAACTCCTCACGTCAAATTACTGCATGAAAACTCAATTCAAAATTTACATTTTGAATAGAAATTTTAAAAAATGCGTGCCCCGCCTTCGCCCTATGCCAGCTGGGATTGGCTCCAGCCCCCCCGCTACCCCTAACGGGACAAGTGGTTGACGATGGATGGATGGATGGTGTGCTGGTGGGTGTCGTTTTCCAAAGCACTATGATTAAATAAAATCGAATATTGTGATCCTCTCCATCTACCGAAGGGCATAATGATGGCAGAACGCCTAACATTTTGGTTCAGAGCAAAAAATCTGGTCATCTACTGGACAGACGACCAAAACATGCATGTGGCCGTTCATGGTCCTCAGAGAATGAGGGCTTATGATTTTGGTAACCCCCTCATCAAAATTAACCCTAACTCTAACCCTAACCCTACCCTACACTTTCACAATATTAAAATCCAGCTTGACAGGACACTTTAGGGGTTGGGGGAAAAATTACAGCATGGTATCACAATATTTTGCATTAAAATATTGTATTGATACACGGATGTCAATTATAAATCTTTTATCATATAAACTATTAAACCCTTAATAATCTGACAGCAGGTTTCCTGTCTGAATCTTAAAGTTATGAAACTAGAAAACCAGAGGAATCGATTGACACTATGCCTGCCATGCCAGAAGAATTGCTAACACTAACATTACACAAAATTTTGTTGAGGAAAACCTGGCTTGACCATTTTCAAAGGGGTCCCTTGACCTCTCACCTCAGTTTATGTGAATGAAAATTCTGAGATGAACAGACAGAAAACTGTGTCTTATTATTATCAGTGTTTATATCCAGGAAGTTTATTGTGAAGGGAGGAACAGTGAAGAGGTGATGATCTGTTATTGACAAGGGTCTGAACTACGGAGTCTCCGTGTTATTAATTTATCCTCATAAAGTTCAGGAGCAACGTAACCCTCGGCTACACAAGCTGAAACTAAAGCTGGCAGTAGGCTCTGTAGTGTGACTGTTTAGGTTAGTTTGTCATGTAAAAGAAAGATATTCCTTTATTAGTCCCACAGTGGGGAAATTCAGTTTTACACTCTGTTGTTCACACAGTACATATACATGTCAATGGAGAGATGTCAGAGTGAAGGGGGCTGCTCCTGACAAGCGCCCAGAGCAGTTGGGGGTTTGGTGCTTTGCTCAGGGGCACCTCGGCAGTGCCCAAGAGGTAAACTGGCACCTCTCCAGCAACCAGTTGGTCTTGGTCCATGGGGGACTTGAACCAGTGACCTCCGCATCCTAACCCAAGTCCTTACGGACTGAGCTACTGCCGCCCTGCATGTATCTTAGTAGTAAACTAAAGCTGGCAGTAGGCTCTGTAGTCTGACTGTTTAGGTTAGTTTGTCATGTGTCTTAGTAGTAAACTAAAGCTGGCAGTAGGCTCTGTAGTCTGACTGTTTAGGTTAGTTTGTCATGTATCTTAGTAATAAACTAAAGCTGGCAGTAGGCTCTGTAGTCTGTTTAGGTTAGTTTGTCATGTATCTTAGTAATAAACTAAAGCTGGCAGTAGGCTCTGTAGTCTGTTTAGGTTAGTTTGTCATGTATCTCAGTAGTAAACTAAATCTGGCAGTAGGCTCTGTAGTCTGACTGTTTAGGTTAGTTTGTCATGTATCTTAGTAATAAACTAAAGCTGGCAGTAGGCTCTGTAGTCTGTTTAGGTTAGTTTGTCATGTATCTTAGTAATAAACTAAAGCTGGCAGTAGGCTCTGTAGTCTGTTTACGTTAGTTTGTCATGTATCTCAGTAGTAAACTAAAGCTGGCAGTAGGCTCTGTAGTCTGTTTAGTTTAGTTTGTCATGTATCTCAGTAGTAAACTAAAGCTGGCAGTAGGCTCTGTAGTCTGACTGTTTAGGTTAGTTTGTCATGTATCTTAGTAGTAAACTACAGCTGGCAGTAGGCTCTGTAATGTGACTGTTTAGGTTAGTTTGTCATGTATCTTAGTAATAAACTAAAGCTGGCAGTAGCTCTGTAGTCTGACTGTTTAGGTTAGTTTGTCATGTATCTTAGTAGTGAACTAAAGCTGGCAGTAGCTCTGTAGTCTGACTGTTTAGGTTAGTTTGTCATGTATCTTAGTAATAAACTAAAGCTGGCAGTAGCTCTGTAGTCTGACTGTTTAGGTTAGTTTGTCATGTATCTCAGTAGTAAACTAAAGCTGGCAGTAGGCTCTGTAGTCTGTTTAGTTTAGTTTGTCATGTATCTCAGTAGTAAACTAAAGCTGGCAGTAGGCTCTGTAGTCTGACTGTTTAGGTTAGTTTGTCATGTATCTTAGTAGTAAACTAAAGCTGGCAGTAGACTCTGTAGTCTGACTGTTTAGGTTAGTTTGTCATGTATCTTAGTAATAAACTAAAGCTGGCAGTAGCTCTGTAGTCTGACTGTTTAGGTTAGTTTGTCATGTATCTTAGTAATAAACTAAAGCTGGCAGTAGCTCTGTAGTCTGTTTAGGTTAGTTTGTCATGTATCTTAGTAGTAAACTCATCAGCAGGTTGAGACAAAGCAGCTCGTGTCTCTACCATCGGGACCTGTAGTGGTTCATATCAGCAGGGAGAGGAGGACAGGAGGACGGACTGATACTGACTGATGTTTTCCTGTATTCCCTCAGAAATATGATTTATTGTATTAACATGTCAGATTGTTTCCAGTGAGATATTAATGAGTTTCTATGGTGACTTTGCTGTTGTAAACATTACTGTTGCTGCTCTAGAAACAATATGTGTCCTAGTTGGATTTAAATATTCAATTCTGATCTGGTTCTGACTTTAAAAACAACCAGGCTGACATCAGTATAGCTAATATGAACACTTCAATATTTGTTTATTTAAGTCATATCATCATTTTAATATTGAGCAGTGTTATTGCACATGGCAGATTGTCCTCATATGGTGCTGCCTAGTTTATGTTACTGTGGTTTAAAAAGCTCTAGTGCTGGCTGACCTGATGCTGACCTTTTTGTTGTTAGTTTTTATTTTTATAATTATTTTTAAATAACATAGTGGCACTTTACTTTTAGATAAGAAGTGCATTTATATAGTGCTTTTCTAGTCTTCTGACCACTCAAAGCGCTTTACACTACATCATACACTGATATCAGAGGCTGCTGAGGTGCCAGCTTTGCCCATCAGGATCTGATCTAAATACTTATTCACACACCGATGGCTATGCCTTAGGGGGCAATTTGGAGTTAAGTGACCTAAGTGTCTTGCTCAAGGACACATCATCATGTGACTAGAGCAGCCGATCGAACCACCGACCTTCCGATGGTGGAGGACCTGCTCTACCCTCATGCGCCACAGCCGCCTCAGTCCAGCTGTAAGGTGTAAGATGTGACAATAAAGAAGTGTTTTGTTCCTGATGTTAGTCTACTGTTACTGTCTACTGTATGAAGACAGTTGTTGACTTATTTTGCCAAATAAATGAAAAGCATGTTCAAATTTAAATTGAAATTGGCCTCCTTGCTGCATCATAAATGACCGAACCAAAAACCGTGACCCCAAACCGTGATATGAACCGAACCGTCAGTTTTATGAACCGTCCCACCCCCTAGTCTCAACCTAACAAAACTCACCATATTACCCCCAAACCAAACCACAAATTAACACACTAATATACCGATTATGATTATGAAGCCTAGTCCTGCAAGTGCCCTTCAGAAATGCCTGTTGGACTACAAACCATCTAATGAAGCACTTGTCAACCAGCAGATTATTGCATCTTGCTCCTGCGACTGGCAATTTTCTGCTTGGTTGTCTCATCACTGTGTTCACTGAGGTGGCTTCACAGTGTCTTTCTCTAATTACAAATCTCTGATAGAAGCTGCAGTAAATAAAAGTTTGTATCCAACTTTCTAATTATTTATCTGACTTCAGTATTGTAACTGTGAATGACCTGCCTTCACATCATAATAACACAGAGAGCAGAGCTACGGAAAACGTCGATTTGACGTTTAATCAATTTGTGCTGTGAAGTGGATCAGAAGTCCTCCAGTGTATTTCATTACTTCTATTCTAAATTCCTTAACATTAAAAATACACTTATTATTGACTGCGTACATTTTTTTTTCTTACAAAGAAGTAGTGTTGCAAATTACATAGGAGCAAATGAAGGATCAATGAACAACTCAGCTTCTGTAACTTCATCTTAGCTGTATTTTACCTACTTAACTAAATGTCCCGTGTAACTGAGAGCTATCAAGGGAAAAAGCTTTCCGTGCTACAATCAACCCATTTATCTCACAAAGTAATGTTTGGTTATGCGTACCCAGTTCCTGTGTGAAATGTAAACTCTGATATGTGAAATATGATATTTTCAATGTAAAATGACCCCAAACCATATGTGCCTGTCACCACCTCCTGTGGCGTCATCACATAATCACAGAGTGAATTTCTTTTCTCATAAAACATGTGCAAAGTCTTCTTCTTCGCTGCCGTTGTTGGCACACTGCGGCATATTTTGGCATATTACCTCAACCTGTAGATCAGTGGCAGAGATTTCTTAACGGGGACCCACTCATTGAAACACAGCTCGATAGCACTACTGGAGGTCTAATAATCCACGGGGAGCCTTTAACTAGAGGAACTAAACTATTGCCTATGGCATTTTTTATTCAGCTTGGATTTATAGAACTGTTTTGTAAATGCAGTAATGGCCTATGTAGCAGCCCAGAGCTGACACGTAGCTACTACAATATATCAGCTTTGGTCCTGATTCATTAGGTCTGCCATTAAGGCAAAACCAGCACCTAAAATAAATGAAAAGATCTACTGTGTAAGGAAAAGGTTTCAGCACCTGTCTCACAGTTTCAAGACCCTGCACTCCTCCACCCCAGCATGGGTTCACCTAGTTTACATGATAAAGGCCTGGTATAGAAATAAACAGGAGTAGAATGGACATTCCCATCCAGAACAACGTAGCAGGAACCCACTTCTAATATTTGCACAGTAGTGGATGGAAACCTGAATGAATTCACACTTTGTTTTCATGATTTTACGTAAATACCTTAAATATTGATGCTGAATTTGTATGGAAGCTAATTGTTGGTGTTGTCTCCCTGCTGTGAAGGTCCACTGTCACTTCCAGCCTCTATCTGTATCATAATTTTCAACAGTAGTTTTGTTTATTTTTACAGTTATCCAGTTATGTGTACCACTGTTTTTTTGTGAGTAAATAACTATAAATAAAATGTCTGGCATATAGTCAGTGTGTAAAATATGTATGCTTTTGTAATAAATCAATGCATTTTCAAACATGTATATAATTGCTAACTGAAAAGATCTCTGCCCAATTTGAAATTAATTTTACGGCAGTGCATGTGTACAGTACTAAATAATGCTATGAAGTTATGTTAAATTGTAGCGAGGAAAAACCGGCATGGTGATTTTCAAAGGGGTCCCTTGACCTTTGACCTCAAGCTATATGAATAAAAATGAGTTCTGTGGGTACCCATGAGTCTCCCCTTTCTAGACATGCCTACTTTACGATATAAACATGCAGTTTGGGGCAAAGACCATGCAGTTTCTTGCAAGTATGTGTTATTATTGCCTCTTCTAAAATAGTGTATTTGAATATTTCTGTATACTAAGGTCCCTAAACAGCCTTGAATTCCATGAAGTGGGTATCAATGTAAAGCTGAGAGTCTTGTGGATCCATTGAGACCAACTGTATTCATGTGTGATGATGTTAGCCAACATAGAAAATGTGAAATTTGACCTCACTATATAAAATGACCTGTGGTGACCCAGGGCATTCAGAGGATGGATGGCGTTCCTAAGTAGACCGACCATAGGGGGTTTCTGAGCAGTTTCCAGAAGAGAAGCGTCGCAAAAAAGTCTGCAATTCTTACAGAAATCTCCAAATGTCAAAAGTTTTAGATAAAAAATCACAGCATGACTTTTTCTATGTTGTTCCGCACGGTCTTGGTGACTTAATGTGGTATTTTGGAGGGATTACAGATCATTTTCATCCGTTCTCAAATGGTAAGAAATGGTTAAAATTAGCATTAAATCTGTGTAACAAATGGTATCAACCCAACAATTGCTGCAGCAACTTATTATTATATCCAGTATGAGACACAAGTGAGCATGGGAATGTCCATCATACACCTCCATCATAATGCTCTAAGCCCTTATACATTTTTACAATTTATTTGAATAAATCAAATGATCAGTTATTTTTTATTTCTATTTTATGACTTGAACAACTTGACACACAGTGCTGATCCAAAAGAGGGGGGGGGTGAGACCAGGCTGTGTGGTTTGCTGTGTAGCAATATGATATTAATTAGTGTTACATTACATAATGTGAGTACTGAATATAACCCTCAGTGGAGACTACATTCATTCAGGACTGGGCTGGATTATTAAAGTGGCAGATCCCCCTATGGGACCGTGTCATCCACACATGAAAAATTAGATCTCCGCATATTTGTTCAATAACAGCATGTGCTTTATGCCATAAATGAATATGTTTAGTCCAGGTTAAAAACTTCATGTCGTCTATAGGAAGCAAAAAACCTCAAGAGTACCCATCTGTTTGCTGACATTCTCATATAGCTTTTAAACTATGATTTTAATGTTTCCTCAGCAGTGTCTCATCCTAACCACGACATAAAACTTCATTAAAGCGCGTAAACCAGTCATTGCCATGTTTCCAAGCAGATGCAATGTCTTCTCTTTAGGCACTGACCGTATTTTTCTCTTATTTTAATCAAATATGTAAGTTTTGTTTCACAACAAATAAAAAAACAACATATGTTAGTATTAACAATGAGAAATTATCATGAGGTAATATGTTTTAATGATTTCTTGTTAAAACTGAATCATTTGGTACGTAGTAATAATGAGAAAAATATAACTGACCTCGTTCGAGTGTCTGTGTTTTATTATTTTATTGTTTGTGTTTTAAAGGAGGCCGTTCGGGTCCGTGGTGTCATCACGATACATTTACACAGTTTGTGCTGTTGTTTAGTTTCTGCAGTTATGTTAGCAAAGACAAATGAAGTGACAATTTCTTACCAAACTAGAGTGGCTGTGTTTTCAATCACACACACAAACTTTCTGACAGCTCTAAGTGCTCTGACACACACACACACACACACACACACACACACACACACACACACAAGAGCTAATGAAGTGTAAACGATATTCTCTCCAGACCACCGCAACTAAAATGGAATTTGCACTTTATGAAACCGCACCACACATACATTGTACACACACACACACACACACACACACACACACACACACACACACACACATTTCACAGCTTTAAAAGGTGTCATTTGTCCGCTTCAGTAACCAAGGTGAATATTCACTCTGACAGCTCCAAGAAAAGAAAAAGAGCAGACAGGAGCCATTGTCAGGAAAGAAAGAAAGAAAGAAAGAAAGAAAGAAAGAAAGAAAGAAAGAAAGAACAGCAGTTCATTTTAGCTCAAACTTCTAGAGGTACAGAGATACGTGATGATTGATTGATTGATGGAATCATACTATCACCTCCTGGTCATATAAGGAACAGCAGGCTTGTGTGTGTGTGTGTGTGTGTGTGTGTGTGTGTGTGTGTGTGTGTGTGTGTGTGTGAGTGAACTGGTACCAGATGCTTTCATTTTCACCTCCAAAGCTGTAAGTGTATTATCACGGCAGTGTGTGTGTGTGTGTGTGTGTGTGTGTGTGTGTGTGTGTGTGTGTGTGTGTGTGTGTGTGTGTGTGTGTGTTGTATGTTACAGTTTTCTGACAAAGATGTTTGTCCTCCATTCACCTGACAAAAACTGACAAATCACACACACTGATTCTAATGACACTGAGCATGTGAGTGTTGAACACAGGTATACATGACCTCGGATAAAGGGTCAGTTCACCCAAACTAGAGATTCATGCCCGCATCTTAATACAGTGGAGGAGAATGGACTTTAACCCTTTAATTTTACAGCTGTACTCCACTTTCATCATGAGGCAGGCTGCATTTCTGAAAAAGCTGTTGAACTAGACAGGCCTTGTGAACCATACTCAATCTAGAAATTAGTTCAAGTGAGGATTCAGCCTCTGAAGTGGTACGGGGCTACAACAATTCATCTCAGGAGGTCATCTTCGTCTGATCGGTCTCACCAAGCTGTCACCCTCTTAGCTCTGTCTCTGTGGGAGACAGTTCTGGATGCTTCCCATCGTGAGGTTTACAGAGGCAGCAGTGTAGCGCTCTTTATCAGAGATGAGGGAGTTAACCAGACGTACACTGGCCAAAACAACCAATTATTCCTCAGCCTTTAAACCCTGTCCTTGAATGAGCTTACAGTGATTTGTGGCTGCCAACTCTAACTATGATTTGTCTGGGTCTTCCTGCTTTGTATTGTGTTTACACTTGATGTCTTCAGCTCTGGGGCTGCACGGTGGAGCAGTGGTTAGCACTGTCGCCTCAAGGGTCAAATCCGGTTTGCATGTTCTCCCCGTGTTAGTGTGGGTTCTCCCTGGGTTCTCCGGCTTCCTCCCACAGACCAAAGACATGCAGGTTCATGCACGGGAGCATGAACGGTTGTCTGTTTCTATGTTGTCTGTCTCTTTGTGCCCTGCAATGGACTGGCGACCTGTCCAGGGTGAACCCCGCCTTCGCCCAATGCCAGCTGGAGCCGATCCCAGCTGGATGGACGGATGGTCTACGGATCTATACTGACATTCCTCCCCACAGCTGACTGCGCTGTTTGACTTTCAAACAAGGAATACTGATAGCAGCTCCCCCACACACACACACACACACACACACACACACACACACACACACTGTGTGTCTCTTTGTATTTCAGACAGAATGGTAATCATTGGACAGCCTAACACCATCTAAAGTTAAATGACTTGGAAACAGCATCAGCGCCCTCATACAATACACACGTCCAAACATAGTGCAGCCTCTGTGTGTATGTGTGTGTGTGTGTGTGTGTGTGTGTGTGTGTGTGGCTGTCTGTGACCTGTGCTGTTTGCTTGACTGGCTGCATGTTGACTTGACAAGGTTCGTTGTCCTTTTGAATGAAAGTCTGTGAACACACACACACATACAGAGACACAAACACACACATCCACATGTCACAGCAGGAGGTGAGAGAGGAGCCTTTTAGCTAATGAGCTTTTTTCATTCCTCATTTACTCTCCAACTCTCTGCCTCTGCAGATATTTGTCCCGTCTGTCTCGCCTCATTCCGTCTCAGTTTTTGCTTCTTTTGCCGTGTCTCTGTTATTTTCATTTATTCATTTTTTGTTCCCACAAGTTTTAGTTGCCACTGTAATGTTTATGTCTGACAGACATCATTCATTCATTCATCGTCAACCGCTTATCCCGTTAGGGGTCGCGGGGGGCTGGAGCCGATCCCAGCTGGCATTGGGCAAGGGCAGGGTACACCCTGGACAGGTCGCCAGTCCATCACAGGGCACATAGAGACAGACAACCAATCACGCTCACATTCACACCTACGGGCAATTTAGAGTCATCAATTAACCTAAATTGCATGTTTTTGGACGGTGGGAGGAAGCCGGAGTACCCGGAGAAAACCCACGCTTACACGGGGAGAACATGCAAACTCCACACAGAAGAGCCGCAAGCTGGAATCGAACCTGCGACCCTCTTGCTGGGAGGCGACAGCGCTAACCACTACACCACTGTGCAGCCCTGACAGACATCAGCGCTTCTTTAAATGTGGATGCTGACCCAAAGCGGATAGCAACATGATATTGTCAAATGTATATCTAGATTTCATTCCTTGGTTTTCTTTTCTTGTTCTTTTTATTCAAAATCCTCCTGTCGTGGCTCGTCTTCCCATCAGTATCTGCTTATAGCATTTAGACTGTGTTACTGGAGCATTTTCAGTATGTCAGTCGAGCTTCCTGGTACCTGCTGCCACAGCACCTCTCCCTGAATAAGTGGTGTCAGGGCCACTCATGTCATTGTAAGTCAGATTCAGGCACAAGACACTGAAGCATCATCAGCACAAACCAAAGTCCTGTCAAACCATAAATATAAAGATGAATATCTTTCATATGGTTTTGTCAAGGCACTCAGAAGCAGAAAACCCAAAAAGACAAAGTGTTTTTACAATGCCAAAGGAAGTTATTTCTCACCAGGTGTTCTGATCCACCCAAGGCAGCGTGTATTAATCAAGGCCCAAGCACCGAAAACGCCAGGCCACAAGGACCCTATTGAAACTGAGGAATTACTGTATATCAGTAAACGGTTCATGAGTTATGAAAGAGAGCGTCTGATTCATTGGTAGAATTATCCCCATCCCCTACACAGTAGCCACGCCCCCTTTCATAACTCATGAATCAGTTGTCATAGACTCTTGTGGGAGGTGTCATATCACTCAGCAGAGTTCTGGCTTTATTGTGGCACCTGGCTGCATCAGTCGGCATCCCACCATTACCCTGATGTTTGCTGCTTTAATTTCTCTTGTATTTGGTCAGTCAGAGAACTCACTAAAATCTGTCAAGTAGGGTTTGTGATATGAGAGATGATTTAGTGAATTTCTCTAAATTTGAATTTGATAATTTACTGAATGTGCTTGCCTTTATTGACAGTTGGGTGATTGATGATGATTCCCTGGGACACCCTCAATTTCCATTTTGCCCCATCTGGACAACAATGGGGCTCTATGGCACAGAGAGATAAGTTATATCAGGCTTTGACACTAAGACACAACTTGTTGGAATAATAGTGGGATCTATTCATCAGTTGTTGGCCCTGCACATGGGATCTGTTGTTATGTATGCTTCCACCAACCAGTCAAGTTGCAGTATACATCCATGTCTGTCCAAAGCGTCATCACTTCATAATTTTATCCTGTTAGATATTTGTGTGGAAATTGTCATAATTAGCGTATAAATTTAGGAGTTATGTCTAAAAACATGTTTTGTTAGGTCGCAGCGACCTTGACCTTTGACCACCAAAATCTAATCAGCTCATCCTTGAGTCCAAGTGGACGTTTGTGCCAAATTTGAAACATTCATTCTAGGCATTTCTGAGACATCGCGTACAGACGTACCAACTCTGATTTAGGGATATCCGGGATAGGCATAAGAATTAAAGAATATCACCAGACCAGATCTATAAATGTACCCATAGTTACACTATGAAGCAATGTTTTGATGAGAGGGTCCCTGTTTTGTATTTATCCTGCATTCTACTACCATGCAATATGGCAAGTCCACATTTCCTGTGAGGGTTTCATACTCTAACTAACGAATATTAGTAATTAGTAATACACAAACAAATGTGGCACTGCAACGGCAGAAAGTGAGAAAAAATTTAGGATTAAAGAAGGAAAATGCACTCAACTCTGTTTGTTTACAAGAAAACCTTAACAAGGATACCTTTTAAAATACAGCAGTAGTTTCCCATGCTGTGAACGGAGTGCATGTTGGCTTTTCAACAGCTAATACCGCATATCAACCCAATTCACAGAATGCCCATGACAGCAAATGACTGTTAGCACCCAGTAAGAGCTAAGTCTGAAGCAGAGCTCTGCCACCTCTCTTGTGAAAGGCTTAAAGTGTTTTACAGAACACTTGTGTTTAAGTTTAATGAGTGCACACTGAAAAGCAGACACTGTAATGAATATGAGCTGTATGTATGACCTTCTCTATAATGACTGGTCATCTGTGCGACAAGCCACATCATAAATATCTGATGTTAGATGACCTGTGAATGCACATCTGTTGACACAGACACGATGAGCTTTGGAGATGAGAAACTTTTAGTGACAGTGAGTGTAAAACTAGTGGTGTGCAGTCAGGCTCTGTGAAAATCAAAGACAACTATGACGATGGACTGGCCATGGTGTCTGAAGAAAATTCACCAAAACATTAAGGATTACAGCACATTTTATGGCACACTGGCATTTACTTTAGGAAACACCTTGCTGTATGGACAGTTCATTTTGTCTAGAATGTTATTTCAATCATTTCCGTCATCAAGTTAGGTAAACTGACCTTTTGAAGGTCCAGTGTGTAGGACTTAGTGGCATGTGGTGGTGAGATCGCAGATTGCAACTAACTGAATACTCCTTCCTCACCTCTCCCTTCCTAAGCTAAGTCAGAGAAGCTATATATATAAGGTGTTTGTTCTGGGCTACTGTAGAAACATGGTGGTGCAACGTGGTTGACTCCCTGAAGAGGACCCACTCCCTACGTCGATATCAAGAGCTCCTTAAAGTTAACAAGAAACACAACCATTCCTAGTGTCAGGTGATTATACATTGATGAAAACATAGTTCTGAATATTGTATTCTTAAAGCATTAATATGTAGGGTCAATCATTCAGTTTTGCTGTCACAAACAAATCCTTGTGAAACAACAGACACACACGGAGGATATTTTGAATGGCTTCTCCTTAATTGAAATGTTTCTCGAAATCATTGATGAGAGGATATGCAGAATTTTTTGAAAATATCTTTAAATTTTATCTTATAAACACATTATTGCCAACAGCTGGACAGTTGCTGTGCACTACAGCAAAGTTCAGTAACAAATCCAAAAATGGGCAAAGAGGTGATAGAGCTGAATCAGGCAAAATAAAGCCTGGTGGCCATCTAGAAGGTAACCCACGAATTGCAAAAACTCTTGTGAGATTTACTGCCTGATGATGTATCCTAACGCTTACTATTCGAGGTCAGTGCCTAACTCTTACCATTCAAGGTCAGTTCCTAACCTTAACTATTTTGTGATTGTTTCGAAAATTGTGAGCTACCTTCGAGACATGTACAAGCCTCGTTGCTGAAACATGCCTACCTTCCTTGAAGCTACCAAGCTAAGGCAGCCAACCGAGGCTATCTCATAGAAGAGAACGGGCTGTGGTTTTGTTTCTCCTGGTTGCTAGCTGGTACCGGTGCTAACATTTATATAAAATAATACTAAGGTAGGTAATACAATTCCAGTGAAGTGCAATCCTGTGAGCTCCATCAGTTAATACTAACATTATTCACCAGCACACGTCTCCTCCTTTTTTCTCCGAATCCTCTGTTCTGTCAGATTGGTATATAGAAAAAGAGTCACGGTTGAATGCCGTTGTCCAGTATATCCAGGATTTGGCCAAGTTTCACAGACATTACAGTTCTGAATGCGCCGCTGGAAACTGATGTGGGCACAGAGATCATCCAGTAGCAGCCCATCATCCAACACCTGCTCACTGGCCCAAACAATTAATCATAATGCACGCCATATTTTTGTCTGATGATGTCCAAAAGGCACCAACATCACAAACACAGACAAGAGACAAGTTCAGTGGCTCAGATTAGCTGACATCTAGCAGACGGCTGTGTTGGCACCTACATGTTACTCAAAGCAGCCACACCCTTAATTGTGCATACTTTTAAGCCTTAATGTCATTTAGTTTGGGTGAGTTGTATAAAACTTCACCCCCCACACAGTTGTCATGAAAGGGGAAATTATCCATAGAGACCAAAGCCATTTTTGTTCCGGGCTGTAAACACGGTTATTTCTGCTGTAAATTTGGGCATTTTAACACTTGGGGTCTATGAGGACTGAATCGCTTTTGCAGCCCGACGTGGCCATTTGATGATCTGCAGTTTCTGCACCGATGGTGCCGCTTGCATGGGACAGACCTATCAACTAGAAAAAAAAAAAAAAAAAAAAAAAAAGATTTTTTTTTTTTTTCCCCCAGGGGAAATTTTTTTTTTTTCTCTTTTTTTTTTTTTTTTTCCGTGTACACACACACCCACACACACATACACAAACATCAAACAATAGAGATATGTTAGAGTGATGGGGCTGCTCCTCACAACCCCCCCCACCAGTTGGTGGTTTGTTGCCTTCCTCAGGACACCCCCCCCATGCCCCAAAGGTAAACTTGCCCCCCCCCCTCTACCAATTCAAACTCCATTTTTTTTCCCTTTCCGGACTTTAACCCGTGACCCCCCCGTTCCCCAACCCACCCCCTACAGACTGAGCTACTTCCCCCCCCTACCGGGTTGCATGTGAACATGCACGTATGCAAGCGCTCAAAACTGCAAGTGTGAATATTAGGGTAGACCTATGGGTTGCAGGCTCTCTGACACTGAAGCTTGATTGTCTATAGCCCATTTTGCTTGCATGATATGGATACTGTTGAGGCTCTGTTCTTATTTACTGTGAATTATGTGGTCATCAGAATTGTACACAGGTAAGCTACACCTGTGGTAAAATAGTACTAGAAAAATATAATGGTGTAAAATCAGGTTTTGTTTTAACTAAATCTGCATGGCTTTCATCACAGCCAGTTCCTCTAGCCTAGTTACTGGGAGAAGAAGAAAAAAAGAGAGAGAAAGAACAAGGGCACATACAGAAGGAGAGTAGTCAGGAAAAGGCAAAAACCTAAGAGCAAGTAACATGATCGAAAATGATGGCAAACAGTGATAGAAAAGTGAAGAATCAAGACAGATGGGAAGAGTGGTAGATAGAGTGGAGGAGGAGGAGGAGGAGGAGGAGGAGGGGAGCTGATAATTGTGTGTCTGACAGAGGGAGAGAGAGAGAAAGAAGAGGTAGAGTTGCTAATAGTGTGTGTGATGTTGGTATTGATCAGTCACACAGACAGAGAGGTGGGACGTGACACCATGACCTGACACTGTGGCTAATCGAAAACTAATTCCCTGTCTCCATCATCATCATCACCATCACCATCATCATCATCATCATCATCATCATCATTATCATCATTCACAATCTACACACACGTTTACAGCTGTGATCAGCTATTGTCCAGCAGTTATTATCTTTGCTAGGATTTCACCTGAAAGAGCAAACTTGTAGGTTACAGACCTCAGTGAATGAATGTGTAGGAAAATGATGTAGAAACTAGATTATATTATTATTATATATATTGTGTACATATATATAATTAAATTAGTTGGTTTAAGGTTGTCTAATACTGGCAGGAGCATTGATGCTTACCTATAACATAAGGAGGAGTATATAATCTATTATTTTGTTGAGTTCTTTCACTAATCCAATTTTCTACACAATCACTAGAGTGCAGATCTCCATCTCCGCCACGACTGCTGTAAAGTCTGACTGAATAACTACGAACCACAACTGACTCCGTCACACATTTTTCACTCGCATGTCTCATTTTAGATGCTGATGTCTGCTGTAAGGCTTTATTTTGACTGTTTAACGCTTCCTCTGAACAGAAACTGTTAGTCCTGCTGAGTGTTTAGCTCTGCTAGCTCTGTTAGCTTTATTAGCTCTGTTACACCTGGGCCAGACCGGCCACATGAACAACACGTGGCAGCTGCGTTACCTCACCGCTGCATGAATCACGTGTCCGTTGTTCACACCAGCAGCATATCAGTGGCGTTTCTGCTGCTGCTGCTGCTGCTCTTTCTACATAGAGTCTGACTTTCATAATGGCCATTTCATTTCATTATGTAGCTTGTTAAATTTAATGCCACACAGGACACAATAACTTTGGGGTTCTAGTAGCGTTAGTTAACTGCATGTGTATTTACAGCTCCAGTTCACCTTTATAGCAAATGGCTTCAAATGGAGACAAAAATACACAAAAATACACAAAATACAGAATACGGCAGTGGGCTATGGGATTATAATCTATTTCATAAAACCCGACGTGGAACTACCTGGAGAAGACATCATCGTATACACTGTCTTTGCCATGCAAATGGAAAAACAGTACTGGGCGCAAAATGCCCAAAATCCCTTGACATCAAAACCAGTAGTGCTGCGTTTTACTACCAAATTTTTGGCACTATAAGGCGCACTTAATATCCTTTAATTTTCTCAAAAATCGACAGTGTGCCTTATGTATCAATTCTGGTTGTGCTTAGTGACCTCAAACCAATTTTATGTGGTACAGGGCGCTCAAAAATCTGTCAAAATGTTTTATTATGACTTTGGTAGCTACGAAGCCGCACCGCTGGATGGATTGTCGGGGCATTACGGCACTCACCGATACTGTCAAAACGAAGTGAAGAAAACTAATTCAGAGCTTGCCGTCATTCTGGGTGGATTAACTAGAGAACTCCAACCGCTAGATATGGGTGTCAACAGGTCATTCAAAGTTAAATTGCAAGCTGCGTGGGAGCGTTGGATGACAGAAGGCGAACACACATTCACCAAAACAGGGAGGCAATGCCGGGCGAGTTACTCCAGTATCTGCTAATGGATCGTGGACGCCTGGGCCAAGGTATCAGTGTCAAGTGTCGTCCGAGCTTTCACGAAGGCCAGAATCATCACTGAACAGCTAAGTAACAGCAGCGAGACTGACTCGGATAACGATGAGAGCGCCTTATGTATGAAAATAGACACGTTCATTGATAGTGCGCCTTATAATCCAGTGCACCTTATAGTGCGAAAAATACAGTAATTTACACGACAGGTACCATCACTGTCCACTCGGTGAATCTCCACGTTGTTCGCCTGTCATGTAAACAGCAAGAAGGACCATGATGCATTTGGTGGAGTGGCACTGTTATTACTCAACACTGCCACCCTGTGACCAAAGTCTGCAACTGCCTGTGGCAGCTGACAGTCTAATTCACATTCCAGTGACTTAACAATGTCACATCCATGTATGTTCTACAACACTGTCCTGTAAATATTTCACAATAAAAGCTTCATGTTAACAAAAGAAAAAAAAATTCTGTCAACTGAAAAAACGCCTGGGGGCTTTGTTGTTTTTTCAACAGGTAACGCAGCCATCAGGCGCTGCTCTCTCGGCCAGTCTGGTCCTGGCTTTTAGCTCTTTGAAATTCCTTTGAAAGCTCCAAGGCAGGTAAAGTTTGTTTCTGCCAGTTTCTGCTTCGACTGTGTGAGAGCCTGTAGTCGGCCGACCAGCATTTCTAACATGTCAGATATTCGTCCGATTGTCCAACGATCAGTCGGGAGGAGTCAATCGGCCCTCAGTCCTCCCTGTGCACTACATGGCAATGATGCCTGATGAAGATGAAATTTGGTTTGACTCTAAAATGAGTCTTACGGCTCAAAATTCGTGCCAGAAATGGGCTAAAATTGTTACCCAGTATACCCAGTTATACCCACTTTACACTCGTGCTGTGTCTACCATCAGAGGAGTTTCCTGAGGGGGGGATTTACAAAGGTTGTGAATGGTTTCATTTGAATCACAATCAATAAAATCACATTGTGCCTTACTGTATAAAATCATCTGATGCAATTAAGATCAGATACTGTATACTGTACAGTATATCAAACAGATATTTCATTATTTCACATATTAGCTTGGATTGCATGGAGCAGCAGAAGGCCTATTAACAAATATTCCTTTAAAAATACAAACTAATAATGTATTGTTATATTTATGAATTGCAATTGAGCCATTTAAAATGAAAGCACAGCACATACTTTGTGTATAGTTTATATATGTATTATAATATGTCAATTATCCCAGATGCAACAAAACATAATACCTGCCACCGTGACAGCAAGTTTTATGGTTGTATTTTACCAACTCTCCTGACAAGGGGGATGGATTATATGCTTCACGGCCTATCAAGGATACATTAGGTAAGAAACAAAGTTCTGCTTTGACAACTAGTAAATTAATAACATGTTAATACAAATCAGCGGTGAAATCCATGCCGATCAGGTCTGTGTCTCTGAGCTGGGTTTTGGTCCTACATTTCTTGGTTCTCGGGTCCCAACTTTCAAATAATAGACGGGTCTGGTTCCAGGGAGTACATTCCCAGGCTCCTTGAGGTTGGACCTGTGAATACCTCTAGAGTACAATATCTCTGCACCTGCTGATAACAGATTAAAATGGATCCATCACACAGATTTTACTAAGAAGTCAGCAGAGTTATGTCATGATGCTCTAAAAGGGATCTCCCCTGTTAACGCATCATGTCATTCTGCATCTTCTGTTGGTCATATTAATGGTTTAGAGAACATCTTCAAAAATGGATATAAAGTAATATTTATATATGAATAAATGACATACTCTATATGTGTCTGCTGTCTGTCTTTCTCTCTCTCTCCCTCTCTCTCTCTCGCTCTCTCTCTCTCTCTCTGTTGTCTGTCTATCTCCATCTCTCCATTAGTGAAGGTGTCTCCTCAGGTCGATGTTTAGCGAGGTGACAACTGGGGACGCCCACTTCACTGTAAACATCCAATCATAGACCTTATGACTCCCAGCTGACCTCTGACCCCTTTCCACACTATGTGTGTCTGTGTGTGTGTGTGTGTGTGTGTGTGTGTGTGTGTGTGTGTGTGTGTGTGTGGAATCTTTGAGTACACATCAAACTGAGAGCACTGAGTGATTACACTGTCAATAAATGTGTTTATTTGCCAGGGGCTGAGTGGAGCTTTTCTTGGAGATGAAAAGGTGTTCTGCAGCATGTTGTTGCTGTAATCAGATCGCTGTCTGAAGAACAATGTATGGTCAAAATAATAGGCCGAAATCACAGGGTAAAAACCTTCAACACAATCAATGTGACTGATAGAGACAGTGAAAGAAGATGAAGGCCTTCTGCCAAATCCAAAAAGATTTCAATCATCTCAGTGAGTGACTGACTGACTGCATAGGAGTCTCTAATTAGATCAAGTCAAATCAATTTATTTTTGCATAGCCCAAAATCACAAATCACAGTTTTGCCTCAGGGGGCTTTGCAATCTGTACAGGATATGACACCCTCTGTCCTTTACAGAACGAGGGAAAAAACTCCCCAACCAGAAAAACCCTTTTAACAGGGAAAAAATAAAAAAAGAAGGATGAAACCTCAGGAAGAGTAACATTGGACTGATCCCTCTTCCAGGATGGACAGACATGCAATAGATGTCATGTCTACAGAGTAACAACATAATGAAAAGACAACACTGACAATCCAATGTTCCACGAAAATTAACACATGTAATGTGAACATAATTGTGTGAGAAAGTGGATCCAGATTAATGTCAATCAGCTTCCCGGCGGTGCCAAATAGACGGCGCCAGAGCAGCATGACCTCCTCTCCTCCATGAGAGAGGACCAGAATCCATCCATCCATCGTCAACCGCTTATCCCGTTAGGGGTCGTGGGGGGGCTTGAGCCGATCCCAGCTGGCATTGGGTGAAGGCAGGGTACACCCTGGACAGGTCGCCAGTCCATCGCAGGGCACAAACCATTCACGCTCACATCCACACCTACGGTCAATTTAGAGTCATCAATTAACCTAAATTGCATGTCTTTGGACTGTGGGAGGAAGCCGTAGAAAACCCACGCTCGCACGGGGAGAACATGCAAACTCCACACAGGAGAGTCCCAAACCGGATTCGAACCTGTGACCCTCTTGCTGTGAGATGACAGCGCTTGGGGCGGCAGTAGCTCAGTCTGTAGGGAGTTGGCTTGGGAACCGGAGGGTCACCGGTTCAAGTCCCGACATGGACCAAAAACTGAGTGTAAACTGGTAGCTGGAGAAGTGCCAGTTTACCTCTTGGGCACTGCCGAGGTGCCCCTGAGCAAGGCACCAAACCCCCAACTGCTCGGGGCGCTTGTCAGGAGCAGCCCCCTCACTCTGACACCTCTCCATTAATGCATGTATGTGTGTTTCAGGTCTGCATGTACCATGTATGAGTTAAACAGAGTGTAAATTGAATTTCCCCACTGTGGGACTAATAAAGGTAGATCTTCTTCTTCTTCTTCTTCTTACCACTGTACCACCGTGCAGCGCGAGAGGACCAGAATTATGGTTTTAAATCACAGTTGCTTGGTAAGAGACTAAGTCCTTTGGAGGATGGAGGTCCAGGTCTGTCATGTGTAATGAGTCACCAGCTAGCCAGAGAGGCTGAGAGAGGTCACAGAATGGCTGATGGTCCAGTACAGAAAAGCCTGAATAAAAGGAGATAGAAGGGGGTGGGGAGAGGCACAAAGCTGTGCTTGTGGGCCATAAACAACAGAGCGTTATTGAGAGGCAGTAGCCTAAAATTAATAATATTCTCATTGGCTACTAGGCTAAAATTAGGCATTGAGACTGAGACCGACCCACCGTCAAAATTAGTGGAAAGTTAGAGCAAAAAGATGGGTTTTAAGTTTGGATTTAAAGACCTGCACTGAATCAGACTGTCTGATGTCGATAGGGAGGTTATTCCAGAGGAAAGGGGCTCAATAACAGAGGGTCCTTTGGCCTGCTGACTTCATTAGCACTCGGCGGATAGACAGGAGTCCTGTATTCTGAGAGTGGAGAGTCCTGGTCAGAGTATAAGGTTTAACTAGATCAGACAAGACCGAGGCCATTTACAATTTTATGGGTCATCAGAAGTACTTTAAAATCTGATGGGACATGGATCAGGAGCCAGTGTAATGAAGCTAAAACTGGTGTGATATGGTCAGATTTTCTAGTTTTAGTTAACATTCTTGCTGCAGCGTTCTGAACCATCTGAAGGCTTCTGGTACGAGAAGGAGGCAGACCTGATATTCCAGTCTGGATGATACAAAGGCATGGATTAGGATCTCTGCCTCAGCCCTGGATAAAGAAGACCTGATTTTCTGTGTGACAATATCAGATCAAGAGTGTTAAAACTGGGATGAGTGGGTTCATGTACAGACTGAGTGAAACCAAATGTATTGAGGAGGGCCAGAAAGACTATACAGAGAGGATCATCAGCTTTGTTCAGGTAAATATTGAACTCATCCATAATTATGACCTCATCAAAATGAGTAATAATGTCAGAAATAAATTCTCCAAGTTTTTCTAAAAATTCTGTATAGTACCACAAGATAGAGCCCTGGACAAGGCAAGTCATGGTTAATGGAGGTGATGCTAATACAAGACCCTCAAATGAGTTCAATTTAATATAGAGGTTAAATTAAAAAGAGACTTGTAGACTAAAGTCCTAACAGCATGGGCATAAGTGAAATCAGGTAGGGAAGCTTCATTTAGTGGTAAGAATTTGGTTTCAGCCACGTTTCATATAAACCAATCATATCCAGGCCACGTTGAAGAATCAAGTCATTTATCAGTTGGGCTTTGTTAGACAATGATCTGATATCTAGAACCTGGGCTTTCATTAATAGAGCTGGAGTTCTAACAAGACGTCAGGTGTCATTAGTTTTGGGGATTAGTGGTCTGCACACCCGACAACATGGTGGTACAACTGAGATTTCCTGAGGTATTGTGTTGTGTAAAACTTGATCAGGTGCTTCATGGGACAGTTTACAACCATCACTGGTAGGGAGTTCATCAGATTTATGTGGAGCCGATCCCAGCTGGCATTGGGCGAAGGTGGAGTAAATCCTGGACAGGACGGCAGTCCATCGCAGGGCACATAGAGCAAGATTCAATTCATTTAGGGGGATAGAGCCCAGAGTAAAAGGCCGGGGGAGGGAGACAGTCTCAATGTTGTAAACTATGCTATCAATCTGAATCTGGACATTTCCCTTTCTGGACAAATTAACTAAGCTAGTGGACTCCAAACCCACGCTAGCTATAGATCTAGCAGGTTCTCTGATCACCTGCGACCTGCGCTGAGTCACTAGTGTTAAATTCACTGTTAGCACCTGTCTATATTCCTGTTCAAAATAGCAGCACCTGCTCCAGTAGGATGCAAGCCGACCGCTCTCAGCAGCTCGGGGCGACCCCAGAGGAAGGCAGTTATCAACAAAGCCCAATCCCTGCTCCCTACAGTAGCACACCAGCCAGCGGCTCATTGCAGTAAGCTTACTGTACATCTCATCATTCCCCGTATGGGCAAGGGAGCAGAGACAATTATCTGATGCTGACTTTCTAGCACAGTTCAGCATCCTAACTGCTATCTTTCGTGATCTCCGACTTCCTCAACCTAATATTATTGGTGCCAATATGAATAACAATGTTCCTGCACTTAGTAATGGTATGTGCCTGAGTCCCCTGTTTCTCCTATGTGATGCCAGCCTCCACAGATTAGCTTCAATGTTGGAGACTCTGGTCTCGGGTATAGAGGGCGCTGGAGGAGGCATGCAGGCTCGAGGGACTACAAACAGGGCTATCCAGGGAGGAAAACCGGCTTGCAGTCGGGAGAATTTCAGTATGAGCCACAGAGAAAGAGAGCAGACAAATAAAATAAGTCTTCAGTGATTTGGAAAGCCAAGACTTTAATCATTTACTTGTCTTCTCACTGTTGGCCTTCAGTTTTGTTCAGGATGACTTGCAAAGATTGGATGAGTTGAAAACATCAAGAAGGTGCATTATTTGGTGAGTGGGACCCAATTCAGCTAACAAAATCAATAACCAGATTGATGGGTGAGGTTACAAATGCTAAAATATTCCAAATAGTGCACAACAAGGGAAAGCAATATGAGTTAATAAAACTGATGGCAACAGAGTGCATGTTCACCAAAAAAAGATAGTTTAGAAAGGTGCAAAAATGTTGGAAGTAAAACACCTGAGGTCAACAAGAAATGGAGAGAAATGTGAAAGCCTGTCTCTCATGATAAAGTTCAATGAGCTTAAAGTACCATGCAAAGTATATATATACTTTGGCTTTGGTATATATATATATATATACTTTGCATGGTACTTTAAGCTCATTGTATTATATATATATATATATATATATATATATATATATATATATATATATATATATATATATATATATATATATGTATGTATATATCCTGGGGGTTTGGTAGCACCTCGTATATATATATATATATATATATATATATATATATATATATATATATATATATATATATAGTGCACGGAAAAATAAATGGTGCAGTGGTTAGCGTTGTCGCCTCACAGCAAGAGGGTCGCAGGTTCGATTCCAGCTTGGGACTCTTCTGTGTGGAGTTTGCATGTTCTCCCCGTGTAAGCGTGGGTTTTCTCCGGGTACTCCGGCTTCCTCCCACAGTCCAAAAACATGTAATTTAGGTTAATTGATGACTCTAAATTGCCCGTAGGTGTGGATGTGAGTGTGAATGGTTGTCTATATGTTGTCTGTCTCTATGTGCCCTGCGATGGACTGGCGACCTGTCCAGGGTGAACCCCGCCTTCGCCAGCTGGGATCGGCTCCAGCCCCCCCGCACCCCTAACGGGAAAAGCGGTTGAAGATGAATGAATATATATATATATATATATATATATATATATATATATATATATATATATATATATATACATACAGCATATAGATACATGAGCTATGAGATTAAGCCATTCCTCCACCACTGCCTGATTGACTGACTGAGTGACTGGCTGACTGAGTGACTGACTGATGGCCAAAAACATCGCCATGTAGCAGCAAAGTGCAAAGGCAAGCAGAGATGTGGTACGTGTGCAGGCAAGCATGAGTATGGGAAACGCACAGAATGAGCTAAACTAAAGCGTTGTAACTGTGGAGAGCATAGTTCAGCTGATCGAGGACGCGAAGTCAGCAAGAAAGCAGCGGAGGTGCAGCAAGTTAAAGTGTCCCAGGGGATTTCATATGCTGAAGCAGTGAAGACAGCAACTACGGCGCCTGCAGAGGGGTTGTGACAAGTTGGCTGTAAAGAAAGGTGTGCTGACCGTGAGTAAGAATGAATCTGTGCTGTTTATGGTAGATGTGATAACCGATCAGCACAGACAAACAGAAAAGATTCAAATCATAGTGAAAGCAGCTAGGAATCAAAGGACTATGCTGGGAAGCAGTGAAAGAAATGTTAAGTGAATCTAACTCTCAGACACGGGGCCTTCATGGTCTTAGTTATTTCACAGTGGAATGCAAGAAGCCTTATTACCAATGGACAACAATTCAAAAAGTTTGGTTCAAATTTATCAAATAAGCCTCATCTTATATACAAGACATATTCAAAAATACAGAAAGTGCAGTCGATCTGACACTCACATCCGCAGTGGTAGCAGGTATTAAGAAGAAGAAGAAGAAGATCTACCTTTATTAGTCCCACAGTGGGGAAATTCAATTTACACTCTGTTTAACTTATACATGGTACATGCACACAAACACACACACACATGCAGTAATGGAGAGATGTCAGAGTGAGGGGGCTGCTCCTGACAAGCGCCCCGAGCAGTTGGGGGTTTGGTGCCTTGCTCAGGGGCACCTCGGCAGTGCCCAAGAGGTAAACTGGCACCTCTCCAGCTACCAGTTCACACTCAGTTTTTGGTCCATGTCGGGACTTGAACCGGTGACCCTCCGGTTCCCAAGCCAACTCCCTACAGACTGAGCTACTGCCGCCCCCACTGGTCAACAGTCAGCAGTAATCACTAACCAATCACTAACCAATCACTAACCAATACTAACTAAGATCGGAACAGAGATACATGAAGATGGACGCTGAATAAAGCAGACCTGGATGCATTCCCAGTCTGCTGAGTGAAGACGGGTGTAGAGAGCTAATAGGAGATAATATAACAAAAGCTGGTTTCAGCCATCATACACACAGCAGAACAGCGGAAGCAAATGTAAAAAGAGTGTGCGATAGTAGTTGTAGTAAAGAAGAAGAAGAAGAAGATATTCCTTTATTAGTCCCACGAGGGGAAATTCAATTTTTACACTCTGTTGTTAAAGCAATTAAAAGTAAAAATAGAGCATTTAGACAGCTGAAAGCTCACCACACTCTGGATACACTGATCCACCACAAAAGAGCCCTTGCAACAGTTCGGAAAGCAATTAGATCAGCAAAATGTACATACTGGAGGCAGCACTGCAATAAAATTGTGAGAGAAACTCAGCTGTCGGATTTATGGGGAATGATTAGGTGAATATCTGGCATAAAAATATAACTTTAGTGTACCAGTGCCGACTGGCAGTAACACAAATGCAATTAGTAATGTAAATAAGGCAGAACTGCTCGCAGAGACATTTGTAAAGATCCACAGCTCAGGAAAATTAACCCTGAAAGCTAAACTGTCCAGAGACAATACCATTGCACAAAACCCAGGAATTACAGAAAGGTCTACATCAGGAGAAGACAGAGATTTACCATTTAAGCTATTCGAATTAAGAAGAGCAATATTTAATGCACCGCAAACCTCACCAGGGAAAGAGACTCTGTTTTAGCATGTTAGCTCATATGAAAGACAACATGCTTAATCCTGTCATTATGGAAGCAGTCAGTTACAGCACTCATACTTACACCAGGTGAAGACACATCAAACCCATCACGCTACAGACCCATTGCATTGACATCACAGTTAGGGAAGACCTTGGAGCAGATGATAACAGACAGATTAACACATCAGGAGGGCCCACACCAATAAAGAAATGGTGATCGCTGATGATGTTATATGGAAACAGAGACTCTATCAAACTCAATAAACAACGTGTAAATGGTAAAATGTATAACTGGACATCTGATTTTCTGTTTGGGAGAACAATATAAGTCAAAGTGGGTAGACTATATTCCACTCTACAGTATCCTATAGAAAACAGTGTGCAGTCTGCTGTTATTTAATATACTGGTTAATGACATATTTGAAGAGGTTGAACAAAACATGGGAAAATCACTATACTGCTGAGGACAATGACTGAAACGAAACGAAATGCAAGCTGCAGTAGGTAAACTGGAAGAATGGGCAAACAAATGGGAACTGAAACTCTCAATTGAAAAATCATTAGTCATATGCTTCACTAAACACCATAAAACAGTACCTATAAAATTATATGCAGAAGTATTTGAGCAGGTTAAGGTGCTCAGGAGTCCTGATTGATGAAAAGCTTACTGCGGTCAATATGTTGACATGGTAAAAGATCAATAATCTGCTGTGATGTCTGCCAGGACATCTCTATTAAACATCTATTATATAAGAGCAATCCTTGATTATGGATGTTAAATGTTTACATACTTTAATGTTCAAAAAACGCATTTTTGTCATACTTTCCATCTGAATATACCTGTATTCATCCTCTGTCTGCTCTGTTTTAGGGCCCATCTCTTTACATCACCTGAAAACCTGGGAACCTGAAGATTAACTTGACATGCAGCACAGCACTGTGTGTTAAGTTCAGTTAAGTCATAAATCAGATTTAGTCATAAATAAAATAGTTGATTAATTGAAATAATTTGTGAAAATGTATAAAGATGAAGAACGTTAAAATAGAAGTATATGATGGTCTTTTCCATGTTCACTTAAGTCTCACATTTAGGATAATAAACATAAGGAAAAGGCACTGTGGGGTTGATACCATTTGTTACACTGATTTGGTGCTAAATTTACACAGAGAAAGCCATGCTGTGATTTGGTATCAAAAACCTTTGACATTTGGAGATTTCTGCAAGAACTGCATTTTTCAGCAATTGAATGGTGAGCGCTTCTGGTCTAGAAACTGCTCAGAAACCTCCTTACTGTCAGTCTACTTAGGAAAGCCACCTATTCTCTGGATTCCTCGGGTCTCCAGTTTGTGGATGTGGAAGACTATGATTATCCTAGAGGTCATTTTATACAGTGATATCAAGTTTCAAAAAATGGTCTCACTATTAAATGGCCACTATGGGGACCAACATTATCACACATGAATGCAATTGGGCTCATTGAATCGACAAGATCCTTCCAGACATACCCAATATATGCAAGACTGACTCGGGACCCCAGTATAAAGAACTATTCAAATACACCATTTTTAAAACAGGCGGAAATAACACATTTATACAGCATGTAAAAAACTGCATTGTTTTTGCTTAAAACTGCATGTGATCAGCATAAAGTGGGTATGTTTGTAAAGAGGAGACTTGTGGGTACCATCAAACACATTTCATTCACATATCTTGAGGTCAGAGGTCAAGGGATCCCTGTGAATATAACCATCCCTCCCTGATTCCTTAGGTTTTCCAGTTTAATGTGATAAAAGTCTCTTCACTATAGCTCTAAAACTGAGCCTGTTAAAGCTTCTGAAAGACAGTTAAGTTGGCCAAGGCTGGTCTTGGCAGCCCAGAAAACACAGACTGGGTTTTCCTATTTCACAGTTGGTAGGTTGGTAAGCACTCCAGATACCGATATACATGCAGACAAGCACTGAAAAGGTTTTTTTCTTAATATGTACACTTTAAAAGAAAAAAATCCTGACCAGTATATTTTTATGGTGGCACAGTGGGGTGAATGATGGTTGTTGGGTATAGTCATTCTCCTTGTGTCAGGCATCCTAAGGATGCAGATTGGATATTCATAATCCAGAGATTTTATAAAAATAGATAGTGTGAGCTATAACACTAGTTATTTTACTGCCGGGGCACCGAAGTCTCACCACCAGTTCAGGTTTTTAAGAGGCTCATCACTCTATGATGTTGCAGTTGATAGATTATATGATGTTAGCCTGTGATTGCTTCTGAAGATGTCTGAGCTTTTCATTACATGACACAGGCCATCGTTTAGTTTGTGATGGATTTAAAGAGAAATGATTTCATTTGAAGGGCTCACCAGGAATCTTGATTGTGGGGAAGCTTTTTTCAAGCTGTCAAAGTGGTCCATTCAGCAGCTTTATTAACCACAGGCTTTGGAGGGTTCTCAATCCAAAACGATACTTCATTTAACGAAAGACCAACTGAGTCAACACTGGTTTAGTGGGACAGACAGAAACCAAAAGTGTATATCAATAGCGATAAAACAATCAAGCTTCTATTTTTTTAAATTGCAGACCAAAGAGGAACTCATGATTGTCTCATCCAGTAAGAACAAAATGTGAAAATTACCACTGTTTAATTCGTTTTAATGTGAAGCAGAAGTAGTAGAAAATTTTGGGTTTACAGGAGCAAAATGCAACATATTCCCACTCCCAATTTATGAAACATCGCTGCTTGGTCGGTGCCCCTCAGCATCGGAGACCGACGAAGGGGGTACCACTCTTGACTTATTTTTGGACAGGCCATGGCCAGCGTCGGGTTTTTGATGAGTTTGCAGGGAGACTGGGCTGTAAACTGATGCTGACGAACATGAGATAAAATTGCAAATAGTACTGCAGGATTACATGCCGTATTGTTTCCTGTGAATGCCCTGGACGTGTGGAGGCAATCTGAATCCAAGCAGGAATGGTGGATTACTACATGGAGAGGTAATTTCAGACTGCAAATATGTTAAATGTGTCAGGTGTTGGAGGACAGAAAAGGCAGGGAAGACCCACCGAAACAGAACCCCCATTCAAAACAAAACTTTTAAAACCAAACCACAAAAAAAAAAAAACTCAGGTGGTTTTAATAGTGACTGGCTCGGGAAGTGAGAGCAGGTGGGCGGGGGGGGGGGCGAGTGGAGGACTAATGGGGGACAGAGGAGATTGATGAGAAGGGAATTTTTTTTTTTTAGCGCATGACAGCGACAGGGGGATTTTAAGTACTCCACACAAACAATCCACAAAATAGCGACAATGTGCAAAAGAACATTAAGACATAATCAAAACAATCATAAACACACCCATTTAATTTTAGAAAATACAAACAAGCTAAAAATAAAAGCTATAATAGAAGCTGAAATAAAACATAAAACACAAGAGTGAAAGTTATAGTGCTGTATAAAAAAATGGCAGCAAACAGGAAAGTTTAAGCTTTGATTATAAAGAAATGAGTCGGAGCGGTCCTGCAGTTTTCTGGGAGCTTGCTCCAAATATTCGGTGCATAAAAACTGAATGCTGCTTCTGCAGGTTTAGTTTTGACTGATCCAGACCACCAGAGAGGTCTGGATGGTTCCTAACATAGCAAAAGATCAGAAATGTATTTGGGCCCTAAAATGTTTAGTGCTTTGTAAACCAGCAGGAGTATTTTGAACTCAGTCCTCTGAGAGACGGGGAGTCAGTGTGGAGACCTCAGACCTGGACTGATGTGATCCACTTTCTCGGTCTTGGTGAGGACTCTTTTCTCTTTTCTCACTTTTTCCAAATCCTGCTGAGACATCAGTCCTTCAGTTCTTGCGATATTCTTCAGGTGACAGTAGGCTGTCCCTGTCTTGTCTTAACATGGTTGTTAAAACTCAGGTCAGAGTCCATGACTACACCAAGATTTGTGGCTTGGTCCGTGCTTTTTAACTCTGAAACCAGGCTATTGGATTGTTAAGAGATTACATTACTACAGATGTGGAGAGTTTCAGTATACGTGCTGTTGGGATAAATACTGTCATTTGCAATGAGTATGTTTGCATGTGTGAGCATAGCCATGGGGCTGTTGTTCATGTGCAGGTGTTTGTTAAACAGGTAACAGGCTACAGAGAGAAAACACTGCTGCTCTGCCACTAATACCTGTGTGTCTTTATTAGTATTAATACAGTTCAGACATAAACTCCACTGAAAGTCTCTATTGACTGCCAATCCAGCTGTGATCAGCAGCGTCTCGTCACATGATGCTTCAGAGGAATGGATGTATCATGTCTCACATACAGTGTTCCTCATTTCCTTTCTCCTCACATCTCTTCCTCGCCTCCTCCACTCGCATCTCCCTAGGGAGGGATGTGAGGAGAGGAGGTGAGGAAAGGAAATGAGGAGACACATTATCACAATGAAAAAGACCCCTTTTGTTATTTATCTGATTCTGATAAAAATCCATACTATATAATGTTGACATACTTTCTGGTCAACATCTTTACAATATCAATCTGATCAAATGAGTTGCATTCTCAATAAAAGGATTAAATAGGAGTTAAATTGGGAAAGGACACATTTCTTGGGGAGTAAAGATGTCTAAAGCTCCCTCTGTACTCCAGTGTGTTGACTGAATACTATATTCAGGAGGAGTTCTGGTCATTGTGATCCTTGGCTGCCATCTTCTGGCAAGTCTACATAAGGCCAAGAATGGTTTAGTGCGTTGACCAGAAACTGTTAAAACTGGATAAATGAGCTGTCATATCTTCAGCACATTTTCACTCTGAGCTCATTTTGCTGGGAAACTCAAGTTTTCTTCATTGTACAAGCTTAAACTGTCTGTTTCTAACAAAAGTGAACAGAAACAAGTTTTCATTTTCAAAAGTGGGAAAGTATGAATAAGCTTTCCATCCATCCATCCATCCATTTTCTTCTGCTTATCTGGGGCCTGATCTCGGGGGCAGCAGACTAAGCAGGGAATTCCAGACGTCGCTCTTGCCAGCAATATTTTCCAGCTTTTCTTGGGGGACCCTGGGGTGCTTCCAGGCCAGACGAGATATATAATCTCTCCAGCCTGTTCTGGGTCTACCCTGGGGCCTCTTACCAGTTGGACATGTCCAGAAAAACCTCCACAGGGAGGTATCCAGTAGGATGTGGGTGGGGCGTCTGATCAGATGCCCTATGCACCTCAACTGGCCTCTTTTGATGCAAAGGAGCAGCAGCTCTCCTCTGAGCTCCCTATGGATGAGCTCCTGACCCGAGGCTGAGCCCAGCCACCCTACGAAGGAAGCTCATTTAGGCCACTTGTATCCACTATCTCTTTCTTTTCCCTTTCTTCACTACACAAAGCTCATAACCATGGGTGAGGGTTGGAACATGAATGGACTGGTAAATCAAAAGCCTCACCTTCCAGCTCAGTGCCCTTTCCACCACAACTGTCCAGTACAACGCCTGCATATCTGCCGATGCTGCACCGAACCGCCTGTCCATTTCCCGCTCCATTTTACCCTCACTCATTAACGAGACTCGGATTTGGTTTAATGTTAGAGACACTTGGGTGAACTGGGTAACCACCTGTTCTAAGACCTGCAGGTGTTTCCCCAGGTGGCCGTGTACACAATGAGGTCATTCACCGTAAATAGGCATTACAGTTTCTCACAGTAAAAAACACTGAAATTTAGGAGATGCGGTCAGTTAATGGTACCTGCCAGTAGCTTTTGAGCAGGTCCAATTTGCTTACATACTGGACAGTGCCCAGGTTATAGACACAATCCTACTTCCTGAAAGTGCTGAGTCGTGGTTGCAGCGAGAAAGCGTTTCCCAGTCAGTAAACCAGAAAAACACCCACCGAACAAGTGCTGATAACAGAAACATGGTAACAGATATCGCTTTGATTCTTCCTCTCCGGTGACCTCTGCCCACTTTACTTTTTTATCGGAGGCTGTAGCTCAGTTTTAGAGCTAGAAAGAAGGCATTAGTGGGGAGAGAGTAAAGAACCCACTTTTCGTCAAACTTGACAGGTTTATTACCGTGTAATTGAGCCCGCCCCCTGGTTGACCTTAGGAAGTCACGCCTTTGTTTGATGTGAATGATCACATGACTTTTGATCAGCTGACTTCAAGGTTAGGAGGCCTAGGGCGGGAAATTTGAAAATTAGACGCATGCCAGAGTCAGCAAGAGACGTGCAGCAAAAAAATAGAACAGAATTAGTCACAATGAGTGAGAAAAATAACCTCCATCTACTCTATATTTGCGAGACGTAAGTGCATATAAGCTCCTTTAAGATGACTTTTGTTTGTAGTGAATAGATGTCAATGAGCTCATCATACAGACAGGTTTCTGTCAAAGAATCATTAACTGTTTAGCCTCTTCATTTTTCATGAAGTGGGGGGTAATGGTCTGTGGTCATGCGCAGAAGACTGGAGCGCACGTCCCACCCCTTACCCACTCTGCCTCTGCAGCAAAATATATATAAGGTAGCAAAAAAAAAAAGAACAGAACAGTCACAATGAGGAGAAAAATCTCCATCTACCCTATATTTGTGAGACGCCTATAACGGTGTACCAAGAACCGTCCCTCATGTACCGAAGAAGCATATGCTGTATCTACGGCGAGTGCAGCAACCGTCCTCCATGTCTCTGAGGCAACAATGGTCTTTGAAACCCTACGGACGCCCCGGGGTCTGGGGTTACATCTTCAAGTACGAGACGGGGGAATTGTGTTTGTACCAGCATGAGGAGGAGGAGGAGGACCGTGTGAAGGATAAAGAGGAAAAGGAAAATGAGATGCGAAACTGATCAACGCTTGGTAACACTGACCCCAGTGATTGGGGGTATTGAAACAGATATTGAGTCTCTACACGAGCGAGTGTCTTTGGGAAGATGATGAACAAGCAGACGCTGCCCATCTCCAGCTAAACGAAAAACCAGGGAGGAAAAAAGTGTGTTCAACCGTATGGCGCTCTAGAACTTCACATACATCAATGGTACCTTCGAGTCAGCACAGGACCCTCCGGGGGAAACGCGAGGAGAATGAATTTCTTGGATTGTCAATTCTATGCGGCGTATTTCAGACTTTGTTATCTTTACCCCTTGCGGCAGGCAAGAAAACCTGGAGAATTGGATGCTTCAGTCACCATCTCTTTCGTAGCTTCGCAATTGGATGGACATTCTGACGGTGAAAAAAGCGTTGTTTTAGGACCACCCCACACCCCCTCAACAAACCACCCCTCCACATCATAAAAACGGCAAAACACACCCGGACTTAAACATGCTCCTAGACGCCTCAGAGACTCTCCTGACACCCGAGTCTCCCAATGCCCGGTTGTCCATTATCTATATTCCTGCACTCACAGGCTCAGAATTGCGCCGAAGAGCGCAGAAACCAGGGTTTCAGCCGACCACCCACACCCATACCGGAGCCCATCCACCCCCTTCGCAGCCGCACGCCTTGTCTACATCGCGTCTATTGGTCTTCACCCACATCTTCACAACCTCAACCCAAAAACGGGACATCGCTTTTCACACCCTCACCTCTCCTTCTCACAAACCAACCTACCACACCCACCACCAATCTCCCTCAGGTCACAGCCCGCTCTTCACCAACCACCCACCATCCCCCCATCATCTCCTATCCTCCACAAACCCCAAACCACCCTCCACATCACCCAACACACTTCACCCACCAGCCCAACCAAAAACCCCCAACATCACCACAAATCCCCACACCCCAAACACCTACACCCAGCACCCCCTCCACACCCCACACACACCAACCCACCAACCACACCCCCCCCCCCCCCCCCCCGCCCCCAAAACACACCTTACCCACCCGCCCCCCCCCCCCCACCCTTCTCCCCGCCCCCCCGCCCCCCCCGCCCGCCCCTGGGTCGCTTCCTCGAACCGCCCACGCCCTCCCCCCCACCGGATCGCACCTTAATCCCCACCCCCCCCCCCCCCACTCCCCACCATTATCTCATACCCCCATCTCTTACCCCCCACCTTCACACTCCCCCCACACCCCCCTCTCCTTCCCCCACGCCACCTTTCTCCAACCCAAACCAACCGCTTCCCCTCCCCACACTCCCCCCCCAACACTCTCCGACCCCCACGCCTCCTCCCACTCTTTTCTCCTTCCTGCCTCTCTTTTTCCCGTTTCACCCCGTCCCTCACCACACCCTGCTGGCAAGCCCTCTACCCTCTTCACGCACCCCCAACCCCACCAACCACACCTCAACCCCCTTATTTCATATGCTCTTCCGCTTCCCCGCCTTCCACCCCAGATACAACCTCCCATACTTTATCCCAACCCTCTCCCATCCCCCCCACCCACCTCCATCCTCCCCTTCACCCCCACCAACCCCACTCACTATAACAAACCCACCAAACTCTGCCAAAGTCCTCTCAGGTTCCACTGACAATCCTCTTTTTTTTTCTTTTTCCCCTACCAACGCCCTCTCCCTTATATTCTCCTAACTTCTCGCTTTCTCCACCTCGCGTTCTGTTTTATTTTAATTACCCCTCCACCTCCCCTCCCACCCCCTTTATACCCCTTCCTCTTTTCCCTTTTCCTTTCTATCTTTCCTTATTTCATATTTTTTATTCTTTTATTTTTTTTTTGGCCTTTCTTTACTCTCCCCTTACTCCACTAACATTGCATTTGTTTTTTTTTTTCTCCCCCCCACCCACCCCACCCCACAAAAAAACAATAACCCCATAACCCCAAACCAATCCCTGCTAACCTCCCCCCCAAATATCACAAACAAGCACCCCACCACCCCACACCCAAACCAAAACACCAAACCCCCACACCCCCCCCCCCCCCACCCCCACCCCACCCCACCCACCACCCCACCACCCCACCCCCACCCCCCCCCCCCAAAAAAAAAAAAAAAAAAAAAAAAAAAAAAAAAAAAAAAAAAAAAAAAAAAAAAAAAAAAAAAAAAAAAAAAAAAAAAAAAAAAAAAAAAAAAAAAAAAAAAAAAAAAAAAAAAACAAAAAAAAAAAAAAAAAAAAAATATAAAAAAATTTCAACATTTTATAATTTATTTTTTTTTTATTATATAGTTTTCTCTTCACTGCATTTTTCTTTTAGCAGAGAATTCTTTTTATCTTTTTCCTTCTTTTTCATTTAATTTTTGATTTTTTTTTTTCTTTTAAAAATTAAATAAAAAAAATATAAATATTTTTTCTCCTCCCCCCCCTCTCCCCCCCTTTTCCCATCCCCCCCCCCCCCCCCCCCCCCCCAAAGAATTCGCCAATTATTCCGAGATAGAGTGTTTCTTTTTTTTTTTTTTTTTTTTTTTTTTTTGGAGAGGAGAGTGGGTGGCCCCCCCCCCCCCCCCCCCCCACCCCCCCCCCCCCCCCCCAAAAAAGAGGAATAAATTTACGTAAACCCAAAAAATAAACCCCCCATAAATGGAGATGAGGTTTTTCCCTTCTTTTTTTTTTTTTTTCCCCCCCCCCCCCTTCAAATCCCCCCCCCCCCCCCAAAAAAAAATTTTAAAAAAAAAAGGCTATCTCCAAGGTCAACCAGGGCCGGCCCAATTACCAGGTAATAAACCTTCAAGTTTGACGAAAAGTGGGTTCATTACTCTCTGTGGGGGAAAAATTAGCATGGCGATTTTTAATGGGGTCCCTTGACCTTTGTCCCTTTACAGACACGCCCACTTTATGATAATCTCATGCAGTTTGGGGCAAAAATAACGCAGGTTTTTGAATGCAATACAAATGTTTGGTTTTGCCAATTCTAAAATTGCGTATTTAAATATTTCTGCATCCTGATTCTTGTTGAAACAGGCTCCTGGTGACAAAGTTGTTTTGGAAGCAGTTCAGCTGTTGCACACCAAATGTTACCTCCAACTGATTTACTACTCAAAAAGATTCATGTTAACCCAACATCACTGAGGGTAAAGTATGACATAACACAGGATCATTTTACACGTCTGAGTTTTTTTGTTTTTTTTTTATTTGACTTTTTCAAAGGTGTTGAGTGTAGACAGTATGGTGCTGAAGGTGGTTCAGTGTGTTGTGTGGACTGCTGTGGTGCTGGAGCTTCCTCAACACATCACAGCTATAACATACATACCTATCACTGTCTTCATGCCATACAGCTGATTCCAGGTCACTTTCTCGCCATTTAGACAGCAGTGAACTGCAGCAGCTGAGGTGTTGGAGGGAGATAAGAGTAGAGAACAATAGGTAATAGTTAGTGAGACAGACAAATCATCTCTCAACCTTAACGCATATTTGCCTACTCCCATGTTGATGAGACTATTAAATACTTGGCAAATCTTCATTTAAAGTACATTTTGAATAGATAAAAAGATGTGTGATTCATTTGCAATTAATCATGATAAATAATGGACATTCATACGATTAATTGCGATAAAATATTCGCATAAATTGGTCATGAAATGTGTTTTGATCTTCATCTAAGTCACAACAACAGACAAACACAGTCTGCTTAAACTAATACCATACAAAAAAAATATGTTTTCACGTTTTTATTGAACACAACATGGTTACATTCATAGTGCAGGGTGGAAAAAGTATGTGAACCCCCTAGGCTAATGACTTCTCCAAGAGCTAACTGGAGCCAGGAGTCAGCCAACCTGGAGTCCAATCAATGTGATGAGATTGGAGGTGTTTGGTTGAAGCTGCCCTGCCCTTTAAAAAACACACACCAGTTTTGAGTTAGCTGTTCTCAAGAAGCATTGCCTGATGTGATCCATGTCTCGCACAAAAGAGCTCTCAGAAGACCTACGATCAAGAAATGTGATATGAAGCTGGAAAAGGGTCACAGAAGTCTCTCTAAAAGCCTTGATGTTCATGTGTCCACGGTCAGACAGATTGTCTACAAATGGAGAAAGTTCAGCACTGTTGCTACTCTCCCTAGGCGTGGTTGTCCTGTAAAGATGGCCGCTAGAGCACAGCGCAGAACGCTCAATGAGGTGAAGAAGAATCCTAGAGGGTCAGCTAAAGACTAACAGAAATCTCTGGCACATGGTAACATTTTTGTTAACAAATCTAAAATAAGTAAAACATTAAAGAAGGGTGGAGTTGATGGGAGGACACCACGGAGGAAGACACTGCTGTCCAAAAAAACATTGCTGCACATTTGAAGTTTGCAAAGAAGAACCTGGATGTTCCACAGCACTACTGGCTAAATACTCTGTGGACAGATGAAACCAAAACTGAGTTGTTTGGAAGGAACACACAACGTTATGTATGGAGAAAAAAAAAAGTCACAGCACACCATTGGAGCCGATTCCAGCTGGCATTGGGCAAAGGCAGGGTACAGGTCGCCAGTCCATTGCAGAGCCCATAGAGACAACCATTCACACTCACATTCACACCTACAGGCAATTTAGAGTCATCAATTAACCTAAACTGCATGCCTTTGGCCTGTGGGAGGAAGCCGGAGTACCTGGAGAAAACAGGTACACAGGGAGAACATGCAAACTCCACATAGAAGAGCACCAAGCCAGATTCAAACCTGCGACCCTCTTGCTGTGAGGCGAGAGTGCTAACCACTGCAGCACCGTGCAGCCCAATACCTCATCCCAACTGTGAAATATGGTGAAGAAGGCATCATGGTTTGGGGCACAAAATAACAGGTAAGTCCAGCCACAGCTGTCAATAAAACGCTGTGCAACTGACGTCGCCTCACACTGCAGTCAGTAAATATATGATTTATTTTTGCTATTTTATGGATTTCTTTTTCAGATGTAAAAAAGTAAATATTGAAAATTCATTCATTCATTCATCGTCAACCGCTTGTCCCGTTAGGGGTCGCGGCGGGCTGGAGCCGATCCCAGCTGGCATTGGGCGAAGGCGGGGTTCACCCTGGACAGGTCGCCAGTCCATCGCAGGGCACAAAGAGACAGACAACATAGAGACAGACAACCATTCACGCTCACATCCACACCTACGGGCAATTTAGGGTGATCAATTAACCTAAATTGCATGTTTTTGGACAGTAAGAGGAAGCCGGAGTACCCGGAGAAAACCCACGCTTACACGGGGAGAACATACAAACTCCACAAAGAAGAGTCCCAAGTCGGAATCGAACCTGCGACCCTCTTGCTGTCTACACCACCGTGCAGCCCAATAGCTCATCCCAACTGTGAAATATGGTGAAGAGGGCATCATGGTTTGGGGCACAAAATAACAGGTAAGTCCAGCCACAGCTGTCAATAAAACGCTGTGCAACTGACTCACACTGCAGTCAGTAAATATATGATTTATTTTTGCTATTTTATGGATTTCTTTTTCAGATGTAAAAAAGTAAATATTGAAAATATTTTTTTAAAAAAGTAAATAAACACAATGCTTACTGGATTTGAAGTTACTGAACTGAAGTGATGACGGTGCTACCTAATTTTAAATGTCCAGCAGATGGTGATCTAGTACAACCTGAATTTTTTTTAACGGCCCTCTCATGTCGTGTTTCCTCAACAAGGTCAAGTAAAGAAAACAGAGAACTTAAATTTTACAAAAGTAAATGCAGAATTTTAAATCACACAAAACTGAATCTTTAGTCAGTTAATCAATATATAAAAAAAATTGGGCCAACATTTTGCCTCTTTAAAAACATACAGGAACAAGACCACCTTTTCTATTTTACTATTTATTGAAGGGAGGATGGATAGATCCACAGCCAGATCAATCGTTACAAAATGACCCGCGTAAAGTCCTGCTTACTCAGACAACTAGACATATTTAACACAAGTCTGTAGAGAGAAATGTATTGTTACTTTGTCCTGTTGAAAATTAGTTGCTGGGCTTGTTTACTCCCAGTTCTTCCACACTGTGAACGAGGACAAATTAACCAGTTATGGTGTTCCAGGGCTAAAAGGACATGCTGAACCCCCAGTTCCTCCCACTCACTATGCAGTGTACATGTACTATGTCCTGTTGCCTTTAAGTACATATCACGTATGGTGTGCACTGCAGACAACATATGACAGCTTCATGAACATGGTACCTTCATTCCCAGAGATGGACCACTCAGACACTGGCTCTACAGAAGGCATTTCACAATTTTACAACACCTGAAGGCCATATACATATACATACAGAGTGTAAATTGAATTTCCCCATTGTGGGACTAATAAAGGTAGATCTTCTTCTTCTTCTTCTATATAGGTTCTCTGACGCGCTTGTGAAACTGCGGTATGAGCCGCCGAGTGCAAAATCAGAATTATGTTACTCCTAAAATAGAAGATGAAAAAAATCTTTGGCTTTTGCCATTTTGTTTTAAATTTTAACGTTATGTGTTCTAAAATACAAGCTGAACATTCTGGAATTTTAAAGTTATGTGTTCTAAAGAAAAAAACTGAACATTCCGGAATTGTAACGTTATATGTTCTAAAATAGGAGCTGAACATTCTGGAATTGTAATGTTATGTGTTCTAAAATGCAGACTGAACATTCCGTAACTGTAATGTAACCCATTCTAAAATCGGAACTAAACATTCCAGGAAATGTAACGTTATGTGTTCAAAAATCCAGAAGCTGAACAGTCCGGAATTGTAATGTAACTCATTCTAAAAACAAAACTGAACAATCTGGAATTGTTAATGTTATATTTTCCAAAATAGAAGTTGAACATTCCGGAATTTTAACGTTATGTGTTCTTAAGAACAAAACTGAACATTCCGAAATTGTAATGTTATATGTTCTAAAATAGAAGCTGAACATTCTGGAATTTTAACGTTATGTGTTCTTAAACCAAATTGAAGATTTCGAATTGTAATTTAACCCATTCTAAAATCTGAACTAAACACTCCAGAATTTTAACGTTACGTGTTCTAAAGAATAGAAGCTGAACATTCCGGAATTTTAAGGTTATGTGTTCTAAAGAACAAAACTGAACAGTCCGAAATTGTAATGTTATATGTTCTAAAATAGAAGCAGAACATTCTGGAATTTTAACGTTATGTGTTCTAAAATGCAAACTGAACATTCCGGAATTGTATTGTAACGCATTCTGAATTCAAAACTAAACATTCAGGAAATGAATGATGTGTTCTAAAATCCAAACTGAAGAGTCCGGAATTGTAATGTAACCCATTCTAAAATCTGAACTGAACAATCTGGAATGTTAATGTTACATGAATTTTAACGTTATGTGTTCTAAAATCCAAACTGAAGTTTACGGAATTGTAATATGAGGCATTCTAAAATCTGAACTGCAATTCCTTATAATTACTGTTCTAAAATAGAACTGACCATTCCGGAATTTTAACGTTACGTGTGCTAAAGAACAAAACTGAACATTCCGGAATTTTAATATTATATGTTCTAAAATAGAAGCTGAACATTCCGAATTTTTAACATCATGTGTTCTTAAGAACAAAACTGAACATTCCAAAATTGTAATGTAACCTATTCTCAAATCTGAACTGAACATTCCGGAATTTTAACGTTATGTGTTCTAAAATACAAGCTGAACATTCCAGAATTTTAACATTATGCGTACTAAAAATAGAAGCTGAACATTCCAGAATTTTAACATTATGTGTTCTAAAATACAAGATGAACATTCTGGAATTTTAACGTTATGTGTTCTAAAATCCAAACTGAAGATTCCGGAATTGTAATGTAACCCATTCTAAAATCTGACCTGAGCACTCCGGAATTGTAACATTACGTATTCTAAAATAGAAGCTTAACATTCTGGAATTTTAACGTTATGTGTTCTAAAGAACAAAACTGAACATTCCGGAAATGTAATGGTATATGTTCTAAAATAGAAGCTGAACATTCTGGAATTTTAACGTTATGTGTTCTTAAATCCAAGCTGAACATTCCGGAATTTTAACGTTATGTGTTCTAAAATATGAAGCTGAATATTCCATAATTTTAACATTATGTGTTCTAAAATAGAAGCTGAACATTCCGGAATTTTAACGTTATGTGTTCTAAAGAACAAAACTGAACATTCCAAAATTGTAATGTTATATGTTCTAAAATAGAAGCTCAACATTCTGAAATTGTAACGTTATGTGTTCTAAAATGCAAACTGAACATTCCCGAATTGCATTGTAACCCATTCTGAAATCTGAAACGAAACATTCAGGAAATGTAATGTTATGTGTTCAAAAATCCAAACTGAAGAGTCCGGAATTGTAATGTAACTCATTCTAAAATCTAAACTGAACAATCTGGAATGTTAATGTTACATGAATTTTAACGTAATGTGTTCTAAAGAACCAAACTGAAGATTACGGAATTGTAATGTTACCCATTCTAAAATCTGAAGCTGCACATTCCACAATTTTAACGTTATGTGTTCTAAAATAGAAGCTGAACATTCCGGAATTTTAAGGTTATGTGTTCTAAAGAACAAAACTGAACAGTCCGGAATTGTAATGGTATATGTTCTAAAATAGAAACTGAACATTCTGGAATTTTAACATTATGTGTTCTTAAATCCAAATTGAAGATTTCGGAATTGTAATGTAACCCATTCTAAAATCTGAACTGAACACTCCGGAATTTTAACGTTACGTGTTCTAAAATAGAAGCTGAACATTCCGGAATTTTAACGTTATGTGTTCTTAAGAACAAAACTGAACATTCCGAAATTGTAATGTAACCCATTCTAAAATCTGAGCTGAACATTCCGGAATTGTAACATTATGTGTTCTAAAATAGAAGTTGAACATTCCCGAATTTTAACGTTATGTATTTCTAAAATAGAAGCTGAACATTCCGGACTTGTAACATTATGTGTTCTAAAGAACAAAATTGAACATTCCGGATTTGTAACGTTATGTGTTCTAAAATACAAGCTGGACCTTCTGGAATTTTAACGTTATGTGTTCTAAAATCCAAACTGAAGATTCTGAAATTGTAATGTAACCCATTCTAAAATCTGACCTGAGCATTCCGGAATTGTAACATTACGTATTCTAAAATAGAAGCTGAACATTCTGGAATTTTAACGTTATGTGTGGTAAAGAACAAAACCAAACATTCCGGAATTGAAATGTTATATGTTCTAAAATAGAAGCTGAACATTCTGGAATTGTAACGTTATATGTGTTCTAAAATCCAAACTGAAGATTCCGGAATTGTAACGTTCCGTGTTCTAAAATAGAAGCTGAACATTCCAGAATTTTAACATTATGTGTTCTGAAATAGAAGCTGAACATTCCGGAATTTTAACGTTATGTGTTCTAAAGAACAAAACTGAACATTCCAAAATTTTAATTTTAATTTAATTTTTAATTTTAATTCAGGAATTGTAATGGTATATGTTCTGAAATAGAAGCTGAGCATTCTGGAATTTTAACATTATGTGTTCTTAAATCCAAATTGAAGATTCCGGAATTGTAATGTAACCCATTCTAAAATCTGAACTGAACACTCCGGAATTTTAACGTTACGTGTTCTAAAATAGAAGCTGAACATTCCGGAATTTTAACGTTATGTGTTCTTAAGAGCAAAACTGAACATTCCGGAATTGTAATGTAACCCATTCTAAAATCTGAGCTGAACATTCCGGAATTGTAACATTATGTGTTCTAAAATAGAAGTTGAACATTCCCGAATTTTAACGTTATGTATTTCTAAAATAGAAGCTGAACATTCCGGAATTGTAACATTATGTGTTCTAAAGAACAAAATTGAACATTCCGGATTTGTAACGTTATGTGTTCTAAAATACAAGCTGGACCTTCTGGAATTTTAACGTTATGTGTTCTAAAATCCAAACTGAAGATTCTGGAATTGTAATGTAACCCATTCTAAAATCTGACCTGAGCATTCCGGAATTGTAACATTACGTATTCTAAAATAGAAGCTTAACATTCTGGAATTTTAACGTTATGTGTTCTAAAGAACAAAACTGAACATTCCGGAAATGTAATGGTATATGTTCTAAAATAGAAGCTGAACATTCTGGAATTTTAACGTTATGTGTTCTTAAATCCAAGCTGAACATTCCGGAATTTTAACGTTATGTGTTCTAAAATAGAAGCTGAATATTCCAGAATTTTAACTTCCAATAATTTTAACATTATGTGTTCTAAAATAGAAGCTGAACATTCCGGAATTTTAACGTTATGTGTTCTAAAGAACAAAACTGAACATTCCAAAATTGTAATGTTATATGTTCTAAAATAGAAGCTGAACATTCTGAAATTGTAACGTTATGTGTTCTAAAATGCAAACTGAACATTCCCGAATTGTATTGTAACGCATTCTGAAATTGGAACTAAACATTCAGGAAATGTAATGTTATGTGTTCAAAAATCCAAACTGAAGAGTCCGGAATTGTAATGTAACTCATTCTAAAATCTAAACTGAACAATCTGGAATGTTAATGTTACATGAATTTTAACGTAATGTGTTCTAAAATCCAAACTGAAGATTACGGAATTGTAATGTTACCCATTCTAAAATCTGAACTGCACATTCCACAATTGGAACGTTATGTGTTCTAAAGAACAAAACTGAAAACTGTTTCCAGAGAGGGCCGGTGATGGTCACACATGCATAAAATATTAAGATATCTTACTTCAAGACTAAAATATGCATCAATCTCTTAAAAGGCTGACACCGCCCACTGTGGTGTTAATCCAAGAGAATAAATGCAGACAAAAAAAAAAAAAAAAAAAAAAAAAGAACAAATCGGAACATTCTGGAATTGTAAAGTTATGTGTTCCAAAATCCAAATTGAACATTCCAGAATTGTAATATGACGCATTCTAAAATCTGAACTGACCATTCCTGTATGGTAATTTATATGTTCTAAAATACAAGCTGAACATTCCGGAATTGTAACGTTCTGTGTTCTAAAATAGAAGCTGAACATTCCAGAATTTTAACATTATGTGTTCTGAAATAGAAGCTGAACATTCCGGAATTTTAACGTTATGTGTTCTAAAGAACAAAACTGAACATTCCAAAATTGTAATGTTATATGTTCTAAAATAGAAGATGAATGTTCTGAAATTGTAACGTTATGTGTTCTAAAATGCAAACTGAACATTCCGGAATTGTATTGTAACGCATTCTGAAATCAGAACTAAACATTCAGGAAATGTAATGTTATTTGTTCTAAAATCCAAACTGAAGAGTCCGGAATTGTAATGTAACTCATTCTAAAATCTGAAGAAGAAGAAGAAGAAGATATTCCTTTATTAGTCCCACAGTGGGGAAATTCAGTTTTTTACACTCTGTTGTTCACACAGTACATATACATGCGTCAATGGAGAGATGTCAGAGTGAGGGGGCTGCTCCTGACAAGCGCCCAGAGCAATTGGGGGTTTGGTGCCTTGCTCAGGGGCACCTCGGCAGTGCCCAAGAGGTAAACTGGCACCTCTCCAGCAACCAGTTGGTCTTGGTCCATGGGGGACTTGAACCGGCATCCTCTGCGTCCTAACCCAAGTCCTTACAGACTGAGCTACTGCCGCCCCCATAACTGAACTGAACAATCTGGAATATTAATGTTACATGAATTTTAACGTAATGTGTTCTAAAATCCAAATTGAAGATGACGGAATTGTAATGTAACCCATTCTAAAATCTGAACTGCACATTCCAGAATTGGAACGTTATGTGTTCTAAAGAACAAAACTGAACATTCTGGCATTGTAAAGTTGTGTGTTCCAAAATCTAAACTGAAGATTCCGGAATTGTAATATGACGCATTCTAAAATCTGAACTGACCATTCCTGTATGGTAATTTACATGTTCTAAAATAGAAGCTGAACATTCTGGAATTTTAACATCATGTGTTTGTAAATCCAAACTGAACATTTCGGAATTGTAATGTTATATGTTCTAAAATAGAAGCTGAACATTCCAGAATTTTAACGTTATGTGTTCTTAAGAACAAAACTGAACATTTCGGAATTGTAACGTTATGTGTTCTACAATAGAAGCTGAACATTCCAGAATTTTAACATTATGCGTTCTAAAATAGAAGCTGAACATTCTGGAATTTTAACATTATGTGTTCTTAAATCCAAACTGAAGATTCCGGAATTTTAACGTTATGTGTTCTAAAGAACAAAACTGAACATTCCGGACTTGTAATGGTATATGTTCTAAAATAGAAGCTGAACATTCTAGAATTTTAACGTTATGTGTTTTTAAATCCAAATTGAAGATTTCGGAATTGTAATGTAACCCATTCTAAAATCTGAACTGAACACTCCGTAATTTTAATGTTACGTGTTCTAAAATAGAAGCTGAACATTACGGAATTTTAACGTTATGTGTTCTTAAGAACAAAGCTGAACATTCCGAAATTGTAATGTTTTATGTTCTAAAATAGAAGCTGAACATGCTGGAATTTTAACGTTATGTGTTCTTAGATCCAAACTGAAGATTCCGGAATTGCAATGTAACCCATTCTAAAATCTGAATTGAACATTCCGGAATTGTAATGTTATGTGTTCTAAAATAGAAGCTGAAAATTCCGGAATTTTAACGTTATGTGTGCCAAAGAACAAAACTGAACATTCCGGAATTTTTAAGGTTATGTTCCAAAATAGAAGCTGAACATTCCGGAATTTTAACGTTATGTGTTCTAAAATAGAAGCTGAAAATTCCGGAATTTTAACGTTATGTGTGCCAAAGAACAAAACTGAACATTCCGGAATTTTAATGTTATGTTCCAAAATAGAAGCTGAACATTCCGGAATTTTAACGTTATGTGTTCTAAAATAGAAGCTGAACATTCTGGAATTTTAACATTATGTGTTCTTAAATCCAAATTGAAGATTTCGGAATTGTAATGTAACCCATTCTAAAATCTGAACTGAACACTCCAGAATTATAACGTTACGTGTTCTAAAATAGAAGCTGAACATTCCGGAATTTTAACGTTATGTGTTCTTAAGAACAAAACTGAACATTCCGGAATTGTAATGTAACCCATTCTAAAATCTGAACTGAACATTCCGGAATTGTAACATTATGTGTTCTAAAATAGAAGTTGAACATTCCCGAATTTTAACGTTATGTGTTCTAAAATAGAAGCTGAACATTCTGGAATTTTAACGGTATGTGTTCTAAAGAAAAAAATTGAACATTCCGGAATTGTGATGTTATGTGTTCTAAAGTAGAAGCTGGACCTTCTGGAATTTTAACGTTATGTGTTCTAAAATCCAAACTGAAGATTCTGGAATTGTAATTAACCCATTTTAAAATCTGAACTGAACATTCCGGAGATGTAACGTTCTGTGTTCTAAAATAGAAGCTGAACATTCCAGAATTTTAACATTATGTGTTCTGAAATAGAAGCTGAACATTCCGGAATTTTAACATTATGTGTTCTAAAGAACAAAACTGAACATTCCAAAATTGTAATGTTATATGTTCTAAAATAGAAGATGAATGTTCTGAAATTGTAACGTTATGTGTTCTAAAATGCAAACTGAACATTCCGGAATTGTATTGTAACGCATTCTGAAATCGGAACTAAACATTCAGAAAATGTAATGTTATTTGTTCTAAAATCCAAACTGAAGAGTCCGGAATTGTAATGTAACTCATTCTAAAATCTGAAGAAGAAGAAGAAGAAGAATCCTTTATTCCCCCCGGGGGGATTTTTTTTTTTTCCCCCCCTCTTTCTCCCACACATTTTACTTCCTTCATTGAAAGAAATTAAAAGGGAGGGGGCGCCCCCCCCCAACCCCCCCAAAAAATTGGGGTTTTGTGCCCCCCCCCGGGGCCCCCCCCCCATCCCAAAAAGGAAACCGCCCCCCCCCCACCAACCATTTCTTTTCCATGGGGGACTTGAACCCCCACCCCCCCCCCCCCACCCCAATCCTTACAAACTGAGCTACTCCCGCCCCCATAACTGAACTGAACAATCTGGAATGTTAATGTTACATGAATTTTAACGTCAATGTGTTCTAAAAATCCAAAACTGAAGATGACGGAATTGTAATGTAACCCATTCTAAAATCTGAACTGCACATTCCAGAATTGTAACGTTATGTGTTCTAAAGAACAAAACTGAACATTCTGGCATTGTAAAGTTGTGTGTTCCAAAATCTAAACTGAAGATTCCGGAATTGTAATATGACGCATTCTAAAATCTGAACTGACCATTCCTGTATGGTAATTTACATGTTCTAAAATAGAAGCTGAACATTCTGGAATTTTAACATCATTTGTTCTTCAATCCAAACTGAACATTTCGGAATTGTAATGTTATATGTTCTAAAATAGAAGCTGAACATTCCAGAATTTTAACGTTATGTGTTCTGAAGAACAAAACTGAACATTCCGGAATTGTAATGTTATGTGTTCTAAAATAGAAGCTGAACATTCCAGAATTTTAACATTATGTGTTCTAAAATAGAAGCTGAACATTCTGGAATTTTAACATTATGTGTTCTAAAATTATAGAAGCTGAACATTCCGGAATTTTAACGTTATGTGTTCTAAAGAACAAAACTGAACATTCCGGAACTTGTAATGTTATATGTTCTAAAATAGAAGCTGAACATTCTAGAATTTTAACGTTATGTGTTCTTAAGAACAAAACTGAACATTCCGGAATTGTAATGTAACCCATTCTCAAATCTGAACTGAACATTCCGGAATTGTAATGTTATGTGTTCTAAAATAGAAGCTGAACATTCCGGAATTTTAAAATGATGTGTTCTAAAATAGAAGCTGAACATTCCGGAATTTTAATGTTTTATGTTCTAAAATAGAAGCTGAACATTCTGGAATTTTAACGTTATGTGTTCTTAAGTCCAAACTGAAGATTCCAGAATTGCAATGTAACCCATTCTAAAATCTGAATTGAACATTCCGGAATTGTAATGTTATATGTTCTAAAATAGAAGCTGAAAATTCCGGAATTTTAACGTTATGTGTGCCAAAGAACAAAACTGAACATTCCGGAATTTTAACGTTATGTGTTCTAAAATAGAAGCTGAACATTCCGGAATTTTAACGTTATGTGTTCTAAAATAGAAGCTGAACACTCCGGAATTTTAACGTTATGTGTTCTAAAGAACAAAACTGAACATTCCAAAATATTAATGTTATGTAATAGAAGCTGAACATTCCGAATTTTAACTTTGTTCTAAAATAGAAGCTGAACATTCTGGAATTTTAACGTTATGTGTTCTTAAAGAACAAAACTGAACATTCCGGAATTGTAATGAACCCATTCAAAATCTGAACTGAACACTCCAGAATTATAACGTTACGTGTTCTAAAATAGAAGCTGAACATTCTGGAATTTTAACGTCATGTGTTCTTAAGAATCAAAACTGAACATTCCGGAATTGTAATGTAACCCATTCTAAAATCTGAACTGAACATTCCAGAATTGTAACATTATGTGTTCTAAAATAGAAGTTGAACATTCCCGAATTTTAACGTTATGTGTTCTAAAATAGAAGCTGAACATTCTGGAATTTTAACGGTATGTGTTCTAAAGAAAAAAATTGAACATTCCGGAATTGTAATGTTATGTGTTCTAAAATAGAAGCTGGACCTTCTGGAATTTTAACGTTATGTGTTCTAAAATCCAAACTGAAGATTCTGGAATTGTAATTAGCCCATTTTAAAATCTGAACTGAACATTCCGGAATTGTAACGTTCTGTGTTCTAAAATAGAAGCTGAACATTCCAGAATTTTAACATTATGTGTTCTGAAATAGAAGCTGAACATTCCGGAATTTTAACATTATGTGTTCTAAAGAACAAAACTGAACATTCCAAAATTGTAATGTTATATGTTCTAAAATAGAAGATGAATGTTCTGAAATTGTAACGTTATGTGTTCTAAAACGCAAACTGAACATTCCGGAATTGTATTGTAACGCATTCTGAAATCGGAACTAAACATTCAGAAAATGTAATGTTATGTGTTCTAAAATCCAAACTGAAGAGTCCGGAATTGTAATGTAACTCATTCTAAAATCTGAACTGAACAATCTGAATGTTAATGTTACATGAATTAACTAATTGTTCTAAAATCCAAACTGAAGATTACGGAATTGTAATGTAACCCATTCTAAAATCTGAACTGCACATTCCAGAATTGTAACGTTATGTGTTCTAAAGAACAAAACTGAACATTCTGGCATTGTAAAGTTGTGTGTTCCAAAATCTGAACTGAAGATTCCGGAATTGTAATATGACGCATTCTAAAATCTGAACTGACATTCCTGTATGGTAATTTACATGTTCTAAAATAGAAGCTGAACATTCTGGAATTTTAACATCATTTGTTCTTCAATCCAAACTGAACATTTCGGAATTGTAATGTTATATGTTCTAAAATAGAAGCTGAACACTCCAGAATTTTAACGTTATGTGTTCTGAAGAACAAAACTGAACATTCCGGAATTGTAATGTAACCTATTCTCAAATCTGAACTGAACATTCCAGAATTGTAAAGTTATGTGTTCTAAAATAGAAGCTGAACATTCCAGAATTTTAACATTATGTGTTCTAAAAAAAAAGCTGAACATTCCAGAATTTCAACGTTATATGTTCTAAAATAGAAGCTGAACATTCTGGAATTTTAACATCATGTGTTCGTAAATCCAAACTGAACATGACTGTAATGTTATATGTTCTTTAGAAGCGCCCATTTAACGTTTTCTTAAACCTACATTCCGAACTGTAACGTTATATGTTCTAAAATAGAAGCTGAACATTCCAGAATTTTAAAGAGGCAAAATGTTTTCCCCGGTTTTTCTTTATTTTTCTAAATAGAAGCTGACATTCTGAATTTTCGTTATGTGTTCTTAAGAACAAAACAGAACATTCCGGAATTTATATTTGTAAAATGGAACCTGCTTCTCAAATCTGAACTGAACATTCCGCACCAGAATTGTAACGTTATATGTTCTAAAATAGAAAACCCCAATTTTTTTTAAAAACCTTCCATTTATTTCTTCCATCTACTACATTCCAATTGTACGATATGTTCTAAAATGAACTGAACATTCCAGAATTTTAAAATGATGTGTTCTAAAATAGAAGCTGAACATTCCGGAATTTTAACGTTATATGTTCTAAAATAGAAGCTGAACATTCTGGAATTTTAACGTTATGTGTTCTTAAATCCAAACAAAACATTTCGGAATTGTAATGTTATATGTTGTAAAATAGAAGCTGAACATTCCAGAATTTGAACGTTATGTGTTCTAAAATAGAAGCTGAACATTCCAGAATTTTAACATTATGTGTTCTAAAATAGAAGCTGAACTTTATGAAATTGTAACGTTAGTGTTCTAAAAAGCAAAACTGAACATTCCGGAATTGTAATGTTATATGTTCTAAAATAGAAGCTGAACTTTATGAAATTGTAACGTTGTGTTCTAAAATGCAAACTGAACATTCCGGCATTGTATTGTAGTGCATTCTGAAATCGGAACTAAACATTCCAGAAATGTAATGTTATGTGTTCTAAAATCCAAACTGAAGAGTCCGGAATTGTAATGTAACTCATTCTAAAATCTGAACTGAACAATCTGGAATGTTAATGTTACATGAATTTTAACGTAATGTGTTCTAAAATCCAAACTGAAGATTACGGAATTGTAATGTAACCCATTCTAAAATCTGAACTGCACATTCCAGAATTGGAACGTTATGTGTTCTAAAGAACAAAACTGAACATTCTGGCATTGTAAAGTTATGTGTTCCAAAATCTAAACTGAAGATTCCGGAATTGTAATATGACGCATTTTAAAATCTGAACTGACCATTCCTGTATGGTAATTTAATTGTTCTAAAATAGAAGCTGAACATTCCGGAATTTTAATGTTACGTGTGCTAAAGAACAAAACTGAACATTCCGGAATTGTAATATTATATATTCTAAAATAGAAGCTGAACATTCTGGAATTTTAACATCATGTGTTCGTAAATCCAAACTGAACATTTCAGAATTGTCATGTAACCTATTCTCAAATCTGAACTGAACATTCCGGAATTGTAACGTTATGTGTTCTAAAATAGAAGCTGAACGTTCCAGAATTTTAACATTATGCGTTCTAAAATAGAAGCTGAACATTCTGGAATTTTAACGTTATGTGTTCTTAAATCCAAACTGAAGATTCCGGAATTGCAATGTAACCCATTCTAAAATCTGAACAGAACACTCCGGAATTTTAACGTTATGTGTTCTAAAATAGAAGCTGCACATTCTGGAATTTTAACGTTATGTGTTCTTAAATCCAAACTGAAGATTCCGGAATTGCAATGTAACCCATTCTAAAATCTGAATTGAACATTCCGGAATTGTAATGTTATATGTTCCAAAATAGAAGCTGAACATTCCAGAATTTGAACATTATGTGTTCTAAAATAGAAGCTGAACATTCCAGAATTTTAACATTATGTGTTCTTAAATAGAAGCTGAACATTCCAGAATTTCAACGTTATATGTTCTAAAATAGAAGCTGAACATTCTGGAATTTTAACATCATGTGTTCGTAAATCCAAACTGAACATTTCGGAATTGTAATGTTATATGTTCTAAAATAGAAGCTGAACATTCTGAAATTGTAACGTTATGTGTTCTAAAATGCAAACTGAACATTCCAAAATTGTAATGTTATATGTTCTAAAATAGAAGCTGAACATTCTGAAATTGTAACGTTATGTGTTCTAAAATGCAAACTGAATATTCCGGAATTGTATTGTAACGCATTCTGAAATCGGAACTAAACATTCAGGAAATGTAATGTTATGTGTTCTAAAATCCAAACTGAAGAGTCCGGAATTGTAATAAGACGCATTCTAAAATCTGAACTGACGATTCCTGTATGGTAATTTATATGTTGTAAAATAGAAGCTGAACATTCCGGAATTTTAACGTTATGTGTGCTAAAGAACAAAACTGAACATTCCGGAATTGTAAAGTTATATGTTCCAAAATAGAAGCTGAACATTCTGGAATTTTAACGTTATGTGTTCTAAAATAGAAGCTGAACATTCCGGAATTTTAACGTTATGTGTTCTAAAGAATAAAACTGAACATTCCGGAATTGTAATGGTATATGTTCTAAAATAGAAGCTGAACATTCTGGAATTTTAACGTTATGTGTCCTTAAATCCAAACTGAAGATTCCGGAATTGCAATGTAACCCATTCTAAAATCTGAACAGAACACTCCGGAATTTTAACGTTATGTGTTCTAAAATAGAAGCTGCACATTCTGGAATTTTAACGTTATGTGTTCTTAAATCCAAGCTGAAGATTCCGGAATTGCAATGTAACCCATTCTAAAATCTGAATTGAACATTCCGGGAATTGTAATGTTATATGTTCCAAAATAGAAGCTGAACATTCCAGAATTTGAACATTATGTGTTCTAAAATAGAAGCTGAACATTCCAGAATTTTAACATTATGTGTTCTTAAATAGAAGCTGAACATTCCAGAATTTCAACATTATATGTTCTAAAATAGAAGCTGAACATTCTGGAATTTTAACATCATGTGTTCGTAAACCCAAACTGAACATTTCGGAATTGTAATGTTATATGTTCTAAAATAGAAGCTGAACATTCTGAAATTGTAACGTCATGTGTTCTAAAATGCAAACTGAACATTCCAAAATTGTAATGTTATATGTTCTAAAATAGAAGCTGAACATTCTGAAATTGTAACGTTATGTGTTCTAAAATGCAAACTGAATATTCCGGAATTGTATTGTAACGCATTCTGAAATCGGAACTAAACATTCAGGAAATGTAATGTTATGTGTTCTAAAATCCAAACTGAAGAGTCCGGAATTGTAATATGACGCATTCTAAAATCTGAACTGACCATTCCTGTATGGTAATTTATATGTTGTAAAATAGAAGCTGAACATTCCGGAATTTTAACGTTATGTGTGCTAAAGAACAAAACTGAACATTCCGGAATTGTAAAGTTATATGTTCCAAAATAGAAGCTGAACATTCTGGAATTTTAACGTTATGTGTTCTAAAATAGAAGCTGAACATTCCGGAATTTTAACGTTATGTGTTCTAAAGAACAAAACTGAACATTCCGGAATTGTAATGGTATATGTTCTAAAATAGAAGCTGAACATTCTGGAATTTTAACGTTATGTGTTCTTAAATCCAAACTGAAGATTCCGGAATTACAATGTAACCCATTCTAAAATCTGAACAGAACACTCCGGAATTTTAACGTTATGTGTTCTAAAATAGAACTGCACATTCTGGAATTTTAACGTATGTGTTCTTAAATCCAAGCTGAAGATTCCGGAATTGCAATGTAACCCATTCTAAAATCTGAATTGAACATTCCAGAATTGTAATGTTATATGTTCCAAAATAAAGCTGAACATTCCAGAATTTGAACATTATGTGTTCTAAAATAGAAGCTGAACATTCCAGAATTTTAACATTATTGTTCTTAAATAGAAGCTGAACATTCCAGAATTTCAACATTATATGTTCTAAAATAGAAGCTGAACATTCTGGAATTTTAACATCATGTGTTCGTAAACGCAAACTGAACATTTCGGAATTGTAATGTTATATGTTCTAAAATAGAAGCTGAACATTCTGAAATTGTAACGTTATGTGTTCTAAAATGCAAACTGAACATTCCAAAATTGTAATGTTATATGTTCTAAAATAGAAGCTGAACATTCTGAAATTGTAACGTTATGTGTTCTAAAATGCAAACTGAATATTCCGGAATTGTATTGTAACGCATTCTGAAATCGGAACTAAACATTCAGGAAATGTAATGTTATGTGTTCTAAAATCCAAACTGAAGAGTCCGGAATTGTAATATGACGCATTCTAAAATCTGAACTGACCATTCCTTATGGTAATTTATATGTTGTAAAATAAAGCTGAACATTCCGGAATTTTAACGTTATGTGTGCTAAAGAACAAAACTGAACATTCCGGAATTGTAATGGTATATGTTCTAAAATAGAAGCTGAACATTCTGGAATTTTAACGTTATGTGTTCTTAAATCCAAATTGAAGATTCCGGAATTGTAATGTAACCCATTCTAAAATCTGAACTGAACACTCCGGAATTTTAACGTTATGTGTTCTAAAGAACAAAACTGAACATTCCGGAATTGTAATGTAACCCATTCTAAAATCTGAACTGAACATTCCGGAATTGTAACATTATGTGTTCTAAAATAGAAGTTGAACATTCCCGAATTTTAACGTTATGTGTTCTAAAATAGAAGCTGAACATTCCGGAATTTTAACGGTATGTGTTCTAAAGAAAAAAAATTGAACATTCCGGAATTGTAATTATTATTTGTTCTAAAATAGAAGCTGGACCTTCTGGAATTGTAACGTTATGTGTTCTAAAATGCAAACTGAACATTCCGGAATTGTATTGTAATGCATTCTGAAATCGGAACTAAACATTCCGGAAATGTAATGTTATGTGTTCTAAAATCCAAACTGAAGAGTCCGGAATTGTAATGTAACTCATTCTAAAATCTGAACTGAGAAATCTGGAATGTTAATGTCACATGAATTTTAATGATATGTGTTCTAAAATCCAAACTGAAGATTACGGAATTGTAATGTAACCCATTCTAAAATCTGAACTGCACATTCCAGAATTGTAACGTTACGTGTTCGAAAGAACAAAACTGAACATTCTGGAATTGTAATGTAACGCATTCTAAAATCTGAACTGACCATTCCTGTATGGTAATTTATATGTTCTAAAATAAAATGATGATGGTGTGGCTGCCCGGACGGTGGAGGGATTGGTGTTCAGGGTTCTCACCCCAGCTCCACACCCCCTTAAGTGTGTGTGTGTGTAGTGGTAATTTTGCATGTCCTTCACACCTTATTGATTTTTCCTTGCAGTTTAGTTATTTTTGCCGTCCGTGTGTATGTGCTGGGCACGGAGCGTAGTGAGTGCTCTGCCCCTGCTTAACTTTTCCCTCCCCGACTACAGCTACACCCAGCCATCCTGTAGTGCTCTAGCTTGTATCTTACCTGGGTAGGGCTAAATAAAGTGTAGTATATTTTACTCATTTTCTTATTGTAATAAAGTTTGTAATCTTGGGGGAAGACCTTTGTCTCTGACCATTATTTGACCGTCATCTGTATCATTTTTTAGAGATCTGTGGCTTTTTGAGGGTTTCAGTGAGTCTTATCCATTAAGTGCCTTAATGTAATTAAGCTTAATTCCGAGCCCTGGAGCGGCGTGGGCCACACATTCTAAAATCTGAACTGAACATTCCAGAATTGTAACGTTATGTGTTCTAAAATAGATAAGATAAGATAATATATATAGAAGAAGAAGAACAACAACAACCTTTATTTAGTCCTACGAGGGGAAATTCAATTTTTACACTCTGTTGTTAACTTATACACGGTACGTGCAGACCTGAAACACACACATGCATCAATGTCAGAGTGAGGGGGCTGCTCCTGACAAGCGCCCCGAGCAGTTGTGCTCAGGGGCACCTCAGCAGTGCCCAAGAGGTAAACTGGCACCAGTTCACACTCAGTTCTTGGTCCACGTCTGGACTTGAACCGGTGACCCTCCAGTTCCCAAGCCAACTCCCTACAGACTGAGCTACTGCCGCCCCCTTAAGCTGAAGCTGAACATTCTGGAATTGTTATGTTATGTGTTCTTAAATCCAAACTGAAGATTCCGGAATTGTAATGTAACCCATTCTAAAATCTGAACTGAACATTCCGGAATTGTAATGTTATATGTTCTAAAATAGAAGCTGAACATTCTAGAATTTTAACATTATGTGTTAAGAGCCGGAATTGTATTATACCTTCTATAATTAACTACCTTCCTTATGGTTTTTTTTATTTTTTAAAATAGAAGATAACATTCCGGAATTTTTTATTTTTTTTTGCTAAAAAAAAAAAATAAAAATTTCCGGATTTTAAAATTTATTTTTCAAATAAAAAAATAATTTTTGATATTTTAATTTTTTTTTTTTTAAATAAAAAGTTAAAATTCCAAATTTTTTTTTAACCCTTCTTAAATTTAAACTAAACATTCCGAATTTTAATTTTTTATTTTTTAAAATAAAAACTGAACATTCTGGAATTTTAAAATTTTTTGTTTTAAAATCCAAACTGAAGATTCCGGAATTGTAATGTAACCCATTCTAAAATCTGAACTGAAATTCCGGAATTGTAACGTTATGTGTTCTAAAATAGAAGCTGAACATTCCAGAATTTTAACATTATGTGTTGTAAAGAACAAAACTGAACATTCCGGAATTGTAATGTAACGCATTCTAAAATCGGAACTAAACATTCCGGAATTGTAACGTTATATGTTCTAAAATAGAAGCTGGAATTTTAACGTGGAATTTTAACATAATGTGTTCTAAAATCCAAACTGAAGATTACGGAATTGTAATGTAACACATTCTAAAATCTGAACTGCACATTCCGGAATTGTAACGTTATGTGTTCTAAAGAACAAAACTGAACATTCTGGAATTGTAACGTTATGTGTTCCAAAATCCAAACTGAACATTCCGGGATTGTAATGTAACGCATTCTAAAATCTGAACTGACCATTCCTGTATGGTAATTTATATGTTCTAAAATAGAAGCTGAACATTCCGGAATTTTAACGTTATGTGTTTTAAAGAATAAAACTGAACATTCTGGAATTGTAATGTCATATGTTGGGCATTCTTCTATGGGCATTTCACAATTTTACATCACCTGAAGGCCACCGTATAGGTTATCTGACGCGCTTGTGAAACTGTGGTATGAGCCGCCGAGTGCCAAATCAGAATTATGTTGCTCCTAAAATCGAAGAGAAAAAAAAAATCTTTGGCTTTTGCCATTTTGTTTTTTGCAACCAGAAGAGACAAAAGAGGGTGGGGCTAAGTACAACCACATGCTGAATGTTACAATTAAGTCTGATGAACTGAAAACACAAAGTGAAAGGGTTAAAGTTGTAAAGGAAAGTATGGACAACTCCCACACTGGACCTGTCAATCACAAGGTAGACCCGGCCTGAAGCATCCCCTGCTGGATCCAGCCCCCGTGATGGTTCTATATATATATATATATATATATATATATATATATATATATATATATATATATATATATATATATGTATGTATGTATTTATTTATTTTTAAATGCTCGTGTACTGTTAGTGTGCTTCTTCCTGTCACACTTGACATTGATGTAAATTGATGTGAGTGATATTTGAAATAGCGTCATGTGCTGAGGCTGCAGTGTGGCCAACTTAACTACTTTGTCGCTATATTTAGTGAGCTTTCAAACCCTTCTAGTGACTCTTTGTCAAAAAAAGTGACCAGCGACAAATCTAGCAATTTTTTATGGTGTTATTGGAGACTTTTGGAGACTGCCATGCTGCCGTGGACCCCTTCCCATCATAAAGCACTTGGAGGTGGCCCAGTTAGTCTACAGGCAGCGGTCCCTCCAGCAGCACATCTATAATAAGTCAGGGACTACAGAGTATTTTTTTGCAGAGGTTGGCGGTAAAGCTGTGAGCTTAGTTTACAACAAGCATGCGGCTGTATTCCAAGAATACAACTAGAACCGTCACTTTGAGACAAAACATGCAGAAAAATCCAGAAACCTGCCTGGAGATGAGAAGGAGAGGACAGCCGAGGGGCTGCTGGCTAAGATACTAAAGCAGCAAGGACTTTTTACAAAGCTGCACGCAAACCACAGAAGGAAATGGTGGGGTTAATGTTAATGTTAAATGTTAAATGTAAGTGTTAATGTTAAATGGTCAATGTAAGTGTTAATGTTAAATGTTAAATGTAAGTGTTAATGTTAAATGTTCAATGTAAGTGTTGATGTTAAATGTTAAATTAAGTGTTATTGTTAAATTGAAGGTTAGTTTTGATAATGGAAACATTATTATGCTAAACAGTCAGTCCTGTACGGTTCAAAGCCTCCTGTATATAATGTAATTTTCCAAATAATATGCTGTTTGTTGGGATTTAATAAATACTGAAAAATAAGTGCCATGTGCCCCCTCAGGAAAATGTCCAATGTCTACTGAGGTAGTCCGGTGAGGAGGAGGAGGCTCATTTCCTCAGAGACGTTATAAAGGCTGCAGGTTTAAGGTGTGCATGCGTTGGCCTCCACATGAACCATGAACGCAAATCAATCACCTTAATCCAACCGCCACCCAGTGAAATTTTACATTTGCAACCTGTAGCTTGATCATATGAGCAGCCAGTGTTGACCGGATGTAGATGGGTAACCAGTGTAGTGGTTCGAACAAGCAGGTTTTAATTTGAAAGTGCCGGCCGGAAGTTGTGACATTACATGCGCGGGGCTTGACGCCGATGAAGTGAACGTTGCGCTGCGTGCTAGAAATGTGTCCACTCACCAGCGCAGTGGGTGTTTTTGAGTAGACGACAATACCGACACTGATGGACTGAGGTTACATCTGTACTCGGAACCACACGGACTCGTTTATTCCACTCGGGATCCTGATTTTGTTGCGTGGACAAAGAAAAGATTTGTGAGCTGAGGAGAGGAGCCGGGACACCGCAGCATGTACGTTGGTTCAAATGTTTTCCACTCACAAAGCTAGCCTCGTTTCCACCTAGCCGGTCTGTGGACGCTGTCTTCTCTGGCTTAGTCCTAGTTAGGCTAGTTTTGGTAGGGGGCTCAGAGCCCGAGACATCCCCGCTGTCCTGGTTCTCAGGCTGCTGCAGTCACGTCCCGGTCCCGGTCCGGGTCCCGGTCTGTGCCGGCTGGATAAACCAGCGAGCCAAACCCTCTTTACAAAGCTTTTAATTCTGAGCTGCAGCCTCGGTCGACACAGTGTCACCGTGGAGGAGGCGGTTTGACTTTAACCACGGGGTCCACGGCTGAGACGTGGATGAGATGTGGTACAGGACCGGGTCCACGGATCCACGGTAGACTGGGAACATTGGAGGTGTGTGTGCGTCTCTGTGGACAATTGTAGTGGAGTTGAACTATTTCATTACTGACAAAAGTCTGTTGTTTGTAAACGAGCCTCTATTATTTAGTTAAAATATCAGGTAGTAGATGGACTGTACTTTATTTGTTATTGGATACAATGATCACAACCTGACATCCATAAAGTAAGACAATAGACAACACTGTGAGGCTGGGAAAAGGAAAGAAAATGAAATTACAAAGGACAGCAGCAGAAATATACATTACTATATTGTCTGCTTCCACAAACAATATGAAAGGCTGCCAAATATTATAAAACTGTCTGATAGACGTCTCAGTTGTGTCTGATCTTCTCCAGTTTGATGTGGTACATGACATCCCCGACCCAGTGGCTGTGTGTTGGAGGTGTTGGGTCTTTCATCCATCCATCGTCAACCGCTTATCCTGTTAGGGGTCGCAGGACTGTGGGAGGAAGCCGGAGTACCCGGAGAAAACCCACGCTAACACGGGGAGAACATGCAAACTCCACCGTGCGTTCCTGTTGGGTCTTTCCACTTCAGTAATCTTGTTGCTAGTAGAGAGCTGAAAGCCAACATACTGCTTTTCCACTTATCAAGAGTTGCCCCAAAAAGTGCAGTGAACGGAGATGGCGTAGTCGTCTTTCCCAAAGTCTCAGAAAGAGATTACCAGAAAGAGTAAAGCACTGGGCGGGTCCAAAACATGTGTAGCAGAGTGGCTGGGTCCCGTCCACAGCGATCACAAGTGGGATCTATGTTTGCTGTGAACTTTGCAAATTTAACTTTACACCAATGCAAGCGGTGTACAGTTTTGAAGTGAATAACAGCCTGTCTAAGACAAATAGAGGCATATCTGAATATTTTGTACCAGCTGTTCAAAGGAGGCAAAATTTCTGTCTATGTAGCAATGAGACAGCGAAACCATAGCTCCTCTAGACCTCCTATCAAAGGTCCCATCTATTACCGATGGGGCAAATGTGGTTTTAGCAGTTGGTGAAGCCTTGGACTGATCTGTGAGAGAGAAGGATTTTCCAGATCCAGATTTTGATTGATTGTACAACAACAGAGTTAAAGGTTTTATAGAGGTGAAACTGACAGACGCCTCCTCCATAGTTATCCATCCATAGTCAGATCAGATGATATCATTACCATTACCAAACCAATATAGCTAAATTCTAATGTTAATGATAATACAGAAAGTTTGATGGACTGTACGTAGTACTGCCGTACGTCACATCAGTTAACACTGCAACAACCAACCAAACATTCATCTTTTATTGTCAAAATGAAGTTGGGTGACTATAAAGGACCATGTTTGAACCAGCAGCGTTAGACATGTGTCCCTGTCTGTGAAAACTACTAGGCTAATATCAGGCAGACTCTTTTAATTATTTTAACCGACCTTCTTTGTCCTCCATCATAATTAATGTAAATAATAAATAGTACAACATAAACATTAGAATTAAAAAAAACAACATATACTTCAAATTTCAGGGGGCTGATGTGGGCTAACAGTGTGATAGGAGGGACATTTCCTATGAAATGTCATTTCATTAAAAAGACAGACTGCCTCAACAAAGTCACTACTGCAAACACTGGTGGTGAATCACATCACAAAATGCCAAAAATGAGCTGTTTCCAGTCTCTCAAATATGAGGATGTGCTGCTTTTTTTGTTTCAAATGATTGTAAATGGAACATTTTGGATTGTTGGTTAGATAAAATAAGCGATTATAATATCTTGTGATGGGAATTCGTTAGAAACGCTGACATTTTTAGACTGAATTGATAATTTATTGATGATGAAATAACCCCTGTGGAGTGACGGCATTCTTGGCATGGCTTTCGTAGTAGTACACTGCCTGCAGAAACACACACAGTCCGGTTTGACTGTGTTCCAACTGTTGCTGTAATAGATGACAAAAACAAACTGACTGAGGCCGACTGTGGGAATGCCCCTTTGAAACCACGTGCACGCTCCCTCCGTGTTGCTCTCCCAGAGCCAAGCGAACAGTAAATCCATTGTGCCATTTTAGGGCTCTCACAGCTAGAAGACCTAATTCAGCTAATAATAAGGTCTGAGCTAACAAGCTGCATGAAACAGATACAGAGCAGACGGCAGACATTGTTCTCACACATGTGATTCTCATTTCAATCAACATTACAACCTTATCTGTACGCATGGTTGACATGCTTATTGCACAGATGTTTTTTTTTGTCTGCCTGTAATGCAATAAAAAAGTGGTCAAATGTGGAAAATGTTTGGCGAGATTGGATATAATATACTAACATAATCATGGATGCATCGTCTTTGTACTCTGCTTAAAGGCACATTGCAAACAAATCAAGTTTTCTAACCTTCACAGTTCCACCTGGCGAAGAGAATGATCAAAACAGAGACTGAAAATGAAAAGTATGGATCGCAGTCGGTCTAAGATGACTCATGTACTAGAGACTCCCCAAAGCTGTATTCAAATAGTGTAATAATAAGAGCTACTAATACTGTATGTACTGTAAACATGCGTTGTAGAAAGAAGCATACAGTGTGGATGACAAATGAAATGTGTTGGCAGTGTAAATTAGGGCTGCACAATATATATCGTTTCAGCATCAACACTGTGCTGTGCGCATGCGCAACAGTCACATCCAGTACCAGTAAAGTACTTCATTCGATGCCCATCATGTGAATGGGAGTTGTGTCTGTTGTGTCCCACTTGTTAGCTCACAGAACTACCATTCGGACCATTTCCGTCTCCCAAAAATTCCCGTTCCATCTAAAAACTACAAGAAAAACGTATTTTTACCTACATAACTATGTCAACGAGCACTGGAGCAACATGCATGGTGCAGCTGTCAACCACAAGGCTGGTGCTGGTTCCCGCCTCCTGCTGTCACAGTGTCCTTCAGTCCACTGATCACTAAGTTGCTCCAGGGTGCTTTACATCAGCCCTCTGCTTCTAAATACTCAGGATGAGACAAATGTAATAAAGGTTGAGCTTATGTTAGGTTAGGTTCAGCGGTGACTCTGCGACACTGTAGCTGGCCATGCTTTGAAGCTTTGACCCTTGTAGTGTGAACATAGCATAAGACCACGTTCAAGAAAAGACTGCATTGAAGTATGCACCGTTATCCCCATTTCACTGACTCTCAGTGTGTACGTACATGTGTGGGCAGACAATAAACTTAGACTGAGCTCAAAAAGCAACCTGACTTTACCCAGCGTACATCCTGTTTTGTGGACAGCCTTCGCTCTCTGTCCCTCACTTACACATGGTCTTTTGAAGTTAATGACTTCCTCTGGTGGAGTGGTTTTCCTTCAAGAACTGGACAAACCGCCAATTAACACGCACAAACTCAAACACTTTGACAAATGCCTTTAACTGACAGCTACGAAGCCTGGAGCATTTCTTTTTAGTCGTGAGGGTGTAAAATAAAGGAGGAACCTTTAGAGCTATGTTGGTTGTAGGTGTAAATCACCAAGCAGCCGTCACTTCTAAATCTGCATAATTACACTGTGGAGTACGCAAATAGTTTCACTTTTGTGCAGCTTTTACCAGCAGATGTGTCCAAGGAGATCTTGGAGAAACTGCTACATGCTGAAATCTACACTCGTTTGTCAGTTTTAGAGGTGTTTCTATTTTGCACACTGTATTTATATCAATCAGGGAATATTAAATATTAAAAATAACATTCAGTATAATGCTATACAATTCAACAGCATGGCAAACTGCAGCCTCCAAAATTAGCATGAAGTTGAATCAACATTTTTGACACAATCTGAATATTAGAACGTGACGGGAAGATTTATTGCAGTGTTGTTGAATTAGTCTGTGGCTGTTTGCGAAACCACTCACTACATACTGCTGATGAACGCAGTATGCTGTATGGACTGATCTCCCTCCAGATGTTACAGTGGTATATTGTCTCAGCGGGAGGCAGCCCTCGCTCCTCCTCCTCCTCCTCCCATCACCACTCTGTGAGCATCAGTGCCCGGCTACGCCCATGTGTGAACGTGGAGCTTTCCAATTCAAAAGGCAGATAAACACAGGTTCCAGTTCATTTCTAATGCACATTTATGTTGTGATATTCAAACAAATTATCCATCGTCAAGGAAATAATAGTCCTCGTCTCTGAGGAGAAAATGCTCGATTCATCGTAGAGTATCTAAACATTCAAAATCTACACAGTTGATTTCTCGCCTCAAAAATGTTCAGAAGTGAATTTAGTGATGAAATAACTTTGAAAAATAGAAAAACAACGAGCCATTTTGGCTGCTGTTGTGGGTGTAACCGTAGCCTGTAGCGCTCCAGTGCATTGCATTGTGGGATATGGTAGGCGAGGTCGACTGGACCGATGCATACTGGGGATTTTTTCAGAATCGGTGCGTCATCCAGGTGTTTTTGGCATGCTGGAGAATTTGCTTTTGTTTATATACAGCATACTACATTTTGGCCAAATCAGTACGTACTGCTAGTATAGTATGAGGTTTCTGTATTTGTTTTAGCTGGATGGACCTAAATAAACTACTGAGTGTGGACATGACACAATATGTTATCTAGAGGTGTAAAAACTACATTTAAGATAAGATAAGAGATAAGATGAACCTTTATTAATCCCCGGAGGGAAATTCAGAGAGAGACAGTAACATTTAACATTTCAGTAACATTTAACCCAGATTTGAAAGACGCTTCAACATATCAGTTGTAAATCACCCAATCGGTGGTTCTTCACCAGCCTCTGCTTTGTGGAATGATGGTGGCATTGCTAGGAGGTGTAGTACATAACTCTAATAATCCTGAGGATTCTGACCAGTGGTTTTCAAAATGTAGGGATTCTTCCTTTTTAAAGGGGAGATTTTCCTCATTACCATCACCCATATGCTCGCTCATGGGGGGAGTATCAGTCTAGACCTGCTCTATATGAAAAGTGGGATTTAGTGCTATATACAGTAGATAAAAATTGACTTGTCTTGTCTTGAGGCAACACGTGAAGAGAGAATTTTAAAATTTCTCTCTATGATATCCAGATCATCAATATATCGTCAACTATTGTCTATCTAAAGATACAGAGGAGTAATGTCTACCCGACTCTGTGATATCAGCATTAATATATCATCATTAACTATTGTCTATAGATATAGAGGAGTAATGTCTACCTGACTCTGTGATATCAGCATTAATATATCATCATTAACTATTGTCTATAGATATAGAGGAGTAATGTCTACCTGAGTCTATGATATCAGCATTAATATATCATCATTAACTATTGTCTATAGATATAGAGGAGTAATGTCTACCTGAGTCTATGATATCAGCATTAATATATCATCATTAACTATTGTCTATAGATAAAGAGGAGTAATGTCTACCTGAGTCTATGATATCAGTATTAATATATCATCATTAACTATTGTCTATAGATATAGAGGAGTAATGTCTACCTGAGTCTATGATATCAGCATTAATATATCATCAACTATTGTCTATAGATATAGAGGAGTAATGTCTACCTGAGTCTATGATATCAGCATTAATATATCATCATTAACTATTGTCTATAGATATAGAGGAGTAATGTCTACCTGAACAGAGAATGAAGTCTCTCTTTATGTGTGTTGTACACCTCTGTGCTTTGTTGACGTAGTCAGGCCGGCCCTGCTTGCCTTTAAAGGCATGCTAGTGCATCTGAGCATGCACATCTGGCTAGTTCACAGCTGCCGGTCTGCACTGCTTTAATACAGCGGTCTGAAGACGCCATCCTGACCAACAGCGTCTCTGCGGACGCTAACGTTGTTAGCTCTGTCAGAACTTTTGCCGCTGTTAGCCCCAGCTGTGAGCCACCGACTCAGCTGTCGCCATGTTGAGAGCCATGCTGAGGCAATAGAAATGCTCCCAGTCTCGCACCTTTAAGAGAGAAACTGAAGGACATCAGAAGTCTGACCAGTAATTATTTTAGAAGTACGCAGCACTTAAGATATTCTCTAAGGAAAGACTTCAAACTGTCAACTGACTGACAGAAGCATTTTGATAAAATTGATAAAATGTTATATATTAGTATACATTATTTTTGTCTGTGGTCAAACCCATTGGACTAGTCATTAGCTGTAAGTACACATGGGTGGAACCTTAAGAAAACATCCTGAATTTGGATCACTGTTATTATCAGGCCTCCCGAGTGCTACCTGGCCTGACCTCTGACTCAGCCGAACACACACTTAGTGTGCGTGTCCATGCAGTGGCGTTTCGTAGAGTGACTCATGCAGGATCTTTTACTAATAACAGAGCTGTTGTAGTAATCATATATTGCACAGACCAAAAGAGCTGTTTAGGCCTTTGCTGACCTCCTATCTTTAAACTAAAGTGTGTTTGGGATGAAGTGAAGCTTTGTCATTGGTGGGTTGGTTGCTGTTATTTTCAGGACTGGTCCTGGGCAGCTGTTGCTGTTGAAATGACCTTACTTAGTCCCCTCCCTGGAAGGCTTTTGCTTTGAAAAGCAGTAACAGGAAATATTGAGCTGCATTAACTAGAACTTAACATCACACAGTTTGTGCTCATTCTCTCTCGTTCTCGTTCTACAGCATTGCTCTCTCCTTATGATGCTTGTTAACAGTGTTATCAGTTATCTCTTGGTCGTTAAGACCAGGAAAAACCCTGCTCATCTTGTTGGATCATTTCTTCGCTCTTTTCAGTTTCCTCATTCCCGCTGCCGTGTCTGATTTAAGACGTTTTTTGACCCGATGCGTCAGTCGCAGTGACCGTCTGACTGCGTCCTCCTCTCCGCCTCTGGTGGTGTCACCCATGCAGACGGGTGAGGTGACAGAGATTATTAAAGGATTACTCGGCCTGCTGGAGCAAAGCCATGGCAACAGATAGGGAGAGAATTACATACAGTATTTACATGAATCCTTATGTAACAAATGCACAAGAGGGTGAACCTTGTTTTGTCACCACTGCTGTGCATGTGTATTATAGATCATGAAATTATGAATTTCAAGGTTTATTAAATCCCAAGATACCAATTTTTTGTTTGAACTCTTTGAGGGTGGACTAAACAACTCTGGAAATCTTATCACAGCATCACTTTCTTGGTGTCAGTACTTGTAAGTTGAATGGTAGACTACCCAGTACACACTACAGTCCGTTATGTGTTGGTCCATGTAGTTGGATGAGGTCATGCTAAAGCAGAGCTACGACCAACTTTTGTGTTGCGGTACGATTGCCGTTTTATTTCAGCCTTTTCTGGGGTTGTCTGAGGCGGCAACAGCTGCACTGACAGAGGTCTGAGGAACAACACTAATCTGTAGAGACATTCACAATCTCCCTGGTTTCAAATAAAGTCTTAGGGTGGTGTACCAGACACACATACCACATACTACATACTACATACTACAGCTGCTCTGGTAATGTCCAAACAGACACACACAGACAGTCCACTCACTTTTGCTCCTGTTCAAAGTTTAAAAATAATCTTTACCGCCAGTAAATGACTCCAGAATGTGACTAGTAGTCGTGGGTTTATAACACCACTAGTTTCTTTACACATAAATGCAAGTGATCTTTCGGAGGTTGTAGCGGGCTCAGTTTTTACGCTGAAGTGAAGATACTGCTATCATATAAATCAAGAAAACCAAATGAAACCATGTTGTCCTGGCTTGTTGCAAATGAGGTTAAATAACACTCCAAAGTTTTTGGCAAGGAAAAACTGTCATGGCCATTTTCAAATGGGTTCTATGGGTTCTTTGGGTACCCACTAGGGATGTGACGGTGAGAACATTTTCTCACCGGTTACCGGCTTTTCGGTTTGGCTCGGTACATTTATGGAACAACAAGGAGGCCAATTTACAATATCAATTTGAACATGCTTTTCATTTTTTGGTAAAACAAGTCAACAGCTGTTTGTCTTCACAACAGCAGACTAACATCAGGAACAAAACTCTTCTTCATTGTCACATCTTATGGCTGCTATGACTTCTTCATATCATCATATTGCTGAGTGAAGTTTATAAAGATTGAAGAACACAAACATCAGTCAGTATCAGTCCTTCCTCCTGAGGAGGAGCTGCTTTGTCTCAACCAGCTTTAGTTTACTACTAAGATACATGACAAACTAACCTAAACAGTCAGACTACAGAGTCTACTGCCAGCTTTAGTTTACTACTAAGATACATGACAAACTAACCGAGACAGACTACAGAGCCTACTGCCAGCTTTAGTTTACTACTAAGATACATGACAAACTAACCTAAACAGTTGGACTACAGAGTCTACTGCCAGCTTTAGTTTCAGCTTGTGTAGCCAAGGGTTACGTTGCTACTAAACTTTATGAAGATAATATTTTAATAACACAGAGGCTCTGTAGTTCAGACCCTTGTCAGTAACAGATCATCATCTCCCTTCACAATAAAGTCCCTGAACACAACCACTGATCACTGTGACTAGAAGGAACTGAAGTTATTTACTTACATGTTTACCGTTCGCTGTTAGCCAGTGAGCTAACATGCAGTGACAAGCTAATAGCTGTGGTAGTGTAAACATTGTGGCGGTGTAGAGAGACATGCGCAGTAAAATCTGGTCTGTTCTTGTCGAAAATTATCCAATCACAATATACGACCTCAGCTTCAGTTACACTGTGCATGTGTGATGCCTCATATTCCTGTCTGCCGTGTCCCAGCCTCTTTCCACAGGCCTTGATTTCTAGTGTGACAATAAATGGGACAAAAAAAAATACACAATCGGCCTCATCACCAATTTCAAATGACCCGAATGATGAAGAAGAAGAAGAAGAAGAAGAAGATCAACCTTTATTAGTCCCACAGTGGGGAAATTCAATTCACACTCTGTTTAACTTATACGTGGTACATGCACACAAACACACACACACATGCAGTAATGGAGAGGTGTCAGAGTGAGGGGCCTGCTCCAGACAAGCGCCCCGAGCAGTTGGGGGTTTGGTGCCTTGCTCAGGGGCACCTCGGCAGTGCCCAAGAGGTAAACTGGCACCTCTCCAGCTACCAGTTCACACTCAGTTTTTGGTCCATGTCGGGACTTGAACCGGTGACCCTCCGGTTCCCAAGCCAACTCCCTACAGACTGAGCTACTGCCGCCCCACAAATACACAAACCGAACTGTGGCTAGCGAACTGAACAGTTCCCATCCCTAATACTGATACATGCATCAGATTTGACCTCTGCATTTATCCCATCCAGCTTCAGCCACCCCAGAACAGCTAAACCCTAACCCTAACCCTATTGAGGAGAATTCAGGTAGAGCAGCATTTCTGGTAGGGCATCCTCCGTGATCCGCCGATAATCCACCTCTTTGCCTGTTTTTGGATTAACCAGGGTTTAGCCAAGATGGGGACGGCCAGAGCCACCCACTTTCAGCTTCACAAGTGCTCCTCAGAAACATATGCATGACATCACACTTTGCATTTATAAATCTCCAGATAATCGATAGGCGAAGACCTCCAATTGTCTGGTGTTCTAAGACGAGGATCTGCTTAGTTCAATCCATTAGAAGTGACTGAAGTTGAAGGAGATCAGTCAACTGCGTGCACAGCCCTGCCTGCATAACTGCAGATGTACTACATATGTTGATGATGATGATAATAATAATAAAATAATGACTTGACTGCTAGCATTCTTGTAGACTCTAGACTGAAGCCACTCTCTCTGGTTACCCCAGTCTTGGTCTGAGGCTTGTGTAACATTATCATCAGGTTGTGGTCACAGATTAAACCATCAATATGGCATCTGCTCTGTGTCTCTCTATACCTGCCCATACAGCAGCTTAACCTTCCATGAAGGGTTAACCTAATGACACAGTTTCCCTGTGCACAGCCGGCTCCCAGGTACAATCGGCAGCACTCTCCAATAGCAGGGCTTCTTTTATGCAATGCAGCTACCTTGTGTCATCAGAGCTTCATGTACAGACTCTGATGTTCTGATTAGGTGACGTTTACATGACCAGTGTAAACTGCACAAGCATAATATTTTAACTTCCACAGTTAAATTTAGGCACATGAAACGTTCAGTACAACCTCCAGAAAGGTTTTGATCTGTTTCAAATATTCACGTTTAATAACATGTTTAAGATTCAGTAGGAAGTAAAAATGCCACATTTGATACGTGGCCAACCTAACTGGAAGACATAACTGAAATCCTTCAGTCTATTTATTAGTGTAGAGGTAATTTTCAGTACGGTTATGGTGTGACTCTGAGGTATATTAGACCGGCTACAAACTAGTAATTAGCCTGCTGCACTCCAGTGACAGTTAAGCTGCTTATTGGCCAGCTGGAGATTAACCAGAAAGTCCCCACTTCACAGGGGTCCACACACACACACACACACACACACACACACACACACACACACACACACACACACACTCAGTCATGTGATGCTTAGTGAAGTAGGAACAGTCTTTCAGCTCATTACCAAGTTCATTCTCTTTCAGCAGGATGAACCATTGAAATGGTTTGTTTCGTCAACTAGTACAGGACAGTTCAGGGTTTGTCCCTGACTGCCTGAATCTAAAGAGTGAAAGAGAGTGAGGCTGCACGGTATAAGACGGAGGAAAGTGTTACTGGAGAACATGAGCTGATGGAGCTGACCATTCCCAACTCTTGTTTTGAGAGTTTGCACAAACAGCACATCCTGCTGTTGCTTCACAATAAAGGTCTTCCAGCAAAGAAAACAGTATTACACTTATTTGGTGCAAATAAGTGGTCAGAAACTGGTTCATGCACAGAGTTCAGTTGACTTTCTAGAAGAGCATGTTCATACATACAGTATGTCCGTCTGTCTGTCTGTGGACAGATTTTGTCACTGCGATATTGTCACAACTGGCACAAGTATAGTATAGTGTGGTATAGTATAGTATGGTATAGTATAGTGTGGTATAGTATAGTATAGTGTGGTATAGTATAGTGTGGTATAGTATAGTATAGTGTGGTATAGTATAGTATGGTATAGTATAGTGTGGTATAGTATAGTATGGTATAGTATAGTGTGGTATAGTATAGTATAGTGTGGTATAGTATAGTGTGGTATAGTATAGTATAGTGTGGTATAGTATAGTATGGTATAGTATAGTGTGGTATAGTATAGTATAGTATGGTATAGTATAGTATGGTATAGTATTGTATAGTGCGGTATAGTATAGTGCGGTATAGTATAGTGTGGTATAGTATAGTATAGTGTGGTATAGTATAGTGTGGCATAGTATAGTGTGGTATAGTGTAGTACAGTATAGTATGGTACAGTATAGTATAGTGTAGTATGGTATAGTATAGACCTTTTTCACAGCAGCCATTTTGACACAGGTGTAATTAATAACATTAATTATGGCCCTGTTCCATTTAGGTGGGCCAGGGCCCTGTATTGTGCATGCTGGCTCACTGTAAAGGATGCAATGGGACCAGCATTAATTTGATCAATTACACCTTTGTTGACCCTGCTGTGATATAAATGGCTGCTGTGAAAAGTGCCTATTATAGTACAGAATAATAAGGAAAAATGTATCATCGCAGACTTATGGGACACAGCTGTGCCGTCTATGGTTTGGATCAGATGTGGGCCTTTGTTGCCCGTTTCTCCCCTCATATCTTGTCATTTGTCTATATTATCACTATCATTATTAAACTGATTAATCAGGCAGATTATTTGACATTTTTCATAATCGCATCGGCCGATGTCTGAGCATATTAAGCCGATTATCAAACAGGTGCATCAGCAGGCAGCCCAGTGTTGTTGCTGTAGACCAGGTGTGACTCCGCCCCCCTTGTGTCAATCAAACTGCTGTTCTACCAGCAGACCTCAGCAGTGGTGACAACTTTCCAGACCCCTCTAGCAGTACTTTTTTCAAAAAAGCGACTAGTAACAAATCTAGTGACTTTTTCTGGTGTTATTGGAGACTTTTGGAGACTCTGGTGTGAAAACAGGTATCGTTCTTCCTCTTGTCAACGAGCAGCAGGTGCTACCGTGCCTCTTAGAGCCGGCTCTTTGAAGGGAACGACGGGAGCCGGCTCCTTATTGGGAGCCATGTTTTTTTTTCTCTCTCTCTCCCACTTTTTTAAACTCGCAGCAGCAGCAGTAGCGCATGAACACACACACAGAGAGAGAGAGAGAGAGAGAGAGAGAGAGAGAGAGAGAGAGAGAGAGAGAGAGAGAGAGAGAGAGAGAGAGAGAGAGAGAGAGAGAGAGAGAGAGAGAGAGAGAGAGAGAGAGAGAGAGAGAGAGAGAGAGAGAACAAGAAGAGACAACATGGACACATTAGGAAGGTATAGTAAAGAAAATGAGTGACTCCAGGACCATTTCAATTTTATTGACAATACAAAGGAAGAGTGTAGAGTCTGCAGGAATATCATATAGAGCCACAAACAACCTGCACAGGCAAACAACCTGAGAACTGTCCACCCATCGGTGCAATGGGAAGATAAAACAGTCAGTTGAGTGTGATATTAATGAAGGATATTAATGCCAGTGTGTCTACTGCAACTGTTGCTGCTGCTGCTGCAGTAGTAGTAGTAGTAGTAGTATCTACAGCATCATGCTGTTCACCACCACAACCACCTAAACCAACCCAGAGCTCTATAACACAGTTTGTGCAGAAGTCTGTGACCCCAGAAAGACAAAACTCAGTTGATGAAGAACTGGCAAAAATGATTGCACTTGATTTCCATCCATTTTTCAGCTGTGGATGATAAAGGATTCAGGAAGTTTATCAATGCACTGAATCGTATGTATGCAATTCCAAGCAGGAAAACAAAAAAATCATCCCAGGCCTATATGACAGAGAACTTCATCCACTGCAAGAGGGTTAAAAACTCCACAGCAGCATCCTTCTGGTCAGTTATGTGTCACTTTATTGAAAATGATAAAACGGTGTTTTGTCTTCTGGATGGTTTTGAGTTCAGCGACAGACACACTTCTGAGAACTGAGCAGAAGAGCTGCTCAAAGAGGCCAAAGAGTGGGATGCTGTGTTTTCGACAATGCAGCTAACATAACAATTACATTAGTAATTCATTTTGTGCATAATTTTATATTGTTGTTAATAATAAATTAATTAAAGCAACAAAATAACCTGAAGAGCCGCTTGGGAGCCGAAAGAGCCGGTTCTCTGAAAAGAGCCGGAATTCCCATCACTACACAGCAGAACTGTGGATACCTTCAGCAACCTGAATTTCCCTCCGGGGATTAATAAAGGTTCATCTTATCTTATCTTATCTTATCTAGCTGGCTGCTAGATAAGCTCATCGTGTCTCAGTATAAACTGGACACTATGGTACAGAGAGGAGTGGGAATCAAACCCTGAACTAAAAAACCCTCAGTAACTCCTCTGTGATATATGCTGCACTAAGTGCACTAAAACTTCATATTTTCATCCAATAGTTTGTTTGACAAAGTTAAGTTTTTTTGATTACCTGTTTCATGTATTTGATATGTAGTTTATACATTATTTATATTTAAAATATATAAGTGCACTGCAGTGCAGACACAAACTGTAGATTGGAGAGACAGACCATCGGTGGTGTTCAAGAAATGTTTATTGAAGTTCACCATATATCAGCCATCGGCTATCCTAATTCTGTAAAAAAAAAAAAAAAAAAAAAAAAAATTGGCATCAGCCATAGAAAAAACCCATATTAGTCAACCTCTGTTGCCTGTGTGCCTCACAATGGGGAAATGACACTTGGACAAGCAACACACATGTTAGATTTTAGCTTTAATGTTTGTACAAGTTGCTTTCCAGTTTGCACTTGGAAACAAGATAAATGATTTTAAAGATGAGGGCTAGCCAGTCAGTAACTATATCATCTAACTCAGGTCAGTAAAGAGCCCCGACTGTTAACTTCAACTCTGATATGAAAACACCCTGGACTGGCTCCAACACAGTATGTAACACTAGGTTACTAATGTAGATATAGTGTCATAAACCAGAACATAAACAGACAGTTTAAGGCATTTTTTTACAGAGTTGTTCATATATTTTTGAGGTTTTCTAAATGCTAAAAAATGACAAAACCCTCAGAAGTATTTCTCTTACTAGAATCCCATTCATCTTTTTACTATATTATTCATAGTATATTATTCATCTGTACTGTGCTGCTGCTATGACACCCGAATTTCCCTCCGGGGATAATAAAGGTTCATCTTGTCTTATCTTATCGCGACAGCGTAGTATGTGGTGAAATCCAAAGACAAACCTGCTGTGACTAGTTGTGGTTACTAAGCTATGGCGGGACAGAGAAGTGGTTCAGCAAATGTTAAATATATTGGGCGTATTTGATGACTTCTGGTTATGTTGCGTAGTGCCACACTTTCTACAATAATGACATGTAATGTGTAGGTTGTAACAGCTGCAGGAGATCAGCTGGTTTTTCAACCCAGGGCACCAGCGTCTACGTGTGAAATTCTAACAGTATGAAGCAGGACATTGTGGAGCTCTGTTAACGTTCCCTGGATGAGGTTATTTTTATCCAAGCAATAGGAAACAGGTCATAGACAACCAGATAGGAAGGCTTTCACACTTATTGATTCTCTGCTGAAGAAATAGTTTGGCACAAAAGAACTGTTCTTTTTCAAAATGTCAAACCTTTGACATGTTTAAGCTCCACTCATTTTAAACATGTAGATGAGTTTACTTGTCAGCAGCGATGCAGCGAGCTGATACATCAGCTTGAAACTGACGGTGATACTGACCACATCACGTGGATCAGTTACAAGTCTGAAGCAGCAAATCCACATTAAATACAGTTTCTTTGTTAGTGTCAATAGCTTTTTTCCATTAAATTGTCAAGCGAATTTTAAGCAAACTCTTGAAATGTCGCAAAATGAGGAAAGGAAAAACAATGTTCATCGAATGTTGAGTGAATAAACACGCTAGTTTTGGCAGAAGTTGGCGCTATAGGCAATGTATGGCTGTTGTGAAACAGAAATAAGACAAGTAGGCTTGGCCATCTACAAGAGAAAAATGGAGATGGATTTGTTTTCACTGGAGTTTAAATTGCTCTTTCACATCAGCTAGTATTGGTCATGTTTCATGTTGTCTGGACACCAAGCGTATTCACACATTACGACAATATCCAAGATGACGCAGTCAGTGGAAACAGCTGATCAGTCATGTGAGCTAAGTGTTTGCTACAAAAGGCACAATCCATGTTACACATCAACTCCTTCTGACAAGGGTAAAAACCACCTCAAGTCAGCGTGTAAACTTTTTTCACTATGGAGTAAGTTTTATTGACTTGCTGTTTCCATACAGCTTTTCTAATGCGATACTTCATTATAGGCATTAACATACAGTATGTGAACAGAAACGTGGCTAATATGAAATGTGGTGTTTTTCTTTCTGTTGCATCCATTCAGTCATGAGGAGCGGCTGACTCAGTTTGTAGTCCTGCAGCAGTCCCTGTCCTCACATCACCTTACATAAGAGCGATTCCAGATAGTTCTCACCGGAAGGTGGAGAGATTTAAATTTGAGGAAAATGATGGTGTCAGACTGGTATTTGTTATCAGCAGATAGAGTTGATGTGTGCAGCAGCTCATCACATAATAACTGCACAAAATGCAATCATTTAAATGTAATAAAAGCTCACTATTTCATAATCAGCACATAAAACCTTGAGTGCATAACATAATAAGTTACTACATTATGAGAACATTATATTTAAACTTTTAAAAAAAGGTTGAATAATGTAATAAATTCAGTGCATAATGTAGTAATATTAAAATGAGTACTCTCCTTGTCTTCTTAAAGCAAAGCAACCCTCTAGTTTTACATGATACAAGCAACTGGACTTTGTTTGGTCAAGAGGACATTTTCATCAGTCAGTCCAGAACATCCAGAACCGTAGACAACCTCATGCTGGCCTCAGTGCAGGCCCACATGCAGATCCTGATCCCTCATGTTAGCCCTTATACAGGCCCTAGCATCAGCAGTCATGCTGACCCTGACACTCTCTCAGTTGCTAGCCCTAACTTAAGATAAGATAAGATATTCCTTAATTAGTCCCACAGTGGGACAAGAACTTCACCACATACCACACACTGCGGCCTGGGCTCTTCCTCCGTCCCGCTGCAACTGAATCCAAATTTGAGTCATATTTCCTTGATTTACGCCGTTTGCAGCTATCAGGTGCTGTGGAAACTTCACTGGCGCTGCTATAGTAGCTGCTAGCACTTCACTGTCATCCACTTCAGTTTCCACAGGGCTGCTCGAAATATTCTCTTCCTGATCTGCACTTCTGTTCCTAATTGTTCCCTTTAGAGCCACGATTGCAGTGTTTTTGAAGCCTTCGTCATTATTAGTGTAGCTAGCTCCGCTACAAACTACCAGCCCACTACGTAGCTGCAGCTACATGACCAGGGCCATGGAAAGGAGGTGTATACTAGTGGACACGAGTTACACCGTGCATGTAGGGGTGTGACGATACACTCGACTCACGATACGATACACGATATTGGGTTCACGATCTTGATATGATTCGAAATAATAATGAAATTTTAACAAAACTCGAATAATCAAAATCTAACTGAAAAAGTAGCATTTTCTTCAAAGCACAATAAATACCACAATAACCAAAAATTATTTTTAGTCTATTAATTTTAGTGCAAACTATAATGTGACAAAGTATGAAAATAAAAGTCCCAATACTCAAAGTGAAAACAGCATATTCTTGAAGTATGTTAGCTTGTCACAGAGCTAAGAATGTAAGCTACACGCCGAGCCCAAGAGATAGACATGCTCTTTTTCAGGAATTTCAGCATATCCACATTTTCAGGAAGCCGTTGGGATCTTTGGGCATTAATTATGTCCCCTGCTGTTGAAAAAACACGTTCACTCAGAACGGAGGTAGCAGGGATGCAAAGGTCTGCTTTTACAAGTGGAGACAGCAAAGGATACAGAACAGTTTTCTGTCCACCATTTCAAAGGGCAGCTAGTGAACGGGAGAGTGTTATCTCAGTTTCTCTAGGCCTCTCCCTCTGGTGGACTGTCCTGCTGGCTCAGTAAATGAGTCCCTAAGCAGATCTTCGAGTGCCGTCTTCCTCTTGAAAGGAGGTTCTTCCACTTCTAGCTCAGCTCCTTGAACCCCTTGTCCTCCATGTGTGGCATCTCCACCTGTTGTTACTCTTCAGTTTCCTCAGCTGTGGTCTACAAACAGCAGAAACTGGCTTGAACCTTTAGATACACCTATAAGACACACCTATAAGCATCAAAGTGCACTCAGAATGAGGAAAGAAATTTAAATACCTCATTTTCCTGCAACTGTTTTGGCCTTCTGCTGCGCTCTGAAGAAGACGCCGTTGGTCGGGAATCTGTGGTCCAGCGCTATGCTGTCCAGCAGATATGTATCTCCACTGTACCTGTCTGACAGATTATTGAGGATTGTGCTTTATGTGTTGGCCACGGTGATGGAATCGTCATCTTTTGGTGCCATACTCTGTTTGATCATGGTCTTCAGTGGCACAATGAGAGCCCTGTGGTGGCTGTTTTCAGGGGCTCAAGCAGTCTCTCTAGGTCTTCAGCATCCGTGATATCGCTGCTAATCAGAGTATCAGTGTCTCAGGCGTTTCGTCGTATCTCTGAGCTGGTCAGAGCTGCTGCTGCTGCTGATTGTTGCTCCAGATAATGATCGAGCATCTCCAAGGTGCTCTTCCACCGAGTGGTAACTTCCGTGATCAGCCCATGCATCAGCAGTTGTAGTAGCTTCTGCTCGGAGGTTAGCACCACTGTAGCTGGGAACTCAGGTGGAAAAATGCGGTCGCGCGACCTGCCCGAGCAGACGACTGACAAGCGCTACACCGACGCCAGCTTGGGTAGCCAGATTTATTGTATGTGCAAAGCGGCTCCGATCCTGCCTCGCTCACAGCACATCCATATTACGTGCATTGTCAGTCACAATATTGATGCTATGGTTTGCTCTTTCAAGCTCCCACTCACTGACAGCTTCTGGTAAAACTTCGTCTATGTTTAGTTGTAGTAGCTGTGTGGGACTCAAACAGTGGGTGTGGAGCAGGACACTTTCCATTTCCTCGCCTGTAATCGTCATGTAGCTCTGGGAACTGCTTGACGTCCAACCATTGGTGGTTACTGCAATGCTTTCTGCCTCTCTCAGGGCCTGTACAATGCCGGCCTTCGTCTCTTTATACAGGGTTGGGACTACTGTGTGAGTGAAATGAGCATGTGACAGGATGGAGTATTTGGGCTCCAACGTATGAAATAGTCGCCGAAATCCTTTATTTTTAGATCAGTGCTTGTATGACCACATGTATCAATTATGCATCGGCATTATGACGCGATACAGTTGGTCGTCAGGACGACGCGTATCGTCACACTTTTATGTCGTCACACCCCTATGTGCATGTATTATAAACAGTTCAACAGAGATTTCCCCACGTACCCCCTGAGGACCAATGGTATATAATATTTTATGTTTTCTTCAGTGTGTTATCACCTGAAACTAAGAATCTGTGTTTCTGTTACCTTACCATGAGCCTGGTTTATCTACATCCGGAGTGGGTCCTCTTCACAGAGCCGGCCGCCATGTTTCTACAGTAGCACAGAACTGACAACTGTTGTGTTTCTGGCTGTAATGTAATATAAGAAGGGTTCCTATACTCCAAAATAAGTACTGAATAACTGGAATAATTATGTACCGAACAATATTTTCACATGTTAAGACTCACCTGTGTATTAAATTCATTATCATGTCTGTAAAGGTTCTCATTTGTCCAAGTCTCTGGATATCTAGTCGCCCCACATCCAAGAGGCTTCATCAATATGGAACTGATTGATGAAAATGTCCTCCAGACCAAACAAAGACAAAGTCCAGTTGCTTTAAATTAACTACTTCACTAGTGTCATGTAAAACTAGAGGGTTCCTGTGCTTTAAGAAGACAACAAGAGTACTTTTTTTTTTTGATTATTACATTATATGCTGATGTCATTACATTAGTAAACATGTTTTTGCTAAGTTTATGAAGTAATAATATTCTCATAATGTCATAACTTATTACATTATGAACAAAAGGGTTATTACATTATGCACTCAATGTTTTATTATATTATATTGTATTATATTTATATTTTATTTTATATTTTATGTGCTGATACATACATTAGGAGCTTTTATTACATTCAAATTATTACATTATGCACAGTTATGTTATGCTTAGTTATTATGTTATGTGCAGTTATTATGTTATGCCCAGTTATTATGGCCTCTGCTGCATCAACCAGTACTAATACTAGGCAGGAGAAAGGTTTTACACATGAACTTGAAAAGGAATACAGGACTTACAGAGTGGATGGATGAAAGGTCAATGAATTGACTACTCTGACTTATAAATCTGTGTGTGTGTGTGTGTGTGTGTGTGTGTGTGTGTGTGTGTGTGTGTGTGTGTGTGTGTGTGGTAATGTGGACAGTTAATGTTTTTTCTCAGTCTCAGGCTGTGCCAGCCTCCATGAATCTTCACTGAAGTTTCCCTTACTGCTGCAGTTTGGCCTCTTTCTTCCTTACTCTCTCGCTGACTGTTGCCAGCATGTACTGTAGTGTACATATCAAAATTTCGACATTTGTGTCCATCCAGTAACGTGTAATAACTGTTGAAGCCAAGGTAAGCAAAAGGCTGCTTTCTTCTGCCAATGATTTAAAGGAGATACTGTAAACCTGTGATCTTTGTACATAACCAGGCAAGAAATGCAGCTTCATCATACAGTATAAATCACTATCTGTCCTCATCCTACAGAGACCTTAACGGATCCTAAGAAAATAAAAAGTAGGGTGTAATTGAACAATTTTTTGGTTTCATCATGTGTCTTGCAGAGATAAGCATGTTTTTTCTCTTTCTCCTGAACGACTGAGATACTGAGAAAATACATTTAATACATTAGTGAACTATGAAATAGAAACTTGAAAGCTGCTTCCAAAGACAGCCCGTCACAGTCATCATTGAATAAACTTATGTATTTATGGATCTTTGATCAGGAAACTGAGAAACTGAGAACGCCCAGTGGTACATGTTAGGCTAAGTTTAAAGTGGCAGAGAAGCATGGCCTCAAATAGCTGCTACACAGTATGTTGTCAGAATAACAAACCCAGGTACAGTGACCAACAAGCGAGTAAGGCTGTAGGAAAGAGGACAATGTGACTGGTTGTTTCTTTGATTCAAAACACTGCTGGGCTTTTAGGAGCTGGAGCGGCCTTGAACGCACCAGCAGAGGGAGGTCTCTCAACACAGCCCACCACACGATGACACTGAACTTGGACAAGAACGAACTGTTACTGCAAATAATATTTCACAGTGATAGACTGGCTGTCTGCAGCAAGTTCTGAGTCTCTGTAAACTGATTTTTCTGTTCAGAAATGACCTAAAACCAGTGGCTTCCTGGTAGGAAGGAAATTGATTTTAAATTATGTTATGCTTTACAAAAGTTGTAATTAAATGGGTATTAAATGGCTAAAAGTTGTTGTATGCATATGCAGTATTTCCCTCTTTGAAAACTCAAAGTTGGCGCCACCTCTCTGGTTCAATGAGGGTCGCAGTGCTCACCGGCAGATGACAGCCAAACCCAGATTTCTCCTTTAGGGATGAACTTTGGCCACTTTCTTGGTTTATTCATCACTGTGTTCACCATTTTGGTAGCTTCCTCTTGGATACGTGCTACGACCTGGCACCTGGGTGCTACGTTTTATATAGGTTGATGTCCAGAAACATCCCGGACACAGCAAAATAATAAACTACAAGCAGCAGAGGGCAGGGTCTCTGCAGATACAGACACTACCACAGAGTGGCAGTCTAGTAGGCCATAAGTGATGATTGAGAGGATTATGTTGGTAGTCTATGGTATATGATCTATACATTGTTTTTAGGAAAATCTTGCTCATTGTGCCTTTAATGTGGTGCACTTCTCTTTGAAAAAGCATGTTGGGGTGAAATATTGGATCATTCTTAAATGTAAACCATTACACAGGGGTCATCACTGAAGGTGAAGAGTTTTCAGAAAGAAACACTGTCGGGTTTCATGAAAAGCAGTTTTCAGACCTGCCAGTTGGTGTCTGGACTCTGGCCTGGCCACTCCTGAGCAGCTTTGGCATTATGTTTGGGGTTGAGGACTTGAGGACAAAAATTATCTTACGCACTGTTGTAGTTTTCCTCCAGGATTTTTTTCTGTTTTCTGCAGCTTTCATTGAACTTCTGTCACAACAAGGGCCTGTCGCAAAGAAACATCCCCGCAGCATGATGCTGCTGTCGTCAGGCTTCATGGTGGGAATGAGGTCGTTTCTGATCATGTGCTGCGTTTGGGTCAACCCATGTAAAAAGCAGATATCACTTCAGATTTTTCCCGCAGCCTCAAAGCTGTGAATGATGAATCACCAGGCAGCAGCTGTCCTATCGTCTTCATGTCGACATCTGTGTGGTTTGTTGATTGCTATTAAAAAAGACACTAATCACATCATTGTGTGTGTCTTAGTGTGAGATGGACAGATAACCCTTGAACATGTTATTTGTGTGTGCGTCTTTTGTGTGAGCGTAGATGTAATCGCAGCTCCTCTCCTGCTCTTCACAGATAAACACTGAGCTGTCACTCCTGTCCACAGAAGGCTGTTCTACACACCATGGGTGTCTTTTTGTCCATGGACATGAGGTAATTATTCAAGCATTTTAGAAGAAAGTCCTTTTAAATAGGAAAATTTACTCTCTGTCTTCCACTTTCACTCGACTAGTGGCTTCAGCACTCAAAGTGCCAGATGTTTTTAACACAGCTGACCAGTTTGCCATGAAAGTTGTTGAGCATGTCCTTGGTGACATGATTACCGTACTATGTCATGCTGATGGAGTCCTGGACCATCTAGGGCTCACTAGTTGGGCTCAAGGCTGTTAGCAGGTGTAAAGACTGAACACAACACTGAAAAATTGCTAGGGACTGTCGGTGTAGGCGTTCTGAAAAGTCTCAGTGTTCGATGAGAGACGAGACTTATCAGATGTCAAATCACAGCACAGTGATTTATAATACTGTAATTAAGACATAAGGCACGAGATGCCGTGATTTACAGGGATTTTACAACAGCTAAGGGGCGTTGTTTGGCATGATGTAAATCATCATATTACTTTTATAAAAGAGTGACTACACATACCTGACAAGGTCTCATAGAATAAACACACAGCAACAAAATATGCAATCATTTATTGATAAAATAATGACTCGTCTGCCATAGCAGAATGGTTGCCAAGTAACGCACATGCACAGTGGAAAGCTTGCTTTAAGACTGGGGTGATGATTAACATTATGTGGATCACTATTAAATGTGCACCATATATACATAACATATAACATTACATGACAATTTGTAGTTGATGTTCACGATATAGTCATTTTATACACCGCGCTTGGGACAAACCACATCACATCTTCTATATTCGACGTATCGCCCGACTTTACACCACGGCGTCCGTCACGTGTGCTCAGTGTGAGCCTGCTTTCATATGTGAAGAGAACCTGCCAATTCTGGTGTTCTCTGGCGAATGCCAATCGAGCTGCAGGGTGCTGGGCTGTCAGCACAGGTCCCACTAGAGGACTTCATGGGGGCCATGGGGACATGGTCAGAAACATAGTCATGTTGTAGCACTCTGGCAGTGCTCCTCCTGTTCCTCGTGGCACGAAGGAGCAGATACCAGTCCTGCTGTAATGGCAGGTCTCCTGGTGTCTCCTCCATGCTTTTGAGACTGTACTGGGAGACACAGCAAACCTCTTGCGACCGTATGTATGGATGTGTCACCCTGGAGGAGCTGGACGACCTGTGCAACCCGACTGGGCTGCAGGAACCACTCATGGTACAAGTAGTGACAAGGACACTAGCAGAACACAAAACTAGAGACGAATCGAGTCAGGAAGGATGGGAGGAAGTGACGCATAATTACTTGTGCTTCCTAAATGGACAGATTGGTAGTCCTGAAGTTTAACTGACTTGGTGTTATAATGATTAAGTGTTCCCCACAGAAAGATGCTAAAAACCTTACAGGGATACCTATAATAAATTATGTTGGAAAATGGAGACTGATACTGTGGTGGGAGGATGTTGGGTAAATGTTGAATCTGAAACAGTGCGCTCAACAGGGAGAAGGAGGGGCAGGAAACTGGTGATGTCAGTAGGGAAGAAGAGGAGGGAGGACTGCCTTGCATTTTACTTTTTCCTCCTCCTCCCTCTCCCCCTCCTCTTCTTATCAGAGTGTGAGAGAGAGAGAGGATCAGTAGGTGAGTGGACGAAGGATTAACAACCGTGACAGAGGACATGGGGGAAGAGAAAAAGACAAATAGACCGGGATAGAGAGAAAAGGGAACCAGATGGGTAAACAAGTGCGTGCGTGAAAGAGAAAGGAAAGTAAGAGATTGGAAAGCAAACCAACCACGAGTCCACTTGGAGCGAGGACGGAGCGGTTGTTTCTGGAACTGGGTGGACCCCTCGCTAGACAGACATCAACTACCACAGCTACCATGTACAGTGGATATGGAGGTATGAACCAGTGTGGTGCAGCTTAGCCAGACTAGCTCATCTCTAATCATTAACTCTCTGTTTGTCAGGATGAACTTGCGGTTGCTGGTTAACAGCTTTGTAACTTATTATGAGGCGCTAGCTGGAGAGTTCACTCCAAATACCAAAAAAACTGCTAAACTTCTTGTTTAGAGCTACATTTGTTTGTCATAGTCACATTATTTGGTATATTACTTGATTAAATTGATCAGTGGTGTCAAAACAAGTGTTTCTCCCACTAATGAATAAATGCCTTGGGTCACTCCACCTTAAAGGCCCATGCCACTGTGCTACTATCACTACATACTGTGTCAAGTATAATCAGGGCTGGGATACCTATACTACTACTGAATACTACTACTAAACTGAGTTTAATGGAGGTTCATATTTTTCCCTGTCTGTCTTGGAATAATACTGACATGCCTGTATGTACAGTACACTGATACAGTTTTTGGTTTGTACTGCTCCTCCTGTCCAAACTAATGTCACTCCTAACTCGTTGAATACCGACGCTTGGCCCCTCGGGCTTTCAACTAACCCCAGTGTAAACCCATCCATGGCATTATTAGTTATTAGACGGTCGGAGTATAAATAACGAGAGACTCCACCTAGGGTGGGTGGGAGCGGAGGTTGGATGGGTCAAACAAACACAGGACCTTCACCAAATCAACGTTGACTTATTTTACCATGGTGTTTTTTTACTTACATACTGAACTAATGCCAGTTATGTAAGGTAATGTACCTTTGTTACGAATAAACGTTCTTATTTTATGTAACAAACCTACTTAATTTTAACCTGCACCACAATCTTTTCCTAACCAAAAAAAATTAAACCTACGTTGGGAATTTGAAAAGTCAAAATTGTCCAAAACTGACGCCAGAGAGGTAACTAGAGCGTCATAGTTTGAGTGTAGGGCCACTGAGCAAGTGTCAGTATTTGACGAGCTGAGTAAGAATGTGTGATATATATATATATATATATATATATATATATATATATATATATATATATATATATATATATATATATATATATTATTATTAAAAATATTGTGTTAATATTTGGATTAATTATTACAATGGTTGATTATTAAAATTATTAATTATTAAAAATATTAGATGTTAAAGAAAATATTTTTAATATTAAAAATATTTAATATATTTATATTAATTATTAAATAACACACACAGCAAGTGCAGCCACCATGTGTGCTGCTGTCTCAGACCAAAAGTCAAACTGTATTGAAAAAGATGTGTAATTATTTCCAAAATTCCCGCGTGTTTTTAGCTAAGCACGTATCCTTCAGTCTGTACTTGGTGATGTTTAGCCTTTCAAAAACAACATTTAAAAACCGTTCGATCTCTCACAGGCCCTGTTCACACAAAGAGACGCTTGTACCTGTAATCAACAGGCATTAACAGGAACATTGGGGACAGACGGCGGACACTGAGGAGAAGTATCACAGATTCTGCCTCTAAATGTCTCGTTAAACAGGAAAACCTCAGTAATGTTCAAATGGTTTGTGAGCAAACGTCTGTATGACTACGTAACCAGGACGTCACTGCAGCATCGCACGCTGAACATAACTGCCAGAAAACAGCTTTTAAGGGGGAAAGTGATGCATGAAGTTAATTTTATTTATATCTGAATACATGATGACAAATGTATGTTTGAGTATACACTGATTATATGCAGTGTAATGAGCATTTTTATTTAAGTCTGTTATGAAATACAAATTTGTAATTCTGTGGTTGTTATTGTGCTATTATGGTATCTGGTATGGTATCTAGCTCTGCAGTAATGTTGGCTAATTAAGGTTATTGTTGACACACGTGGTGGTAGGAGTGGAGCCTGTATGCTATAACCCTTATGATTTAAAAGTTTACATTATGATTAAACAGCGTACAACCATATTCCATATTACCTCTTATGGACTCACAACTCATCTCGTACCAAGTACCACAGCTAGTTTGTGTGGTGCAACTAGTTTTGACTTGGTGATGTGTAAATGGCCACTGTCTGGGAATCAATGGTTTATCCACATTTGTTATTTTCTACTTATTTCACCATGGTATGAAACGGAAATATTATAGACATGCAATAAATCATAGGAACTTTTAAATAAATTGTTAACTTTTGACAATGCAACATGTATTACTATTACGTTACTACTTTATGGAACTACAGTGTTTGTTTCCTGACAGGAGGAAATATATATATATATATATGCCTATTTATAATTTTAAACTGGTACAGCATGGCTGGAAAGAAATCAGATAAATGGCACAACGATGCAAAATCACCATGTTTATTTTAAAGAGCTGCCAAAATGAAAATATTTCATAATCTGTATTTCAGTAAGGAGTTGTAGTGTGGTCAAAATGTTATTTTCAAGGCTCTTCGTTATCTTAACAAGAATGCACGTTTGGGTGAATTACTGAATTCTTGTTGTGTATTTGGCATAGAAGGGAGTTTAATATCAGTATATGTTAAGTTTTGTATGAAAATCAGCTTTTTAAATTGGCTGTAGATTTCTTTTTTAATCTCAGTATGGATTTTGCAGCTTTACCTCTCAACACACAGTGTAATACCTTTGTCACACCGGAGCAAATATTCAGCCCTCCCTCCAATTTTCTGTTTCACAGCAGCAAGTAAATCTATTTATTTACAGAGGAGAGCCTCCTTCATTTACATGTTTACCTTTCCTCATCAGGTGACTGTATGAAACCGTTAACACTGTTTGTAGCGTTTGCGTGTGGTCTCTCAAGATGTGAGTGTCGTACAGTTTGTAATACTAATAAGTAATAATCTGCATGTTGTTTGGTGAATCTGACAGCACCATTCAAATGGTTTTGCATGTTTTAGCTGTTTGTCTAGAAATACTTCCAGTGTGTAACTCTCTCTAAAACGGCAAACTGTTGTTTTTAGTTTTGTTTGTGTACAGATGAGATGAACGCCGTGCGAGGTGTTAACGAGTGAGCTTAATCCTCTGTAGTGTGACATTGCCAAATTCATGAAGAATCCAAATCAATGCAGCAGAACCAGAGATAGCGTCGTGTTTATCTCACACATTTTTCCTCCTCGGCAAAAACCTGCTGGAGGCCTGTCTCTATAATTACTCCCTTATCGTACAATAGATGAACATGGCCTCAGTCATTTTTACATTATCGACTTATTGTGTTGTATGGACATAACCATGATCATTTTTATTTTTTTATTGTTTTTGACTTATCGTGCGACACATGGACCTGACCAGGACCTGACCACCTGAAAGCCACACTTGAGTACAAGTACAGATATCAAACCAGAAAATGACTTTGGTAGAAGTTAAAGTCACCTATTAGTTACTCGAGTAAAAGCCTTAAGGTATCTGATATTTACTGTACTTCAGTATCAAAGGTAATTTTCTGATATTACAGGGATGCCTTACAATTAACTTACTTAAAACTTACTTAATACTTAAGTAGTGAAAGTAAAAGTAAATGTTGCTGATAAAAAAGTAAGTCAGAGCTTTGATTTTTTATAGATTCTCCACTTAACATGTTCACCACCTTAAAATGGAGGCTGCATTACACTTGAACAAAAATTAACCATAGAGTCCAATTTATTTATTGTTTTGGTTGTGTGGTTTAATTTTATTATATTTAATTTACTTAGAATATTTTAATATAGTATACTTGCATCATACTTGCAGTGTTATCATAACATGGCATAAAATGCTCTGAGAAATGACAATATCATTTATTGCAGTTATCTCTGGAACAATATATTGCCCAACAAAACGAGTTAACGTGACTACATTACCCACAGTGAACTTGACCTCCAACACCTGGGCCAGAGATTTGGGTGTGCTATGCTAGTAGTGGCTAATGTAGCTTGTAGCCTGCAGCAGACAGGAGCAGCAGGCTGCAGACGTCTGGTGAGCTCCACACCCTCAGATTGTTGTTGTTATTATTATTATTATTATTATTATTACCACTCTTAAGCTCCAACAGCAGGTCACTTGAAGCAGTACATTTGATTTTGTGCAGCTTCCTGGAGCCACAGAAAGCTAAATGCAACATTATTCACGTACTGTATACAGTAATACTCCCCAACTGCTGTAAACACACTTCAGCATACTTCCCCTGTAACACACAGACATGAGATCGATATCAGTCTTCTCGTCTCACTCCTGCAAATGAGTGCATTCCCCAAAATGTTGACTTATTCCCTTAAGATTTGGGAGATATTTTCCTCTGTCTACTTTTATTATTGTCACAGTTACATTATTGTTGATACATGATGCTCAGTGCTGTGGCCTTTTCCGCTTTATAATATTTTTTCAGACACTTGGATCCTTTTCCTGGAAGTAAGCAAGCATGTCTGTACAGTAAAGCTCCTGGGTTATTCCTGTGACTCAGTACAGCCAAGAACTGCGCTAGTCTTTTCCTGACCCTGCCCTCGTTGCAGGATGTTACTCCCTCCTGGGTTTCCTTTTCTTAAAGACAGTAGTATGAGGAGGAGGGACGGGCCTGGAGTTATGAAATGAACTGTACACCATGTAGAGGTGTGAGAGAACGCACAGTATGAAATAACGGCTTGAGGAAATTACAGTATAAACATCAGATGAAGCATTAATGATCCCAAGAGGAATATTTTGTTCACCTGGCTTAATTATGTAATGTTGTCCGTGGCCACATTTCACCAGGAGAAACCATAGTTGCTGAGGCCATTCTTCTTCTGTCATTTGTACATTTATAGTTTTCCCTGTCTCTCCCTTGTGATGGTAGCCAGAGTTCTAGTCTGACTCACCACATTTAGACTGGGGGTATCGGTCTGCATAAACTAGCCAGATGCCAGCATGTTTCCCCTCTACCAGCATGATAATGTGTGGATCCAGACCTTTCAACACTTTTGTCTACACACAGATGAAATCATAATCACGACTCCAACCTGCACATTTGTAGTAGTTTGCTCGTTGACTGGCCGTGTGCTGCGAGATGTGAAGTACTTGAAGAGATACAGTAGTTTGGATGTTTTGAATTGTGGTTTTATGAGGTGACATGTCTGTGTGGCGAGTGCCAAAGTGCCAAATTTGAGGCTTTAAAAGCAGAGTTCACAAACCAATGGATGAAGTCATGGTGACTGTGTCTACTTCTTATACACAGCCTATGGTAAGAGCACTATTAAAACAGCTGTGACAAATTAAACTGGACCTGAAAGAAAATAAATTGACATTGCATTCATGGAAATCTTGACTTTATTGGGTTTTTTTTTTTTTTTTTTTTTTTTTGCTTTTGTATTCAAATTAATTAAAACTCTTAGTGATACCTTAAGACAATCCAAACAAATCAGGGTTCATCAGGGGTTGGTTGTGCCTCGCTGTGTTTCCTTGGTGTTGGGTCTACGTGCTGTGCTAGAAACTCCCCTACGTCTTCTATTGTGTTACAAGCAGCTCTTCTACGTCAGTTAGGAATTTTGATTTGTGATTGTTATTGATTGTGTGATAACGCGGTTTGATTAACCTGAATGACCAGCCGTTCAGGAGACCCTCAGAGCTGACCACCCAGATACCGTCTTCAAAAATAAACATAACGGTTTAGTTCTGGGACTATCAGATAGCTAATAAACAAGGTTATCCACAATTTTAAAACTTTTTGTCCAAATAAATACATTGGCAAATTTGAGAGTTTTTATTCTTAAATCTTAATTTCTGTTGATGATGTGCACCGAAGGGCAAATTCACACGCTGCTTTTGCAGAAGCTAAACCTGCACAAATAAGACAAAATGAAACTGTGTAAGTATCAAATTAGCTGCAATGGGTGAACTGCACCGCTGACAGCGCTGCCAAGGAAACAGCCCCACTGCTCTTGTGCTATTTGCTTTAAGCGAGGCAATATGCAGACATGTGGCACAAAATCAGCCTCTATGCGAATGAGCCTCATTTCAAAAACAGTCTAAATCACAAAGATCTGAAAATGTCTCAAATGTCTCAAAAAACTGAGACAAGGTGCTTCATATTTTCCTCATTTAATCATCATTTATTTAACCGACCCACATGTGTGTGCTCTGTAATGCAGAGGTGTTTATAGGCGCAGCGAAAGGAGAAAAGTGAAATGAGTCAGAGTCCGACTGATCCTGGCCGGAATCGACTTGACTGATGCAAAAAAAAGGCAAAGGGACGAGATGGGACAGATTATGGTTGTAAATGATGCACAAATCATGGTGCTATCAACGACCACAATCCATTCTACTCATATACAGACAACACGGACTCAGGTCTGTTTGTCTTTTAGTGAAGTGAAATGAATCTCTGAGACTGCTGAGGTAATATACTTACATTGTGGTATTTTCTGTCTTTATTGGCAGAACGTTTTTGCATAATTAACAATGTAGTACATTATCGATATGTTTCATGTCAGAATTTAAGTAGCTTAGCCCTTTATCCTTTTACTGGCCCCCTCGTGGATGTCCGGGAGTCTAGTGATCAGCCCCTCACGGTCAGATGTTTGCCACAGTATATACTGTATTTTCCCTGTGCCCCCTTTATCAGTATTGGATATTGACCAGGATCAATACCTGTCTGGGGGCTCTTATCACAGGTCTAAGATTATAGTCTCTTTTTCTTTGTCTCTTTTTTGCCAAGATAGCCTTCTGTGCCTATTTTGAGACATGGGCTTGCCATTCATAAAGTATATGACATATCATCGGTTAGATATACCTTCTTTTCAATAATGTGTTTGACTGTTAGTTAATTGTCAAGCAATATAATCTCTCAACAGTATGTCAAAGTTTCTAATTTTGAAACTGGGGACATTTTACTATCCCAATAAGAGATTTTATTATTTCATCATCCAGCGCTAGAGCATAAATTTAGGTTTCAAAGATTATGCTATATCATCCGGGGATTGTGAGTATGCACATTGGTTTCCATAACAATCTGGGTAGTATTTGTTGAAACGAACGAACACCTCTATGCTTAAGTCATCCCACTAGTGGGGCATAAACAGTGTAAGGGAGGCATGGACTAAGTGGTGTGCTGTGTTTGGGCAGCATTTTTCCAGAATGGTCTGGGACAGAGAGGCCAGAGAGCATCAGACAATAGGTGTGGTGTCACACACTGGCTTACCACAGAGGTGTATGGAAGGCCACAGTATTTATATATATATATGTATATATATATATATATATATATATATATATATATATAGAGAACATCAATAACAGAGGAGATGGTGTGACTGTAATCTGTTGTTACCATTGGGCAGGACTGGACCACTGTTTGGATCAGGTAGGGAGCCCAAAATACAGCACAGTTTGACGGACATTTTCAGTTTGATGGCTTTGACTGACTGACTTCTGGATGAGGTAGTTTAAGTGTGAACGGAGCTGATTTATCTTTAAATAAATGGGATTACAGAGCCGACGGGACAGTAGGAGAAATGTGCAGACTATCACTGCCCTGTCTGAACTGGGCCTCTGACAGAGACATGGAGCCCCGTCAAGGTTGGTGTTTTATATCAGGGTTTACACAGTACTAAAACACATTTTTGGGGTTATGGTTCAGTGCATTTTTGATACAGCAGGGACAACAAAAAATGTGGAAAATGACATGAGTATTTATTTGAAAAATGTGAAAATGAAACGGTGGCTCATTGGCCATAATTCTTGCTCCAAAATGAAGTTACTCAAACACTGGCACATGGTAGATTTAGAAGAAATATGTATGTATATATACATGTAAAGAAATCTGCATGTATTTAAATGTAAAGGGGAAATATAAATTGTCCATTTATCATTTATAATCAACAACCTGCTCTCCATCTTCTGTGCATGTTATCTACTATACACACTTGTGTGTGGGAGCTGCTGAGCTCTCTGACACTGTAGTGGGCTCTAGGGTTGGGCAGTACTGACATTTATCTACTGACCACGTAGCTTTAAGCAAAAAAATAAATAAAAATAAAAAAATAGATGACATTATTGTCTTAAAAAGCTGAAGAGAGACTCACATAAATATAGATATCTATAGACTGGAGTCACATAAACTGCATACATAAGTGACCACAATGTATAGACAGTTAATTATACACAAGGACATGCTGAGATCAATAAATCAGGTCAATCAGCTGGTGACTAGTAACTGTTCTCGTACAGTCTCTCCACCGTTTACATGTTGTTACCACACGGTGGGGGCAGTTTGGTCCAGCTGCTCTCTGTGGAGGGAGTCGGTGGCAGGCTTGTGTATTCTGGATGGTGGTTTTTTAAAAGGGCCTCTGCACCAGCAGGATTATGTGTTCAGGTTGTCCACCTATCCATCTATTCTTCAAATTTCACACAAATGTCCGTGTGGACTCAAGGATGCGCCGATTAGATTTCAAAGGTCACTGTGAACTCACAAACCGTGATTCTGGCCAAAACTCAAGAATTCATGTGCTAATTATGATAATTTCACACAAAGGTCAGGATGAAATGATGAAGTGAGGACATTTTGGGCAGACATGGATGTAAACTGACATTAAACTGGTTGGTGGAGGCATACGGCTGCGAGGCGGTCATTCTAGTTTCTACTTGTTTTCGTTCTTCTGGCCTTCATGAATGTGTTGGTTATCTGTTGATGCCTTTTTGAAGGAGGCAGAAAAGAAAGCGATTGGGTCAGGGGTACCACAGACCAACAAGCCAGTCGTAACTAGGAGGTGCGTGCAGATGTTTCAGTCCGCCACTGCAGTTATGTAATTGCTAAGGTTTCCAGTCATGTTTGTCCAGAGCAAGAAGAACCTGCGACAGGCCTCACATCCCTGTTAGAGTCAGAGTCAGGGTTAGGGTTACGACAAAACCACATTTACCTTATTGCTGATTTGATGGAAGTTTATCTATAGGTATGAGAGGTGACTGGAAAGAGTACTTCTCTCTGAATCCAGCAGTATGTGTATGACATCTGGGGCTGGGTTAGTTAGTCTCAAATATGGGGGTCACAATTTTGATTCTAAATCGTAAATCAATCAAAATCATAAATCAATCAAATGTTTGTGTCATCAAATTTAAAAGCAGGATCATGGATTATTATTTTTCCCTCTTCCCCGCCTACTTGTGTGCGTTCGAAGGAAAAAAGACACTTAAAAAACAACACAGCATAGCTGACTGGTAGCCTGAGGGTCACAGTTTTTCTGCATTTCTCTTGATTAATGCCAATGTTTCACACCTCAACCTGTCTCTAGCACTGTACATTGTGTCAGGTATCAGCCCTACTGTTGTCACACGGACGGTGATAGATCTACACAAAATGTAGAGAGGAGCAGAGAGCAGACACACATCACAGCATCATAGCAAAGCCACCATGGCATGGAGCTAGCCATCGGACATAAGGGGTTTCAGAGTGCAGTGGTGTCGTTGCTGAAAAGGCCTCCAGTGAGTGAAAGAAGGAGAGGACAATGGAGAGAACTAAGAGAAAGAAATACTCAAGCAGGGACCATAAATGAATGAATGAAAACTGAGGAAAATTAGTTCATACCAGCCACAAGGCGGGAGGGCTGAATTATTACATTTTCTGTCCGGAGAATTGAAAGGAAAAAAAAAATGAAAATAGGCTTATTTCACAAAAAACATGCTGTTGCAGTGCTCTTATTATTTTTGTTATTTTCCTTTAAAAGTCACCAGATTACAGGAAACAACGTCTCTGAAACCCTGATTTCTTTTTTTGGAGGGACGACCTCCAGACCCCCCACTTTGGTTTTGAAACCCTTCCTATTTTTGAGGTCTCAGTGTTGGCGAGTGCGATCTACTGCCGCCACGCCAGACCACAGAGCCCTGCTGTTATCGTCCGTATACAATCAGCTCCTAAGTAAGTTGTAAAAGAAAGAAGACGAATGAAACCGAAAAGGTTGAACTCAACAACACAACATGATGATTTAGCAGGAACGTGAAGAGGGAAGTGACTGAATGCGGTGGACCCAGTATGACCCGGCTTTTCCACTTGCTCTGTTTGTCCTCCCTCCACTCGTCAGGCTAGTTTCTCTCTCTGAAATGTGCTGTCAGCCTTTATCTGTCTCTCCCCTCCAGCTCCTCTATAGTCTACTTCAACTAGGTTACATCAACAAACGGTTGACCAGGGTCCCACAGTACACACACACACACACACACACTTCTTGATGGTTTTCAAGGGTGGCAGTAAGTAGTTTACTGCTTTCAGTGTATTTTTAACACTTTTATTCCCAGTTCAGAGTAAAATGAATTGTTCTGATGTGAAAGCTGTACAACAATCAGTATCACCAAAGTTTTCTTTCTATTGAACTCCAGCAGCATTGACCTTTTCTCTTCAGCCAGATGACTGCAGCCCTCAGGACTATCTCCCTTTGTTAAATTTCCTGTCCGGAGAGGCAGTTGCGTCTGACTTCCTGTAGGATTGTGACATTTCCTGTGCTGTGGGAGGGGGGTGTTTGGCAGCCTTTCAGCTGTTTGAAGAAACAGGATACAGGGCAGTGGATAGGCCACAGTAGGAAAACACTGCTTTAGCTGACAGAAATGAACTACTGACTTAAGCCACAATAACAAATCACTGCGTCAGACTTAAAATGATGGTTCAAGGCCAGAGCAACAAAATGGATTAGTCCACTTTAGGTGACTTAAAAGTGACATAACGTATTGAGAATATTAGCCATTGTAGTTTTGAATGTTAGCTCCTATAACAGATGCAAAAGATGCAAAAATGCTTTTGAATGATGGATTGTGACATCAGAGGCTCTTCCAGCTTGTCATAATGACACTTGTTGTATATCAGCTGCACAATCATGGGACAACACAACTAGGATGGTAACGAACACACAAAACCTGTCCCACCAAAGATTTCCTGGTGGGAAACTAGATTCTGTACTATGTCGAAGACCCAGTAAGAGTTAACAGATATGACAACAGACATGCTGGCTGGCCTGATTGAGGATTATACATTTCTTGAGTACTGATACGATGATGAAAGTTTAACAGGGACGTTATAACTCCTGAAGCTCATTAGACCTGATCAGCTGACGGTGGCTCTGCTCTGTCGGTCTTGTTGAACTGCAACAAAACAAACTGTTGCAGTTCAACGATACTACAGAGTGGTGCCTCTTTATCTACAAGCACTCTGTTGGTTTAATTTTGATTTTTCATTTTTGGGCAAATTATTTGTGCAATTAACATCATACAACTGATATTATCTGCTGGCAGCTATATTCATCATTTCATCTGGTCAAAGCAACACTTGCCAGCTAAAAATTAGCCTCTGAATGTTTTGTATATTACTATTTGCTAATAAAAAAGAGCAGGAGGGATAAACTCTTACACATGGTAAAATTGTTAGCCTTTAGATAAGATGGGAGAACCTTTTTAATCCCCGGAGGGAAATTCGGAGGATTTTTTTTTTTTTATTAGGAGGATCTACTGGCAGAAATGCATGTATGTGTGAAAGTATGTTTTATGTTTTGCTTGGCACATGGGAGAGGTTTCAGTCTGCAGCCTCGCCAATAGATGTCGCTGAATCCTACACAGTGGTCCTTAAAGTAAAACTATGTTTTTTTAGCTTTGGCTATCGGAGCTGTAACTCAGTGACAACACTGTACTCTGCAAAGTCATTTCTGAAATCACTAAATGTGGCCAATGAGGTGAGAAACACAAGCAGTGAAGCGATCTGACCGGCTGTAAACAAACCAGGTAAATCAAACTTCTTTGGAAAAGGAAACAAAGGCAAACAGCACAATTATTATAATTATAATAACTGTCTGTTATAGAAGAATAAATATAAGAGGAGGCTTTTACAGAAATAGTCTTGGTTGTTTTGCATCATGTGATCATTTCTTATGATCAGCCTTTATAGAGACCGATAGAGCGGGGGTGGAGCAAGGTCTCAAAATGCTATGATTTCATCGCCCTGTGTGTGTGTGTGTGTGTGTGTGTGTGTGTGTGTGTGTGTGTGCTAACACTAAAACAAATTATATACAGCACTGTATCATCACGTCCTGTACAGCACTGAATAGATGGCAGTGTACTGAAATGTGGAGGATAATTTGCTGTGGTGTTGAGTGCATCATCCTACCATGTTAGATTATTCACATGACACGTGATGATATAGAGTGTATCAGTGTTTCCAGCAGGAAATGAATCAGAGAGCTGAATGCTGACTATCACAACACAACACAGTCTGTGGTTTCTGTAGGTCATTTCTGATTTAACATACAATGATTCAATTTTTAAAGTCATCAGTTTATTTGCTAGATAATGATGTTTGGACCAGATTTTTTTTTCAGCTGAATGTGATCATGATGTGCTGAGATCTGGGCCTGGATTTATGAAACAGTTAAAAGCGAAAATTTGGAGGTGTTCTGGGAGAAAACTAGACTTCTGCACCTCCTCATGGCTCTGTTTTCAGGCTTTAGAAAATCTAGCGATGATGGTAGACTTTGACCAATCAAAGGTCATTTCAGAGAGAGAGAGCGTTCCTATTGGCTGTGCTCTGGCTGGTGGGCAGTGCTTGATATTTTCTCAACAGATCTCAACATGGCTGCTGGGTCACAAACTTTCTTATTTTACAGCTAAACAGTAACTACTAGATGTTTCTGAGAATCATCTGAGGAGAGAAATAGTCATTACAGTCACAGAATATTGATTCATATCTGATCAGCGCTGACTAGTCTGACTGTTTGGTCGCAGTTCATGAGTGATTGACAGTCGGCTGTCATAAACGGCAGCTGGTCGGCAGACTCCAGATCAGCTCTGACTGGTTGTTGCCATCGGGAACACCGGAGAACGAAGAACAGGATTTTTTTCAGATTACCTGTCTCATGCACTACTGTCAGGATATAGTGAGCGTTTTCTAGAAATCATTTTTTAGTAAAAATGTTTGACTTTTACTCGTTCTCGCAAACCTAAGAATAAAAGCTACATATCAAATTTCCTCAATTTAAGAGAGCTGCATTCACCCCAAACAGCAGTTCTCCCATTCATTCTGATGTGTGCTTAAATATTGATTTAAAAATTAAAAATGATTTTACTTTTTTCCCCTCTCTCCATGCATCTTCATTGTCAGCTGTCAGTCTGGTACTCCTTATGATCTCTCACACATACTCTCCTACCAGCAGCGACATTTCTTTCCTCGTCCAGTTTGGTTTTCTGTCAGTCAGTTTCCTATTTGCACTATCACTGTGCACTACGGATGACAGGATCAGAACCGATCAGTTCATCCTGCTGTGGTGTCAGCGGTCTGCTGATGGTTCGTCTCTGCTCTGTACAGGGAGTCCATCCCGAACTCTCTCCACCATGTCGTTGTCGGTTCGCCCAGCCAGACGCCTCACCTCCAGATCCATCACTAGGAGCCAGAGCTTCACTGGAGTCAACACCTACGACAAGCCCTACAGGTACGCACACACATATACTGTACATGCGTCAAGGACATCCTGTCAGTCTGACAGTCTGACTGTATGGGTGTGCGTGGGTGGGGTTGACACTATCCCTTTTGTCCACAGGGACCACCAAAATCAACACAAAATGAAATGTTTTCACAATCCCCCTGTGTTGTTGGCTGTGGATACAGCTGCTACTTCATTATTTCATTGTGCAAGATGTGTAGCTATAAAATATGTATTATTACTTATTTTTCAGTGCTGAATTGAATCTCGTTTACACAACAATATGAAAGCTTCTTGTTATACCAGCATACCGATGACAAATATCCCTTTTTCATTAGATTTGTTGATTGTGTGTAATAACGGGAATGTTTGTTGAAGATAAGGTGATGTGTTATAAAAAAAATAATAATATGGTATCTAGTCATAACGGGAAAAATCTGTCATTATAACATGAACAATTTGCACTGGGGCAAAAGACAGACTTAGAGCCTGTCACCGTCAGAGACTTCCTGAGTGAAGGTGTCACTTTCATGTGCTACGATAATGCTGTTAGATTAGACAGAGTTAGATCAAGCTGATCTGGGGATGTCGGGTGAGGATTTTTGAGGACGATGTTGCTGATGTTGCAGGAACCTCTCGGTGTTCAGCACTCCAGGTCTCAGCAGGAAGCCCAGCAGAGCCAGCAGAATGTTTACCATGTCCACCAAGTCCAACCCACCACCTAAGGTTCCTCAACCAGAGCGACTGGACCAGGTCTATGAGGCACTGAAGAGAGGCCTTCAGTGAGTACACTCAACCGCACATATCATTATTATAAGCTTTCATCATGACGATTGATCCCAGACTGATATGTCTTCTGATCTGACAGTTCTGGAGTAGATGAAGAAGAATGAAGAAATGTCATGAGTCAACATTAAATCTGCCTGACATGATTTAGAGAAAATAATGGCGCTGCACAACCTTTATATTTTTAGCTCCAGTTTGGTAATCAACTAAACTCATGTAAGCCTACGGTGGAAAAGCTAATAAAAAGTGTATCGTGAATGATAACATGAGGCTTAAAAATCCCATAAAATGAGTAAATGAACTTTCTGTAAAACTGAAAAGTACAGCCAGTGAAGACCTAACTCTTTCATCCTCTGTACCTCTTTCCATAACCAACTGAGTTATAATTTCACATTTTGGGAAATAGTCTCATTTGCCCCCGGCCCTGACACACCAAGCTGACGGGCAGACAGTTTGGAGCTGTCGGTGAGCGTCCGTTGGCCTAATTTCTTCGGTGTGTGCAGCACCGTTGACTCTAGTCTAGTCACATCTAGTCTGCCCGTGTTGGAGGCTTTTTTGGCAGCATGTTGAATCGGTGGCAAAGCTTGTTGTTGAGAGACATTATACTGATTGGCTGTCTAGTTTTCTCTCAAAACACCTGATTTACAATATATGTTTGTGTGTGTGTGTGTGTGTGTCTGTGTGTGTGTGTGTGTCTGTGTCTGTGTGTGTCTGTGTGTGTGTCTGTGTCTGTGTCTGTGTGTGTCTGTGTCTGTGTCTGTGTCTGTGTGTGTGTGTGTGTGTGTGTGTGTCTGTCTGTGTCTGTCTGTGTCTGTGTGTGTCTGTGTGTGTGTGTGTGTGTCTGTGTGTGTCTGTGTGTGTCTGTGTGTGTGTGTGTGTGTGTGTGTGTGTGTGTGTGTGTGTGTGTGTGTGTGTGTGTGTGTGTGTGTGTGTGTGTGTGTGTGTGTGTGTGTGTGTGTGTGTGTGTGTGTGTGTCAGGTCTTACCTGCAGGTTCATCAGATGGACTTGGACGGCCTCAACCGGCAGATGAAGGAATCAAAGAGGAACTCCAGACTGGTAAGTTCTGGCATTCTACTGTTTGACTTGGTGAAAAGGAAAAACGTCACCTAACCTAACCACCACCTAACCGAATATGACAATTTTATTACGTCTAATGTGGATACAAGTACTTTTATTTCTTGACTTTTTTTTTTTTTGTCTCGGGTGTCAATGTTTCCCTGAACGCACCTGCAGGCCAAGGTTTGAAAACGGTCCCTTTTTAAGCAGGAAAAATATCAAAATTCCCAACCAGCCCAGGAATCGCCTGGCCAGTAGTGCGTCTTACTTTGTCACACTGATTCCTTGATATCTTGAAGTCAACTTTGGTTTGAGAAATGAAAATATTCAGACAAAGCAAAATATCACTTAACATAAAGGGTGTACATCACATTGTGCTACCACGTCATTAAAAAACTGACTTGATGTTTTCTGCCTCCTCAGGGTTTCCTGTATGAACTGGACAAGGTGAGCTACGGTGGATTCTTAAGTACTTACCTCAACTGCAGAGAGATAGACCTTAATTTCTGATACTACCTGTTTTTAAGGGTGCTCAATATTGAATTCACAGCATTTCTGTTGCCTCCACACAGCTCTCAAAATGATGAAAGCTGAGTCGCAGGCTAACAGCTAACAATGCTAACAGCATGTTATGGGCTGTAATAATTCGGTATAATGTACATTTCCACAACACTAACTCCATTAGTACAATTACAGTCATGTCATAGTAGCTCTGCTGCTCTCACAGTCTCTTCTCTACACAAATTATTTGTAGTCATTTTTGCTTTTGTGGGATTTAATAAGGCTGTTAAGATGTGGTAATGAATTTTTACTCTTCCTGCACATATGTTGCACATTACAAGCCTTCCAACTGTTCAAAGGACATAATCCTTCCCTTTCCTGCAAGGCTTTTAATTTGAAACATATGAAGGAAATGTTGATGGTATAATGATTAAAAAAAACAAAACATAAGTCAAGTATTTGGGTGTTGTGTTGTGGGTGCTGTGGTGATGTGATATGATGTGACTCATTGCATTACAGATGCCGTTTTTTTCAGTTTTTATTGACTTGAGCCTTTAGCAGTGAAAAGTAGTGAAAGTAGTCCAGCCTGTGTTGACCAATAGGAATAAATGTGACTCTTCCCTCTGACAGCAAGTGAAGGTGACGGAGAGGTACATAAGACGACTGGAGTTTCACCTCAGCAAGGTAAGACCACCATGATCCCTGTCCTTTCCAAGTGTTTCAGACATTTTGGAAAAATCACAGAGTGTGTTGACGGTTTAATCTATTGGACTGGGTGCTTACATTTAGATGTTACCTTCATGTTATCTTTTTAATGTCCCTGACATTTGTTTTTTGTATGTGGCATTACTCTTAGTATATCATCATATATGCCTAAATTGCATTAAAGAATTTTAAAATGCTTAAAAACTAGAATTGCATTTCTTCCACATCTATCTGAAGGAATACATGTGATGTACTGTGTGACTGATGTCACTGAAAACGTGAAACTTGAAAAGCAAGAGATAGTTTGGGGGGCTGCACGGTGTGGACTTTGCATGTTCTCCCCATGTAAGCGTGGGTTTTCTCCGGGTACTCGGGTATATGTGCCCTGCGATGGACTGGCGGCCTGTCCAGCTATACCTGGGATAGCAGGGATCGGCTCCAGCCCTCCCGCGACCCCTAACACGATAAGCGGTTGATGATGGATAAGTTTGGGTGGGATTTAATGAGGTACTTATCCATAGTCAGTGTATTACCTACAGTAGATGGCGGTCAGCAAACCCCCAGTATGGACAAACTGACAGGACAACTAGCATGGGAGCAAAGCAGATACTGCTGTGAAAACTGATCAATATAAGTTTATCTGTCTGCTATATTGAGAATATTTTCAGCCCTTTATATCCATCTACTGTATGCTCTCATCAAAGCTGTGAGACTCCGGGTGAGACCCTAACCCTAACCCAAACTAACCCTGTAAAACACAAAAGTCACACAATAACACAAACAAATGAATCAATTGAGGCAGCAGTAGACCAGCAACTGTGTTGTTCTGCCAGGTAAACTTACTGTTTTTATCAACGGAGTCTGGTGGCTCTGAAGAGAGCATAGATACAGTAACAGCTTCAGTTCCCAGGTGAAAAGGGCCATCTGTCAACGAGGTAAAGAGTGAAAATATTTTAATTACTGTGTGGCGTTTTTAGACGAGCATGAGTTTTGCTGCTGACCCACAGCAGCACATGATGCTTTGCTCCTGTGCCGGTACTCCTGTCTGTTTGTCCAAACTGGGGGTGTATTGACCGTCATCTACTGTAGGTAATACACCGACTGTGGATAAGAACAGTAAAATGGTTATTTATATACAGTCTACTTCATAGTGTTGTGAATGTAATGACTGAAAAGTATATGTATGGTTGGATCTATGATTGAATGTAGTATTTGTAGTACCGCAGACAGAAATGAGCTACTAGCTAAATCTGGTACAATACTCATCTCTTCTCCTTGTGTAAGAGAAATGTTTTTTGTACATGGTCCCTGACAAATAAATGTAATAAACTAAACTAAACGTAAGTGTCCAGAACCAGCCTAGTACTGGCCCGTAATGAGGCTGCTTTCTTCTGTGGATAGAGGGACGTAATGTCTACCCGTGTCCTCTTTTTTCCCAGATTGAGGAGCTATATGAAGCATACTGCCTGCAGAGGAGACTCAGAGATGGAGCAAACAAGATGGTGAAGGCTTACACTGCCTCTCCAGGCAGTAAGGAGGCCAGGGAGAGTTTAGCAGAAGCCAATAAAGGATACAAAGAGTACACAGAGGTAAGATGGAGAGGACATAGGGGTGGAGAGAGAGGATGGGGCCATTGTAGTAGCAAGTAGTGGGGGAATAAGTTAAAGAGTAATAAAGAGAAGGATCATATATAAGCTGCAGCTCTATAGTTCATTCCTATGTGGCAGAAATGACTAAATAAAAGTCTCTTTCTCTGATCGTCTCTGTAGAACATGTGTGTGTTGGAGAGCGAGTTGGAGAACCAGCTGGGGGAGTTCCACATTAAGATGAAAGGTACGAACGAAACATCATCCTCCATTTTTTCATTCTCTTCTTGAATTAGTTTGTTCTTTGTCTTAGCCATGCAGCAAAAATCACACTCTGAAGAAACCCAACTAGAAAGAGTACACATTTTTTTTTATATAAAACACTTTCATTATTATCATGTCATGGGAGTTTGCCCATCCAGTCTATAGCTGTGTTTACATGGACACAAATAATCCAATCCAGTAACCCAATCAGGTTAAAAATGCTTGGGGTTTGAATCCTGATCAGGGTGAAGGTCATCCAGTTAAGTCAAGTGGTTAAGGCTACTGACTTGAATGCGGGAGATCGAGGTTCAAATCCCACTCAAGGGTACAAGCAATCCCAGAGAGAGGGCAAATGTGGGAACTATGGATGCTTTGAAACCCACAATCAAGGCTAACTGCTGCGGTAACAACCATCCCTACAGGGACCAACCAGCTGATTCACAGTACAGTAATCCTTGAACTACTGGGATATAAGATCAGTACAGTGGTTAAGGCTACTGACTGACAGGTACAGGGCAGAAGGAGCAATACCCTCCATGGAAGAGACGGTTAGAGGTGAAGACAAGGAGAGAAGTCAGTCAGCTATCTGAGCTGCAGAAGGGTAACATGGTGATACTCAGGAAATACAACAAGCTATCCATACCTGAAGCACTTGCAACTGCAGAAACGGAGACTAACAGCTCTGACCAGCCGGGTGAAGAGATACACCAAGGAGGTAGAGGCCAAGAGAATAAACAAAATGTCCACTCAACCAGCCAAGGTGCTCTCTCAGTGGCAGGGAAGCAACAACAGCCATTCAGGCTGTACACAGGCTATATATATATATATATATATATATATATATATATATATATATATATATATATATATATATATATATATATATATATATATATATATATATATATATAAAAATATATATTATTTAATTATTAATCTGCATCATGCAGATGTTCATGTTTTCATCTGTCATAACAAAAACATTTTTGACACATAAATCCAGTCCCAGTTGGTTTTATGAGGAGCTAACTTCTGTTTCTGTTTCTCTTGCAGGTCTGGCTGGATTTGCTAGATTGTGTGCTGGTGACCAGTATGAGGTTAGTCTCTCTCTCGCTCTCTCTCTCTCTCTCTCTCTCTCTCTCTCTCTCTCTCTCTCTCTCAAATTTTGTATTTATTGGCATTATCATAATCAGCTACAGTCTTACCAAAGCACTGTCAATAATGACAATATTATACAATACACATAAGACGGCAAAGAAGGACAAAGACTGTGTGTATATATGTGTTTGGGTTACAAACCAAAATTATAATGCAGATAATAAGACTAGAACAAATCGGTGCCACTGGGTCACACCTACACCTCTACAGAACTGAGGCTGATGTGATGTGATGTGATGTGTGTTCAGATCTTCATGAAGTACGGTCGGCAGCGGTGGAAGCTCCGAGGCAGAATAGAGATCAACGCCAAACAGGTGTGGGACAGTGAGGAGATGGTGTTTGTGCCACTCGTCAGCGAGTTTCTCTCTGTGAAGGTCAGTCTTTCCCATTGTCAGTCTTTTTGAATTACTTCTTATGTTTTATTTGTATGTTTGCTTCGTTCTGATTCATCAATGACAGAGTTCGGCTCTGCACCACTACTCCTGGTAATGAAATAGTCCATGCATGCTTCATGTTGTCCCTTGCTGTCTTGTATTGGTGAATATGCCCAAGTTTCAGGATTCTGTACTAGCTAGTTGGTCCTGTCTTATACTTGCTGTCTTTGTGGGGACAATAATGTCATTACACACAAATTGACTAAACTATATTTCTGTTGTCTCCTAGGTGACAGAGTTGAAGAGCTTAGCCAATCACGTGGTTGTAGGAAGCGTTTCCTGTGAGACTAAGGACCTGTTTGCTGCACTACCCCAGACGGTCGCCGTGGATATTAATGATCTTGGGACTATTAAGTTAAGCCTTGAAGTCACCTGGAAGTAAGTTTTGTTATTTACATTTCATACATTGCTTAATGACATTATGAAGAACTTTTAACTGCTTATGAATCAGTCTCAATGTACTGCTTATCCTTCTACAGTATATGAACTACTACTAGTAAACAAGACCGTCAGAGAGAACACTGACTATTTCTTTATAGTTATTTTTAATGCCTGTTATCGAAGAAGAAGAAGAAGAAGAAGAAGAAGAAGAAGAAGATATTCCTTTATTCGTCCCACTAGGGGAAATTCAATTTTTACACTCTGTTGTTTTTACTTATACACGGTACATGCAGACCCGAGACACACACATGCACAAACAGGACCCATATACATGCATCAGATGGAGAGATGTCAGAGTGAGGGGGCTACTCCTGACAAGCGCCCCGAGCAGTTGGGGGTTTGGTGCCTTGCTCAGGGGCACCTCGGCAGTGCCCAAGAGGTAAACTGGCACCTCTCCAGCTACCAGTTCACACTCAATTCTTGGTCCATGTCGGGACTTGAACCGGTGACCCTCCGATTCCCAAGCCAACTCCCTACAGACTGAGCTACTCCCCCCCCAATATTGGTGATACCGGGTCAGATTCTGCATGCAATCAAACAAAATCATGCAGGTTCACCAGAACCTCCTTCAGCTTAGACACCAGCAGGGCCGCTGTCAACAACCAGCCCCCCGTGGACAGACCCAGGTCCGGCGGGAGGTGGCGAGCTCTGCAGCAGCAGCAGCCTCTCCTTTGCCTCGCTGCAGCACTGGTTCCCACAGGGAGCCAGCACCAACACCACGCTGCTGGAGGCCAGACCGTATTGCTGGGCCCACTGGAGGGAAGGGAGGCACAAGAGAACCAAAACCAGGACTGAGCGGGCAGACTGTCCGACCCTGCTGCAGTAAATAGCGAGCTTTTGGACTCTGGTGCTCGGAAACACTACCCTTTTTTCCACAGAGACCGGCAAAATCAACACAAAGTTTTGAATCTTTAAATATTATGTTTATTTATTTTGTATTTGTCTCTGTCTTCTCCTTCCTCCATTCCTGTTTTCCCCTCATCAGTCCATTTGATAAAGAGGACCAGGGGTCAGTGTCAAGCACTGTCAACAAAGCTCCAACCGTCAGTAAGAGAATCTCGACAATCTTCAACCAGAGTCCACCTGACACGCCATCTTTACGCGAGCAAGCCTTCTATGTGAGTTCTTCCTTATTCTAGTTGTTCTCTGCAGAGTAACGTTCGACGGATGCTTTTCAGACGAGTGATGCTGGAAAATTTAGCTTGAGGTTGTTGATTGCTGGTATTTGGTGGGACTTCCACTACCCTTACATTCGATGAATATAATATATAAATCACCTAAATGCAAGAGGTGCAGACAACTGAGGAATGGCCAGACTTCTTTTTTCATAGTCTCTAACCCGTTTAATCTTGTAGATTTTTGATAAAATGTAATTAATGTGAAAACAAGAAGCAACAACTTGGTCATCACCACATCTGGATCTGAGTGTCTACTCGCGGAGAACAGGACTCAGCGTTCAGATTTCATGGTTTAAAGCCACTGCCGTAGAAGGAGAATTTCAGTTTAGTCAACAACCACCGTTCCCTAACTGCTCCGTTGCCATTTGTTCCACCTGCTGCTGCTCTGACGTGCAGTCGCTGCCTCGGAGCCTGACCAGGCGGCAGCACTGGCCGCTGCTGGACATCTTCAGAGACACACTTAGCCAGAGCTGTTCCTGTAGTGACAACTCGCCAACAAGACCGCCCACTGCAGTAAGTTATTATGGAGTAGAACCCACAGAGAACGTAGGAACACTAGGAACCCACTTGGTATATTGACTAGTGACAGTATAGAGCAGTAGAAACCTAGAACCTAGTTTCCATTTGTTTGTGTATGGCTTCATGGAGCTATGAGGTGTGTTAGCAGGGTTTCCAAACATCTCTTCAGCTGCATTCACTGATTGTCGTCTTCCATTTGAGAGCCAGAACTGGAAATCTGCTGCTGTAGTGTTTGGTCAAACCGAAGATCTGCATACATTACTTCACTGATCTATGGGGCAATTAGAGGGTCTCAAACGACATGTTGTCGCTTGAAAGACAAAAGTGTTTCTACCTGTTCTGACTGCCTTGGTCACACTGGAAAGTGCAATGAAAAGGCAGCATCCCACTCCGTCCCTGAGCTCTCTCCAGGAACTCTGGGCCTTTTGCATCTCCCCTTTATATTCATTGCTGTTACGCTTTGTAAACATGAAATGAAATGGAAGTAGTTGTAGAATGAAGATTCTGTTAGACAATCCAACAAGCATTTAGTTTGAAGCACACCGTTGTGTAATAATGCTATGATCGTACAAGAAAGAAAGAAAGAAAGAAAGAAAGAAAGAAAGATATTCCTTTATTAGTCCCACAGTGGGGAAATTCAGTTTTGCACTCTGTTGTTCACACAGTACATATACATGTCAATGGAGAGATGTCAGAGTGAGGGGGCTGCTCCTGACAAGCGCCCAGAGCAGTTTGGGGGTTTGGTGCCTTGCTGAGGGGCACCTCGGCAGTGCCCAAGAGGTAAACTGGCACCTCTCCAGCAACCAGTTGGTCTTGGTCCATGGGGGACTTGAACCGGTGACCTCCGCGTCCTAACCCAAGTCTTTACGGACTGAGCTCCCCAAAACCATGTTGATAATGTTGTAGTGTTTCTGGAGTGGTTCCGGTCACACAAGTTCCCACATATAGACTAGTTAGCATTGAGATGCTACTGTCATCCATTAAAACAATGTCTGCTAAATATGATGTTACACTAAATATTTATATCTGATCACTGAATGATCCTTATGTCCTCAATCAGCAGCTTTTAAAACAGTTCATTTTGGCCCATTGATCAGCTTATTTTCAGTTGTTTTCTGGGTACCAGGGTCATGGGTCACGGTTCAGTATGCTGCAACATCTCATAGCACTTAAATGGATGAATAGCTTATCAGGGGAAACTTCTCATTGATGTTTATTTGGGAATGAGTCCACTTAGCTTTGTTTACGTCAAGGATCACTGCTAACATATCGGTTTCTAGTCCAGTCATTCTTCTGCAGTTGTTCAGTTTTGACAAATGTGGTCACTGGTGCGGATGAACTCAAGATAGACGACTGTGTATTTGAGCTTGCCAGATTGTTTAATGTTTTTAACTCTGAATTTTCAAAAGCTGTTGCTGTGATTGAACCTAATCAACAGATGTCCTTAAAGGGCAAAGTGGAAGAATCATACACAGTGAAAAGAGTCCAGAGGGACAGGGTGTGTGAACTGTGTGAACCAGCCAGCTGGGTTGTTATGCGTCTCTATGAAATCTTTTGCAGTGTTGTTTTGGCCAGCATTAGCCTGCTAGCGGTCAGTCTGTTGAAGCTCACGGCCTGGATCCAGGATGGAAGTGAGGCCTTCAGTTACCTGTTTTTGTCAAGTAGCCTCCAGGATTTTTAATAATGCAAAACACGATGGAATAACAGGTTAAAGGGACAGTTCGCCCCATAATCCAACATAGCCTATATATTTTTCCTATTACCTGAAGTGCTATTTATCAGTTAAGATTGTTTTGGTGCGAGTTGCCAAATGTTGGAGATGTCTGCCTTCTCTCCAGTATAATGAACTAGATGGCATTTGGATTGTAATGCTCAAAGTGACAAAATAACACATTTAAAAAACTCAACAGCAATGTACTCAAGATAATCTACACACCTTGTTGTGAGCAGTTTCATGTAGGAACTATTTTCCTTCTACTGAGCTACACCCACCAACAGTATCACCGCACAGAAAGAAGCGTGCATCGACTCTGGACGAGAGGCTCGCGTTTATAGCTAACCCACAGCACCACTGAGCTAGCTGACGCTACAGTCATAGTAATAGAGCAGGAATACACCATACATTGAACTGTTTGTCGTGGTGTGGCAACTGTTGCTGGTTGTTATGGTGACTTGTCAGCAAGGCCTCAAAGTGTGGACATAGTCACAGAGCCGAATCACCGTCAAAACTGTTCTGTACAGTACATTTCACATACATGAAATTTGACCTCTGCAGTCAAAACATCCTAAGCTTATAGGAGCAGTGGGCTGCCAACTCCAGGGAGTTGGGCATGGAGCTGGTGTCAGGACACGGTTGCCTGCCGCCGCCACAACCTGCGATACAGGTGGAGACGCTCGTCGTGGTCAAGTTGGTTCCAGCACATTAATCTCAACGGCGACAAATCTCTTCAAACAGCCTTTTGTTTACCATCTTGGAAGACTCTGTTGTGATAGGTGCATTAGTATTGAGAATGTGTCCACCTTCACTTAATCAGCCCTCTCTGTCCATATCCAGCTTCTCTCTCACCAGACCAACCTTTAAACAGTGCTGCTCTCTTACAGAACATGCTCCGGCGTCATGACGAGTTGGAGAATGGGACAGCGTGGTCTAATTCATCTGAATCTTCTGATGACTCCTCCAGTCCTCGGCTCTCTGTAGGAGGGCTACGCAGCTCTGCACATCATAAGGTAACGCCCAACACAACAGACGCTGTACCTTACTTAGGCTTTGCAGTCCTGTGCCATTAGGACTCTATCTAGCTCTCTTCTGTTTGTCACTGTATCATTGTCTTTGTTAAGGATTGGTTTGTAAGCCAGATAGACGGTGGACGAACACTGGAAATCTAACTTTTTTCCTGCTGAAACCTGCGGCTGCCTTTCAATGTCTCAGTCCTGTTCAATCATGGTGATCCATGCAGTCATTCCTCTTGGCTGGTATAGCATTGTAATTAACAATATGTGTCTATAATAGCATTCTTTCACTTTTAACAAAGAATAGAAGAAGATTTCATCAAGCTTGGACCCCTCTCAGGGTCCTCTCATCCTTTGTTGTGGCAGACTGTGACCCAAACCTCACCCTCATCTGTCTTGAACCAGATTAGCCGCTGAAATGATGGCCGTTCTTGGCATGTGACACAGGGATTAGGATGTAATTAACTGCCACGGCACAGGTCTAATGATTTTTTTCAAGGTCTAAGGGATTTCATTACCACTAAGATTTACGGCTGTAGCAGCTACTAACAGGCCGTACATACAAGAAATGCCTTTGATCGTCAGTCAGAAAAAGATGCATGCCTTACCTGAAACTCGGGTGAGCTCAGCTTACTTTCTGCCCTGCCAGCAGTGGAGCTCTGGCCCTGTTCACATGTCAACAGCTGTTCACAAAGCTGGATGTTAGTTTCAAGTCACTCAACAAAGAGACACAGACAGAAACTAAACCAAAATGTTTGAAGGCGGATCCAAGGAGGAGGATTATCATTCACTGTCCGATACAGTCTCAACAGAAAGTTGTTCTGTGTTTTCATCAGCATCATGCCTGTCTCATCTACCATCGCCTCTCTCTGGTGTCTGACCTCTGTCGGGCTCATATTAGCTACAACCCACCCTATTGAGATTAACAACCAAGCAAAATGACAACCTGTGACAGAAACCATACTTTTACAGACAAGTCGTAGAACGCAAACTGTATGTTTATCCATTATTAGTGTGAGTGCTGTTCAGCAGCATTCATACTAATGCTGAATAAGACAGATCAACATGTTATAATTAACTCTGATGAACTGAAAACACACAGTGAAAGGGTTAAAGACAAAAACAAAGACAACTCCCAGACCAGAAAACGCTGTGGTAGCAACCTGTCAATCACAAGGACGCCTCGTCTTAAAGCATCCCCTGCTTTATGGTCTATTTGACTCTAAGTGGGACCATAATCTACCAAATGAACATCATGCTATATTGAAGAAGAACTGAAACTATTGAGACCATAAACTCAACGATGTTAACTGAGTAAATCAAGTGAGAAGTAGGATCATTTTCTTATAGACTTCTATAGAACCAGAGGAGTCGCCCCCTGCTGGCTGTTTGAAAGAATGCAAAGATTGTTACCTGAAAGAAACAGGGTGTTTGTCACACTTACTAATAACTGAAGTTATTGACTTTGCTGCTGTTATCATGCTGGGTTGGACTTCCCCTGTGACTCAGTGTGTCCATGTCTTTCTGTCTCTAGGCAGTGGTGGTGACACCAGACATCCAGCCTGCTGTGGGCGGATGTTCCTCCTCACAGCCCGACATCTCATTTTGCCCCAGAGACTCCTCTTCCTCAACTCCAGACTCCACCCACAAAGTCAACACCGTCAGTGAGGCTCCCAACACGTCCACACAGCAAGCACAGCACAACAGGTAGTGTTTGATTTTGGTTTCTGTTTCCATTTTTCTTTGTTTTTTACAGTCTCACAGGTTAACATTTTTATGAAACTTACTTGTTACATTCGCCCATATGCAAAGGGATGTGTTTGTATGCTTGGTATACAGTCAATCAATGCTAAAATTAATTAATATATGAACTAAAATTAATTAATATATGAACTAATTTACAGGGAAGAGGAGAAGGGTACAGTCACTGTGATGACAAAACCTGACAGTGAGGTCGAGGATGCAGGGAAACAGGCTTCTGTTACCGTGGATGGGGTGGTAACCAACAGCCACTCCTCACGCAGCTACTTGCGCTCTCTGAGCCACATCAGTGAAAGCAGTGCTGACGGCATTGTGTTGACGGACAGGTCGGCCGAATCAGGAGAGGTGATGTCTTTGGTCTCCGGCCTCTCCGTCAACGACATTGAAATGGAGATGACCAGCAAATCTCCCGAGCAGCTCAGCACGGCTGCCACAGACACTGACCTGTCACCAACAAGGCTTGGTGTCGCCGAAGGAAACACAACAGCTGACAATGTCACAGATCAACATGGACACAGGGAGCAGCAGGACATGTCCAGCTCTGTCCTAACATCCTCCTCTCCCAGGAATGAAGGACTAGACCCTAACACTGTGTCTCAAATGAACCCTCAGCTAGAGAGTAACACGCTGCCAGAGACCGGGGATGTGATGTATGTAGCCCAGCGGGTGTCAGTGGAGGAGGAGATGCCAGGTGCTGGAGCAGATTGTCTGTCCACGGAGGGTGATGATCCAGTGGACAGCGGGCTGGAAGACGCCCTGACAGCTGTAGTTTCCTCTCTGGATGATTACAGAGGACAGTTCCCTGAATTACAACTACTGGAACAAGAGCTGAAGCTGCTGCAGGTTACACTGAAGGTGAGGATGAGAAGTTACATCCAGAGATGGGTGGAGTTGCTGTATTCAAGTAAAAGTGCTCTTCAAATAAAGGTAAAGAAGTGATGAACTGTCACATCATCATCTCCTGATGAGATAATCCACTACGCAAGTGTGATCACAAAATTTCCATGTGAATATTACGTTGATATTAAATACTTGTTTAGTGATAGCCTCCAATGGAAATCAGTTTTAACCTTGTTAACATGTTCATATGGTCTTTTTCTATATGCTACAAGACGTTTACCTACCTAAGGAACCAATCCCATCAGTCTGCAGGGGGTTGGGCTTTTCATATCTTTAGTGTAACGCTGCAGTGAAATGAGGGGTATCGGAGGAGAAGAAAAACGTCCCAGCCGGTCTTCCAGAGAAAACCTGGGTTCGCAGTAGCCATTTTACAGAGCAAAACATTTAAAATTGTGTGTTTAAAATGGTGTTGATGCAAAACTTCCACTGAAAACTGACGCGGTTCCATTCATTTTTCCTGGCGACACAGCGAGTATGAGCCAACATGCTGGTCAACCGGAAAGTTTCGGTCTGACTAATTTGCGTATTTATTTGCATATTTTAAGGCATGAAGGAATTTTTCTCTCTTATAACAAAAACATCTAAATATGTAACTCTGATGAACAGTGATGAGTTTTAGTTTTTAATCAATGCCAAGAGAGGAACTGTAAATTTTAAACAATAAGTAAAGATGCAATTAAAATTACATTCTCTGCTTGTTGTATAGTATATTTGAGATTTGGCAGTACAGATATGCATGGACCGTGGTGTCTGTTATGTCAAAAAGTAAATAGAAAGAGGATCAATATGTTACAGTGCCCTTAAACTTGTTAAATGGTTAAATAATACTTTATTTATTATTTTAAAAAGCTGTAAAGCATCTATAAACATTATTTGGATAGATGGTTAATACTCTTCAGTGGTTAATCATTGGTTTCTGGCCCATCTATTTATGTAATTTTTATAGATGTTTTACAAACAATTTCTGAAAAGTAATCACTGACAAACACTTAATATACCATATCAAATATAATGTGTGCAACAATAAACTGCTAATAGATAGTGTACTAATGTAATCGTCTCTTATCAGCTATGACATATCATTTATAAACTAATTATTTCATATTACACAAAACTAATGATACACTAACAGAAATTACAGCATTACTAATAATTATTAAACATTATTAATTATTATTTGTTTGTTAACAGTAAAATAAATATTAGCTGAGTTTGATTAACGATCAATTGAACATTTATAAATGATGGTTATAATGTAGTGTAGTGTCTTTTCCATGTGTATAATTTACTGGCTGCTTCTCAGAGTTTCTCCGTCAGGCTGCGATGGACTAGTGAAGTTGTTCATACAGCTGCAAAGATGAACAGTGTTAATTCAAATATTTACATCAGAAAACAGGAGTAGTACTAATTTTGAAGCATGTGTATACTGTATAGTATGAATTCACCGCAGGAAAAAAGGGGTCTTCCAGTTTCTTGATTTCCTTCCTGTTTAAAGTTAAAAGAAAGTCTTATAATTTTATTTTTATTTTTACTTTTATGAATTTAGAAGATACAAAAAAATATCACAGATTATGGCTTTAGAGTGAAAGTAAACCAAAAATACATTCAACTTGATTGAAAATCTAAAAAGTGTATCATTCTGGAGTCATGGTAACAACATACTATGAATTATATTTACAGTAATGAGTAATTGCATGTAATGCAACGCCCATAATGCACATGTGACTATGGAGGTTTGACGATTTCCCAAGTAGAAAGTTGGCACTGATGAGTATGGTAAATAGGAGACCATAACACTGGAACTGTCCCAGTGATCCTCTACTACCCGACTGTATTTAAAGGGATAGTTTGGGTGTGTTTGAAATGGGGTTGTAGGAAGTATTTCTCCATAGTCAGTGTATTATCTGGCGGTCGGCATACCCCCAGTTTGAAGAAAAAGACAGGAGTTACTGCTCTGGAGCAAAGCAATGAACCGCCAGCCCATGCTCATTCCCAGGACACCAAATACCGAGGCTTTGTCACAGCCATCAGTGTGAGATACCAATGCACAAGGCACACGCCGGGCATTCCATGAACTACCAATTAAACCCATCCGCCACAACAGGAATGCTCCGAGGAAGCGTGCTGGGAGTGTAGTGATGTAGTTTAAAGAGAGAAAGAGGCACACTGGGGAGGTGGATGGGTCCAACAAACACAAGGCTTTCATGCAGGACACTGCATTTTGTGTCCCATGTGTCACGTTGTAATCAGCTGTTCATTCATGTCTCATTTTCATAACGTTCAGTTTAATTTTCACTGTACAAACATGTCGTTCTTTTCTAAACGGTTCTGTAGCCTAATCCTAAAGTGATGTCAAGGGTAACTATAGTAGTTTTGATTCACAGTGAGGCCAAGGCGTGTGACGCCAAGTGGGGTGTGACGCCTTAGCATAAAGGCAAGGTAAAGCAGTCAAAATATTGTTATATACACTTAAACTGATGCAGATTTTTTAGGTGTCTAAAATCCATTTTGCTGCTGTCCCCGTCAACGGCAGTTTATTGCTTTGCTCCAGTGCTGGTACACCAAACTCCAGCTACTGTAGGTAATACAGTAATACACACACAGTAATACTGTATGAAATAGACTGACAGAGAAGAATCTCATACAACCACACCTGAACTATCCCTTTAAATACTGTCAGGTAGTAGAGCATCACTGGGACAATCCCAGTGTCATGGTCTCCTGTTGACCTAGCACAAACTAGTCCTAGTCCTAGTCCTAATGCAGTTTGCATTTCTACTTGAGAAATCTTCAAACTTCAAGGATTACTGAGAGCAATATACATCACATGGACTTACCCATTTCCTGTAAATATAATTCATAGTATTTTGTTGCCATCTTGTCCCACCACAGGTTCAGACTCATCCTGATCTGTTTCATCAGGTCTAAATGTGAATTTTTCGCAACTATCCATAAAGAAACCTCTCTGCTTCAGTTCTGTCTCGTCTAGCAATGTGGACTCATTTAGTACAGATGCTCTTATGGTGTCCACTACAACTGACATTCATAAAAGGGCTATTATTTCAAAAGACAAATCACGTAACTGCTTTCTAAACTAAAATATATCATTGCTGATGTTAATAAACAAGAACATATACGATTATCATAGTAAAACAATAGATAATATTTGATATACGTCTCCTCTTCTCATGAGATGTGTTTGCACCAGTGCTGTCCATTTTAGATGGAAAGAAAGAGGAAGTTCCCAGCGTCCCAGCCGATCACATGACGTATCACTGGAATGCCCAGGATGTCCTCTTTACAAGCACCAGGGGTTGATAGAGCAGCTCAGAGGAGAAAAGGAGATGCATGGGGACAAAATGTCCACTACACAGGACACAAGTCAGTGGGCTGGGTCTCAGGAGGATAGAAAGTATACTTAGTGGTTGTTGCCTCACGGCAAGAGGGTCGCAGGGTCAAACCTTCTGGGGCCCCTCAATGTGGAGTTGGCATGTTCTCCCTGTTAGCGTGGCTTTTCTCCAGGTTCTCCAGTTTCCTCCCACGGTCCAGAGACATGCAGGTTAGGTTCATTGTTGACTCTGAATGGCCCGGAGGTGTAAATGTGAAGGTTCTTGGTCAGCACAGTGTCTGCGTGGTTGTACTATGATGTACTGACCTCAGACCAGCATTTAAGAAGGAGGCTGCTGCAGTCTGCTCTGTGGTCTGATCTGGTCTAATAGTAGCTGCTAGAGCTGTTTAGAAGCATTACGCCAGGCCAAGGATGTTTTGTCTCACCTGTATCTGCTGCTGTAGCTTCAGCAGGTCTTCTGCTGTCATGAGGAGCGTTAATCAGTGCTCCTGTGGGCATCTATAGACCTAACTATTGATCTATGGTCTGACTGTGTGTGTGTGTGTGTGTGTGTGTGTGTGTGTGTGTGTGTGTGTGTGTGTGTGTGTGTGTGTGTGTGTGTGTGTGTGTGTGTGTGTGTGTGCAGGGCGGTAGGCACAGCCGTTCGCCCAGCGTGGTCAGCCTCACAGTGGAAACAGTCCTGGGCAGCTTTGACTTCCTCAACACATCTGACTGGGAGGAGGAAGAGGAGGAGAAGGGCGACAAGAGGAGTAGAAATGGCAGGTCAGTGCAGACAAATGAGCTGATACTGAAAATGAATGAAACCCAACCAAATGTCTGGAGGACAGACCTTGTATATTTTACATTGTTCAAAAGACATGTGATTTATGAAAACCACTCCACACTTTTCACCAGTCAGTAAAAGAAATCACATGACCTTAAAGGGTTACTCCGTTATTTTTCTGACTAATGGGGACAACATTTTTTTTAAACTGGTCCAGTTTTGATGGAGAACGCTGCACATGAAGAAGAAGAAGAAGAAGAAGATATTCCTTTATTAGCCCACAGTGGGGAAATCAGACACCTGTTCACACAGACAACATGCAGGAGAGCAGAGGAGGGGCGCCCTGACAACGCCCACAGTGGGGGGTGCCTCCAGGGGCACCAGGCAGTGCCCAAGAGGTAAACGGCACCTCCCAGCAACCAGGGCTTGGCCATGAGGACTGAACCGGCGCCTCCGGCCAACCCATCCCGCACACTCCATTTATCAGGTTATCATTTAGGGCAACCATTTTACGACCGCTAACGGTGCTTGTTGTTTTTGCCACTGACAGACTCAGATTGTTATTAGAAGTGTGACAGATTATGGAAAGACCCTCCAGACAAATAAAATGTCTTTCTTTACCTTTCACCTGATCCGGTCTGTTTGTTATTGTGTCATGTGACTTGTTGCCAGAAGACGAAGGTGGAAACGTTGGTGAGAGTTGGAGGGAGGAGTGCCGGTGCTGTCAGTCAGTTGTGTTGGACTACAGAAAGCGTAGCTTTGTGTTATCTTAAAGATTTTCAGTGTCATGGCTGAATGCTTCCAACAATGTGGATGAGATGCCAGATTTCACTATGAGACCTTGAGGGAGACGCACAATAACAGACCGGTAATGAAAGACAACAATCTGAGTCTGTCAGTGGCAAAAACAACAAGGACTGTTAGTGGCTGTAAAATGACGGTGAGTAGTTGCCCCCAGCGATTTCATTACAGCCTGTTCAGTGTCTGCAGTGTTCTCCCTCAATACTGGACCACTTTGAATAAATGTTGTCCTCGTTAGTCAGAAAAATAATGGAGTAACCCTTTAAGGTCTCTACCAAAACATGGGAAACCAGAGTCCAGGAAAAGTTACTCTGTTTCATGACTGTCAGAATATATTACATACATACAGTATGAATGACTAAAGACATGTTTCTATGTCAAGTAAATCAGCTGTTACTGCATGTTTATTTGTTTGTAGTAAACAGACAGCCAGTAACATCCAGCTCCCGTCGTTGAAGGATCTTGCTGCCATCTAGTGGAGCTTGTACCGTCACTGTAGCACAAACAGACTGCTCTGCTGATTATACTGGTATTTGAAGGTGTGCAAGCACACTGGAAGAAACCTCTTGAGCTTTAAATACTTCCTTGAAATAACATGAAAAATGTGAAACTGATTGGGATCTTTATGTGAAATAACATAAGGCCTGAACTAGCCATCATCATTTCTTACCCGTAAGTGGAATCATTCATACACCAACAACGTTTTTAGGGTCAGAATTTGTTTTTAATTTTTAGGGACCTATTATGCTTTTGTGTTTTTTCCCTTTGGTTTAGTGTGTTATATAATTATAATATAATTTTGTGTGCATATAAAAGTCTGCAAAGTTACAAAGCCCACGCCAAAGGGAGTTACTCTCCCCTACAGAAACACTTCCTGAACTGTCTGAAACACCTTGATTGAAGTCGTGCCTTTTCTTCCGTAATGTGTTGATGACGCTAATACAACTTTGAGCGAGGGATCAACCAGGGTTTCATCTTACTCCATCCAATGGTATTTCAGCCTAAACCAAAGTGGTGGACAGACAGACAGAATGACAGTTTTGGTAGATATGCTAGGGTTTAGGGCGGCGGCACATTAACCCTGCACAGCAGTCCACATTAACATATTTGAAACGTGAGATCCTGTCAAGTAACTGTATATATATATATATATATATATATATATATATATATATATATATATATATATATATATATACTATATACATATATATATATATGTATATACATATATATATATATATATCTATATATATATATATATATATATATATATATATATATATATTATATATGTCATATATATATATAATACATATATACATATATATATACATATATACATATATACATATATATATATACATATATGTATATATATATACATATATGCATATATATATACTATTTATTATGTCTATCCTGTATATATATTGTCTATATGTGTGTATCTATGTATATACTGTCTATATATGTGTGAATTCAGCCTTCAGAGGCTCAATCCTGAAACTAACGGTATTAATGGAAGCCTCCCATAACATTGTGGATGTCATTGAACATTCCTCTTCTGTGTCCACAGGTCTCTGCGGGACAGAGGCTGGGACCGCCCCACCTCCCCCCTCACCACAGGCTGCACCGCTTTAGACTGCTCCCTGGTGGTCCACTTGAAGAACTGCAGCACACAGCTGTTGGTAGGAAACCTGCAAACTGTCCTCAAGTCATTTACCACACTGTAGCAGAGGTCTCTGGCCACCTCGGTACACATGCTTGTGTGACATTGTGACCTTGAATTCAGTCTGTCAAGGTTCCATCTTAGCAGAAATGGTTGTTGTGCCAGTCTATCTGGGACATAAGAAGCACCGTATAGATGAATAGAGGTCAAAAAGTAATTTTATTTATTATATATATATAATTTGACAATGTGAATTTGAAGTAATGTTCTGAAGAGGCAGGTATGTAGTATCTGGCTTTAACATTTTAAGTATTATTAGTGGTTGGCATACATTTAAAGAAAGTTAAATGTCTTTGTAACCTGTCAAAATCAATAAATCAGAGTAATACATTCTTTAAAAAGTGCCCTTAGTTCTAGTAGTTGTAGTGTTTGTGATAGTTTCAGTAGTCTCACAGCTGCGCTAATAGTAACGTAATAAGTAATGTTTGAAATACAACATAAAGCGTTTTTTTCAATCATAATTGTGGTGCTAGTCATAACACTCTGTGTTGTACTAGTAAAGGCAGAACATAAGACTACACCATTATTTGATAAACATGCTGTTTAATCACTAAAACTGCATCATAGCCATCTTGTTAGAGGTGGACCACAGAGGACCAAATGAGTGTTTTAGTTTGAAAGATTCACTGTTCTGAATATGTTTTATGTCAAGTGATGTACAACATTATGCCTGTAGTGTCTGGGTATGTTTGGTCCACTGCGCTGTGGAGAGATGTATGCCTTGGACAGACTGCTGAGAGAGGCTCGAGTCCTTGAAATCATCCGACACATCGCCAAGGACAACCCAAGATGCCTCAGACAGCCTGCTGATGGTAAGCTCCTATCTATGGATGTGTCTGCGCCTCTACTCTCTGTTTGTCCCAACATTACATGCAGCCATCTCTCTGACGTGATGTGAACCATTAATTCATCAGTCACAGTGGTGTCACATATGAACACTTTCCACTGACAAATTGATTAAGTGTCTCGCTGTGTTTGGTGATCTACAAAGATGACCCACCTAGATATCAAATTCAGATCAGCATGCAAGAAGTTGCTTGATGAAAAATGCACAGTGAATAAAGTTTTGCTTCCTATTTATTAAGATGAGTCTGATAGGAAGTTGGCCAACTACACTATTATTGCTAGTATTAATTCTATATATTAGGCTGTGAGTATTGTAGCTGAAACGTATTAAACTACAGCGCACACAGCTGCAGGAAGAAGAAAAAAACAATGTCCACCAAGCCTGCATAATCTTCTAAATATGTTATTTAAAGGAACAGTGAGCAATATTTTGGTGTAGAAATGAGAACTGAAACTGAAACTAAGAGCATGTTTTTGTTAGCTTAGAATGAGTCCTTCATATCTACAGAGGGAGTGGGTCCTCTTCATGGAGTCCTCCATGTTTCTACAGTAGCCCAGAACAGACAACCCAAACACTGGCTCCAGAAGCAGACTTTCACATTTTTACATTACCTGAAGGCCACTGTAGGTCTCCAACACGCTTGTGAAACTGCGGTAACATGAGGGCAAAATCGTGGCACCGCCGCCCGCCTGAGATACATTGCTCCTATATTAGTGTTATGGCCTACAGCCTCTTTTTTTGCACTCTGTTGCTCATAGTACCACAGTCTTAGAAAGGCAGGAGTGAATGGCAGGCTACTCAGCTGGTTGCAATCTGCAACCACACCACTAGATGCCACTAAATCCTGCACACTGTCCCTTTTATAACAGAAACCTTTTATGATGTGTTGATTTTAGAGAATACCTCAGTCCTTTGTAAGCTACAGCTATTTCAATCCATCATGTTGCTGTTGCACAACTTATAGGCAAAATGCAATGACAGGATCAAATCTAAATTTGGTCACAACTGCACAATGTGTTCAAGAAACATGGCAATTTATACGCTAAATACATTATCAATACTAACAACAGAATGACAGTATGGAATAATCAATAAGTATATCAATATGGAATATTATGAATATAATGATGGCCCCTTCCCCACTGCCTACCCCCCTACTTCTGGCATCCTTTCTCTGACCACACCCATGAAGTGCCTTCATTTTGATCTCAACTACACACCTGTAGTTTGGTGGTAAAATCTGTCCACAGACAGACAGACAGACAGACATGCTAACACCTGGCGAAGTACTCCAAAGCTCCTCTGTGGTAGTTCCCACTACAGCAGGTGTCTCCAAGACCACATTTTGCCATGATGACCCACACACAGTCCCACAAGGTTAATACCAGCATCTCTGTCATGGCTGGTAACTATAGTCATACAAATCCATCCATCCATCCATCCATCGTCAACCGCTTATCCCGTTAGGGGTCGTGGGGGGGCTGGAGCCGATCCCAGCTGCCATTGGGGGAAGGCGGGGTTCACCCTGGACAGGTCGCCAGTCCATCGCAGGGCACATAGAGACAGACGACATATAGACAGACAAATAACCTCCATGCTCAAAACTTCAGAAACAACAAGATTAGCGCTCTCTTACCTTCCACTCTCAATACTCTGTCCTATCTTTCTCTGTCACAGTGATACCACAGCTGGGCCTGTGTCTGGGTGCTGTGTCACTATGGCAACAGTGTGTGGGGCAGGGCAACGTGTACAGTGTCTCTGCTGAGAGATTCCTGGTTACCCTGTCGGCAGCCTACTCCAGAATACTGCCTGAGAGGGCCAGCAACATGGCGGACACAGGTACAACAGCATCTGTGTGAGTACAGTAGGTGTTAGTGTGTGCCATATTAACGCCTGTGTGTGTTTGTCCAGTGTTCTTGTGTCTGGCTGAGCGAGTGCTGGATCAGAGGTTACCACGGCGGGGCAGCACCAGAGACGGAGTGATAGTGACGCTGTTCCAGCTGTGGAGTTATCTGGAGGCCAACAGCATCGTTGACATGGAAACACTCATCACTGAGCTGGCAGAAGAAGGTATCTCTCTCTCATACACTCACACAAAGGTAAATGAATGCAGCAGAAGTTTCTGATCAGCGACAATAATCAGTGATAACCTCCCTCCAACAGTGTGGCTGGTGCAGAGCCTGGCGTCATGTGACCAGGACGTGATCGTCCACGCTCTGCGGCGTCCTGCAGCGTGCAGCCTGAGGAGGGGAGGACTTCACGCGGTGGCCAAATTACTGAAAGACCCACGAGGCAAAGTGTCAGCCTCCGCCAGCTCTGTGTTGAGGAGTCTGGCTGCCCAGCCTAGACAGAGAGAGCAGGTAAGAGGACACACTATGTAGTACAGTGTGTATGCACAGTATGCTTCAAATACTCCTAGTTTCACCAAAGTCTTGCTGAGAATATGCCATATTTTAAATATATCTTTTAATCACTCAGTTGTCTTCTCTAATTTGAAATACTGAGACTATCTCTCCAAATGTTACTAATTAAAGAGGATATATCATGCTCATTTTCAGGGTGTACTCATGTACGTGTTTTGGGTTTCTACTAGAACATGTTTACATGCTTTATTTAGGGTTGTGCATTTTTAGTCGATTATTAACGTTGCCCCTCCTGTCCACCAGAAATACTAATCAGTTTTAAACTTCTTATTTTATTAATGTACACATGTAAATTACATGTTGCTGTGAAGCGTTGTGGCTCTCCACTGAGATCTGAACTCATCAGCTCCTGACCACCTGCCACAACGTCGACTTTACGAAGCAGTGGCTGGATTCAGCAGTCAGTCTGGCGAAAGAGTCGAAAGAAGCTTCAAATATCTGTCATCATATTTTATGACGTTATCACCCTAAAAATTTAGGGAAATATGATTTGGTGTTATTGTGGTTGTATAAATGTAATTTATGTTGTTGTTATGTTAGACTACCCTGTTAATACAGGAGTGGGGGACAGTACCCAGGGTTTTGACCTCAGTGAGAAAGTTGTTTTTGAAAGACTAGATGCTAACAAATATGGATTGAAGCAGAATATTTCATTAGATGTGAGACATGTTGTGAATTTTGCAAATTATTACATCTTTCTTTTTTCAATACATTTTGACTTTTGGAGTGAGGCCTGTAACAATTACCGAGACGTTACAGAGATGGAGGGCTGAGGGCTGTGGCGTTCGCTATCAAAGACCACAGTCCCTGCTGGCGTTTCATCAAATATTACACCACACACTGGGTTTGTGAGTCGCATTACTTACCAGGCGACCGGACTGGGCACTGGGGATATATTGATTTCAGCAGCATTTAAAATATTATTGGGTAATTGAAAAATGTGATTAACAATTTCAAATGTCTCTCATACACAAAGTTTAACCTTATAGATTAAATTGTGCTCAGTTTTGACAGTTTTTTGCTTTTAGATTAGTTGACTAGTCTGAGTTTAAACTTCCGTTTAATCGTCAGGGAAATTAGTAGCTAGTAACATCCTTAGCTTTAATGGTCAGAAACACATTCTTTTCCTCATACTGTCTGAATATACCTGTATTCACCCCATCTGAAATGCTCCCTTTTTGTGCCTGTCTCTTTAAGACCCCCTCCTATTTTCGAATAAGTCTGTATGTGACATAGGAAGGGGAGCCATATCTGAATGGCCGGTTGAATCATATGGTTCCTGGTCTAGGCAGCCCACAAAAAACAGACTGGGTTGTCTGTTTTCACAGTTTGTGGGATGGTAGGCACTCCAGATACTCAAATGTATGTACACAAGCACTGAAAAGTGAAAACTTAAGTGAAGATAGGAAAAGCACTTGGGAAATGTTTCTGTAATGAGGCCCTAGATCTTCATCATGAGATCAGTCAGTACATAATAAAGATGTACTGCAGATGTCAGCATTGTGTATGTTCTCCTCAGGCTTTGGTCAGCTGTTTGGAGCTGCTGGAAGATGAGAATGTGGATACCAGAGTCTGTGGATGCAAGGCCTTAGCTTGTCTCAAGGTACGAACACATACAGTACAAAGCTGTCAAAATACTATGGAAATGCTATTTTTGGGTAACATTGATCTAGTTTATGACACAACAATGGTTAATGTAACAGTATAAAATCTTATCTGTCTGCAGCTTGTCTGTACAGTAACATACAGTATGTCCTTATCATGCTGATCACTGTATCCCATCTGTTGTCATTCCAGGCCAAAGAAAGTATTGACCAGCTAGTGTATCTGTGTCGGACAGACAAGGATGAAATCCGAGATGCTGCCAAACAAGCGCTGCTAGTGCTCGGTAATAATCACAATCATATAAGTTACAATGACAGCTAAACATTACATTTGCTGGATAAACTGCAGTAGTGAGTTATAATGTAAAAACTCTGCATAATGTGATAATTTAAATGTAATAAAAGCTTTTAATGTAATAATCTGCACATGTAATAAAACCATGAGCTCATAACGTAATAACAGTTTTGTGCGTAATGTAATTAGTTATTACATTATGAGAACATTATGATATTATAAACTCAGCAAAAGTGTAATAAACTCAGCATATAATGTAATCATTTTTAAAAAGAGTGTCCTTGTCTTCTTAAAGCACAGGAACCCTCTAGTTTTACATGACACCAGTGGAGTAGATAATGTAAAGCAACTGTTTGTGTGGTCAAGAGGACATTTTCATAAATCAGTTCCATGCCGATGAAGCCTCTTGGATGTGAGACGACCAGATATCCAGAGACCTGGACAAATGAGAACCGTTACAGGGATAATGCTGAATTTAATATACTGGTGATTGTCAGCATCTGAAATAATCGTTCCATATACAGTTAGACTGGAGTTGTACACAGAACTGGGATAAGCGGGTGCAGATGGATGGACGCAAAACTGTTATTACGTTATGCGCTCATGGTTTCCTTACACTGAGCTTTTATTACAGTTACATTATTACATTATTTGCAGTTATTACATGAGTTGTTACAACTGTTATCCATATGTAACTCTGGATGTAAGACACATGTTGAAAAACAATTTTTTAACTGACACTGATTGTTTTTATTTATACTTGGATGTGTATTTATTAGGGGTGGAACAGTTCATAAAATTCACGGTTCGGTTCATGTCACGGTTTGGGGTCACGGCTTTTCGGTTCGGTACAGCAGGAAACGGTATTTATGGCACAGCAAGGAGGCCAGTTTCAATTTGAACCGCTTTTCATTTATTTGCCAAAATAAGTCAACTGTTTGCCTGAACAACAGTAGACTAGGCTAACATCAGGAACAAGTGCCACTGTGTTATTTAACAATAATTAATAAATAAAAAACAAATTATAAGCTAAGGCCATCAACAGGAAGTGCACTTTGGGAATTACTTTGTATATAATCACAACGCATGACCGCAGCTTCAGTTATACTGTGCATGAGTTATACCTCATATTCCTGTCCGCCGTGTCCCAGCCTCTTTCCACAGGCCTTGATTTCTAGTGTGACAATAAATGGGATGAAAAAAATACACAATCGGGCTTGTAATCTATTTCAAATGAACCAAACCAAACATACACAAACCGAACCGTGACAAGCGAACCGAATGGGTTGGATTTTTACCCGAATCGTTCCCATCCTTAGTATTTATGTACCTGCACATAATGCACTTGTTGTTTCTTAAATATTTACCGTATTTACTTTATTACGGTGACCTAAAGACAGTGTTCCTGTATATTTCTGTCATTCATTCATTTTTTTTATTCCATTAATTCAGAAATTTGTGATACAGGACAATAATTAAGGCAGAAATACAAAACCTCACTTGTTTTCTGCCATTTGACTTTGTCCAACACAAATGTCTGTGGAGAGCGTGAATGCATTCATTCATTTGTCCAGTTTTTCATTCCATTTTTTTTTTGTTGTTGTTGTTCTTCAATTAATTGTGTGGAGCAGGTGAGGAGGGGAAGATGGCCCACAGACACGTGGAGACGTCTCAGGACAGCATACCAAGACTGTTTGCTCCAGGAAGCATGGCCAGCACAGCTTTCTAACACCACACACACACACACACACACACACACACACACACACACACACACACACACACACACACACACACACACTACTACCACTAAATCATACAAAGAGAAATATAATATGTGGTATACAGTATATACACTGTCAGAGAGGTTGTTTTAATACATCAAGGATAGCCTCTACTATACACTGGGCAATTTAAAGTCAGTAAGCTACAGTTGTATGTTTATCAAGCTGTGCTAACTACTCAGTTGGACTGTAAAGATGCTGGGAAGAATGTATAATGGGAGCAGGTTTGAATGGAAGGATGGATAAAGAGAGGAGAAGGATGAAATAGATAATAGATAGGGGGAAGAGGGAAAAACTGGTCAAACTCCTTGCCATCACTGTCATTCAGCCATGACCCAGACACAAATACTGAATATCACTCAAGTGTGTTAAACTCACTCTGGAAGATAATTCACATTTTCATAGCCTACTAAGTACCCAAAATACTGAGTTTTTTTATATTTTTGATAAGTTTTATTACTTTGACTCGCTGTGGTTTTTGACATGGTGAACCAGTAGGGATGCCTAGAGCAAATATTCCCTTCTACCGCAACCATAAAACTACTTTTCTTAATGGATACCGTTGTCTCTAGTTTAGGCTAAAAGCCATTCTTGAACAATCCTGCTCCAGATGGACAGCTTGGTCTGTGAAGGGACATAAACTGAAACTGAACAGCATATTTTCTCATACAGTTCTGCCTTTACCATAGCCGTTTGCTCTCTACTTGTGTTTTTTTGCCAGATGGCTGTGGTTACCTGCACCGAGGCTGTAGTCATGACAACTCAGTTCAAGCCGAGTCTGAGTGGTTGTGTGTCAGAGACAAGGCCGAGTCCAAATTAAACATAGTCAAGACCGAAAAAAATAAAAACGTGCCGATTTAATATCCTTCATATTGTTGCTCCACCTAAATATTGCATTACTTGCTAGCCGATATAACCGAATTTCCCACTGGGGATTAATAAAGGTTCATCTTATCTTATCTTAAAAGAATGTAGTGTCTCTATGAAGAAATGACTGACAGCAGAGCTGCAGTCAACAGTCCAAACACCTGTGAGAGACCAGACTAAAGACTGAGACCAGACTTGAGCACTACACATGCAGACACTGTGAAGGACTCCCTTGAATACGAAAAAGTATCGCGTTTCTCTCAAAATATAGGTATTCTAACAGAAATGTCACTCTGAAGTATTTGTTTAAAGGTGCTCAATACAAAATTCAGAGCATTTCTATTGCCTCCACATGGCTCAACATGGCGACGGCTGAGCTGGCAGCTAACACGGATGTATAAAGAGAACTGGATACAGCGTTGGAGGTGGGGCCCCGTTTGTTCCTATGAAAGTTGCTCAGTGGCGCATGAAGCCAAAATGGCTCAACTTTCGCCTGGAAAAGTACGTGGATCTTTCGGTGATCTTCTGCATCCATTGGGCCCATGGAACATGCACAGTAGCATTCGCTCAGTCACGTCACTCGGTCACGGGGTCCCAGTCGTCACACTGTCGTCATAAAAAAATTATTCTGGAGTCAGCTATTAGTGCATTTTACAACTTTTAGGAACTAATCATTTAAATAAGGGCTATTAGAGTACTCGTACTGGGGAGTTGATTTACCTCAAAAAATGATCTGCTGAGTTACAGACGTCTCTTTCCCAGTGTAAGTCTATGGGAAAAAAGTCTTTTTGGGCCCATTGGCAGCACATGACAGAAACAGAAGATGTAGCACCACTGTTTGGCCACTACGAAAACTGGTGCTAACAGCGCTAACTGTGCAAACAACAGCAACAGTGCTGACAGAGCTAATAATGCTAGCGTGGGGTGGAACAGAAGGGAGGGTACTGCACTCCCACAATACTGCCATGGGTCGGGACGGCGTTGCGGAGCGCTGCCATTAACCAGTGGGGTATGAACATGTAGTGAAAGCATGTGCAGCTGGCCCATCTATGTCAACACAAACCACAGAAGCTCTGGTACAACACACACAGAGCAAGAGAGAGACTTCATCCTCTGCTCAGGTAGACATCACTCCTCTATATCTTTACAATAGACAGTTGTTTGCTGCTCTATTAGTGCTCTGAACATCGTATAGAGAACCTTTAACGGATCTTGTCAGATTTAAAAAAAGAAATTATTAGACTTAAGAGTTATTGGTTGCTGTAATCAGTGTTTCTCTCGGTTATGGCTATGACCCTCATTCATGCTTCAGACAAACTATGTGTCATCTGACTACATGTAAAGGCAAAAGTACTACTACTTGTTGTGCATGGCCTCACTCGAAGGCGGAGTGAAAAGCCTCCATCACAGTGTCCTACTGGCTGCATTCCACTGCCTCCCTCATCTCTCTCCGTATTCTCGACACAATGAATCATACCGTCAGGGATAACATTGCACACATTCACACTATTCCCTGTTGGTTTACACTAGAGGTGACAGAGGTAGTTGTGTGAAGAATGACAAAGGAGACCACCACCTACTTTAACACCCCCCCCAAACACCTGGCCAATCACTGCACATGGTGGGTGTGATCTGATCAGGGATAGGGGGCCAGTTTTAGAAACATACAAAACCAGACATAAAGCGGGTTTCAGATGCTGTTTGTGCCTTCGGTAGTCTGCCCTCTGGTAGCACAGCAAACACCACTTTTTTGTTCTTGCATCAAAACAGAAATGAAGATCTTTACTTTAGAGTGCAAACCAGTACTTGTCCCTGCTGAGCTGAACTTCATGCATGTTGAATCACAGTGGGCATCACATTCTTGATTCAAGGTTGACTTTGGAGTGTCCTCCTGTAGGCCATAGGACTGTGTTGTTGGAGAGCCACACCCTGGGAAACCAGGAGATATTCATTGGACTGCATTTGCTGATATTATGAGAAAAGATATGTTGTACATGTTCTTTTACATTCTTTCTGGATCTGTCAGTGGAGCTGGAGTCCGTTCAGTCCATTGTATTATACTGTAAAGCCAGGTGTAATGGGTGAGCAGGTAGGGCTTCACTGTGTGGCTCAGATACTAGAGATTCAGCAGCTCAAGCATTGCTACTGCTGGCAAATTAACTGTGAACTGTCTTCCAATTCAAAAGATAAAAATGAAAGCTTTTCATTTTCTGTCTCACAGGCCTTTATGTTTAATGCTACAAATATACAGTATTGGCAACAGATTAAAAAGAAAGAAAAGCATAGCTCACACTGTAGTTCTGTTTAAAGGGTAGAGACTGTAGAAAACCTGTTGAGCTGCTTCTGCACAAAGAGAGGTTTAAGCAACTCAGTGCCATTACTCTTTACAATGAAAACATCTTCTTCTTTATGGAAATACATATAATGACTACATGCCACTGGAATTCAATATTCTGTGTTTGTAAATTGATTTTATCTTTGCTAAGTCTTCATTTGTAAATGTGTACTTTGTTTTATAAGATGCGTTTTTACTGTTATAAGATCATTTAACCAATCGGTTTGATGAATTGATCCACTGAATGACTTTCTGTGGCACTTCACTGTACCACTGACATATCTGCTGTAAATGGAGTGGTCTGTTTGGAGTCAGTGGGTGTTTGTTATTTTACTGTCTTTTGAGAAGACAAAGTCAGATTACTGGGTCCATCTAGGTCTGGGATTCGTTCACTTTAAATTAATAGCAGTTGAACCTCAAACTCTGACTTAAGATTAAGATTTCTGACTTAAAGAAACAATAAGACATTTTTCTCTGTTGTGTTAGTATTGGCATCCTAGAACATTTGAATTGAAATTAATAATTAAAAATAATAAATCAAAAATAATAGAACTAGACTGCATTTCAAGTAAATTGGCCCCAGACATGGGGTCAAACATTATTAAAGGGGCATGTCGGTGCTTTTGCGTGTTTATGCCAAATAACCACTAACTACTAAAAGCTTTACAGTGCTACTGACATTTCCAAATTAAGCCCATTGCACTCACCAAAGAAAAACATTGAAGACCTTATTTTGTAATTACTGACCTCATAGTTACAATATCTGTATTTTATCGTCCTGATTTTGTATTTCATAATAACATCATGTACTGTATATCTTATAATTATGACTTAGTTAATGTTAACATTTTTAATATTTTTCCCTCAAGGCAGCCAATGGTTTCCATTTCTTTAAGTACAGACACAGAGTAGAGTGTTGCAGGGATGACAGATTTTTGTAGGCCAACCAGGAAGCTAGTATGGCGCTGGTTCTTCAACAAAAAGCCAATGAGAGTTTCCATTGGATTCTGGATTATTACAGAAAATAACACACATTTATGATGTATGTTTTATTCAGCACTATAGTCATCCAAAACAAACTCCACTTTTAGGATTTTTGAAGAGTTAATGCAGTCGAGAAGTAAAAAGTTAAAAAGGCGAGAAATGAACTACACCAAGGTCACATGTCATCGTGTCAGCACCACTAAGCTAAAGGCGGACTAGTGTTCTGCATGATTACATTCAGTAGTCTCATTAGGCCACTTGTTAGCAACTACCTTTCTGAAGACACGTAAAAGCTCCAAAATTCACTCGTGGGATATTTACTTATGTAATTCACATTGTAGAACAAAAGTTTAAAATCTCTTAAGCTTGTCAATTCACATTATCTCAAAACACACCGAAAAAAACTGAGACACAGGAGCTGGAGTGCTAAAATGCTAACTCTCTCTGGGTTTTGGGGCTCATTCCTGCACCACTCTATTGATACAAGTACAACACTACAAGTTTGGGAAAACTGCCTGCATGAAGTTAATAATGTGGCTTTTAGTAAATTGGTTAAAAAAAATGTAAAAATACTGGCGATGTTTCTGAAGAGTTGAGTGTAAACCAGCAAGTTCTCCACACTGAGTTTGACCAGTGTCAATGAGAAAAATGTCCAGCCCCAGTGACTACAGTTGGAACAGTATATGGTAATCTAGTCTCATAGTGACACTGCTGACAGTGATGCTGCCATTCTGCCTTTTTCATTTCACGAGCACCGTTACTGGAGCCTCATCTCAGCCCAGTGACTGATGATAGCAAACTGATAGCATATAGATGTGTCCTAGTCTCGCCTTGTATGCTAATACTATGACGCTAACATAACATAATGCTGACATAGCGCTGTTCTAGCAATAGAAAAAAAAAATAAATTCATACAGACAGGAAATGACAGCCGTGCTAGTGGTTGGTCTAAGTAAGTCCACCACTTTGGTCCAGACTGGAAAATCACAACAAATAATTGATGGATCCATGAAATTTGGTTCAGACATTCATGTCCCACTCATAATGATTGTAATAACTGTGGTGATTCACTGATAATTCCTCTAGCACCATCATGTGAACAAAATTTCAATTTGACCAATTGAATCATGACCTGCAAAACCACCATTTACATCAGCCTCAGATGTACTTTGTGTTTAGTGCTGATTGGCAAATGTTAGCTAATACCCTCAACTAAGATGGTGAACATGGTAAACATTATACCTGCTAAACACACCCGCATGCTCGCTCTGTTACTGTGAACATGTTAACATGCATTTAGCTCAAAGCACCATTGTGCCTAAGTACAGCCTCAGAGCTGCAAGCATGGCTGTTAACACTACAGTTTGTTTCTGCTGTCTGAGCTTTCAGACCACAGTGTTCATCAGCATCACACAAAAATGTAGTAATTTTTGTGAGTGCTGGCAGTTTAAACTGTAGGCCTACCTCACTTCATAATTAGTCTCCAACATGTGAGCATTCCACATAACTCAAAACAGTAGTTAGACTTAATGTATACAAATGGGACACAGCTTTTGTCTTCAAGCAGGAGGGTTCAGGTTCCTAATATATAATGTGCCAACCCTGTTTTAAAGGCAATAATGATTTACTGATATACTGTTGTGTCCTTGAAAAGAACCGACGTTCAGATGTTATTTTCAGCTGTTAGAACTGAGGGGTGATCAGACAAGCTAGTTGTACAGTATGTTGCGTTCAAATTAGATGTTTAGTTATAACTACAGCATATAACAAACGACAAACTGCAGTGTCACTGGAATCATAATATAGGACTGATATCACATGGGGGGATTCACTGTACCTACATATGAAGTCTTCCACTGTTAAGTGTATTTACCACTATTCTAATACTTCTAAAGGATGGCAGCAATCTGCAGCTATATCTCTGTGTCCATAAAGCATCTCACAATGTTTAAGTGCCTCAAGATTTGATAGTAAAAGAGATGCAATAAGACACAGATGAAATACTTTATTTAAGAATAAATAGAGTGTGAAGCAGTCAGCACACTATATATTTTCCCCCACAATCAGGAGCAAAGCAAATAAACACGTAGTAAACAAATGGCTAATACAGCAGATGTTGCAATGTAAGATTAGAGTTATGTCTGTACAAATATCCTACATAATCCTGAATTCAGGTACATTTTATTAACATCAGAACTTGGTGTATAAGTTGATAAATTGTGCAGCATTATTAACAAAATATTTCTTCTTTTTATTATTTTCTAAAATATATGTCCCAGCATTCTGGTGTCAAATATATACAAACTATTAAAAATGTGTTTAAAAATTGTCTCATGTACCATTGTTTTTATTAATTATATAGAGAGCTGCTCACACACAAGTAACATAAATACTCTGCCTGAGACCTGTACTGCATTTGCCCAGAGTAAGAGGAAATTTTGACAGTTGTTTTAGGATTAACAGATTTGTGATGCCACAACAGAGAGACAGTAGCTGTAGTTGTAACTGCTTGTTGTCCTCATCGAAACATTTTTGCACAGACGTGCAGGTAAACCAGGAGGACCGAAGCCCTCTCATTCATGCATTGATTAATTAACGGACATGCCTGATTGTACATTCAAACCAATTAAAAGCTTTCAAAATGCAGTGAATAAATATTTCTGTGGACTTTCTGTCTCCTCTGGTCATTTTTGCACTCTCATTATGAGCACATTATGACTGATAGATGTGACTACACTACACATGCTACAGTATAAACCACAATTATGCAATTAAACAAATGCACACACCATTTTGAATAATTCGTTTTATTTGAAATTATCAGATTTTCTTACAAAGTCTTACTCTGATTACAGCTGGACATCCTGAGGGTGTATTGATTAGTGAGGCTCAGACCGGGTCCCGATAGAAGCCCTCTTCCTCTCACTGTGATAAACGGGCTTCAATGTATTCCAACGGGGCGCCCCTCCTGGCCAATCAGGGTGTCTGCAGCAGCTTCGACACCACCCCCCAGCGGCCGCACAGGCGCACTGAGCTCCCAACTGCCATTTTGTGGCAGAGGCTATTCTGCTAAAGCGGGAGAGGGATTAAAACAAACTGCGAAGAAGCCTGCATTTCTTACCAGCCCGTTAAACTTTGTAGCACAGACTCTCTGCTTTCGGTCGAGTTAAAAGGGGAGAGAAACACACGGAAAGAGGTAAAGTATCACTACTTTTCTGATAAGGGGGGAGTTTGCAGGATCTTTAATCGGCCTCTAGGTGTCACGATGGGGCTCTGGGTCCGGGCAGCTCGTCGGAGAGTGTTTGTCTCCCTCTATCGTTATTGAAAACCAGTCAAAATAACGTTTAAATAACCGAAGTTGTAATAAATGTATATGCAATCCGCTATATTTTACACGCATCTGTGAAAATATCGTCGAGGATAACTTACGAATACTTCGACGATTTGGTTGGAGAGTTTAGGCCAAGGCGTCCATTTTCTCGCTTCTTTGTTTCCCGTCTTTACAGCCTTGACGACATGGAAACTGGCGGGTTTAAGTTATCGCCCATAGCTAACGTTAGCTTGTTTGCACTGGTGTATGTCAAGTGTAACACAAACAACCCTGTGTTCACGGTGACACTACTACGAGCTTGCATACAAACAACCGTGTCGCATTTTGCCCAACCGACGTTACCTTATAGCGTGAACGAGACATTGAACGAGACCTTTATTTGAAGAAATCAACGTAGCAGCTCGCGTTAGCCAACGGTTAGCTGGGTCAGCTCCGAGGCTAGGCCCTTCCCCACCCAGCGCCCTGAGTAACGCTGCGTCTCAAAGTGTCGAAAACCCCGGAGTCCCCGACAGTAACCACAGCAGACCCCCGTTATGGTATTTAACTACTGTAACGGAAGTGGCCGTGGTCGCATCTAGCGTTACTAATATTGAAAGTCAGTTCAGTGGTGTTTGCTGGACGCGAAGTAAACACACGGAGGCTGTAGCGCTAAGGCCAGCGCGGTAAAGAGAATGACGAGGCATTCCCAGCAAAACGGCGATCACGGCGGCCACTGGTTCAATAAGACCAAATACTTGTGTTCACGCGAAATCAGCCCTCCTCCATTGCCGAGCATTGCACTCCTCTTCTTTCCCCGTCATCGTGTTGTGATCGGAATTGGCAGTTGTTGTTGCACCCGCCGCCCGCTTGTCTCTTTTTCTAAGCCCACCTAGAGCATCATAGCCACAGATATATATTATAGCAGAGAGCTCCCTCTACGATTCGGCTTGGAGAGCTACAAAAATACCGCTATATAAATGCTGGGCAAGGAGGCGACGGCTGCCTGGCTGGGCGCTCAGTGTCATTGCCATGTTGTGGTAAATTTGTTTTAATGTTAACATGAGTCAAAGGATCTATGAAGGCCTATAACAGAACCTCCCCGGCTTCCACCATTTATCAACGTAAAGACAAGTGGACACAGAGTCCTGCAATCAAACAGATGTTATTGTCACAAACATGACTATGCAGCTGCTACACTCTGTCACATACAATTTACATTTATCAAGTTGTCCTCAGTCCGTTAAGACCAGGATACAGCTGTGATATTTTTAAACGAGTTGACTACACCATCTCATTAGGTACTGGGGTTGTTAATGTTAATAACCACTTCATCCTAAATATGAGTCATGTTGCTGCAACCAGCATATACTACTAATACTATGATGATGTAGCCACGATCAAAGCGTTCAGTCACCGTTTTACTGAATATTCACAATGTTTTACTCAAGGACCTGCATAGTCTTTAGATGCAGACACTGACCAATTAATGGGCCTAAAATGGGCCTTAATATTGCCTGTGGTTATTATATGTTTGTAAACCTGCAGGCAAAACCTCTGCTTTAAACCTTCTTATCTTGTACAAAAACTTACAAAAACAGGTTTTGGGAATATCTGAGGACAGATTCAAAATAGCATAGCACATCCCTCATAATAATGTTTCTTTAGTGTCCCACACTGTATTCACACCTGTAATTAGAGTGCATCTCCACTATTAATTTTAACCAACATTAAGCATATTAACCAATTAATGTTAACGGTTGGACAGTTAACATGAATATTAATATTTAATTAAAAAGCTGAGCAAAACTCAGAGGAGCGGCTTCCCACTTTAAGGAGAAAAGCCGGTCCACCTGAAGAGAGTCTCAGTCAGCGTTGCAGGATACAGGAAGTTGGCTCCCATCTCGAGCTGAGGAACTATATCATTTATTCACTGACAAATAAAGTGTACACACACTGCTACAGCTACGTTCACAACACGACAAACTCACCGGATCGCATCTCACTTCCACGCTCTATATGCAAATAAACACGTAGTAAACACATGGCTTATACAGCAGATGTTGCAATGTAAGATCATGTCTGTACTAATATCATAGATAATCATGTATTCAGGTATATTTTATGAACATCAAAACTTGAGGTTATTGTCTACCGGCAGTCCCTGGGGACCTCTGTGCCGCCAACACCGCTGCCTTTGCCAGGCAATGGTGGTTGTACAGAGCTTCGGAGCCGGAGAGCCACAGTTTTCTGCTTTAAATCGATGTTCACAAAAGCAGTTCTTATTTGGAAATTTTGTGTAACCTCAGTGTTTCTGTCAGTTGTAGAAGTGTTTTCCACTTGTTTGTGTGAATTCCCCATGCAGTTTTATCTCTTTCTAAGTGCAGCTGTGTTACATCTCCCTCTCCTTCCCTCAGGTTGGCAGGGACAGTCAGGTAGCAGGCATTTGATTCAGCAAAGCTCAGGACATTCAGCAGCAAAGCGAGACCACCTTTATCACAGCTCCACATTGTGCAGCCCAGTCTACAGAGATCATGAAAACAGTCAATTTATCATTGCTATTCCAGGTAACACTAGCAGTGTTTAGTCTGAACATTTTTACAACAATGGTTTGTTTGAAATATGTCACATTCAGACACACCTTTTCCACAGAACTTACAGGTCAGAAGTCAGTAGTAGTGATAATGGCTACTCCGTGTAGTAAGCCATGTAGACAGCCAATGACGTCAAAGACACTGAGATTCATGAACATGACTGAGCTGTTGAACATTGAAACTAAGCTCTGTTAGCCAACTCACTGTGAGACAACATTATGTGAACTGAGCTTGTACAGAGCTTGTATTTGGTGTATAACCTCTAGATGTCACTCCTGACAAGCAGGATTTAATGTTTTCCTGTAACTTAAAAACAACTATTTGCTGGTAATGTATCACTCTCTCCCAGTAGTACTGTACTGTTAACAGTTCTGTGCTTATATAAGAGAGTATTAGAGCTGAAACAATTAGTTGATTAACCATGTTTTGATAATAGATTGTTTAAGCTAGGACAAAACCAGTCCAGTGTTTTTAGTCCTGATCATGATAGCGGTACCTGGGCTTTGGGTATTGACAATACTGAGTGCTGTTCCAGCAACAGTGTATAATTAATAAGCTGTATGCCTCACTGTGTGGAAGTGATTGGGATCTTTTTTTATGTTTAAAGCAACAGCAGGCCTAAAGTTTGTAAAACAAAATGCAACAAATAAACAGATACAAATTTATTGGATTGTTTATTAGTTAAAAAAAATGTACACCATCAACCTGGCAAAAAAAATCTTTAAATTCAACATTGTAAACATTTTTAATGCAAACTGGTCAAAACATAAACAGAAATTAAAATTCAGGTATCATAATGTATATATCATATAAGCACAGAATTGAATTTAAAAGATCGGCCCCATTGTCACCGATAACCAATCCAGCTATTTGAGTCAGTATCAGTCCAATATTCAATCCCGCATCCCTAGTTAAGGCATAAAACAATTTACATTACCAGCTTCTAAACTGTGAATATATGCTGTTTTTTAATCTTCTTTTATAGTAAATTAAATATATTTGGCATTTGGTCTTTTGATCAGACCAAAGAAGAAGTAGGCCTACAACCATCTCCAGTATGTGAACACAGAGATGCACAACCAAAATAATTTGAGCGAGTGAATCTGAGCTATTGTTTCCTTCACTTTAATCAGCAGGTGACAAGCAAGACACAGGAACTTGGCCTGGGAGTTGTAGTTTTTTTTAGCTTTTCTGAACAGACAGCTAACTGCTCTCTCTCGCTCTCTCTCTCTCTCTCTCTCTCTCTCTCTCTCTCTCCCTCACTCACACACTCACTCACTCACTCTATCTATCTATCTATCTATCTTGGCTGCACATATGACACTCGCTTACATTAAGTGCACAACCTACACACTGAGTTATTCCTTAAAGGAGTTTGCTACTTGTATAACACGTTTTAGTTAAATAAAAGACATCTTAAAAATACATATTGCTCCAATGATTATCCTGCTGTCATGTTTGCAATACACAAAATGCTGATTTCCCACCTGTTTCGTGTTGAGCTGCAGGGAAAATGCATACTCTTCCATGTTATAAGACTGAAGACCACTGTTATATAGCAAACATGTTTCCAATTGGATGTAATACAGATGATGTTTGTTTCCACACTGCCCTATTTCAGTTCCTACCCAGCATGGACGGAGGGCCAACTGAGGGTGTAGGGGTGGTTGAAGTCCCCACCAAAGACTTCCCCTCTATCCAGGCCGTTCACAGCCAAGATGCCATGGTGGCTGACCTCCTCCAGCAAGCTGCAGAGGCCGGGGGTGTGGTAGAGGGACAAGCTGGAGTCGTCCTGGAACAAGGTTCTTACTGTTTGGAAATGAAATCCCCCCACAGCCGATATGTAAAAGAGCACAGAGCAGTAGACTTCTATTGCAAATAGAAGCAGTTATTGCAGTATTTTGTGGAGAATGTGGTTAAATGTTTTATTCCCTGCAATGTTGTGTTTCAGGTCATGGGGAAGGAATGGTGGCAGCTACCCAGGCCCAGCAGCAGCTGATGGAAGCTGGAGTGGGGGTTGGTGTGGATGGTGGAGCAGGGGTTGAAATGATGGTTATGGACTCACTAGATCCCACCCTGTTACAGATGAAGACTGAGGTAAGCTCACTATTAAGAAATTTGTGTTTGATGTGACATGATAGTTGCCCAGTCTTGGCAGCCAAAGCATGACACTGGCTCACAAGAGAGTTTCCTTTGTACTGATGTCACTCTAGTTTTAGTTTTAGTGAAGTCAGCTAGAACTGAGGAGACCAGACAGGCCTGCCGCAGTATTTTGCTTAGCCCAACATTGTATGTAACTGGCCATTAAAATGAAGCTGATTTGCAGGTGATAGATGCTGCAGTGGGGGGACCATCAGCTACTGTGGGTGTTGTTGGAGGGGTAGCAGGTGCAGCTCACCAAGCAACAGTGACAACAGTGGACCAGACTCAAATCATCACACTACAGGTGGGGGCTCTTTTGAAGCCATTTCATTTATTTCTTCTTTTATCACTGTTGGGGGAAAGCTGGATTCACAGGCTGTCGTTAAGCTTTCAAAGGTACAGTCAGTAACATTGATAAAAATAACCTTTTGTCATATTAGTTTACATTTAGAGTTTACTTTTTAGTCACATATGTGATATTGTATATTTAATACCTCAAGGCAACTTTACAGCTACTGTATTTTTTGGACCACAAGGCGCACGGATTTTAAGGCACACTATCAATAATTATCAATATCATTGTCTTTTTTTTCTTATATAAGGCGCACTGGATTGTAAGCGAAACAAAACGGTCAGATAAGTCAAACTGATTCTATTAATTTAACAACTCAATAACTTCAATAACTCAACATTTTTCAGTTGGAACACACGAAATACAAAACAATACGCTCACTTGCAGTTTTTTTCAGTTCATTCCTCGTCCACAAATCTATCAAATCCTTCATCATCAGTGTCTGAGTTAAACAGTTGGGCGACTTCGCCATCAAGCACGCCTGAATCCGTCTTGTTGCTGTTACGTAGCTGTTCAGTGATGAGTCCTGCCTTCGTGATCCATTGGCAGATAGTGGAGTAACTCGCCCGGCGTTGCCTCCCTGTCATTGTCCTCCCTGTCTGTGTGTTCGCCTTCTGTCATCCAACGCTCCCACTCGGCTCGCAGTTTAACTTTGAAGGACCTGTTGACACCAATATCTAGTGGTTGGAGTCGAACAGAAACTGTAGAGATACTTCTACCTGCTGCTCTCTGTTAAATAACCCACTATTCAATTTTGTCCTCTAACTGTGGCCATCTCGCTTTGTTCCCTAGGAAACACTTTACGTGCCGCTGGTCATCTTCTTGCTTCCTCCACTTCCGTACCATTGATTCATTAATATTAAATTCTCTCGCCGCTGCTCTAGTCCCATTTTCTGCTGCGTGACTGATAGCCTTAAGCTTGAAATTTGTGTGTCATTTTGGGCTCCTTATACACAGATGATAATGTTACGGTGCCTATCTGTTGAAGCACAGTAACAGTACGCATTACTCCGCGAGGCGCCTTAAATTTGACTTGTTGAAACCTGCAGATACCCTGTGTTGTCAGGATATAGTGACAGTTTGAGCAAATATGACAAGAAATTATTTTTATTAATGTTACAGACTAACTTTTCGATGTTAAAATCTCAGATGGTTTTTATCCACTCTTAAGGTTTTGAATTTGTCCTAATATTTAAGCTGTCGATTCCCTGGACATGTGTGCTGACCTCAGGTCTCTCTGTTCTCAGGTGGTAAACATGGAGGAGCAGGCAGCTCTGGGTCTGGGTGAGCTTCAGCTGGTCCAGGTGCCTGTTTCCGCCACCACCGTGGAGGCCTTGCAGCAAGGCACCTTTGTAGACACCACTGCTATGCCAAAGGACGGAGACCCAGTTATCTGCCACACACTGCCGCTCCCTGAGGGCTTTCAGGTACACAAACAGACATAGTAGGGCTTTAACTCAAATGTATACACATGACTGTATTTGAAATTTGGCAATTGCATCACTTTTTAGGCCACTGTAGCTATCAATTATGTTAATAGTCGAGTATTCCACCGATTATTCCATCAATGAATCGAGTAATCGGATAAAAATACTTTTGCTTTATTAAGGCGCAATAGTAAATGTACAACAGAGGGAAGATAGGTCTTAAAATGAACAACTAATTGGTTTCCCTTTTTAGAAAAATCTACATTTTTGTAACTTAAATTGCATACAGTAACATCTGTCAAAACTACACTCATGTAATGCTTTTAAGTGCCATGTTACATTCTTCAGGGGGGCAATTAAGAGTGAAACGTGAACCTAGCCTGCAGGTCTTTGGACTGTGGGAGGAAACTGGAGAACCCAGATAAAAGCCACACTAACGTGGAGAACATGCAAACTCCACAGAGAAGTGAGGCAACAGCCCCGCATCGTTTTTCCATTTGGAAGGAAAATCTTTGAAGACAATGTGCCACACTGGCAGACTGACACACGGTATGAATGACTAGGTACGAGCATGAAATTACAGTGAGCTGTGAACGGAGCAGTACAATGTGTGTACAGTTAAGGCTATTTGTCAGAGAATAAATGCTCCTCAAAGGGCTCAAGCTTAAGGACGTCCCAGAGCAGGAAAAATATGATTGGGGAGGATGAAAATTAATTTTGGGATAAGAGTTGAATGAAACAGTGATGAAAATGAAGTTTTGTGAAGCACACACAGCACATACCGCCGGTCTCTTCTTCGGCAACAGGGAATTCAACCCAAGCCTATATGGTAAACTTGCTAGTGTTATGTTTCCTAAATGGTCAGATTGACATCCCTGAAGTTTAACTGACTTGGAGTTATACTGTGATGATTAAGTGTTCTCATAATATTTTCACTGGGCACATCATTTGTCTTTTGCACCTCAACACCTACACAAGAAAACAAGACACAACAACCTGTCTTAGGGATTAATTGACTAAACAATTAATGCATTTGCTGTGCAGGTTGTTAAGGTTGGAGCTAATGGGGAGGTGGAGACAGTGGAGCAGGAGGAGGGAGGAGAAGCCCACCCCGAAGAGGAGGAAGATGAGGAGGTGGGGAACCAGCTTCTGGACGAAGGAGAGGATGAACCCATTCAGCCTCCTAGTGATGACCCAAACTGGGCTAAAGACCCTGACTATCAGCCCCCGTCTGGAACTATCAAGAAGACCAAGAAGGCAAGATAGTTGTGTGGTATCAATCTCTTTGTTACAGGGGATGTGAGACTCTGCTCTGTAATTGAATTGGACTTGTACAACATGTTGACACGTGTATCTTTAATTGTCATTGGCTTACAATGAGGTTTAATGACTTGCTGTTTGTCCAGGGTAAAAAGAGTCGTCTGCGTTATGCTGAAGGAGATAAGGACATGGATGTCAGTGTCTATGACTTTGAAGAGGAACAGCAGGAGGGCCTTCTGTCTGAGGTCAATGCTGAGAAAGTGGTGGGCAACATGAAACCACCCAAACCCACCAAGATCAAGAAGAAAGGTGAGACGCTGCTGTTTGCTGAACTGAGGGCATAATGGTAATGACACCATAAAGCTTTGTTTATACTAACGTGACACACAGTGGCGTGGGCTTCCATAGATGGCGTGGGCCTCCGTAGATGGCGTGGGCCTCCGTAGATGGCGGGGGGGCCTGGTGGGCTGGGGGGTTTACATACACTACAAGCATGCACAGATGCATTTATGCTCAGCATGTTGTTCATTGCAGTATGCTTCGAAACCCCAGTAGCCGTACAAACAAAGTATTCTGTGGATAAGCAAAAAAAAATCAAAGAGTGGTACCGTAAAGGAGTAGACTGCCTAGCAGCAGTAGTAAACACACAGATGTATGTACTGCCAAACATTGCATTTGTGTACTGTAATTATTACTGTCGCTGACTTCCAAGTCTAAATTACTTTCCGTCTCTTTGTGCTTCTCCTCGGGCCGCCACTCTTTAGCTTTTACAAAACGATCTCTCATTTCCTTTCACAGCCTGTGAAAAGATGCCTCTTCTTCCTTAGTGTGCTGCCTGTTTCTTTCCAAGTATTTAATGTCGTGTAACTGTCCCTGTGGTCTCAAACAGTTACTGATTTATGCTGCTATTACAACTCATTGTACCCCAAAATAACATACAAAAGGCCCCCAAAGAACTTTTAAAGTATGCAACTCAACTGAATACTACTTAATGTGTACCAGTGGAGGCTGGGCCATAGAGGCAGAGGAGTTTGCTCCTCCTCTATTTTTGAGAGGCAAGATGAAGATCAAAATATGAAAAAATAGTAATTGGTTGAAATAAATCATTACCAAATCTCATTATCATTTCTAAAATATTACTTCTCTCTTCTTTGGAAAAATTACATTATTTAAATCCTGCTGAAAATTCTTCAACAGCAACAGTTGCAGGTCAGATGGGAAAAGGGCAGCCTGTGTGTGAAGTGGTTGTGGCATCATAGGAGGTCAAGCACCCTCTCCTCCCTTAGGTATCTTTACAGCTCTCACAGTGTTTCTGTCATCAACTGCTGATGTTGTCCTTGGTCTACCGGTTCACCGTCTGTTGCTCAGTACACCAGTGGTTTCTTTCTTCTTCAGGACGTTCCAGATGGTTGGACTGGCTATGGTCAATGTTGGTTCAATGGCTCTGAGTGATTTTCCATCTTCTCTCAGCTTTTCTCCCATAGACAGCTCTCTGGTCTTCATGTTGGTTTCACCTTTTTAACTAGAAATACAGTCTGCACAGGCAAAACCCAAAGCTGAACTGAGAGGAGACATTCAGCTCTATTTATTGTTTGAATAATCAGTGTAACAGGACACATCTGGGCAACAAAAAACAGCTGTCAGTCACATGTTCCTATAAATTTACTCACTTGAAAAATGGGTGGATTCAAACAAAAGGTGTTATCTTGTAAGTTGTGTAACAGATCTAGATGTAAAATCCTGGAAATAGAAGCTGAAATACTGATCTCTGGTCTCAGATTCATCTGTTGATGTCAAACCCAAATGTTTCCAGCAAACAGCAGAAATAAAGGAGCTGGCCTCACTGTTCCAGTAGTTTTGGAGGGGACTATATATGACATTTAAAAATCAGGAAAAAGAGAGCACACATATCAAGCAGCAGAGTCCATACATAAAACAGAGGTCTAAATGTAAAATAACAGAAATAACTAAATAAAATGACCTGACACAGTGGGTTGGTTTTCTTCATGTCCTCCCCACTTATTGAGTCACCAGCTGCCACTGCTGTTAACTTCTACTTCAGAGGAAAACATTGTAGTACATTTACCTGACAGCCTAATATTACAGATTTGACTCACTAAATATAAATGTTAAATTATGATGCATTATTTTTCATTAAACTATCAAGCATTATATTAGCATTGAAAGCTCCACCTTGAACAGACATTAAGTAAATTTAAGTACATTGTGTGGAAAATACTGCTCATTCTCTATAAGTAAATATTTGAATGCAGGACGTTGACTATGCGATATTACTAGTTGTACTATTAATAGTTAATGAAAAGGTTTTGATTGGTTTCTTCTTCTATCACAGTTTTAAGTTAGTATCAGTCTATCACTGGGGAAATACAGACTTAAATACAGTCACGACAGTGAAATACACTGTAGTTAGATTTTGACTCCAGTTATCTATCTGCTGGTGTTGATTCCAGAGAAGAGAGTCTGGTTGTAAAGTGAACAGCAGTCAGTGAGCCATGGCCGTTCAGTGCACGTACCTGTTTGGAGCGGGTTGATTGATTGACTCTTCGTATTGCTGCTGGAGCCGCCGGTCGCCTGCTGCAGACTTATTGCTTGACTCAGTCTGCAGAGGCCTGGAGCCCCTACCCCGCCACTGCACAGAGCGCTGCATGCTTTTTTATTCAAAGTAAAATATATAAAGTTAAAATGTTGAATATGTCATTGGTCCAAATTGAGCCAAATTCAACACTGCATGTTCATGGATCCCAAACAGCACACGAGTGGGAAGTCGATCGGATGAACGGTTATCGAGATATGTGAATAACATGCATAGGCATTTACACTTTTTTAAAATATAAGTTTATATATAAGTTGTCTTGGCAACATGTCATAGCCAGCAATATTAGGCTATTTAATATGCAATTTATTTATTCTGTATATTTCCCAACAGGGGGCTGCCCCATGCAGTGGTTAGTGCTGTTGCCTCACAGCAGGGGGGTCACAGGTTTAAACCTGGCCTGGGGCTCTTCTGTATGGAGTTTGCATGTTCTCCCCGTGTTAGTGTGGGTTTTCTCCGGGTTCCCCAGCTTCCTCCTGCAGTCCACAGACATGTAGGTTAATTGATGACTGGCGACCTGTCCAGGGTGAACCCAGCCTTCACCTAATTCCCCCCGACTCCCTAAGGGGATAAGCAGTTGAGGATGGATGGGTTGAGTTCCCAGCAGGCATTTTGGCCATTGATCATTTAATCTTCTGGACAACAACACATGATACTGGCAAAAAGCCAGCTAACATTGGTTGTCAATAAAAAAAAAAGTTTTATTTTTTCTTATAAAATTCTGTTGTCCAAAAAAATGACTCAACTCAAATATGTAATTGTAAATATGTAATAATGTAATTGGAAGACTATTCTAATCAGTTATTGAAATTGTGTGAAGAGTTTATTTTCCAGTTGTGCTCCAGATGATCTTTAGTATACCATTGATTTGCAGTGAGATAGTGGCTATGGGATTTTGACACAAACACTGTAACTGAACGTGAGGTCTGTGTGTCACTGTTGTGTGTTAGGAGTGAAGAAGACGTTCCAGTGTGAGCTGTGTAGCTACACATGCCCTCGACGCTCCAACCTGGACAGACACATGAAGAGCCACACAGACGAGAGACCTCACAAATGTCACCTGTGTGGAAGAGCCTTCAGGACGGTCACCCTGCTGAGAAACCATCTCAATACTCACACTGGTATACACTACCACACATCTTTATAAAAGCATTAGACTCCAACTGAGACCACAAGAGTAACAGCAGTAGTTCAAGAGGAGAAAGAAGAATGGTTGAGTTTTTCAATACCGTGCTGCAAGGATAGCTGACACGTGTCTTTGTTTTTTATTTATGCAGGAACTCGTCCACACAAGTGCACAGACTGCGATATGGCTTTTGTGACCAGTGGAGAGTTGGTCCGTCATCGTCGCTACAAACACACACATGAAAAACCCTTCAAATGCTCCATGTGTGACTATGCCAGTGTGGAGGTAATACGAGCTGCTGTCTGCTCTTTGTTTTTGAATTTTTACAAAATGCAGTGTGTTACATTTGCTAAGCTAATCTCCATTCACATCCACTCATCCAGGAGGGAAGAAGTGTAAATTGTGCATTCACAGGTGTGTAGTCAGTAGAAGAAGAAGAAGATCTACCTTTATTAGTCCCACAATGGGGAAATTCAATTTACACTCTGTTAAACTCATACATGGTACATGCAGACCTGAAACACACATACATGCATTAATGGAGAGATGTCAGAGTGAGGGGGCTGCTCCTGACAAGCGCCCTGAGCAGTTGGGGGTTTGGTGCCTTGCTCAGGGGCACCTCGGCAGTGCCCAAGAGGTAAACTGGCATCTCTCCAGCTACCAGTTCACACTCAGTTTTTGGTCCATGTCGGGACTTGAACCGGTGACCCTCCGGTTCCCAAGCCAACTCCCTACAGACTGAGCTACTGCCGCCCCACAAAGCATGATTGCATTGGCCAACAAATGAATCCACACTGTTTCAGACAGTGGATGTACAACTGCTCTAAGTCCAAAATAGCAGTTAACTGTCAGGCCGATGTAATCGCAGATACATTTTTTGCTGTAGTGTTCTGATATGTGACTGTGTTTATGTCTGGATGATGTGTAGGTGAGCAAACTAAAGCGCCACATTCGTTCCCACACCGGTGAGCGTCCATTCCAATGCAGTCTTTGCAGCTACGCCAGCAGAGACACATACAAACTGAAGAGACACATGAGGACACACTCAGGTAAAACTGACACAGTGGCTGTTTTTCTTCACTATTGATGCAGTGGAGGAAGAACAAGGAGCATGTGCCCATTTTCAGAGATACACTATAGAACCAGTATTATTTTTATTTTTATAGAAATCTCATTTAAATTGTCCATGTTTACATATGAAAGGTGCTATTATTTTATCTCCCTTAGAAAAGAATGTCTTGCGATCAAAAGGATAGGAGATAATTTCAGCTTTGGCTAAACCCCTCCCCCATTCGTTATCAACTACAACCAGCTACAGAACAATAATTTTCACTTTAGGCAATACTGATGGATGCAGGATTGTTAAATCTATACCCTATTATTTCCTCTTATGATTCTTTTGTGTTTCTGTTAGATCATAAACATTAATGAGAACATTGAACAATGATATAAACGTGTGCACATTGTCAAACTTCTTCTCAGGAGAGAAACCTTATGAGTGCTACATCTGCCACGCCCGATTCACCCAGAGTGGAACGATGAAGATGCACATTCTGCAGAAACACACAGAGAATGTGGCCAAATTCCACTGTCCACACTGTGACACTGTCATCGCACGCAAGAGTGACTTGGGTAACACACACACACATACACACACATACACACACACACACACACACACACACACACTAGAGATGTGCATTATTAGTCGAATAGCAGATCAAACAATGTTGGCTCCCTCACTAGTCGGCACCAGAAACGCTAGTCAATTAAACCTATTATTATTTTATTAATGTACCATACTTTTCGCACTATAATTTAAAATCCTTTATTTTTTTCAAAAATCGACAGTGCGCCTTATAATCTGGCGTGCCTTATGTGTCAATTCTGGTTGTGCTAACTGACCTTGAACCAATTTTATGTGGTACAGGGTGCTCAAAAATATGTCAAAATGTTTTGTTACGACTTTGGTAGCTACGAAGCCACACCGCTGGATGGATTGTCAGGGCATTACGGCACTCACCGATACTGTCAAAACGAAAGTGAAGAAAACTAAGAACTAAGAACTCCAACCGCTAGATATTGGTGTCAACAGGTCGTTCAAAGTTAATTTTCGAGCTGCGTGGGAGCGTTGAATGACAGAAGGCACATTCACCAAGACAGGGAGGCAACGCCGGGCGACTTACTCACTATCATGAGACGAGAGCACCTTATGTATGAAAATAGACATGTGTGTTGATCGTGCGCCTTATAGTGCGAAAAATACGGTACACATGTACATTCCATACTGATGTACAGTGTTTTTCTCTGTTGCTGTAAGAGCTGCTGCTCCTCCTCAGCAGCAGTGGCTCTCTGTTCTTTTCTAAGTTAGCTCCTCTACTCATTTACACCCGTCGCATTCTCCCAGCCTCCTCTTTTTGAAATAGCATTTCAGTTCAGCAGTCTTGTTTTTCCTATAAACTACTCCAACATACACTGAAACTACCTACTATCTCAGCATGTGCACAGACTCAAACTAGTGAACTAGCATGTTATAACCAACGAAAGGCTAAAGCCAGCTCGCTCAAAGAATCAAACTTGTTCGCTAGACACTAATGGTACAAGCGATGCTAAACCAAGAGTCCTCTTCAGTCAGCCAGTCCCTGCCAACATTTCATCAAATATTACACCACCACACGTTCATGAGACATATTCCTATCTGGGTGACCGGAGCAGACACTGGGACATTATTTCAGCCATTTAAAATATATTTGATTAAATGTAAATGTTTCAAACGGCTCTTATAATTACCAATACATTTTCAAAATTTACCTTATATTAATTATCAAATTTTACTGTTTTCTACAGGTTCCTGCAGGGTCTTAAAAAGCAGACAATGTGAAAATCAAAAACCTAATTCAACCTCAAAATCTTAAATTTTCACAAAATTCTTGAAAACAGTTTTGGCAGGTCTTAAAAATTCATTAACATTACTGTCATTTAATAAAGAAATGCACCCTCTTCATGTGCAGTGCATGGAGTCACAGGGAGTGGTGCGGATTAATAAAGGTTCATCTTATCTTATCTTATCTTATTACTCTCATGGAAAGTGAAAAGCTGAATAACGTCGCTGACATTGCTTTCATCAAACTTAAGGTCATAGTGCTAAAACCAGGTAAAAAAAATAGGAAGATGCAAGTCAGGGCTGTACAATTAATTGAATTTTAATCCCGATTTTGACCTCCCACAGTTAAATGAACATGATCATTGCAATAATGGTTAATATTAATATCTGTTTTTTGCCTGTCAGACACTGAGTCAGTAACATCACACTTAGATGTTGTTGGTGTAGATGTTGTTCAGTGAGTGGAGACATGAAGATGCAAGTTGTCACAACTGCAAGTCCTACATAAAGCAATCAGAAAATAATGTTTGATTTTCTGATTTGCTGGTTTGTTTTCACTGCACTCCCTCTCTCTGTTCACCCTACAGCTCACTCGACCCTCACTGCTCTCTCTCCCTCTCCCTCCCTCGCTCGTTGAGCTGACCATGAACCAACTTTTAATGCCTTGTTCACAAACAGCAACTGACAACCGCCACACATTCTACCTTTATGAACAACTAACTCCTATTATATTGTAATTCGTTCCCATGATGCTGCTCAGAGTCAGTGACCGGTTCGTCTGCCGACACCATGAAGCTACACACTGCACAGCTCTTAAATTGCATTCATAGTGGACTTAAATGGATGTGAAATGGGTTTTAAATTGCATTCAGAATGGAAACATGCAGATACCCTGTTCTAAGTGTTGTCTTACTTTTAGTTTAGTCTAAGTTTAAACTTTTGTTCAAATGTAAGATACAATACAACTTCATTGTCAGTTTGCACTGACAGCACATTAATTATTATTTAGCAACAAGATGGACTGACGAACAAAAGCATTCTTCAGCCTGATGCGATTAAATGGATGGACTCTAGATCGCCTATTTGAGGGCAGAAGTTGACATTCCCCATTTAAAACATGAGAGGGATCAGAAGAGATGCTGTTAGCGAGTCTGAGCATGCTTTTGTCGTGCGCTGCTTGAATAGAGGATGTCACAGGTTGGCCAATGATCTTCACACAAATTTGGATTTGGCTATAAAGTTTGCTTTTAAGTTAGTACTACTAGTAGTACCAGACTATACTGCAGTATGATAGGACACTGAATGTAAAATGGAAAAATAATCTGGCTACTGGCTTCAAAGGATGTGATTCTGCAAACAAAGAAAATGTGCTGCTATCGTCTTACAAATCAATTCAGTGTGAGGGGTCCATGATAGGGTGGAATCTATCATAACTCCCAGGTATTTGTATGAAGAGACCGGTTTAATTTCTACATTGTGAATAGTAACTGGAGGCAGCTGACAGTCAGGAGGAAGGCCAAAAATAATTTATTCTGTATTACTAGTTCTAGGGAAAGTAGTTGCTAGGAACATCCCTAACGTATATATTGTAAAGAGTAGACAGACAAGATAGTTTACTTTGCCACGTTTTTTCACTCCCATCATCATTTTGTCCGTGTGCATCTGCAGGTGTCCATCTTCGTAAGCAGCACTCCTTCATTGAGACTGGAAAGAAGTGTCGTTACTGTGATGCCGTTTTCCACGAGCGCTACGCTCTGATCCAGCATCAGAAGTCCCATAAGAACGAGAAGAGGTTCAAATGCGACATGTGTGACTACTGCTGCCGCCAGGTGTGTGTATACAAATATATTGTATAGCTGTGTTTTTGTTGTCGATGCTGCATCAAGGCTTTTGTCACACAACATGTTAGTGTGTTTACTGATAGATTGTATAGTATAGTAATTTACTGTATGAGTAGAATGTTTGACCTGCTCTCAGCACGAGAGGAAGTCATTGGGGTTCACCCTCTGGTGACCATGATGGCCATCCATCCAGTAGTAGATATTTCAGTCTGAATAGATAGACAGTCCCCTCCAAAAATATTAAAACAGTGAAGACAGTTGCTTTATTTTTGCTGTAATGTTTGGGTTTGACATTATGATGTCACTGTGTTTGCTGCATTTGGAGCTTTGACTTTTTTTCGGCACAAATGGAAAGAAAACCCCAAGGCTTCATAAGGTTTCATCCACCCTTCGCTACACAGCTTCAAAATTGCTCTCTTTTCTCCCATACCCATGTTAGCTACGTAAGGGTTACTGCGCACACACATTGTCACATCTTATGGTTGGACTTCTGATCTAAAAGAAAAATGACACTATTTAAAAAAAAATTATAGGCTCAGGCCATCAACAAAATTTGCAGCATCAGGTCAGCCAGCACAAGACCCTTTTTAACAAACAGTAACATACAGTATACGGTACTAGGCCTGCACCATAGGAGCAAAATCTTAAGACTGAAGAACACAAAAATCAGTCAGTATCAGTCCTCCCTCCTGTCCTCCCATCCTCTGTCCTCCTTCCTCTACTGATGTGAACCACTACAGGTCCTGCTGGTAGAGAGGAGGAACTGCTTTGTCTCAGCCAGCTGATGAGTTTACTACTAAGATACATTACAAACTAACCTAAAGAGTCAGACTACAGAGCCTACTGCCAGCTTTAGTTTCAGCTTGTGTAGCCGAGGGTTACGTTTCTCCTAAACTTTATGAGGATCATATATTAATAACACAGAGGCTCTGTAGTTCAGATCAATAACAGATCATCACCTCTTCACTGCTACCGTTCCAACCTTCACAATAAACTCCCCGAACAGAAACTCTGAACGCTGTTTACTGGAAGGAGCTAAAGTCACTCACAACTCAACTAAATAACTTACACATGTTTACCATTGGCTGTTAGCCGGTGAGCTAACCTGTGGTGGCAAGCGAGCTAACAACTGGTAGTGTAAACATAGTGGAGGTGGTTGAGAGACATGCGCAGGAAAATCTAGTCTGCCCTCACAGAAATTGAGCCAATCACAATGCACAAGCTCATATGTTATACCCCATAACCCTAACCTCCCGTGTCCCAGCCTCTTTCCATAGACCTTTATTTAGTGTGACAATAAACACGATGAAAAACCATAACCTATTTCAACTGAACCGAATGATAAAGACACGACCCGAACCGTGACTAGCAAACCAAAAGGTTCGGATTTTTACCCAAACCGTTTCCATCAAACAAAAGGTGCATCTTCCATCTTGTTTTACGGATCTAGTAAATACAGAAATAGAAGCTAAAAGGCTGAGCTGTGTATTTTGATGTCAAACCCAAATGTTTTCAGTGTGTAAATAAAGGAATTGGCCTCACTGTTTCAATGGTTGTGGAGGGGACTGTATAGTACTGTCTGTGTGACTGTTTTTTTTTTTTTTAAACTGTGTGTTGCATACTACTGGGTCCAGGAGCGCCACATGGTCATGCATCGTCGAACCCACACTGGAGAGAAACCATACGCCTGCAGCCAGTGTGAGAAGACTTTCAGACAGAAGCAGCTTCTGGACATGCACTTCAAACGTTACCACGACCCCAACTTTGTCCCCACTGCCTTCGTCTGCCCCAAGTGTAGCAAGACCTTCACTCGCAGGGTAACGACTCTCTTTCTACCAGTCACACACCTGAAGTGAACTGTTAAGCCTGGGCCAGACCGGCCGCGTGAACAGCACCTGGTGGCTATGTTGACCTGTTGTTTTTTATTTTGGCATCCATGTTAACAGGTTAGAGCAGCCACGCTGCCTGCATGAGATATACGTCTCACATGCTTAGCTGTGTCTGTTCCAGAGATTTAAGGTCTCACCTTTTTTGACATAAGCCACATGTGGTTCACAGCAGCAACAAACGGTGGAAGTGATTGTTGACTGTATTATGACATCATACCAACAACATTACTGCAGTTTCAAAGTCTAGACATCTGTAGATTATGTCACAGACATGAAAAAATATTTATTTTTAAATCATCACTTCCTGGTTTTATTTCACAGTAAAAGCCCTCAGGCATTTTTTTCTGTGGACAGAATTCCTTCTTTGTTAAGTTGAGGCTTTTATTTTGAAATATTTGCAGGACAGTGTTTTGGAACATGCAGTAACTTGCACGGCTCCATGAATGAATGTAGTACAGAGTTTTAATTGTTGATCATTGCTGTTATTTACAAATTACCACACATTTCTTGACCTTTCTCTGTCTAAAATAAATTTAAATGACATTTCTAATGAAATGAAAGGCCAGCTGTATGTAGAAAGAGCAGCAGCAACAACGCTTACATGCTGCTGTTGTGAGCAACAGACACATAAAGTGTGCAGCAGTTCACGCTGCAGCTGCCACACGTTGTTCACGCAGCCGGTCTGGCCCAGACGTTAGCTGGTTCAACATGGATTAATGGGTAGTACGTTTAAAAGTCAACAGACTAACAGTGCGCTGTTGTAGAACACCATGGCTCGCCACTCTGAGAACTGCAGTGGTGAGGTGGAGGATGCCGAGAATGGAGCTCCACCCTCCAAGAAAGGGAGGAGAGGAAGAAAGCGAAAGATGAGGAGCAGGAGAGACGACGATGACAGTGGTGAGAATTTAGCATTGTATGCAAGCGTGGTGCTGTGTTTGATGTGTTCTTTTTGTTATGGTGTTGAATCATAAATCAATAGATACACACTGTCAGATTACATATCACACACACACACACACACACACACACATGCAGTATATTCTAGGGGTCGGTTCATATCACAGTTTGGGGTCACGGTTTTTCGCTTTGGTACATTTATGGTACAGTAAGAAGGCCAACTTCAATTTAAACATGTTTTTTTCAATTATTTGGCAGAATAAGTCAACAACTGTTTGTCTTCACAACAGCAGACTAACATCAGGAGCAAAACTCTTCTTCATAATCACATGTGATGGCTGGACTTCTGATCTAAAAGAAAAGTGACTCTGAGTTATTTGAAAAGAATTAATAAATAAAAACTAATCATCAACAAAAAGGTCAGCATCAGGTCAGCCAGCACTAGAGCTTTTTAAACCACAGTTTTTAAACCAGGCAGCACCATATGAGGACAATCTGCCATGTGTGGTAACACTGCTCTATATTAAAATGATGATATGACTTGTGGTAAATAAACAAATATTGAAGTGTTCACATTAGCTATACTGATGTCAGCCTGGTTGTTTTTAAAGTCAGAACCAGATCAGAATTGAATATTTAAATCCAACTAGGACACATGTTGTTTCTAGAGCAGCAACAGTAATGTTTACAACAGCAAAGTCACCATAGAAACTCATTAATATCTCACTGGAAACAATCTGACATATTAATAAAATAAATCATATTCCAGAGTGAAGTTTATAAAGTTAGTTTACTACTAAGATACACGACAAACTAACCTAAACAGTCAGACTACAGAGCCTACTGCCAGCTTTAGTTTACTACTAAGATACATGACAAACTAACCTAAACAGTCAGACTACAGAGCCTACTGCCAGCTTTAGCTTACTACTAAGATACATGACAAACTAACCTAAACAGTCAGACTACAGAGCCTACTGCCAGCTTTAGTTTACTACTAAGATACATGACAAACTAACCTAAACTAATGAGTGGGGGTATGGAATTATTCAATTTCATTAGGATCGGGCGTCTTGCCAGCAGAGTCAAAAAAGCCACAAAATCTTAAAAATGATTGGACAGAGGTGATTCAGCAGGCAGGACCTCGAACAGTGCTGTGAGGAGAGACAGCTTTATGGGGGGCAGCAGTAGACAGAGGCCAGTACAGATACCCAGAAGGGACACAACCACGTCATACAATAGAGATCGTTCTGATCAGTTTATCTGAGGTCTGTGTTTGTTGTGTCTTCATAATGCAGAGGAGGATCACGCTGAACTGGATGAGGAGGAGGAGGAGGAGGGCGAGGAAGAAGCATCGCTGCTACAGGAAGAGGAGGAGCCAGAAAGCATGGAACTAGACCAGGCCCCTGCCGCCATCCCAGTGCCGGCTCCAGATGAGCCACCGGTCAAGAGGAAACGAGGCCGCCCCCCAAAGAACGCCCCCAAGCCTCCAACACCAAGCAAATCGGTCAAGGTGGCTGCCAAGGCATCCGCCTCTGGTGAGACTGACAGGATTTATTAGACTGGAACTTAGGCCAGCTGATGTTGAATACTTTCATGGAAAATGGGTTGTATTTAGTCTTGGGGTGGTCACGTGTAATATTTAAGTAGTGTAAAAGCACAATGCTGGTTCTCTATTTAGTGTGCTTCATGGTCAAACAGCTGACTGGAACTATCAACGTATTGCAACTTATGATAATATAAACTTTATTTGTATAGCATCTTTCATACATAAAATGCAGCTTTACAGTATGGCATTAAAAACAACACAGTAGAAATATAATACAAGGAAAGGTCGGTGCATACAAAAGTCATTCATACGTGTGCCAGTGAACTGTAAAAGCAGAAATCTTAGCTGGCTTCTTGGACCGATCCATGTCTCATATAATACAGGGCTGTACAGTGTGACATACACCGTATGTCGCATGTGCTACGAAAAGAACAGTCTATCCGATGAATGAAATTGCCGCAGTAGCACTTGTGCGATGCCTGTGTGAGGCAGAGACGCTTGTTTCTTTGAGCGACATCACAACCATAAAGGATAATTCAAATGAAGAGAACTACATGTTGTTTTTTTCGTTAAGAAACTGCAGCGGTGCTTGTTAGACCGGTACCTGGGACTGAACGGCCAGCCCAGACATCATCAGTGGAGAACAGCTCCACCACCTGTCTCCTCTGGGAAGACACCTGATCCTGATCAGAGGCACATGATTCATTTAACAACATCATGATCAGGCTATAGTTCAGGCACTATTCTGTAAAAATGGGCGAAGATAATCATAAGAACGCTGCCGTAATGTGTTCAAATGTCATCTTGTAAAATGTGGTGTTTGGCAAGAAACCTGAATAAATCCAGTTGTTTGAAGGCGATTCACAGCAGTATAAAACAGAAAATATAGAGATAATTATCACCTGTTAAACTTCTTAACTAAAACCAGTATGCAGTCTGTAATTAATGAGTGTATGCAGAAGCACATGGGATGATTTGTGTTACTTTGTGTTTTTTACCGTGCTATCAAATTAGGTATGGAGAATGGTGGAATTTCACTGGTATTGGTATTGACTACTAAATTTCTGGTATCGATGGTGACATTTCCTATTAGCTGGTATTTTCTGTCATAAAGTCATGCCTCAATCTTAGTCAGAAAGGCTTCATTTACAGTGCAGGTGTTACCTGGCACAGGAGTGAATGAACACTTTTATTGCCATAACCCCTGAATGCAGCTTTTGCGTGTCTTTGTTGTTGTGTTTTGCAGCTGCCGCCATCATTCAGGTGGAAGATGAGAGCACCGGAGCAGTGGAGAACATCATTGTGAAGAAGGAGGATGGCGACGCCATTGCAGCAACACCTCTGGAGCAGGGAGTGGCCCTGACTGTGGAGGGGGTGGGGCTAGACGGGGAAGGGGTGGAGACTGTTGAGCTGGCTGTGAATGAGGAAACAACAGCAGCTGCCGCTGCCAACGGAGACTTAACACCAGAGATGATCCTCAGCATGATGGACCGGTGAACTCTACACAGTCACACATGTAGCCGGACTATGATTAAAAATGGCACATCTACATTAACATTTCCACATCCCTGGCCTCATGTACCATCTGTGTGAGCTTATAATGGCCATTTTGCCTCCATTAAAGTGGCTGCAAAAAATGATGACAGCAAAAACAACCATGCACAAAAAAGGGAAGCCGCATGTAAATATTTCCACACAGTAAACTTCACATCTATGTACATCAACTGCATACTGATGTCTGTGGGTCTGACACACACACACACACACACACACACACACACACACACACACACACACACACACACACACACACACACACACACACACACACACACACACCTCTGTCATCTCATCTCATCATCCAAGCTAATGACAGACTGCTCTCTGCTCTTAAATGCTTTTTTTCAGTTTGAATGTCTTCTGAATGAATCATTTTGTATTTTGCGACTCATTTCTGCCCAAAGCCACATCCTGTCGGTCTCTACCCCCACGCTCTGCAGTGAACCTTCAGCTCCTCTCCACGTTGCTCTGCCAAAAGGAGACATTATTTGATCTACCTTCACTTTTTACTTGCTTGCTGTTTTTGCAAATATGCTGATTTCACAAATTCCTTGCCTTTGTAAGTGTACATATAGATATAAATGTAGTTTTCCCTAATGAAATATAGTATATGGTACTTGAGTTTGTCTCTGAGATACCACTTGCTCTCAGTCATAAGATCTGTATATTTTCCCCCCGAAGTATGATTTTCCTCCTTGGCCTGTGTAATCACATGGTCCATGTTGTGGCGTTTGTACATTGAGGCTTTTATAGAAGGAAGATAACAGAGGGATTCATGAGCAAATGGGCACAGGCAGATACTTTTAAATGAACTGAAGTCAGTAATAGCTGTGTTTCTGCTTTCTAGTTCATGTGACATCCACATTGCCTGCAGCCAACCTGGTCTGAATGGAAACGTGCCCTCAGTCAGCTCGTGCAAATGAAATACTTGAAATGGCTGCTACTTCAGATTCCCAGCACCAACATATTATAGATGAAGTTATTGTTCAACTGTTTTCTATTTTCTCCGTCCTCTCACTGATGGAAGATATTTGTCATTCATAGTTAATGTTTTGATAAGGTCATGTGCCATCACATGAATGGAAAGACCCCTGCCGGTTGGAGAAAACACAGATAATCCTGATTTAGTGGGTAAAACGTTGTACTATAGTTGTGATTTTGAACATTCCAGATACTTCACTTAACGCAGAATTATGTCTATGCATCTGAATCACCTCACTGGAAGTGATGGGCGGTAACAAATTCAAACATTGTTTTGTAAGATAATACCGGCCACTCTTTATTTTTCCTTTTAAATGTGTTAATATTAAGTTAATATTGAGTTTGGATCAGATCTCAACGACCAGATTGTGAATCAGTAGCTCTTTTCACAGCCTGTTCAATGCAGAACAGTTATTCCGCCTCACTGTCCTGTATAGAAGACACAGATTTAATGGCAGCGGCGGTAGTCAGCACAGCAGGACTACACACACACACACACACACACACACACACACACACACACACACACACACACACACTAGACGTCGACACTGTCGTGTTTAACGACACACAGTCAGCTCCCGCGATGCAGACTTGTGATCTAAAGTCACACGGCGGGGCCATCGCTGTTTGGTTCAGTGTAAAAATGCAAAGCTGGCATAACCGCGGGTCTTCTTTATGGCAGTTTTTGTGGATTTTGTGTGAAAGGAGCTATTGTGTCGGTCCCCACACCCACAGTAATCATGATCACCAACTGTGGCAGGTGATTGCCATGTAAATACACATTTTAAACCCTTTGCTTTTTGATTTATTGTGAACCTTTTTAATGTTTTGAAATGGCTGATTTGGAGATGTGTTGGTTAAAAGGGACATCGAGGTTTTCATTTTCATGGTGAACATGTTAGTGCCATACCTGTCGCTCCATGTCCTGAGCCTGTAAAGGTGATTTCCATCATGCGCCACAGGTGAGCCCCTCTTAACCAACCACACTGATTTGAACTAATCTGAACCACTATCATTTTTCTGTGTATATTCTGTTGCTCATAGTCGTTTTGAATCTGCTGTTTGTTTTCAGTTTTACAGTTTTCATTTCTGGCCAATATGTAGTTGCTGCTGTTTCACTGCGGTTGGTTCGGTTCAGTAGTACGACAAACTTCGTCTCATTCGGTTCTCCTTTAACCTTTGTGAGGTTAGTTTCACCTGTAAGGGAACAAGAGGTTTTTGTGTGTCCTCTGAAAGAAAACACTGTTTGGCACTTATCTACAAACATATAATAAATGAAGTTCAGCTAGTAAATTGTATGTAAGTGTATGTGACTTCATTAGGTAATGTAAAGGGCTGTTGCACACTCCTCTCAGCCCTGGACTGAGGCCATCTTAGCCCAGCTCTTACAGTTCATTAGCCCAGAGCTATGTCCTCTCCTTATCCTTGATTTGTCTTTACAAAAACACAGTGAAGGTTAAGATCGCTTGGGTGAGTCAAGGTTAGAACAAAAAGGATGGTCTGAATTTCAGCGAATCATGATCTGAGTCTCCTGAAGATGTTAATCCTGAAACTTTCCTAGTGAGTCTGAGCACAGGCTATGCTGGTAGTTATGAGGCCTTCCTTTTACTGCAATGTGCTGTTGTTAGATGGCACCATTTCCTCTGTAATATAACACTGGTTAGATGCCCAGTATTGTAAAAGAACAACAAAAAAACAGGCTGTAAATAAACACGGACACAGAAATGGTCACAGAAAGACAGCAGTACCAAGATACCGATGGACGGTGTCAGAGGAATCAGTGTTCATATATCAACGTGACACTTTTCTATGAATCCTTCAGAAACATCAGTCCTGTGACTGCCCGGCTGTGGCCTGACATCTCATCCTGTGAAACAACAGAAAACAAAATATTACGTTATCAACCGATCATGTTCTCGTTCTGCAGGCAGATGGTTTGACTGTTCTCATGGTAACCATATTGCTTTTTGTTTGCACATTGCTTGTTAGTTGTGGCAGAAGAACTGAGAGAACGGTTTTAAGATGGTTTTAAGACCAGAAAACAGAAATAACCCTTGTCACGTCATTTTTGAAGATGAGACGCTGTACAGCTGATGACAAATAAAATCATCCTTATGGGCCCACGACTGTTGCCTCCTTCTTTTCTTTCAGGTAGTTATACAGTTGTGGGGCTGTGTTACAGTATTCGTTGAAGGAGGTCTAAACCGGTTCAGGTCCTCAGCATGAGTGCATTTAAGACCAGGTCCGGTCAGCTGAATACGTGTGGTAGAGCAGGGTGATATGGATAAAAGTAATGTCTTCAGATTTGAAAATCTTTGTAGTATTGTGATATTAGATAGTTTCTGTTAGACATTAATTGGTACGCAAAACTATTCTGCTTAAAAAAATAATGTGTGATAATCCAAATCCACAAGATTTCATCTCATTCCCAAAGAAAATTATCTATGAATGTACAAATATTCACTTCATTGTTCCTCAGCGTAGAGACTCTGGATCGGGCGTCCACCCATGCTGCATCCATAAAACATCCACATGCATTAAAGACCAGACGAAGACAGCTCTGGGAGACGAGAAACCTGTCCAAGAACATAACAATAAAACATACACTGATGCAAAAGGAAAACCATCAATAACGAAGTAATATTACAGCCCTGTTAGTTTCCATCTCCATTACATCCTCATTTGATTTGCTGCTGTTTAACATTTTCTTTGAAATGGGGATTAAAAAGTTGGACATGGTATAGTGCTGTGTAAAAAAGGTGTGAAGCTCAGCTAGCAAGCTGTAAGTGTATGTGACTTCATCAGGTAATGTAAAGGGCTATTCCACTATTCCTCTTCTCAGCCCTGGACTGAGGCCATGTTAGCCCAGCTAGCTTAGTTCATTAGTCCAGAGTATGTCCGCTCCTTATCCCTGATTTGTTTTTATAAAAACAGGATTCAGATGGATGCTCTCTTATTATCTTTCATGCACTCTGCATGTCAGACTAGTTTGGACTTAAATGGGCCCTTTTCACAGCAGCCATTTTCACATTGCAATGTAAACACAGGTGTAATTAATAACATTAATGGTCCGGGGCCATCCATGGTCCGTTTAGGTTGGCATGCTGGCCGACTGGAAATAATAGTTATCAGTTACACCTGTGTTTACCCTGCTACGACACGTCAAAGCAGGCGCCGTGAAAAGGGCCTGTTGCATATTGAGGTTATCAGACCAAGGTCAGACTTTGCTGTAGTCTGCTAGTCTGCAGAGACCCTGAACATAATGAGCTATCAATAAAAACACCAAGGTATTTGTACCAGGAGACCTGTGAGAGGGTTTCATCACTGATGACTCGTTCAGCGTAATCCAAGTCTCTGATCCAGTCGTATGCTCACGGACTTGCAGCACGCATTCACAAGTGTGAGACCGTTCATGCAGAAGTGTTTCAAATAGTGAGGTTTTAGCGGAGATGCACGTGTTTGCGAAGTAGCAAACGTACGACTGGATCAATGAGACTTGGATTACGCTGTACGAGGTGGGTGACAGTATGTTTCGATGTAGTTTTGCTGTTGGTATACGTGGCCCCATCTACTCAGTTCATCCAGACTTTTCTCTGTTTTCTGACAAAGTTTTCGGCAAGAATTCAAGGTAACACATGGAGACTCAATTGATATACTGTACAGACGATCAGTTAGCATTCCTTTAAAACTGATCTGGTGTTTAAGGTAGGTCAAAAACAAGCGTACCTATCTCATAATAAGAGGGTGGACATTAAGTCCATCAGCTTCCTCTTACTCCTCATTTCTAACATTGAGCTATAGGACACCAGATGTTGCCTGCTTCAGCTCAGTGCATAGGTAATGGTGTGAATAAGAGTCTTTTTCTCATATACTGTAGTTATGTTCGTTTAATTTGGGACAACCAACCATTGTTTTCCGTAGAGCTTTTATTTTATAAACTGCATCTAGCATTGCAGACAGCTGAGGCTTTTATTTTGTATTCCATGCAGATGCACTGTGGGTAATGTTTGGCTGTTGGTCCGGCGCTAGCTCTGTTCTAGTAATAGTTAATAATATCATTCAAGGTGTCACTCAGTGTGGAAAAGTGGCCGATATCACATAGTTTAACATTTGAAGTCACGTACACACATTTAGATAAATAAATGCATTGTGAGAGGCAACGCTAATGATGAAAACATGGTTGCAAGCTTAATGTGTAATGATCTTTCTGTCCTCTCGTCCCAGCTGGAGCAGTGCCGACCATCTTAGTATACCTGACCTGCCTGCTGGTGTGTGTCCCATTACGCAGATATAATATGTTAGTACAATATGTTATATATGATCGCCATTTTGGCTCAAATTCACTCACTAGAAGAGAAGAAGAAGAAGATCAACCTTTATGGGGCGGCAGAGCCAGTCTGAGGGAGTGGCTTGGGAACCGGAGGGTCACCGGCAAGTCCCGACATGGACCAAGAACTGAGTGTGAACGGTAGCTGGAGAGGTGCCAGTTTACCTCTTGGCACTGCCGAGGTGCCCCTGAGCAAGCACCAAACCCCCAACTGCTCGGCGCTCAGGAGCACCCCATCACCTACATCTCTCCATTTTCATGTTGTCATGTGTTCGTCTGCATGTACCGTGAAAGAACAACAGAGGAAAAAATTAATTTCCTAGTGGGACAAAAAGGACATCTTCTTCTTATTATTATTAGTCCCACAGTGGGAAACAAACACCGTAAACTCAACATGGACATGCAACCTCACACATACATGCAGAAATGGAGAGATGTCAGAGGATGGGGCTGCTCCTACAACCCACAGTGGGGGTGTCCTCCAAGGGCACCTCGGCAGCCCAAGAGGAAACTGGCACCTCTCCACACCAGTCACACCATTTGGCCATTCGGGACAACCGGGACCCTCCGTCCCAACCCTCCCAACACACCCCCCCTAAGTTATTAAGCAAAAGCCATTTATTTCTGTTTATTAAGGGAAGTGGCTGCTTTTTTTTTTAACTCTCCTTCAGGAGGCAGCAAAAAAAAACTATCCTCCGTATTTGGAAACGTACAGTGTGCTTTAGTTAAAGGAGAATGAAAACCTATAATAGGACCTACAGCTCCTTTAATTAGCTGTACCTATTGTCAGCCTCACTGACCACTTTTCTTCTCGTCTTTTCATCAGTTTTGGGGGGACGTCCAGTTCTTGGTAATGTCACCGTTGTGCCATATTTTCTCCACTTGTTGATGACTGTCTTCACTGTGTTCATGGTATATCTGAAGCCTTGGAAAGTCTTTTGTACCTTTCTCCTGACTGATATCTTTCAGCAGTGAGGTCCTTTGATGCTTTGTCAGCTCTTTGCAGCCCACGGCTTTTACTGTAAGATGACACTAAGTAAATGTGAGGAAGATCCTACTAGAACAGCTGGACTTTATTTGGGGTTAATCGGTCACTTTAATTGATGGCAGGTGTGTAGAATATTTTTTTTTTTTTCCCCCTCTGGGGAATTTTATTTTTTCTCTCTTTTATTTTTTACACACACATGCACAAACAGGTCCATATACATGCAACAATTGGAGAGATGTCAGAGTGAGGGGGCTGCTCCTGGCCCCCCCCCCCCCGGTTGGGGGTTTGTTCCCCCCCCCCCCGCCCCCCCCCCCCCCCCCCAAAGGAAACCCCCCCCCCCCCCCCCCCCCCTCCCCCCTCCTTTTTTTCCCCCTCCCGGGTCTTCACCCGGCCCCCCCCCCCCCCCCCACCCCACCCCCCACAAACTGAGCAACTGCCCCCCCACTGACTACTAGTGATGGGCTGCTGACACGTGAAGCTCCGGTGGCATTCGCCGTGGCGTGGCTTGGTCACGTGACATATTCGACACACTTGAGTGCCGTATGAAGCAGCTGAGTGCTTCCGGGATTGGAGTCCCTATTTAATGGTGTTCATTTGAATTTTTTTTCGCAGAGTAGGTTGGTTTTAAATATCCCATACCACAAGTGAAGATCTATTTAGGGTTACATACAGATATTCCAATTTAGGATCATGGTTTTCAATAATTATTGTCATTATTACTAGTAATATTATTATTGTGTCCACTGCAAACATAAAATCATCTAGTGTAGTCAAACAGGAATGTGCACGGACAATCAAATCCAAAACAATCCATGAACCACTGGGATGTGTTGTGCATTAAATAGGTTTGCTGCAGAACAGAAAGAAGTTTGACTCTTCAATATGTCTCAGTTGCACATCATTATAATGACCACCAGATGTCCTCCCCGAGCTCTGTATCATTGGAGCCTCGAGCAATGAAACAGGTTTCGGAAAAAGTGTCGAAGCTTCAACAAAGCCTCGTTCGGCCATCACTGCTGACTACTATTTAACATGAGTTTGAATGTGATTGGTTAATGTGTTGGTGAACAGCCACATCACCAATTATAAGAGGTTGAGCACACTTATGCACCCACATTATTTTAGTTTTTAATTTTGATGTTCTCCCCCTAAAAGATTTCAGCTTGTTTTTCAATTGAATAGTTCAGGCTATAGGTCACATTAAAGGTGGAAAGAGGTCTCATTTTATACATCACAAAAACCTGCTATTTTAACATACTTCAGAATACCTCATAGCTAATACTATTATACTTTTAAGGAGTGTACATGTAATGGAGGATTTATGGTGATAGTTGATCCAATACCTCATTTGCAGGACAATTTTGACCCGTTTGAAGCTCAACTTTGATTTCCTGACTGTGGTGTCAGAGTCTCTCAGTGTGGGAGGTTCCTGACAGCTCGGTCTTCTCTATGTTCACCACAACAGTGACTCAAAACATGGAACAGGATGTGTGTCTAAGATCATGAGCAAAAAAAGTATGCACAATACGCAAGAAAAGGTGACGGGTGTGCACACATGCATGGGTGGAAAAGAGAAAGTGGGTTATGTGCATCTACGAGAAAGAGAGCGGTGTGTGTGTGTGTGTGTGTGTGTGTGTATGTGTGCATGCATGTCCACACCTTTGTATTTTCACGCTACATTTTCTGATTTCTGCTGCCATGTACGACACTTTCCTCCTCTGGTCTCTACTCTTCAGTAAGCACTGGATGATTCCAGATCTATGCGGATAGGATTTATCTTTTTTTAACATCTGGACATTGGAGTTGTTTGCTACATCTGTTTCCCTCCATTATTTTTTACTTCTGTATTAATGATGTGGTGTAAAACACTCAGCCTGACCAGTATTCAGTCAGGATAGTTCACTTATGTTGGAGTTGGGACACTGGAGGAGCAGTAGATGATCACAGTTTCGCTTTTTGTGCAAAATCAGTACCATTGTTTTATTACGTCTACAGTATGGACTTCGTCTCTCACAACCTGCGAGGTAAGATTCACATCAACGACCTTTTATCTGAGGGTCGACATGAAAATAGAGCAGTAAAGTACCTGAGCTTCAGTGTCATTAACCAATGGTTTTTAAATGTTTTACACACATCACACATACTGATGATCTCTTAAACTGATGCAGTCTAATCCAACAACCCTAATAATTCATACTTTAATGAAGGCTATAATATTAAGTTTTTGTTCAGACTGTTTTAGGGAGGTGTTGATTCAAGTATTATATTATGTTATACTTTATATTACTGCATCATTTACGATCTGCTTAAAGCTAGGTGTGGATTTTAGAAACATTGTTTTGTTATACTGGTGAAATTCGCTTTACATCCTGACAGCAATCAATGTATAAAATGCTCTGACAGAAAAGAAAAAGATATTTGTGGCTGGATTAGAAGGATGTGTGTATATGTGACAAGTTTAATGCCAAAAACACAAATGGAAGCATTTGACTTTTTTATATAACTATGGAAAACAAAAAGTTCAGTTTTGAAACACAACAGATTTAAAACTGAGTGAATAACTGTTTTAAACTGAACAACCGGTTCACATAATAAATACGGAGGTAATTCAAGCGGCATTTATGTGTGGTATCAGAGAGAAAGCATGCACGCTAACAGCTGTGTTTCCATTGTAACAGTCAGCGACACCAACGGACAGAATGAGGAAATGTGACTCAGTCTGTGGGTTGTCAACGGTATTGTGAATAGAGCAAAGAGAGGGGAACCGGTTCAGAGACAAAGGATTCTTTGAAATTGATCTTTGTGTTATTGCTCTAATTATGACTGACAGACAAGAGTTTATAAAGAACAGCAGAAACAAAGTGTTCGACCTTCAGGTGTCAAGGGTCCATTCTAAGCTCAACATGTAATGTGTGTAAATCTACTGAGGCTGCACCCATTATCCGTAACTGCGTATCCTATTCAGGGTCACGGGGGGCTGGAGCTGATCCCAGCTGACACTGGGTGAAGGCTGCGTTCACCCTGGACAGGTCGCCACACTATCACTGGGACAGACAACCATTCATACTCATTTAGAGTCAACAGTGAACCTAACCTGCATATCTTCAGACTATGGGAGGAAACCACACTAACACGGGGCTGAGCAGGGCTGGTGCAGATGCCAAGATTAGATGCTCCACCGGCGTCTCCTCAGCACTGCTGAGGCTCCGGTTTCTTCTACAGAGAATACTACATCAACAATTCATCGGTGCACACAGTGACACAGTGACACAATTCCACCGCTGCAGTGTTTGCTCCTGGTTCCCAAGCAGAAGGGAGATTTCAGACCCATTTTGGAGCATCAACTGATGCATTAGCCGCAACAGATACTGGAACTGGTTCAGTTGAGAGACACCACCATTGACTTAGAGGATGCATACTTTCATATCAAGGTGCCACCAAAACACAGGAAATTGTTGTGTTTACATTCAGTTCTTCTTCCAGGAGATACGAGAGCCTACGAATACAACAGACTGAAATGTGTGGACATGGCACTGCAGTCACGACGCAACCACGTCAAGAGGTCTTCTTTTATCTCAGTGACCTCGTTGTCGTGGTTAAGACCAGAGAATGGGTAATGATCCACATGGCCATTTGCTCTTGCACCTAAACAAGTTGAGGTTTGCAATCAACTGGAAGAGGAGCTGCCCCCACCAACAGGTGGAGTATCTGGGGGTTGTGCTTATTGCATGTCGTCTACAAGCTACTCTGTTGGAAGTCAGACGGATGGCCCTGCTGCAGGGGGCAGCAATTATGACGTCCCCACAAAAGGGGTAAAAAGGGGAAAAGAGGAAAGCATGTTAGTGAGGACCAACAACTTTGTTGTTTTTTTAAATAGGGGGGGGGTTGTTTTTTTTTTCTTGGTTGGATAAAAAAAAATATAATTAATAAATTTTTTTATTAAAATGTGTGTTTTTTTTTTTTTTTTTCCCTCCCCCCCCCCCCCCCCCCCCCTCCCCCCCCTTCCCTCCTCCCTCCTCCTTCATCAACTAAAGTGTGTGGTGGGCTGCCTCCCCTCCTCTTCTTCTTCTCCTTCTTTCCTAGGGGGATGACTTCTTTCCCCCCCCCCCCCCACAATTTTATTTTTTTCTTTACCCCCCCCCTTTTTTTTCTTTTGGGGCCATTATTATATAAAAATTCCCTTTTTTTTTTCATTTTTTTTTTTTTCACCCCCCCTTTGTTAATTTAATTTTTTTTTTTAAAAGGCAGGCATACCTTTAACTTTTAATAATATTTTTTTGGGGAAAAAAATTTTTTTTAGACAAATATTATTTTCCCCCCCAAGTTATTCAAATTTTTTTTTTTAAAAAAAAACCTTAATTGAAAAATTCCCCTTATCCAATAAAGGGGCTTTCCCTATACTTTTAAAATTAGGGTCACAGCATCATAACCTTAATTTTCTTCCATGGCATTAAAGGCATCTCACACAGGTAACAAGGCAACAGTCTAAATATGTTTTCTAAACCAGTTTTTGTGGAAAAAAAAGGTGAAATTTAGCAGTTTATAACCGACAGACTTACTTACAATAAATATGGCTGCTTTGGCTGCCTTGTCATCAAATGGCCAGAAGTACAGTAACAAGATCTAGGATTGAAAAACTAAAACATTACAATGCTCCTGAAATAAGGATTTTCCATTTCTTGTGAACACAGTGACAACTTGGACCGACAATAAATGAACATAATTAGTTTAAGGGAATGTATTTGTACCATTGCCTCCCATATCACAACTGACTGCATCTCTTTTAGAGCATGGTTACAGAAAACTGGACTGAATTGGATACATTTTTACAAATCGATACGGTAACACTCATGAACACTGCCAATTCTATGTTGCACATGACTTATTTTGGCTATCCGATTGCTTATTACTTTTTTTTTTTTTATCAAAAACATTATTATCATAAATGTCGGTTTGGCCTTTAATAAGAGAAAGTGACAAGTCCCAATCAGCAATCAACAGCTGGCACGATTTGGTTCCTTCCATTATTGGTCCTTTCAGTGATCCTTTTACATAAACACATCTCGTAGAAATCACAATCTCCATAAAAGCTCTGTGACTAGAACTTCAGTCCAAATAAACATTAAAAGAATGAGTGTAGTTCAATGTGTCAAACACTTGAATTATCTTGAAAGGTCCTCCAGCAAGAGGGTCGCAGGTTCGAATCCGGCTTGGGATCCCTCTGTGTGGAGTTTGCATGTTCTCCCCATGTTAGCATGGGTTTGCTCCGGGTGCTCCGGCTTCCTCCCACAGTCCAAAGACATGCAGGTTAACTGATGACTCTAAATTGCCCGTAGGCGTAAACGTTAGCGTGAATGGTTATTTGTCTCTATGTGTCCTATGATGGACTGGTGATCTGTTCAGGGTGAACCCCGCCTTCGCCCAATGCTGACTGGGATCGGCTCCAGCCCCCCAAAGACCTCTAACGGGATAGGCGGTTGAAGATGGATGGATGGATGGATGGTCCTCTATACAATTTTCAGAGCATCAATAAAGTAGCAAATAACTATTATCTATGAAATTATAAAGTCAAGAACAAAATCTGTCTCCCTCTGTGTGTTGTAATCCAAGCTTGTCTGTGCTTTGTTGACATAGCCGGGCTGGCCATGCATGTCTTTTATTGCATGTGAGTGCATGTGAGCTCTGTCAGCATTGTTCCTGTGAGCCATCGTCATGTTGACAGCCACATGAAGAAATGCTCTGCAATGCATCTAGTCTTGTCACTGTATGCACCATACTCCACAACAATGCTGCCAAATCTGTGGCGGCAACTCATAGTTCTGCAATCTGATTACTATACTGCAATACTACATACTTAAAAGTGATCTCTCTCCCCCTAAAAGTTAAGGACGGCCTTCATGTCCTGATCCATGAAAGAAGCATTACAACTCTTTTCATATGTGAATAGTAGTAGTAGCTGTTATCTAGCAGGTTTCATGTATACTTAGTATTGTGTTCCCTCACTGACCCAGCTGGTCCGCCAGTAACTTACAGAAATAAATCAGTGTTAACTCTTTCATTTAACTACTGAATGATGAAAATCCCCCGTCATTGATCAGTCCTGTTGCAGAGGACAGAACATGAAGGTTCAACGGTAGTCATTGTGATGGGTACTTGAGTTCAGTCAGCCTCTCCCTGTGACTGTGGTCCTGTTTGTGTCTGTAAGCAGAGCAGATCTCAGAGCTGCTGAAGCCTCACCGAGTCTGTCTGGTGACGCCCGTCGTTCTGAACCACTCCAGTCAGCCGTGTGGAAGATCAGCCCACAGGTTTGTGGTGAGTGATGGACAATTTATCCCAGACTTTCTATTTAATATTACATCTATTATGCTTGCTGTAGCCTTTAGAGTGGTGCAGGAATGAGTCTTAAAACCCAGAAATGAGTTAGCATTTTACCACTTCCTGTTCCCTCATCTCAAAGTCAATGTTTTTTTTAATGGGTTTTAGTTAGATGCCTGAAATAAGGTCTGTGGTTAACACAAGCTAACGAGATTTTAATATGTTGTTCTATAATATAAAATATGTCATATCCCACTCTTGTTTTTGAAGCTTTTATATGTCTTAAAAAAGCTGACTCGTCTGCCTTTACAGCATCATGTGTTGTAGTTTGTTTATAATTTTAGCTTTTCACTTCTGGCCATTGCATTCACGATTCAAAAATCATAAAAGTAGTGTTCATTTGTGAAGATTAACTTGTTGAACAAATCATAAATATTTGCCAGAGAGCATATTTCCTGCAAGAATCCAAAATCCAATGGATTTTTCTATTGGATTAGCTTTTTGTTGAGGGGAAACAGGTGATCCTAACTTCCGGGTTGGTCCGGGTCTATATAGAAACCGTGAGTGTGGAACAGATATGATTACACTGTAGATGTACAGTTGTGTTCAAAATGATTAAACCCCCACAGTAGATAAGTGTTTTTGCAAGTTTGACATTTATTTTTCATCTTGTTTATAATCACATTAAATAATGACATGTCAAATAGACAAATACAACTGAAATAACAAAAATATTTTTTGGAATATTCCAATTAATGGCCTTTCTGTGATTACCTCATTGACAAAATTATTCAACCCCCCTAGTCCACCACTCTTAAGAACAGAGGTTTCCATCAGGTGTTGTCAAACAGCTGATGAAAACACCTGTAGATGTGAACTGAACCCTAATGAGCAGCAATTAAGCAGATTTAAAAGGACTGTGACACATGGCGCTTCTTGGCAGTTAATGACATCTTTGCAACATGGTGAAGTCCAAGGAATGGTCAAAAAAGTTCAGAGAGGAGGTCATTTCACTTCATAAGCAAGGATATGGATATAAAAAGATGGCAAAGAGGCTAAACATTTCAAGAGACACAATTGGGAGCATCGTCCGCAAGTTTAAAGCTAAAGGCACCGTGGAAACGCTACCTGGGCGTGGTAGAAAGAGGTTACTGTCTGCAACTGCTGTGCGATACCTGAGGCAAAAGGTGGAGAAAAATCAGGACAGGACATGTCAAAGGGAGGTATTCAGGTTTCTGCCCAGACAATAAGACGCACACTGCGAAATGATGGCTTCCATGCAAGAACTCCCAGGCGCACAAGAAGAGTCGACTCCAGTAGGCCAAAAAACATGTGGACAAACCACAAAGGTTTTGGGATACTGTTCTCTGGAGTGATGAGACCAAACTGGAACTTTTTGGGCCAATGGATCAACGGTACGTGTGGAGGAGAAAGAATGATGCCTATAAAGAAAAGAGCACCCTGCCTACTGTGAAGCACGGTGGGGGGTCAGTCATGCTCTGGGGTTGTTTTGCTTCTTCAGGTTCAGGGAATCTTCAGCATGTGCAAGGTATTATGAATTCAGTTCACTACCAGGAGATCTTGGATGCAAATGTCATGCAGTCAGTGACAAAGCTGAGGCTTGGGAGACGTTGGACCTTCCAACAAGACAATGATCCTAAGCATACCTCAAAATCTACCACAGCTTGGTTGTAAAAGAAGGGCTGGAAGATTCTGGAGTGGCCATCACAATCACCAGACTTAAATCCCATTGAAAATCTCTGGTGGGACTTGAAGAAGGCAGTTGCAGCACGCAAGCCAAAAAATGTTAATGAACTGGAGGCCTTTGCCCATGAGGAATGGGCAAAGATACCTGTGGATCGCTGCAAGAAACTTGTGTTAAACTATGCTTCACGTCTAAAGGATGTTATTGTTGCAAAAGGATGTTGTACTAAGTACTAAAGTTGTACATACCTAAGGGGTTGAATAATTTTGTCAATGAAAGGCACACAATCACAGATCACAGAAAGGCCATTAATTGGAATATTCAAAAAAAAAATTTTTGTTATTTCAGTTGTATTTGTCTATTTGACATGTCATTATTTAATGTGATTGTAAACAAGATGAAAAATAAATGTCAAACTTGCAAAAACACTTATCTACTGTGGGGGTTGAATAATTTTGAACACAACTGTATGTGAAGGACTGGTGTGCGGGCCTGTCCTGTTTGATCAGTGTGGCACATCATTGTGTATACAGTATTTTAACTGTGACCTGCCGAGGCACAGAAAGGGGGCACCTGCCCATGGACTCCAGACCCTTAGGTTCCTGAAGGATCCAAGTTCACTATGTGTTACTTGGTGTGTGGTTTAATTTTGTAGGAATGTGCAGATCTAAAATGCAATCAACTGAAATGACTTGAGGTGACACCTCAAGGGTCCCTGTGTCAAATCTACAACCCTGGTTCAATACTGTACATCACAAGCAACAACCATGTTGGTCTTGTGGGGGAAGCTGTGGGTCTGTCAGTCCCAGATCTAACCTTCTCCTCCTCATCTCTCTCTCTCTCTGTTAGGTACTGAGTCTATGGAGAGGTTACCTGGTTATAAACGAGCAACGTGTCAGGGTAAATCACAACTGTTAAAACACCTATATGAAACCTAAACTAACTTCACCTATTTTATAATAAGGTTTGAAATATCTGGAGGGCTTCTCACTGGTTTGACTGCTACACTGCTCATTCTGACCTCTCCCATGTGTCAGAGTTATGTTGTATATCTTTCTTTTCATTTTCAGGACTTTTTGTTTTTATAATTTAAGTGGTTGAAGATGAGCTTAGTTTAATTTATTTTTGTAGTTTTCAACTTCATCTTCATCTTCATCTTCAACCGCTTATCCAGCAGGGGACCCCAAACTTCCCTTTCGCGGGCCACATGAACCAGCTCTGACTGGGGGATCCCGTGGCGTTCCCAGGCCAGTGTGGAGATATAATCTCTCCACCTAATCCTGGGTCTTTCCCGGGGTCTCATCCCAGCTGGTCATGCCTGGAACACCTCCCTAGGGAGGATGCATCCTTACCAGATGCCCGAACCACCTCAACTAGTTTTCAACTTATACAACATAAATATGCATATAAACTAGAAAAGTGCTCTCAATAGAGTAGAGGTCTTTGAGCACACAGTCATAAATGAGCACAAAAAATATTCGGCTGATGGGTCCAGTATGGACCATGGATATCTGGCATTGGCCAAAATGCTAAAATGTGTTTGTTTGCTGTGGACAAACAGACACACACACACACACACACACACGCACACGTGACTGAGCACATGATAATAACAAATAAGATAAAAGGTAATAAATAAACAATAATCTGTAATTACTCATAAAAAATTCATGTACCTCCTCCGGCGTTCCAGCTGCCGTCTATGAGCCAGCTGTCAATCAAATATGAATCAATGTTACTGTAATGACTATTTCTCTCCTCAAATGTTTTCACAAACATCTTGTAGTGACTGTTTAGCTGTAAAATGAGAACGTTTGTGACCCGGCAGCCATGTTGAGACCAGTCAATAAAATACCAAGCACCGCCCACCAGCTGAAGCACAGCCAATAGGAACGCTCTCTCTGAAATGAACTGTGATTGGCCAAAATCTCCCATTAGGGCTACGTTTGTTAAAGCCTGAAAACAGAGCCGAAGGAGGTGCAGACATCTAGTTTTCTCTCAGAATACTTGAATTACAATATGTCTACTTCATGTTTCAGTGTATTTCACATTTTCATTTCATTTGCAAAACTGTCTGTTTTACATCTTTGTTTTGCATTTGTTCTAATCTGTGTAACGTGCAAATTTCTCATTTGGGACAAGTTGATAATCTGGAAGTATCAAATTTTGAACTTTATACATTAATTGTACAGTTTTAAAGTCCACCAAATCTCTAAATTTGAGAGTAAATGAGTTTATAAATAATATGTTGGCTGGTTCATGATATCCGGTTCTGTTTACGATTGTTAAAACTCTCTTCTGTAGCATAAAAATGTTTTTGTGGTTGTTTTACATGTATTTCCCCAAACCTCCACACAGTAGGTAGGCTAATGTATGGAACTATAAAAGAACGGCACTATACAATATCTAATGTTTTAGACTGAGGATTTCTTTTGTTGGGTGCAATACTGAAATGGACTTTGACACTTTTGTCTTTAAATGATTTATATGTGGTTTCCAGCATAGTATGGTCTTTGTCATATATGGTCTTTGTGATTTTGCTTTTATGTGAAATATTTTTACATGTTGGAGCCATTAACTATTCAAATGACATACATTTAACTGAGAAGTTTTGTGGGAAAACTCACAGTTTGGTGGAAATGCTCTCAGCTTTTAGACATTTGAAAACGTTGATGAGAGTTTGTAAGTAGACACTGCTTTATTTTAAGGATTTATTTTACTAGTTATATAGCCACGCAGATATTGTTGGCTTTATGTACTGAGGTTTTGAGACACCAAATTAAACCAAACTGGAGAGGCAGATTTGGGGACATTGTCATTGAAAAATGTCATTTTTGAGGCCCTGAGTTAAATTTTTGCCACCGTTTTCTACTATTTACTCTTTGTGTGTGTGTCTGCGTACAGGTGGAGAGCACTTTCAGTTACGTGGAGATTTGCTCCATCAACATTCACAGTCTCACACAGGTACACTGTCATTTTCATTAAATCAAAACCATACTCGTTTATAATATTTAATCAGGTTTTTCTTTTCCATTCCATTGGTTCATCCTATCTTTTTAAGGTATTCCTTTATTAGTCCCACAGTGGGGAAATTTACAATTTACAATGATCCTAAGATCCTAAGATCCTAAGATCCATTGTAAATTTTTACTCAGTAAAGCACTGGATGTTACAGGGACATTGTCTGACCAACCAGATTCACAGCTGATGAATTTAGAAACAATACTTAAATGTGTAAGGTGGCAGAGAGTCTACTGGTCAGAGGCAGGAGTCCAGTCAAAAGCAGACACGAGAGACGAATTAGCAAAATGTAGACATCAGCAAACAAGAGAATCATGAAGGCTGCAGCCGAGTTTACGTTCTGGTGGTGTGGTGGAGCTGAAGCCCAGTATTTAAAGCAGGATGGATTGAAGAGGATTAGGACACCCGGACACCCACACACCTGAGCCTGCACCTGCAGTCAGACAGGTTATAACACTGGATGCCATTTAAAACAGAAGCCGTTATTAGGAGAGCAAAATACAGTAATCACAAACTAATTTCAATAGATGTACATCTAAAATAGGCTAAGGCTTTTATGTTTTTACTGTTTTTCAATGTAAAATGTTTTTATACATGTATGATACAATGCGTGTGTTGCAGATTGTGTTGGAGACAGACAGGCAGACACTGTCTTTCAATGTATTGCACGTTAAGGATGTTGAGGCCATGGTCAATCACATGACCACCTCACTGAAGAGGATCTTTCCTGATTCATCTCCAGGGTGAGTCTCATTCCACAACTCTAGTCTCTACACACTGCAATCCTCTTTGAGGTCCATATGCATTCACTTAAATGACTATCTGGTCAAAATATTAACTTTGCACAACTCAGGAACACAGGTAGTTTCAAAATCAACCAAAACTCAGGCAGACAAATCCAAAAAAACAGCAGGCAGGGCAAGATTAAAAAACAGGCTGAGATTAAAAAACCCACGAGGAGACTAACATGAGGAACTGCTGGAACGCTTCTCACAAGGGATAAAGACGAACTGGCGCAGGAAGGAGGGAGGACGCACATTAAATACAGGTGATGGAGAGGATGACGAGACACAGGTGGACACAATCGGGTGGGGCTGACAATCAGACACAGGTGGAGGTGAGGAAAAGTAGGTCAGGGGCTGTCAATCATGCAAAAGGAGGGAAACACATGAGGACAGGAAGTAAAGTGATCTGAAACAAGAGGGAGAGTTAGTGCACAACACAAACACATCAACCTACTATACTGTCCTTTCTGACTCAAGTTTGATTCAATTGATCCTCGCTAATTCATTCAGTGTCATCACGACACCACGTAAAGCCATCAGCATATCGTTTGAATGCTCCGGGCAGCAAATTACAACACTAACGCTCCAACAATGTGCTACTCTGTCCATTTGACTCGAGTCAGATTCAAAGGTCCTCACTCATTCTTTCATTCAGTGCTATCACCACAACGTAACGGCATCAATGTGTCGTCCAAATGTTCCAAGCAGCAAAATACAACACAAATGCACGAACAGCCTGTCGAGCTGTCCATCTCAACTCTAGTCAGATTCAAAAGGTCCTTACCCTTTCATTCAGTGCCATTGCCACACTACATCACGCCATCAACCAAATGCTCTGAGCAGCAAGATGCAATGTAAACTCATCAACCTACTATGCTGTCCGTATTGCTGTGTGGTGGGATGCACTACTAAAAGGTTAATGAACCCAGAGCTAAGTTTTTATAAACTGTGGGATCCCAACACTCAGTATGCCAGCACATGCACCGGCATACTGAGTGTTGGTACGTAACTTGTGTTATAGTGGGATGTGGATAAACCAGGAATCTATGCAGTATTGCAAGTGCCTTAGCTAACTACAGTAGCTTGTTAACAGATAGATAACTTTAGCTCGCTAAACAGCTAATTTCATCATCATCATCCATCATTGCAGTTATCAACTGCACCCCTGGTAAACACAGGTTGCTAAAATCCTGTGTCATGCTGAAATTTGATGTTTTTAGCCCTTGGTTGACTAGCTTAATCTGACAGATGGATTGTAATTTTACTTTGACCCCACCTGATTTTTCATCTTGCAGAATCATCAGGTCAAAGTTTCACTTTGTCCAATATTTTATTTGTGACCAAATACCTGCAAAAGTATTGACTATGTGTTTTAATCTTTTGTGTTAATTAGCAACTTTTATCATGCTAGTATGCTGAGATGGTGAATACAGTAGAACATTATACCTGCTAAACATTAGCATGTTAGCATTATCAGTGTAGGCTACGCACGGTACAGCCTCACAGAGCTGCTAGCATGGCTGTAGACTCTTTGTCTGGTTATATCTGTCAGCCTTTGACAGTATATTTGTTGTCCTTCAATCTTCAGAACGCTGTTAAAGACGATTCCTCCAGATCTCCAGCAGAGACTCCTCACATTGACTGATGTGATAGAAGAGCAGCTGGAATGTCGGCCTGGCTCTTGTGGTATGTACCCGTCATTTTACCGTATATGATCAGTTGAAGGTGACAGTGTCAGCTTCTTAACAGTCTGGTGTCTGTTCGGCTGCCATCACCTGTCAATAACGCCTGGTGATTTGGAGGTTAGCTATGTATCTTTTAGAAGTAATCATTTAGTAAATAGCAGATTAGCACATGTACCCAGATGATCACAGATATATTTGCTGCTCAAGGAAGCTCATGTATTTGCAAATAGATAGGTGTTTGAATGTGTTCCTCAGGGGGATTCTCTGATACCTATGCTGCTCTGTGCGATTTCAACGAGATGCCATTTAGAGAGGAGATTCAGTGGGTAAGTCACAACTGTACTGTAACATAAAGTACTTAAATAGGCCATGTGTACCAAATTTTACAAGGACCAATTTTGCCATACACCTCTTAAAGTTACTGTGAGGAACTTTGAACTGCTTACGAAAGTCTCAATGTAACACTGATGCCTCTATATGACCTACATAAGTAAACAGGACCATCAGAAATAAGTAATAAGCAATAAGTTTCTATATACAGTATAAATATTTATTCTTAATACTTGTCACCGGGTTGGTGAAATCAGACAAAATTGTGCAGATTCATCAGAAAGTCCTTCAGCTCAGACTCCACCACTGACAGACCCAGATCCAGCTTCACAGCCGCTTTCGACCTGCAGTCGGAGCCCCGGCGAGAAGCATTTAGCTCTGTACCCGGCAGCGGCAGCTCCTCCTCTGGCCAGGAGCAGAGCTTTGTCTCGCTGCTCCACCAGTTCCTGCTAGGGAACCAACAGCCACCATGCTGCTGGAGGCCATGGCCATATTGCTGTGCCCACTGGAGGTTAGGGAGGCACAAGAGAACCAAATCCAGGACTGTAGAGTACAGACTGTCAGACCCTGCTGTAGTAAAAAGACAGGTTCTAAAGGGACGATGGAGCTAGGAAACCCTACCACTTTTGTTTAGCGTGCCCAAATCAACACAGAATTACAGTTAAGTGACACTCTATACCCATTTGACAATAAGCTACTGTTAACATCGGTGTATCCAAATCACACAAACTCTTTTGGCAGGATGTTGACAACATCTACTACATTAACAACTGGAGAGAGTTCAACCTGCAGGACTTCAGCCACTTAGACAGCAGGTGAGATACAGTACAGTGTTGTGTCATCCAGTCTTTACTTACCTCTGTTACATACTGTTTAAATTCCTCTCCTTTCCTCTCAGGGACTTGGCATTAGCAGTAGCAGCTCTGTCTTTCAACCAGTGGTTTACCAAGATCTACTGCAAAGAACTCAAACTGGTAAGCTCTCTTATTGTTTGTGTTAATCTATTGTTAAAGAAATGTGAAAGGCTCGAATCCAGGCTTTTCAAAAGATAGAGTCAGTTACATGTAAGTCCACAATCCAATTTCATAGAAAAGAATGGCTGCACACTGACAAAAAGGTAGCAGAGGCACCTCATGCAAAGGGAATCTATTTCTAATAATGGCAATGGCAAGCAAATTAGTGCAATTAAGTTTTGCTCTGCTGGGGTTTATGTCTTAAAGAGGACATATCATAGGGGTATCTGGAGTACCTACCAACTGTGAAATAAGACAACCCAGTCGGAAATAAGACAAACAGCAACTCAGCTAAGGTAGGCATTTATCCCGTATGTAATTCATTGTCCAACAGAGGGAAGTGTTGCTTTGCTAAGTGGCCTTACTGCTAATCAGGCCAGCTTTAGAGATGCTTGTTGTGAGTATCCTACCATGTAGGCATGGAAGCAGTTTGTGTATGTTTATTATTATGTACATTCCTGTGCTATTTACAGATACCTTCTTTTTGTATATTGTTGATTTCATACAGGAGCACTAATTCACCAGACAGACAGGTTGTTAATGAGGAATGTGGTTGTAGTGGGTGACATCTGCATGTTTCTGATCGATCACCTGCAGCGGGTTACTAATTCAGAGAATCCAGCATACTAAATAGGAGAGAGCAACACCACAAAGTGGTCCTTCAAGCCTGATGAGTACTAGAGCCTTGTGCAGAATAAGATATCCAACCCTGCAGATAACGAACCTGGTACATGTCAGGAGGCAGACTTCCCTCCCAGCGTACCTGCAGAATTACATCCTATCTGATACACTGTTGCCCAGCTCCCAGCTATGAAGATGATGGGGATGAGGAAAGACCAACTGTCTCATTCTCCACATCTCCAGTCTGTCGGGATTGCTACAGCCCCATGGTGTGGGCAGTAAATGATACATGAGGTGTTAGAAGTGAGAAGTGGAAGAAAGAGTGTCAGAGGCTTAAACAGGAACGAGAGGGTCTGCAAACATCAATGCTTACAAAAATTATTGCAAAGTGAGGAGCTCCGAGTCTGGAGTGGACTCAGAGATGACAGGCTGGAGCAGCACCAGCAACAAGACATGGCTGTGCGACCCCCACAGAGAAGTTCAGTACTTGGGAGGTGCCACGCCTACTAAAAAGAAGCAAAACCTTCTTCACATATGTCCCCTTTTGACTGAATAAGAGCCAGCCATTGACAGCCAGCCATCACTGCTTCCAAAGCAATATCCCACCAGCAAGTCTCCCCTAGTTCCTGGATTCATGGATTTTGTGAAACTATGGGAAATGTATTGCCACATTTCTCTGCACTGAACAGTTTCCACAAATTGTCAACATACATTTATGTGAAACAGTAAAAATGAAATTTGGTAATACCAGACTGGAAAGTTGTTTTTTACTGCCCGTCTCTCTGTCTTTGTCCCCTCAGTCACTAGACATTCAGCAGCAGCTGATTTTCCTGCTGTCCAGATCTCCCAGTCTGGAGGAGCTCGCACTGGAGGCCAGTGGACTCAAACTGTGAGTTTGTGTGAGTGTGTGTGCAGTGATGTACTGTAGGTATATAGCAAGACAGGTATGTAAACACTTCGCTGAACAAGACTTGTACAGGCACAGTACTTGTTACGGGCCCAGATGAACATACAGAATATAGAAGTTTGAACTTACAAGTACAAAACAAGCAACCAACAAAGCAACAAGGTCAAATTGTCAAGGAATCAACAAAAATGGCAGGTTAAATACCTGCCTTGACAGCTCCGCCACTCTCTTCACCAGAGTGTCCAAAATATGCTACCTCAGATCAGACCACATCGTCACAAAATTGGTCATCAACCTTTGGCCTAGGATGCTCTGGTACCATGTCCACGCTTGGCAGGGAAAGGTAGTGTGTGCCAATTACAGGGCTATTCATCCTCCCTGCTAAAGTTTACTCCATGGTGCTGGAAAAGAGGATTCGTGTGATAGTCTAACCTCAGATCGAAGGGGAACAATGTAGATTCCGTCCTGGATATGGAACAACAGACCAGCTCTTCACTCTCACAAGGATCCTGGATGGAGCCTGGGAGTATGCTCATCCAGTCTACATGTTTTTGTGTTTTGTGTTTTGTGAACTTGGAGAAGGTGTATGACTGAGTCCCCCGGGAGATACTGTTGGAAGTGCTGCAAGAGTATGGGATGAGGAGGTCACTTCTCAGGGGAATCCAATCTCTGTGTTTAGGTTCTAGACAGTACGTTGGACTCATATCCGGTGGGGTTTGGCCTCCCCCAGGGCTGCGCTTTGTCACCAATCCTGTTCATGATATTGATTGACAGGATATCAAGGCATAGCCGGGGGAAGGAGGGTTTGCAGTTTGGTGTGCTGAGGATCTCATCACTGCTTTTTGCAGATGATGTGGTCCTGTTGGCATCATCGGTCTGTGACCTCCAGCACTCACTGCATCTGTTGGCAGCAGAGTATGAAGCAGTTGGGATGAAGCAGGAAACCAATGCTGCCTACTCGGGGTAGGGAATGAGTCTTTATCCCAAGTGAAGGAGTTTCTCTGGGTCTTGTTTGCAACTGACAATGAGATTGACCGGAGAAGCGGAGCAGCAGTGGGCGGTATTGCATTCACTTACTGCACTGTTGTGACAAAAAGAGATCTGAGCCAGAAGGCAAAGCTCTCAATTTACCAGTCAATCTTTGTTCCTACTCTCAACTACGGTCATGAGGGCTGGGTCATGAGGGCTGGGTCATGACAGAAAGTAGTAGACTGCAGGTATGATTCCGAAATGGGTTTTCTCAGGAGGGTGGCTGGTGTTTCCCTTAGAGATAGGGTGAGAGGGTCAGTCATTGGTGAGGGACTTGGAATAGAACCACTGCCTTTGCATTGAAAAGAGCCAGCTGAGGTGGTTCTAGTAAGGATGCCCCCTGGGCGCCTCCTTAGGGAGGTGTTCCAGGCAAGACCATTTGAGAGGAGGCCATGGGAAATACCCAGAACTAGGTGAAGTGATTATATCTCCACACTGCTGTTGGAATGCTTCGGGATCCCCAGTCCGAGCTGGTTAATGTGGCCCAGGAAAGGGAAGTTTAGGGTCCCCTGCTGGAGCTGTTGCCCCTGAGAACCAACCCCAGATAAGAGGTTGACGATGAACGAGTGAGTGGGGGACTTTTTCCAAAGAAGAAAGAAAAAATATTGTATAACTTATATTATGGTAATTATATTTTTGACTCCCTCTCTGTGGACCAGCCTACACTTGGCTAGGTAGCTACTTATCTCTACTTTCTTATGTAAACTGAAAAATTAAGCAGAAAAACAATGGTTTATATCATTTCGTTAAACAATCATACAGCCTCAGGATGAGAATGAACCTTGTGTGCATAATGTGTCAGTAGAAGACTGTCTGTAAACTGCTGCCTGTACAGCAGTCCATTGCCCACACTGGGATCCAGAGCAGCATCGGGCTGCTGCACATCACCATAGCTCCGCTGTGGGTCCAGCCCAGAAAGCTGATGACAGGGCAGCAAGTCCTGAACAGAGCTCTCTCCATCCACTCCTGTCGACTCCTGTTGCTACCGCTCAACCCTTGCTCAGCTTTCCGGGCAAACTCTGACAGACCCATGCAGCAGTCCGACCCCCATACCAGGATCCGGTGTAGAACGTGCAGTGCGTTGGACCGTTACAGGTTGTGTGCACCAGGTCCGCTACAACAAGCTAACTGTTGAATTGGTTAACACAAGAAACCAGCTATACTTCAGTAAAAAGCCCTAAATAAAAAGGATTTGTTTGTTATGTGTTTAAAAGTAGCTCACAATTTGCATGTTATAAATCATTTCCTAACATGTCTGATACTTTTCTGCCAGTTCATTAATATTACTTTTTAATATTTTGATCTCCTTCTTGCTGCTCAAAAATAGAGGAGGAGCACTGAATACCACTGAATAACATTAGTCAGATTTTCAATAAATCCTGCTGTTATTTTGCTGTTTCTTGGCTTTGTTTTTCTGTCAGCAAGTGATTTGAATGTGCGCAGGGAATAACAAAGGGAAATACAGAGAGAGATTAAAACTACATTTTCCATACATTGCTCTAAGCAGGCTGTTTCTAGTTTTAATTTGAAGTCTAGTTTGCAGGGATTGATCACCAAGTATCCTTGTTAACCTTGTTATTCTGCTGCAGGGACTTTGCAATCAAAATGGCAGATGCCCTGCGGGAGCACACCTCCTCTACCCTGCAATCCATCAATCTCTCAGGCAATCCAATCGAAGACAAAGGTGGGCTTTTTATATATCACGTCTGAGTGGTACAATCACAGTATAGGACAGAGGAGTTGCTCTTAGCCATCTTCCATCTCGAGCCAGGTGGCCAGTTTTACTGTTTGCTGCACTCTGTGAAGTTAGTTAGTGAAATGTGAGTTTAGCTGGAATGAAATTTGCTGTTTTCTTGGGTCAGGGTCAGTTCACACAAAAACTTTTGAACTTTTGACTTTTCAAGCGTGGTCCACACATGAAAACTTTAGGGATGGCTGATATGTCCCAAAAATAATATTGTCATATTTTTAGGCTATATTGTGATACAAGATATATATTGCAGTATTTTCAAATATCCTCTAAGCACTTCATAAATGCTCAATTTAACCCTTTTATATCAATCACACCAGTAGGATGATTTTTGTCCCTTTTGATATGATTCTGGGATATCCTTCAGATATGAGAGAAGATTCATCATAATGGTGTGATGGTATGCATCAAAGAGTTAAACTGAGTTTTTATTAAGGTTGCATTAAATCATTCTTTTTTATATTTATTCATGGTTTCTATTGGAACAATTTTAATCTGGGGGAAGTCAAAAGTTAATTTAACAAAATACACACAATGATGTAATAAATAAGGAGGAGGAAGATATTTTTTTTTTTTTTTCCCCCCATTGGGATTTTTTTTTTTTCTCTCTTTTTTTTTCACTATATATATATATTTCTTTATTGGGATGTTTTAGTGAGGGGGGGCCCCCCCTCAACCCCCCCCAGCACTTTTGGGTTTTTTGCCCTTTTCCAGGGGACCCCCCCGGTGCCCCCAAGGGGAAATTTCACCCCCCCCCTTTGTTTTTTTTCCTTGGGGGGTTTTACCCGCCCCCCCCCCCCCCCTAACCCAAGTCCTTACGGACTGAGCTACTGCCGCCCCCAGTGCATACTACATATGCACACACATGGTTTTTAATGGCATGTAATAAGTGTAAATTCACTTATTATGTTTACCATTAAACTGTTATAACATTGCTGATGATAAAATTATTATTTTCCCACTAGTGTAGAAAGACTCACCAGTCGTGAGGTGCAGCCTGAGGCCAAAGCACTGCAGTCTTGTCCACTTATTCAGGCTCAGAGCTTTGGTTCTGTTAGCCCCGTTATCAGTGGTGATGCACACTTGATGAGCTTCTTTTAAGTTCCATGAATTGAGAGCAAAAACTTTGCACTATTATCTCACCTATGTGATCAGCTGGAGCGAAGCGTGATATACCACCACTGCAAGATGACGGATCCACTGCTGTTTCCTCTCGGAGCCAATTTATTCGCCTTCTTCCACTATCGTACTCGCTCTGCCTCTGTTCTTAAAAACATGACATGGCAATTTGTAGTCAGTGTTCGCGATACAGTAAATGATAAATGGACGTAAAGTCTTCTGACCACTCAAAGCTCATTACACTACATGTCACATTCACCCATTCTTACACTGATATCAGAGGCTGCTAGCGTGCCAACTTTGCTCATCAGGATCTAATCTAAATACTCATTCATCTCATTCACACACTGATGGCGATGTCTTCGGGAGCAATTTGTGGTAAATTCGAATTTTCCAGAATAGGCGGAAAGAAAAAACGCTTTATATGAACATCAGACAGATGAACTACATTGCTAAACACAGAGAGAAACAGAGACACAGACAGACAATGTAGTTTTTGTGTGGAATAAACCTTGTTGTATTTGGTTTGAATAAACATTTAAAACTACAAGTTGTAAGACATAAAGTAGTATTTGGGTGGAATACACCTTTAAAACTTCAAAAGTCCAGAGAGCGCCTCATCAGGCAGAGACTGAGCTCGAATCAGCCAATCAGAAACATCTGTTTGTGTCTGAAAGTGCTGAGTCATGGTTGGATGTCAATGGTGAAAATACAGAGATGGTTCGACCTGGAAAAGCCCCCCTCAGTTAAAATCTAGACGTTGCAGAGCAGCTGAACAGCATTCACACTAACTAGCAATGTGGTATTTGTTGTGTACTATGTGTACTTCAGAATGGCCAACATGTTTGTTTAAATCAGTACTGGACTGTAGACATACTTTGAGTCTGTGCTGTGATTTCATTCCCAGGTGTCATAGCTCTCAGTCAAGTGTTGGGTAATCTAGCTGAAGGACTCAAGCACCTTTCTTTATCCCGGGTGTCAATGACTGCCAGAGGTACACACACACACACACACACACACACACACACACACACACACACATCCCTGTACTTTACTTCTATCTTTGTGAGGATACTCATTGACATCATCTTGAGCCCCTAACGTTAAGTATCCTGCTCCTCCTTCTCCTTTTTTCTGAATCTGTAGCCTGCAATGTCATTTCAAACTAAATGCAATTATTTCACAAAAATGCCTTTACATCGGATGATCCTCCCCCGCCTCCAACAACACGATCACATCTCTGAATGTCTGATCCATCCATTTCCAGGTCTTGGCTGTCTGAGTCAGGTGTTATCCTCCAGTCAGCTGTTCTCGGCATCTCTGACCCACCTCGACCTGTCCGGTAACCCCAGCAGTCTGGTTACCGAAGAGGCCACGGTACTCTTTGTTGGGTGTGTGCGTGCATGTGTGTTTCATTTCCAATGGTGTGGACTGGAGATAGATATTGTTACACAACACATAAGCTCTGTTTAACTGGAGGACAGGATGGCAGCCAGCATCAGCAGTGAAAACTAATAATCAGTGTTTTTAAAAAGTTATAATGAATATGTACAGTATTAAAAAGGAAAACTCTACATTATTAAATTCATGGGCTGAAAGTCCTGGTATGTGTTTAGGGATTTACATTGTACATATTGCAGTTAATGGCTTTCAAGAATAACATCAAATTTACTTTTCAGCAACTGTGCACTAAACTTCTTACATATATTTCACAGCATATATGTGTGTCTTGCAGTTTCTCTTCAAGTTCTTGTCCAGCACTAACTCTCTGTCTCATCTGGACCTCTGTGATACCAACTGCCCTCTGGATACGGTCAGTTTATACCAGCGTATCCACTCCTAAAGCTTTTTGTCTTTGGGCGTCCGGTACAGAGATAGATCCAGGTGTGGTTAACCTAGATCAGCAGGAAGACTGGATCGGTGGGAAAGTGCTGGCCTCGCTCTTTCAAATGTTAAAAAATACTTCATCATGTATAACTCATTCACATGTAAATGAAACATTGTGGTCTCAGGGGCAGAAAGCGTTGGAGCTTGGTTTGATACAGTCCTCATTGTGTCAGATTTCAGATTTAATTAATGCAAGAGATGCTCGATTTTCAGCTCATTCACCATGACCGGGGACCGGCTGATCAGTCTCATATTTTCAATTTTTTGGTGGTCACATTTACCTCACATGCCTCATGATAGTTTTACGTAGGAACTCAGCAGCAGCTCTTCAGCTGAGTTTGTCACAGCTACTACAAAGACTGAAATCCACTGTGGAGGAACAACCTTAAAACAACTAACCGAATCAGACACTTTTACTTTGTAATTCACCCCTTTTGGTGCAGAGTATTTGCAGTATACTACTGTATAAAAATACAGTCATGTATTTCCTAATCATTTGAACTGTGATTTTATGCACATCACCACTATAGATGACAGAAAAAAAAAGGATAACTCCCATTAATAACATTTTGATGGTTAAACTATTAGTTATTAATATTTTTCTTTTTTTAATTTATGGACAATGTAAACGGTATTCAGTTAACATACATCAACATTTCATCTATTCTCAACTGATTATTGTATTAATCCAGGCAAGAGATGATACTGACTCCCAGCCCCCAACCCCATCCTGAAGTTGGCTTTTTTCTCCATTTTAGAAAATGGTTATTAATTATTAATAACATTTTGTTAAACTATTAGTTATTAATAAACTGTTATTGTTGGCTGAATCAGTTGTTTAACAGACTATTTCTTGTATGTAAAACAATAGAGGCCCCTACTAGAGGTAAGGTCCACTCACAGGAGGGTGGACAAAAATTGTTGACTCCAAACATGGTAATCACACTGGTGTTGATTCTGAGGACTTTAGATAAACTTTGAGGCGATCATGTCATTTAAGAAAAAAAAGCAGCTGATGATAAAATTGAAGCGAACCAGACTTGATAGCAGTGTTTCAGTATAGTCTGTATATAGTATAGTATAGTATGGTATGTATCTGTAGTATAGATCTGATGCTTTATGTCAGCAATGTGACCTTCATTCTGCTGTGCTTCTGTACCTGTAAAAATAATGCTGCATTCATTAATTATTAGGTACTTGGCATTTCTCTCTCCTTTTATTGAGACTGAATAATACTTAGCAGAACAGAGCAATCAGGGATCAAAGAAAGACCATTAAAATGCAGGTTTCTGTCAGGGGTCCAGACATCTGTGCTACTTCCCTGTTGGTAACTGAACTACTGTGAATTACTATGACTGAACATATGCACTGAAGTTGGTGCTTGTCATTCAGTGGATAACCGTCACTCACTGTAACTTTCTCCTGCAGTTATTTGTGTCCCTGTCTGCCGGGTGTTGCAACAAACTGATGCACCTGAACCTGGCCAGGAATCCTTTCAGCCACAGGTCAGCGCCTTTCCTCCACTTCAGCGGTGTGACTGGTCCTCGCTTTGTTTTTGAGACGTGAGACCTGTGAACTTGACATCCTCACTGCGTTATTGACATATTGCTTCTGCACACATATTTGCAACTGTCATGGATCATTGATCATTACAACACACTTACTACATAAGTAGCCTGTCGTAGGTTTTCAGTGTAATTTCCTTAATTTCTTATTTTGTTGTGTTTATTATTTATTGTTTAACATCACATTGCTGCACTTCTGACCGAAGCTCACAGATGAAACTTGTGCAGAACAGGTGTTCAGGACTAGACAGACTTATCAGTATAGGGAGAGCTACTGCAGCAGGTTGTTCTCATACACTATTCGGCGCTGCACCTACGAAAAGTAATGCACTATAATATGTATATAACCCACATAATCAGGTCATATGTAATCCACATGGTTGTGAGCCAGAAAGAGTGATGTGATATAAAGACGAGGGCTGTCAATTGTTTAAAATAATTAATCGCAATTAATAGCACAATTGTTCATGATTAATCACTTGAATTAATTGCACATTTTTAAAAAAATATATTACAGGGAGATTTGTCAGGTATTTAATCCTGTTATCAATATGGGAGTGCGAAAATATGGTGCATTATTCAAATGTACGTATATATTTATTGTTAATCAATGAACAACACAAAACTATGACAGATATTGTCCAGAAAGCCTCACATAAATAATATGCTCAAATCATAACATGTGTATTGTTTGTTTTTATTGTTGTAACAATTGTTTGTGCTGCCCTCTTGGCCAGGAGAAAAGAGATTTTAATCTCAATGAGTTTTTCACATGGTTAAATAAATAAATAAATAAAGAAATATAGATAGATAGATAGGGGGCTGCACGGTGGTGCAGTGGTTAGCACTCTCTCCTCACAGCAAGAGGGTCGCAGGTTCGAATCCGGCTTGGGACTCTTCTGTGTGGAGTTTGCATGTTCTCCCCGTGCAAGCGTGGGTTTTCTCCGGGTTCTCCAGCTTCCTCCCACAGTCCAAAGACATGCTGTTTAGGTTAATTAGGTTAGTTTAGCGGAGGTCACCGGTTCAAGTCCCCCGTGGACCAAGACCAACTGGTTGCTGGAGAGGTGCCAGTTTACCTCTTGGGCACTGCTGAGGTGCCCCTGAGCAAGGCACCAAACCCCCCAACTGCTCTGGGCGCTTGTCAGGAGCAGCCCCCTCACTCTGACATCTCTCCATTGACATGTATATGTACTGTGTGAACAACAGAGTGTAAAACTGAATTTCCCCACTGTGGGACTAATAAAGGAATATCTTTCTTTTTTCTTTCTTTCTTAATTGATGACTCTAAATTGCCCGTAGGTGTGGATGTGAGTGTGAATGGTTGTCTGTCTCTATGTGCCCTGCGATGGACTGGCGACCTGTCCAGGATGAACCCCGCCTTCGCCCAATGCCAGCTGGGATCGGCTCCAGCCCCCCGCGACCCCTAACGGGATAATCAGTTGACGATGGATGGATGGATACATAGATAGATAGATAGATAGATAGATAGATAGAGAGATAGATATAGAGAGAGATATGGCAAAACTGCAGCCCAGCTGTCAGTGTGCTGACTTGACTTTGACTTCCCCCAAACTGTATGTAATTATCATAGAGTGGGCATGTCTGTAACGGGGGGGGTCTGTACCCACAGAACGCATTTTCAGGTCAAATGACCCCTTTGAAAATGGCCATGCCAGTTTTTCAGTTTAGGGCAAGTTTGGAGCATTATTTAGCTTCCTTCCTGACAAGCTAGTATGACATAGCCGGTACCAACCAATGGATTCATTACAGTTTCCAGTTTGATGTGATACCAGTATCTTCACTCCATATGCATTAAAACTAAGTCTGCTACAACCTAAATATCGCAAGTTGCATTAGTTTATTAAAGAAGTTAACTGGGTCGTTCTTGTGTGTTTAGGAAGGTGCGGGAGGTGACCAGGAGCATTCAGGAGTTTTTCAGTCAGAGCTGTGAACTGAAATATGTGGGCCTGTCTGCAACCAAACTACCTCCACAGGCTCTCAGGTGTGTTAAAAATATTATTCACTTTTTTATGTGAAAGTTTGTTCTTCGTGATGAGAATTGTAGTTTGGCAATATAATCTTAACAAAGTCTACTTACAAGCTAAGATGCGTACGACGCCTTGGAGTGGTCCAGTGAGTTAAAGTCCAACCTGCTACACAACAGCTTTTCATCATTTTCTCTCCTGTGACAGCGAGTTTCTTTCCTCTAAAAGGGGGCGCAGCCTCAACGATAAAGCCATGCTGGTCTGGTCTACAGCTTGGAGCCATAAAACCCCTCTATTAGATCTTTTTTTAGGACTTGGCAGGGAACAAATCAGATCAATATTTTTGGATTTATTGTTGGTGCAACCAACTACACACCAACTCTTGGGCATAGCGTTACTACTATTATCATCTTCTTTTCTTTCTGCCATTATCGTCTATGAGGGACACCAGAAAGAGGGCGTGGCCTTGAGAGCCTACTCTGGATGGATCTGTATTGCTGGCCTGATGTATGTTCAACATGTTCATTTTTCTGATAAGTTCTGATGGTTTTAATTTGACGCTATAAAAAGGGGGGTGAGACTTGACTTGATTGACAGCTGTTACTCTCTCTGGCTGACAACCTGTTGCCATTCTTGGCTTGTGATTGGTTTGGGCGGGTGACCTCGATACCGCAGCTCCACTGCCCGATCATTACTGTGCAGACATAAAGATCTTGAGATGGCAGCTCCTGTATCTGGCATATTTTGGCTTAACTTCTGTACAGTGGGAGGAAAGGAAGACATGTCGTCCATCTTTACAGTCTATGGTCATTACACGCACCTGTCATCTACCTGGGCAGCTAGCCGCTAGCTAACTGTTGTGATCATCTGTGCCTAATGACGGCAGACTGCAGAAAAGTAGCATAACATCTAGTGGTAGCTAACATGGACAGCATTGTGTTTAATATTAAAACATGACCTTCACTTCTTTACATTTATGGAAACTTTTAAAGATCATTGGCTTTCTCGGCTAGAGGTTGATGTACGTAAAGGTACAAAAGTAATGTTGTTCTATTATTCAGATAACTAGTCTAGACATGGACTTGTTGAGCCTCTGTGATATCACTCATGGGCTTCTTAAGCCAAACGGCACGCTCCAAAACAGCCACCCCTATCATTTCCCTCCACACCAGAGGCGGCTAGCATATTTCACTGTCCACCGTCCGGCTGAAAAAATCACTTTCTGCACTCGTTCCCAGCTGATACACCCAGACTTGATATACCCAGATTTGATATTGTCACGGCTCCTCATTGCACCACCTTGGTTCGCATCACAGGTCATCCCAGCATGCTTTGTGCAGCAAATCAGTCACTTCCCATACACAATGAATGGGAGCAACTATTGCTGCCTGTCCGTTCGCACAAAGTGGGGCGCAGCCCAAAGCTTGCTGCGATGCGGCGCAACGAGAGGGCGACAATTTCAAAAATTCATAAATCAAGCTGCAGCAATGGCAACTTTCTGGACAGCTGTATGTACAAAGCAAGACTAATGATAATTGTCTATCAAATGTAAAACATTTAAACATCTATCCAAGTAAAAAGAATATTGTTTTCAGCAAATATCTTAGTTACAATAATGCTAAGCTGAGTTCAGAGCACGAGTAACATTAACTGCATTTTATCCGGAGTCTTCTTCTTGAACAGCGTACATTGTTAACAGCTTTCTTTTCCTCATTAATTTACATCACTATCATCCATCTAACAGAAAACATTTGTTCCATTGCTTTTTCATGCATAAATACATACATAAATAAAAGTGACAGGACAGGGCAGACACAAGTTAATGCAAACTGATCAAGTAGATTGGGGATGCATCATTAAGCAACTGGAGCCACAGAGTGGAAGGAGGGAAAAATCAGTAGCACCCATGACTGTTACCTGAGTCTGGCACTGGCCAGTCATCCACACATGAATGGTATGGTTGACTGGTTACTGGTTAATATATGCTTCACTTTAAACCAGTCATATTATAACAGTTTTATTCAGAGTACTGTTATCTCCACATACACAACACACATTAGAAACATTTCAACCAAACCAGATTAACTAGCGGTCTGTGGGTTAGGAGCCTGTTTCAGGGGGGAAGGTGCCAAAGCAGCCCTGCTATAGCATGTGTGCACTTGTATATTTCACTGATGTTTTGTTCTGCAACTAGGTTATTACTACAAGGTCTGGCAACCAACACTCGTCTCTTTGGGCTGGAGTTGGACCTCAGTAGCTGTGAGGTACAATAGGTTATACACTCACACATAAATTAACAAAAAAACACCTTTTCTGTTTGATTAGCAGAAGCTACAGTGAACAAATTAGTGTGTGTGTGTGTGTGTGTGTGTGTGTGTGTGTGTGTGTGTGTGTGTGTGTGTAGCTACGTTCAGCAGGGGCCCTGGTGATACAGGAGCACATCTCTGAAGCTACAGCTATCAGAAGTCTGGATATCTCTGACAATGGTAAAAAAAACAAAAAAAACACACACACACACACACACACACACAGAAAGAGGAATGGGAGCAACTATGCAACCATCGACCTCCAGTTGGAGCACTGATCTCAGGACATGAAATGTTAACATGGAGCACGACCACAGCCTCAAGTCAGCTCTGCTCAGCGTGTGATAGCGACCCAGCCAACCTTTAAGAAGAAGAAGATAGTCCTTTATTAGTCCCATGAGGGGAAATTCAATTTTTTCACTCTGTTGTTAACTTATACACGGTACATGCAGACCCAAACACACACATGCACAAACATGCAACAACTGGAGAGATGTCAGAGTAATGCGCCCCGAGCAGTTGGGGGTTTGGTACCTTTCTCAGGGGCACCCCGGCAGTGCCCAAGAGGTAAACTAGCCACACTCCAGCTACCAGTTCACACTCAGTTCTTGGTCCATGGCGGGACTTGAACCAGTGACCCTCCGGTTCCCAGGCCAACACCCTACAGACTGAGCTACTGCGGCCCCCTTTAGCGTCTGTATGTGACGCACCAGGCTTTCAAATCACTCCAGTGTAAACCCATCTGCGTCAGCATTCGACGGTCAGAGCAGCTGACGTAGTCTAAAGAGCGAGAAAGTGTGTTTAAGGAGAAGGTTGGGGTGGATGGTTGGGTCTTTCACCCAGGACACTGCTCTTCACATGGGACCATGTGAATCAAAGTCAGTGTTTACTTATCTTACTTTAGTTTTTTTTTTTTTTTTTTACATGGTGTTAGTTAAGTATGTAAGTTATTTAACAAGCAAAAAAAGCTGTCCCTGACACCAAATTTCATTTGAAGCATAAGGCCACTGACTAAGACAATATTTGATGAGTTGAAAATGTGACAGATACAGGCAGTTCGACATGTCTCTGACTTCATACACTTCAACTTCCCAAACACATACATATAAAAGATAAAGAAAAACAAAAATTTCAGTAAGTAATAGCCCAAGTGGGCCAAATGGTTGGGATGAAAGTGCTAAAATATTAACAATTAATTCATATCTTAAAGGACCAATGTGTAATATGTTTAGTGTATTAAATTGTAAAATGACCATGAGGTTAAGGAAACATGCTGTATTAAAATACTGGCTTCTCCAACAACAACAACAACATTACAGCCAGGACGTTCTCCTTTGAAATTTCCACTCTGGTCCAGACTCTGGTCTGTTTTTGTTTTCGCTGGTGTGCTCCCGTCCACTGCCCGATTCAACACCCTGTCGCCACATATGAAACTAATTGGCACACAAATGCAGCCAGGACTGGACTGCTATACTTTTTCCACCCTGCACTGTGAATGTTCACATGTTGTGTTCAATAAAACATGAAAACACATAATTTTTGTGCGGTATTAGTTTAAGCAGACTGCGCTTGTCTGTTGTGACTTAGATGAAGATCAGATCACATTTTATGATCAATTTATGCAGAAATCCAAGTAATCCCAAAGGGTTCACAGACTTTTTCTTGCAAGTGTAGTAGCTGAGTAGCTGGTAAACTCACTGCCTGTCAGAAGGTCATACAACCACATTACATTACGCATTAAAAAGACTAAGGACTTTAAGCTTTAATAACAATTTACGTGATACGGTGGTAGTAAATTCAGAGCTATGGTCATTAAACAATAGTCTGATACAGCCTCTTCTACACATCTATTTGACCGATAAGCAAACTGTAGCAGATCAAGGTTGAATGTAAAAATTTACATATATGTCTCTCACTTTTGATTTCCATTTTTGTCTTAATGTTGACATTATCATTTCACCCCTCCCTCCGTCTGTCTGTCTGTCTGTAGGTTTTGAAAATGACATGGTAACTCTGGTTCTGTCTGTCGGCCGTTGTCACTCTCTTCGACACCTCGCACTGGGAAGAAACTTTGCCATGAAGTCCAGGTATGGGGAACATAATGCAAACCTTTTACTCTCCCACCATGTCTTACACTGGACATAAACCTTTGACTGAACTGAAGTCATAGTGGCCACGAAGCAACAATCCAAAGTATAAAACTTAAAAAAAAAAAACATTAAAAATGAGTCATTATATAAACTGGAAACCTGATGAGAGAGAGAGAGAGAGAGAGAGAGAGAGAGAGAGAGAGAGAGAGAGACATGTCCTCTTACTGTCCAGCTGCCGATTTCCAGATGTGTGAAGCTCATTAAATGAATAAAACTGGCATAAAAGCTTAAAATGTTGATCCACGCATCTCAGTCTCAGTATGCACCATTAACCCCATTTGTATGATTCATTGCATCATGACTACAAAGACACACAAAAGACACAGTCGTTGGAGAGACAGTGGGACACACTGAGACACTGTGGGACACAGTGGGACACACTCGGACACTGTAGGACACAGTAGGACACAGTGGGACACACTGAGACACAGTGGGACACAGTAGGACACAGTGGGACACAGTAGGACACAGTAGGACACAGTGAGACATAGTGGGACACATTGGGACACTGTAGGACACAGTAGGACACGGTGGGACACAGTAGGACACTGTAGGACACAGTGAGACATAGTGGGACACATTGGGACACTGTAGGACACAGTAGGACACTGTAGGACACAGTAGGACACTGTAGGACACACTGAGACATAGTGGGACACTGAAGGACACAGTGGGACACAGTAGGACACAGTGGGACACAGTGAAACAGTGTAGGACACAGTGGGACACTGCAGGACACAGTGGGACACAGCCAGGAGGATGCCACACACTGATAGTACATTTCACATTGCAGTGTTTTGTAGAAATATTTTTTCCCTGGGTTTTGCCTCTCAGGGTACAAACAGATTGCCCTACCCATCTTTTAGATGGAGGTTGTTGGGCCACTTGCAGCTTGATTTGTGCAGGGAAGGAGGAAAAATGTCCATTGAGTACTTTTCTGCAAAGCATTGATACGTTGAATATCGATGTTTTTGCATTCAGTCAGAGCAGGTGCCGTAGTACTGTGTACCAAGTACACTGTGTGGGGGCGGCAGAGCCAGTCTGTAGGGAGTTGGCTTGGGAACCGGCGGGTCACTTATTGAAAGTCCCACATGGTCACAACAAACAGTGGAACAGGAGCTGGGGGGGGCCACTTCCTCTTCACCCCAGCCCCTGACAAGACACCAAACCCCCAACCCTCCCTTTCAGAGCAGCCCCCTCACTCTCACATCTCTCCATAATCATGATGTGTGTTCAGGTCTCATGTACCATGATAGTTAACAGAGAAATAATTTCCCCATTTGGGACTAATAAGTAATCTTCTTCTTCTTCTTCTTCTTCAAGCAGCCTTACTGAAAGTTACATGGTCAAACAAACACAGGACTTTCACCCAGGAGACACAACGTTGTTATGCTTGTTGTGTAAGTAGTCCACTAAGTGCAGTTGTTATTTTTTACATTAGTTATGTTCTGACTGTTAGGCTAGTATTTTAACACAAACCATTTCTAACCTTAAATTAAAAAAAAATCTAAATTATTAAATTACATCAAGTTATTTTGTTGCCTAATCATTTCACAATATTAACCACATGGCATTGTGCATTTCTGCAAGTGTGACACGAGGCTGACATGAAACATACTGTATATTTGGTCCAGAAATAACGTTCAATATATGCAGAAATGGCAACAGTTTTCTCTGGTGACTGGGTTGGTGGAAAATCTGCAGACTCTACTCAGGGCTGAATTAACTACTGAACACTTCTCTGCATATTTTTTTCGGGAAACATCATTTAATCATATTTTGAGTTACAGGTGATGATATCTGATTTTTTATTTATTTTTTTATTATTTTTTGTTGTGATGAAGATGCTACATTTGGACATCAGTCAAAGTTAAGGACACTGTTCCTGCTAAAATAAAATGTATTTGGTGATTAAATGTTCTTTTCAGTGGGGCTAGTTGATAATACAGAAAATTAGGCCTCATTATAGATTTTATTTCTTAGATTTTTGGACAGACCAATTAAATTAAAATGTCTTATTTGCATGGTTAATATAAATTAACCCTCCAACCCCTATATTTATACCTGTCTACATTACACCCCACTATACTTTATACCTTTATACCTACCTTTATAAGTAAGTGCTGTTTTACCAACTTAACACCAGTGAGGTTGTCCAACAGCACCATAACATCTGCTACTGGATGATCCAGGATTTATTTCTAGAGCTCATAATGAAACAGACAAAGTACTTCACAATTCAGGGTCAAATGAAAAGAGATGATGGCTCAAAAGTAAATAAAAACCATCAAATTAATCACTTAATTAATCTTAAAAATGCACCTTTGAGTGACTAACAGAACAAAAATACATAACAAAATAATATTCAGGTAAATTGGCAAACAAGCTAAACAATGTTTTATTGTCAGGCTGCATCTCTCACTTTAGATTTAATCTTCATCACATGAGCCACAGATATCTGTAGAAAACTGTAAACGCTGGTCTGAAGACCGTGTGATGTTCACAGTCTTCAGACCAGCGTTTGCAGTAGAAATAGCAGTTTATGAGGGAAATGGTGCGTTCATGGTTTCTGTGAGTACACGACCTTCATACATCTGGACCCAGGACTTCGTTGTGTTCCATCCACTTCTTAAACCAAACCTGTGCTAAATACTGCTGAAAACAAGCTGGCATGTTCGGTTTAAAACTGTAGATCACCTTTATGTTGCTGACATGTTTCTCTTTTTCTTCCCTCTTTCATTCCCTCATCCCGTGCTTCTTCCTTTATCTGCCACACTTCTTGTTTTCTTTGTTTGATTTGTACGCTTTCTGTCTACCAGAGCTCTCAGTGATGTTCTTCATCGTATAGCTCAGCTCATTCAGGATGAAGAGTGTGTGAGTGACATTTCCTTTCACTTCATTTACATTTGCAACATGATGATGATGATGATGATGATGATGATGATGATGAACAGCAATTACAAGCCGTATTTACATTATTACAAGCCATTTCCTGAATCTAAAGGTTTCTTCCCAATGATCCTCAAAATAAAATGCTGCGGCTTCTTACATCTGTGTGTGTGTGTGTGTGTGTGTGTGTGTGTGTGTGTGTGTGTGTGTGTGTGTGTGTGTGTGTGCGCGCGTGCGTGCATGCGTATGTAGCCGCTGCAGTCTCTATCAGTGTGTGACTCCAAGCTGAAGACAGCGATGCACATCCTGCTGAGCGCTCTGGGCGGCCGCACTGCTCTGGCTGAAGTGGACATCAGTGGAAACAACATCGGAGACACTGGAGCCAAAATGCTGGCTAAAGCCCTGATGAGTAACACCAGACTGAGGTACACACACACACACACACACACACACACACACACACACACACACACACACACACACACACACACACACACACACACACAAGCCAAGGTGATGAACATCCCATAATTAGACACATAGTAACCAACTTTCCATCTCATTTCATGATATTTTGTGACTTACATGACTAAGGACCCATCCTCTAATAAGCAGCGGAAGCATCATCGCTGGAAGGCATCGTCATGACGATTGTTCCACTTTATGTCAGCACAGCATTACACTGGAACATTTTTGTGCCATAACACAAACATTATTTCTAACCCTTAAACGTTTACTTTAAGCTGTGACTCTACTTTTAGCCACTAGATGTCAGCATTTCATTGTGTGACACTAACATTCTTGCCATGTTCACTTTATTTAATGTTACCTCGTGCACCTGTCAGTCAAGCACTACACCTTCACCCAGACTGTGGTGACTACTGTGTAGGCCATCTTCAAGCAGACCTAGATGGAGCTGTACCAGGTATACAGCCAGAGCCAGTATTCAGCCAGAGACTATCCCCCTCGGCACACTACAAACCTCTGGGTCAGTCCTTTCTTTTGTGGCCATCAGGCTCCATAACCAAGGTCTGACCCCCATGTACTCTATCATCTCTCCATATTTATTCCAAACGTATATATACAAAGTATATCATTCTAACTATCTGTCAAACAACCCCCCCCCACTACTATTACTTTACTTTATTTATTTTACTTCAATTTTCTTCATTGCACCTTATTTCATTCACTCACCTTCTCTTTACTTTTTACTTACTGTATTTATCTGTACTGTTGCTCTCAACCCAATTTCCCTCCGGGATTAAAAGTCATCTTATCTTATCTTATCTTATCTTATACAGTGGTGGCCAAAACACCTGACAGATCTGAAAATATTATAACATGATCATTTCATAATGTTCAAGAAACATGCAGATGGTTGCTGTGAGCACAACAATATCAGATGAAGTGAGTCCTAATGTTTTTATCTGCTTTTAACTTTAATATTTGGTATGTCCACCTTTTGCAGCAGTTACAGCAGCACATCTCTGTGGCATAGTGTCAGTATATTTCCTGGGAACTTCAATACTAATGTTATCCCATGCTTTCTACAACTCAAGGCTTTCCTTTGAATGTACAACAGATCTGTCCAGTTTATTTTCCAACTTGCCCCAAATGTGCTCGATGGCGTTGAGGTCCAGACAGTCCATCATTCTCAGTAGTTCCAGCAACAGTTACAAGGATGTTTAGGATCATTGTCCTCTTGGAAAATAAATCCAGGCCCAATAAGACGACTCCCAGATGGGTCCCTGTGCCGTACCAGAATGTTGTGGTATGCTTTCTTATCCATACTGCCATCAAGTCACCTGTTCCTGAGCCTGAAATGACTCCCCAAGACACTCATTTTATATCTCTCCCTCTCCCTCTTGGACTCCACAACACTTTATACCAATCTTGCTTTGTCTATTTCTTGTGTTCTTTTGCAAATTTCAGGCGTTTCACTCTATTTTTCTCATTCAGTAATGGTATATATATGGTATGCTGCTAATATACCAACAGGTCCTTCATCTCCCAGTTTCCGATGCACAGTTCTTGAAGACACTGTTGGACCATTATTCATTGTGGAGTTGATCTCGTCACGCAGTTCTTTGGTCCATAGGACTGAGAATTTTGAGAAGCATCACTCGTCTGAAAATTTCTTTATTCTACCTTTCCCCTTTTGGCTTTAGTGTGAATTGGTGGCATCATGGCGGCCTAAGCTTACTTTACAGTGCCTGGACTGCATCTCAAGTCCATGGCTATGCGGCCTCTACACGGCCTCTGTTTGAACCCATTGCTCACTTGTTAGCTCCTTCTTCACAGCCAAGAGCAACATGTGCTTAAGGACTACTTCTAGAGGCTTTGGATTTATGCCCATTGGTGGCGTGGCCTTAGCGACAAAACCCTGATGTTACCAGTCACTTAAAGAGCAGGATAGGCCTCGTACATACAAAAGAATCACACAGCTGTGTCCTAAGACTCTAGCATCATCATTGATTTAACCACAATCACACCCGACAATGATTACACCAGTAATTTGGCTTGCCTAGCTTGTTTTTCGTAAGGAAAATGACCTAAATCTCCTTTCATTCGTTTTATGGGTATTTTAATGGCCAATTCAACAAAAACAACCGAAACCTCTTGTGTTCTGCTAACTTTGGCCACCACTGCTCTACTTCCTTGGACTGACCTCTCTGTCTCTCTCTCAAGGTCTCTAGCCTGGGACAGAAACAATGTAACTGCCAGGGGTTTCCAGGATGTGGCTGATGCCTTGGAGAGGTCAAACATTTACACATGCACACACACATACATTTTAGCCAAGCATATACTATGAATCACACAACAGTAAAGTTGATTAATCCTTAAAAAAAATAGCTTAGCAACATGCTGTTCAGATTACCATCATTTAGATCGTGTTTGCTGGCTTCAGCTACATCCATCCATCCATCCATCCATCCATCCATCCATCGTCAACCGCTTATCCCGTTAGGGGTCACGGGGGGGCTGGAGCCGATCCCAGCTGGCATTTGGCGAAGGCGGGGTTCACCCTGGACAGGTCACCAGTCCATCGCAGGGCACATAGAGACAGACAACATAGAGACAGACAACCATTCACACTCACAGGCAATTTAGAGTCATCAGTTAACCTAAACAGCATGTCTTTGGACTGTGGGAGGAAGCCGGAGTACCCGGAGAGAACCCACACTTACACGGAGAGACCATGCAAACTCGCTTCAGCTACAGTTTTTTTCAATTCTAAAACACAATTTCTCTTTGTTGAGATTCAATCTCAATTTCAAAACTATTTAAAGTCTTCTAAAATAGTATTTTTTGCATCATAACTCGACACACAAACACTAAATAAAAAGCTCTGTGTTAGGGATGGACAATATCTTGTTGTTATATTGATATCGTATATCGATGTGGTTCTGTGTTGTGCAGGAACTTCACTCTGCAGCAGGTGTCTGGCCTGGCTGATATCACACAGAGCTACCGCAGCAACCCTGACAGAACAAAAGAGGCCCTGCACAAGGTCAGTGTGTGCACGCGTCTGTGTTTAGCTGTATAACCATGAAGGGGAACCCATGATTAAAACACAATCGTTAGACATGCAGTAGACAGAATATTTCTGGCATCATTGGAAAAAAAAACTATAATAACCTTTCAGCATATTGTAATTCAAGTGTTCTGAGAGAAAACTAGACTTCTGCTCCTCCTCATAGCTGTTTTCAGGCTTTAGAAAATCTAGCCTGTGAGGGGAGAGTTTAGCCAATCACAGGTCATTTCACAGAGAGCGTCCCTATTGGCTGCGCTCCGGCTGGTGGGGGGCGCTTGATATTTCCTCAGCAGATCTCAACATGGCTGCTGGGTAACAAACTTTCTCATTTTACAGCTGAACAGTAACTACAAGATGTTTCTGAAAACATCTGAGGAGAGAAATAGACATGACAGTAACAGAATATTGATTCATATTTGATCAGCGCTGCCTAGTTTGACCGTTTGGTCAGAGTTCATGAATAACTGACAGCTGCTCAGAGACAGCAGCTGGCTGGCAGACAGACTCCAGATCAGCTCTGATTTGGTTGTTTTCCTCCAGTCTATGAAATCCTGCAGATGCCGTTAGGAGAACACATCACATCATTTTTTCTTTTTTTCAGATTACCTGTCTCATGTACTACTGTCAGGACATAGTGACTTCTTTATAAAAATACATTTTTAAAATCATATTTGCTCCATTTCTACTCATTGCAGCTTTAATTGTTGAATGATCTAATCTGGAATAAATTTGAAAAGGTGAATGATGGACTGTATCGACAGTGAGGGGCGAGCGATGTGGATTAAAATGTTATGTTATGAGCTTACAGGTCATAAGTAATTTTTCAGTGTACACTGTGTGTGTGTGTGTGTGTGTGTGTGTGTGTGTGTGTGTGTGTGTGTGTGTGTGTGCAGATTCAGCAGTGTTTAGATAGAAACAACCGGAGACAGTCGGAAAGAGTCGAACTACAGCAAGTGTTTAGAGCTCAACAGTCTGAGAAGGTAAGAAGTATAATAGAAATCAGTTAACAGCCATAGTAAAATGTCCATCCATCCATCCATCCATCCATCCATCGTCAACCGCTTATCCCGTTCGGGGTCGCGGGGGGGCTGGAGCCGATCCCAGCTGGCATTGGGCGAAGGCTGGGTACACCCTGGACAGGTCGCCAGTCCATCGCAGGGCACATAGAGACAGACAACCATTCACGCTCACATCCACACCTACGGGCAATTTAGAGTAATCAATTAACCTAAACAGCATGTCTTTGGATGGTGGGAGGAAGCCGGAGTACCCGGAGAAAACCCACGCTTACACGGGGAGAACATGCAAACTCCACACAGAAGGGCCGCAAGCTGGAATCGAACCTGCGACCCTCTTGCTGTGAGGCGACAGCGCTAACCACTACACCACCGTGCAGCCCATAGTAAAATGTACTGCTGATTAAACGTATCATAATCTAATATAATAGCAGATAAAAGTGTTAAAATCAGGCTTCACCTAGGCATAGTGTAGTATTGAGTCCTCAGTAAAAGTGAATCCTATCATATCAGATGTGGAGCTCTCTGGCTGAAGCACATCCGATGGTTAAATAAAAATCTATAATGGCCCCATACACCAGTTTCTGCCAAGGCCTGTATCTTCAGCTTTGTCTGTCTCGGTTGTCTTCTATTTTAGCGGGTCCAGGGTATGTGTCAGCAGCTGGAGGACAGCCTTCAGCGTTTAAACCACTGCAACATTCAGGAGGTCCAGACTGACATCCTGGCAGCACAAGAAGTGCTGCACAATGCCAAAGAGTCCTTCAAGGTACAGTCATTTTAGGCCAAAATAATCACAACCAGGCTCTGCCCGATTCTGGTGGCCTGCGTGTCAACTATCCGCTGTAAACGTGGTACTGTGTACTGTGAATGATGCTTCAGGCCACTAATATTTTGCTGGCTCCCCTGTGCAGCTGCTCCCCTCTCTGTACGAGGCAGGAAGGAAGTGTGCCTCTGATGGAGACCTGGTGAACTGCATCCTCGCTGACACTGCTGCTGCACTGACTAATGAGTTCAACAGAAGCATACAGGTACAAATCTAAAATCACCTACTGTTCACCTTATCACACATGCCAAATCACAGGGTAGCAAACCGTTCAGCAATAAAGGTTTCAATCATGTGTAAGCTGGTTTTACTGTTTCTGAAATGATAGTGTGTTGGATTACAGACAGGGGTTCAGGCCATGGTATGGTTATGAGCTAACAGGAAGTTAATATAACAGTGACTCTTTTAGATCTCTGCCATTGTTTTGACATTTACAAGCGCACATAGTGGCTGCTGGAATTGGTTTGACTTTGGCTAAGCACCATCACTTTGGTCGGGCATTTTTACACGAGGGTTAATACTTTACTTTGTTGGGTATTTATTTTTAATGAGATTTTAGTAAGGAGTAAAGCTTACATAGCCATGATCTGGTTGATTAAAAAAGAGTAAAATCAACTGATATTCACTCAGCACATACAGTATTTATTTAAACCTTTCTCCTCTAATTCCCCAGGCAGTTAAAATAAATGACATGGATATATGCAGTAGGTCATCTGGGGTATAATTTATCAAAGCATGCACAGACCACATTCTAGTTCACGCGCAAGATACTGTGGATTCAGCATGCACACAATAATGTTTGAATTTATCAAACTAATGTACATGACATACCTGTACGTACCGTACAGTAATCTGTCTTTTTAACAATTGATCTGCTCAAGAATGAATTGGCTCTTTACACATTAAGTAATATTAAAGAAATACTCCCAAATCTCGATATTTGACCAACAACAACCCTTGAGACAAACGTTGCAGACAATACTTTAAAGTACTGTTAAATGAGATTCAACCTTGCTTTAAAAATATTCAGCAATTTTGGTGATGTTTGGACAAACCCTCATTGATTTATTCCCAAATTTGTGTCATGCCTATGCACATATTTGGATCTAGTGGTGACCCCCAAGAAGTCTTTTCTAAACAATTTTAAAGATGTGGTTCAAAAGCCACTGTTCCCTCTCGTGGTCAGTTTGAATGAATCTTTCAGGATCTGTTTCAGGTTCTCTTGTGAACATATCCAGCAGGTTTTGTGATGATTGGCCCAATGGTTGTGAAGTTTGGCCTATTGATGTGCCAAGCCACACCCTTCTAAATTTCATTGGTCAATATCATCAAAACATGTCAACAAGGTTTTGATAACTATAACAATAATAATATAATAATTCCCTGGTGGTCTAGTGGTTAGGATTCGGCGCTCTCACCGCCGCGGCCCGGGTTCGATTCCCAGTCAGAGAACATGATTTTGGGGGCGGCAGTAGCTCAGTCTGTAAGGACTTGGGTTAGGATGCGGACGTCACGGGTTCAAGACCCCCATGGACCAAGACCAACTGGTTGCTGGAGAGGTGCCAGTTTACCTCTTGGGCACTGCCGAGGTGCCCCTGAGCAAGGCACCAAACCCCCAACTGCTCTGGGCGCTTGTCAGGAGCAGCCCCATCACTCTGACATCTCTCCATTGACATGTATATGTACTGTGTGAACAACAGAGTGTAAAACTGAATTTCCCCACTGTGGGACTAATAAAGGAATATCTTTTTTTCTCTTTTTTTCTAAAATTTAAAATGTAAAATGTCAAAATTTTAAATGTAAAAAAATGTGTTTTTCAACAAAATCAGGGCAGAAATTCACATAATAATAATAATAATCGGCACAAACTTCAGGGCTTGAACCCTAATTATTTAGAAATCAAACACACAAACAGTTAAATACAGTTACATTAAAGAGCAGAAGAGCAAACAACAGTATTGTATTGTCTTTGTTTCAGTCATTTTTTTGCTAAAATTATCGTTATAATACTGTATTGAGATTGTGAACCCAGTATCGTATATCGTATCGTATCATGAGCTGAGTGAATCATCACACCCCTACCGGAGAGCATATCCCAGTCTCAGCATCCTGTCCATCCACAACATCTGTAATGCAGCTGTTAGAAAGCTGTGATACCCAGTCTTCCCCTCTCTGCCGCCGGACTCCCCATAAATGGCTGACTGGTCCAAGGTGGGCCAACATGGAAAGGTTAGCCCACGATGGTGGATCACATCACCTCCCTCTCATCTCTTGGGGGTTGGTTGAAACAAGGCGGTTGGCTCTACGCATCTGGGACGACAGCATAGGCATTATCAGCTGTAACCACTGTATGAGGGCGATTTTCCAGCCAGTGGAGCAAACTAACATGCACTAAAAAACACATGCAGCTAGCCCGGCTACGTAAACAAAGCACAGAGAAGCTCTGATTATAACTCACACAGGGGAAGAGAGACTTCATACTCCAGGTAGACGTTACTCCTCTATGTCTTTACATCAACTATAGTTGTTTATTGCTATATTAATGCTCTGAATTTAGGATTTAGTGCCTTGAATATCCAATGTATAGTCTTCCTGAGGGAATCTCTAAAACAGCAGTTCAAGCTTGGTCTAAGGACAGGATGCTTTCTTTGGGAGCTTAATGTTCAAGTCCCGGTCTATGTGTTCCAGGAGTTGGCTCAAGGCCTGATGAGGTGTGCAGAGGCGACGTGTCCACAGGCAGTCCAGCGGTCGAGTGTGTGCGAGTGTCTGTTAGAGTGTGTGTCCAAAAGAAACCGACAGACACATGCATTCCTGAGACGCACTCTGGTGGAGAACACAGGGCCGATCATCAGCAACAAGCTGTGGTAATACCATTTACATGTATGGCAGCGTCATTTCTGTGGTCTCAAAACCTGCCACATAAAACACATGCACATGCACGGGATACGAGTGCACAGAACAGTATCCACCAGCAGAAAAGCTTCCCCGTTTTCTGCCCCATGTGCACATATGTGGTCCAGCGAGCACAGGGCTGTGATGGGCGCTCGCTCGACCCTCTTTACATGCTCAAAACTGCCCGACTCGCTCGCTCGTCAAGTTGACTTTTGAGACTTTTGAGACTTTGGAGATGGGGATGGAATAGACAGACTGATATCTCCGCTGCTTTGATTGGTCACTTTCAACACCTACAGTCTAACCAGAACGTAACATAGACTATTTGTGTCGACAGCAGTGGCATATTCAGTATGATTCATTCAAGTTAGCCAAAGTGATGATGGCCCTACGGAAATGGCTGTTCTCTCAGGCCTGTCTGTCTTTGACTGTGAGTGATCAAACCAAACGACCAATCAAAGGTTATTTTCAGGATTCAACGTGGCCAATCAAAGCAGCGGAGACATCAGCCATTGTCTATCCCGTCCCCGCCTTCAAAGTCTCAAAAGTCAATTTGACGAGCGAGTGAGTTGAGCAGCTGAGCGAGTGTTTGCCACAGCCCTCCTGAGCGCTCATGGAGCAGGAACGCTCCCTCCCTTTTTTTATTATTTTTTTTTTTTTTTACCACTTACCCTGGTAACCCAGTATTTAACATCCCGATGCGAAGAATTGTGGGAAATTCAGTGGTACACTCCTACATCCTCAGACTTTGTGGGGATGCGTCTCTAAGTGGGAGTGTGTGAGTGTGGACATTGGACCACTGAGAGCTCCTCACTCTTATTCTCCATGGTGAGGAGATCAACTCCCAGTACTCCCAGTACCCTCATATGGGAATGGGTAGAGCCACCTAGCAGGAATGTAAATGCCTCCATTTCCCCTGCCCATCAGCCCGTCTACCAGTATTACATTTTTATGACTTTAAGTAACTTTTTGATTCATTACAACTTTGGTCTGCTGCAACCACGTGTAAATATTTGTTTGTGTTTTTTTATTCATCTAGTGAACTGAGGCAAACATTGAGTGTCTCTCTGGCTGAAAGCATCATCGAACAGGTACTACAGGATCTGACAGTGGCACAGGACAAACTGGTAAGTGTGTGTGTGTGTGTGTGCGTGTGTGTGTGGTGAAGTGTTGTGGTGATTACTATTGTCCATACATTTTGTATTTATTATGGTAAAATATTACCAGTATAGTAAAGAATTTATCTAAAACCCTTTTTGAGAAATTTGCTTGTTTGATGTCTTACGCACAGTCAGGTTGATATCAGTTTCATCACCATTTCATCTGTGGATCCAGAGCACAGTTAAGTCCAGTAGGTCATGTTTAGCCTAGTTTAGCACACAAACAGGAACCAGGGTTAAACTGCCACCTCCATCAACAGTGAAATAACACAAACTTATAAAAGACCCGTTTTCTGCTTGTAAACATGGTGACCTATTTCTGAGAGGACCGTAGGTGGAGGCAGAATAGTTATGAACATGTTAGCCAACACTGGCCAGCAAGTTTTGTCCGCTTGGGTTTTTTTTTTTTTTTTTTTTTTTTTTAAATGGCTGAAGAAAGTTTTTCTGAATACTCACGGTCACTCACTCTCAGAGACAGTGAGTATTAGTGTTAAGACAGTATTTGCAAAGTTTTTCAGAGATGGAGGTAAAATGTTGCTAATAGTTAAGCTACAGCAGCCAAAGGCTCGTGGCTGTGGCTACGGCTAGAAGAAGGCTAAACTATTAGCAACACTTTCTCTCCATCTCTGAAAGGCTTCACCGATATTGTAATTTGCCTGAAAAACACAGTAAGATGACTAATGCCATGTCATTATGACGTTGGCTGTAACAGGGTGTATGAATGCAGTGCTCCTTGTCATTCAGTATAAAATGGCACACAAGGATCTCATGATTAGAATATTAGACATTTTGTACTGTCAAACATCCCTTGAAAACACAAATAGTTTTATTATTATTGTTATTATTATTATTATTTTTCTTGCATGCTATGAAAAAACATTCTCACACTGTTTTTGTTCATGCACTGTGTGTAAATATGTTGCACTCATTATTGGTGATCCTCATTAATTGTGTAGGACTGCCTTATCAAAGAAAATGTATACACGGCTCTGAAAATCAACATCCCAGAGGTTCGACTGGATGACAGCGACTTCCCAACTGATGATGTAAGAGACACACACACCTATCCATCCATTCATTATTCACTCATTCATTGAGCCTATATGTTGGGTTTTACATTGCTTTTACTCTGTCCATCACCAGTACAGTCCAGCATTTTGGAGAAATAGTTTCCACTCCAAGAGTCTGAGGCCTGCCCCTTCAATTAAGAGTAAGATACAACCACTAGTACGAAGTAATCGATTAATGTCTCTCTATGTGTGTCCCTCTTGCTGAATCTCAGTTCAGTTTATCCATCCATTATCTGTAACTGCTTAACCTGTTCAGGTTGGCGTGGGAGCTGGAGCTGATCCCAGCTGACAGTGGGTGAAGGCGGGAAAATCACCCTGGACAGGTCACCAGATTATCACAGGGCGGATACATCGAGACAGACAACCATTCACACTCACATTCACATCTACGGACAATTCAGAGTCGTCAGTGAACCTGACCTGCATGTACAGCTAGTAAACAGCGTTCCTTGATGTGTGCTCTCAAATGAATCATTTCTGTGCAGAAATGAACAGAACATAACATTAAACAATAACTTTTTATATAATATAAATATACAGTGTGTGTGTATAAATTAGGGGTGGGACGGTTTATAAAATTCATGGTTCGGTTCAGTTCACGGTTTTCAGCTCGGTTCGGTACAACGGTAAACGGTATTTATGCTACAGCAAGGAGGCCAATTTCATTTTTTCATTTTTCCATTTTCAGTTTGAACCGCTTTTCATTTATTTACCATAATAAGTCAACTTAACAGCAGTAGACTAGGCTAACATCAGGAACCAGCGCCGCTGTGTTATTTAAAAATAATTAATAAATGAAAAACAAATTATAAAGTCAGACCATTAACAAAAAGTGCATTGGGGCAGCCAGAACTAGACCTTTTTAAACAACAGTAACATGTGTCTCTCTATTCCCTGATATTTGAGAAATAATAAAAACACACAGAGGCTAAGGCCATCGAGTCTGCATGTAGAGGCTGTTTAAATGCTGCTGGGAGAAGGAGTTGCTCTTTCCTCCCCGACTCTCTCCTCCTTGTGCTATCGGACACAACGGTGTGATGTCTCCGTTAATGATTCATCATGTCAGAAGTACTGCCGCTAGCATAAGCTACACGTGTTGCACAGCGCTTCACCATTTCCTTAACAAAATCACAGCCGTAATCCACACTTCATCAACGTCTCTGCCAACTGAGAAGTTTGAGAAGGAAGGAGGCTCGGTCATCAATGCGTCGTATCTTTGGTGGTACAACACGTGCAGTAAAATCTGGTCCGCCCTCGCCGACATTGAGCCAATCACAACGCACGACCGCAGCTTCAGTTACACTGTGTATATTTGATACCTCATATTCCTGTCTGCCGTGTCCCAGCCTTGCTTTCTACTTGCTTTCTAGTGTGACAATAAACGCAATGAAATAGAAGAAGAAGAAGAAGATCAACCTTTATTAGTCCCACAGGGGGAAATCAATTTACACTCTGAAACCAACATGGACATGCAGACCTGAAACACACATACATGCATAATGGAGAGATGTCAGAGTGAGGGGGCTGCCCTGACAAGCGCCCCGAGCAGTTGGGGGTTTGGTGCCTTGCTCAGGGGCACCTCGGCAGGCCCAAGAGGTAAACTGGCACCTCTCCAGCACCAGTTCACACTCAGTTTTGTCCATGCGGGACTTGAACCGGTGACCCTCCGGTTCCCAAGCCAACCCCACAGACTGAGCACTGCCGCCCCCAAAAAATACACAATCGGCCTCATAACCTATTTCAAATGAACTGAACAGAACATACACAACCTGAACCGTGACTAGTGAACCCAACGGTTCGGATTTTTACCTGAACCGTTCCCATCCCCAGTGTGTGTGTGTGTGTGTGTGTGTGTGTGTGTGTGTGTGTGTGTGTATATATATATATATATATATATATATATATATATATATATATATATATATATATATATATATATATATATATATATATATATATATACAGCTGACATTCTTTGTCAGACACACAACACTAGCTAATTGGAGCATGGCCTGTTTACTTTCACACCAGTGACTTTCACCATGGGAGTGATGAGATGAAGATGGAGGAGGGGATGAGGAGGGATGAGGAGGAAACGTGGGGGGGATTTGGGGTGCTCCCACTCACAACCCCCAACCACCCACGCTCCCTTTGTTTGACTGGACTATAGCTTTAAGAGAAGTAATAAGGATACAAAAACAAATTAATACACGGGTCATAAAAAGAATAAAGTCAATATTTTCTAAAATAACAGCAAATCTGTAATTTCTAAAAATGTAGACATTAATTTGAATTTCAAAGACGTGTCAGATTCGTAGACCAGCGGGGGAGTCTAGAAACAGTGTAGTGTTCGTAGTGTTCGGATAGACCTCGTCTGGTGTGACGGGCTTGTAAGTGTGTTCCTGAGTGCAGTACAGTGTGACTGCAGCATCCATCTGGTGCTCTGCTTCCTCTCTGTTTCCTCTCTGCATGTCTATACTCTGAACTGATTATTTCTATCTCTTCTCTCTGCTCTGCCCCTCTTTGTACCCCTCTTTCCTTGCTTGGTCTCTCCTCCCCCTCTACTCTAGTCTCTTGACACCCCCTCCTTCTCTTTTTCCCATTTTCTTGTTAATTCCCCTTGTCTTTCCTATACAGCATGCTTACTGCGTGGGCTGGATTCCCTATCCCCCCCATATATCTCCTTGTGCCTCTCCTCTCATCAGTCATACTGCTTCACTCCCAGGTCTCCTGGATGCAGACTTGGAGCAGCAGACCAGGGATGGAGGAGCGGAGAGAGAGAGGGGAGGAGGTGCTCAAGAGCAAGGAGGAGGAGGAAGGTGTGGCCTCCCTCGGTTGCCAACAGCAACCACCCTGTCAGTCCGATTTTCAAGCCCCTCCCCTTCCCCGTCCCCCTACCCCCCGGGACTGAGGCGGAGGGAGGGGGAGGTGGCAGCAGCGGATGCTGCAGCAGCAATATCAGGAGCGAGAGGAGCATCGTTCATTCCTCCTCCCAGTCTCCCCCTCCGTTACTCCGTGTCCACGCGAGCTGCAGAGGAGGAGGCTGCCAGCCACGGAGGCTTACCCGGACCACAGGCTCCCTTCCCCGGCTGCGGCCCCAGCCCAGGCCCCCTCCCCGGCTCTGGATCCCCCGCTTCTCCCATGGAGCCTCTACCCACCCAGGGACAGACTCTAAGGCATTACACCGCCTCCCGTCCACGGCCACGACGCACACACACACAGCCCCCGTCCTCCAGGCCTCAGGTAAGAACACACACAAATACCCAAAACACTAAGCAGTCACCATAGACACAATCTGAGATTATACAGCATTTCTACATAGATACAGTAATACACGCATGTGCAAAATATGCTTTATACAGGCATGTATATGAAACACAACCACAGATAGAGAGCAGCAGGAAAGGAGAGATGAAGGAGAGAGGGATGGCTAGATGAAATAGGAAGCTAAGTGCTCAACTACAGAAGGATCCCAGAGGAGAAAACGATAGAAATGAAGGATGGCGGAAATCAAAAACAACACCATGGGGAAATGGGGGAAAAGGATGGACTGCTCATTTATTTGGGATCCTTAGGTTAATGCAGCAAAATACCCACATCATATCTATCTATCTATCTATCTATCTATCTATCTATCCATCCATCTATCTATCGACCTATCTATCTATCTATCCATCTATCCATCTATCTATCTGTCTATCTGTCTATCTGCCTATGTCTATCTATCTCTCATCTCTCTCCATTGCTGTCTTGCTTTCGTTTATGTGATGCTGTGGTAATAATGGTAGCCATCTTTATCTTTGCATTCTCTAGCTCCATGTAGTCGTGCTCAGCGAGTGTGTCTGAGAGCAGGCACATGCATTTTGGGAGTGGTGTTCCCTGGGTTGTTCCCAGTGCTGATTTCTCCCTCTCCCTCTCTTTTCTCTCCCTCTCTCCCTCTCTCTCTCCCTCTCTTTTCTCTCCCCCGCTCTCTCTCTCTGTCTCTCTCTTTTCTCTTCCTCTCTCTCCCTCTCTCTCTCCTGGGAATGATTTCACTAACTCAGTTATTTATGTTTTCATATTATTAGGAGTCTCTCTCTCTGAGCTTTCACTGTGTAAATGGAAAAGGAGGATTCCTCTTCATCTGTGGTGACCTTGTGTGTGTTGTGTATACTGTGTGTGTGTGTGTGTGTGTGATTTCTCTTTTTGAAAGACACACATCGGCTGTTTTGTACATGTCAATGTAATAGTTTTTCACAAAGACAATTTTGCTTTTAAACGAGACATGAGGCTTCTACAGGAAATGATGTACAGCCTGACTTAGACCAGTCATCCCTGTCGGTGTGTGATCAGCAGGTGTGAATTTATTTGTGTATTTAGCAATTTATTGTCCAACAACAAATGTCAGAAACACTAGCCATTACTGACATTGGCTGCCATCATGCTATATGGCTATTATAAAAATGACTGTAAACAGCTAGAATATGATGGGAGCAGGTGGTTAAAATAGTAATTGATTTATTCAGTTAGCAGGTCTGACTGTTGGGTATTAACTTTAATTGAACGTAACAGCTTATGTTTGCCAATTAACCTGCTAGCTTGATTTTTTTGCTTCGCTAACTCTAATTGAGAGGGGAGGGTCATTTAGCCTGTTAGCAGGGCTGACCGATAAATCGTATTTTCATTGTCATCACAATATGAACATGCCTGATGAACACATTGCAAGAGGTTGTCTGAAATGTGATGAATAAGAAAAATCATGACAGTGTATTTAGGGCTGGTTACCAAAACCTAAACTAAAGACTGTAGTATTTATTATCACGCTGCATCCTGTCCCTGCTCTGTCCGAGTTCTCCACTCACATTAACTCAGACAGTGAAGTCAGTGAACAGCTGAGTTGATGACAAACAACGTTACGTTCGTTACTGTCAGTAAATGCAATAAAATCTTTGTAAAGCCAAGAAACAGTGGATAGAGAAAGACTGTACACCCCTGTTAAAATGCCAAGTTTTCGTGATGTAGAAAAGTGAGACCATTATGAATAATTTCTGAACTTTAATGTGACCTGAACTATTCAAATGAAAAACACACTGAAAGATTTTGGAAAAAATTAAAAACTCACAGTACCCTGGTTGTGTAAATATCCACACCCTTTAACCAAAACTTTGTTGAAGCACCTTTTGATTCTATTACAGCACTCGGTCTTTCTGGGTAGGAGTCTATCAGCATGGCTCATTTTGACTCAGCAGTATTTGCCTACTCTTCCTTGCAAAAGTGCTCCAAATCCTTCAGAATGTGAGGACATCTCCTGTCCACAGCCCTCTTCAGGTCACCCCACAGATCCTCTATAGGATCCAGGTCTGGACTCTGACTGGGCCGCTCCAAAACTTTAATCTTCTTCTGGTGAAGCCGTTCTTTGGTTGGTTCGGATGTTTGCTTTGGGTCGCTGTCGTGCTGAAAGGTGAAATTCCTCTTCATCTTCATCTTTCTAGCAGACACCTGAAGGTTTTGTGCCAACATTGACTGGTATTTAAAACTGTTCATCATTCCCTCCATCTGGACTAAAGCTCCAGGTCCAGCTGAAGAAAAGCAGCCCCAAAGCATGATGCTGCCCCCCCACCATGCTTCACCGTGGGTTTGCTCTTTGGGTGACGAGCCGTGATGTTTATACACCAAACATACCTTCAGGAATTATGGCCCAAAAGTTCAACCTTGGTCCATCAGACCAGAACACATTTTCCCAACATGCTTTTGGGAGACTTGATGTATGTTTTTGCAAAATTTAGCCAGACTTGGATGTTTTTCTTGGTAACCCGACCCCATAGTCCAGACAAGGAGAATACAGGAGGTAGTTGTCACATGTCGTCCACAACCAATACTGCAGCTCCTTTAATGTAGCTGTCGGCCTCTCGTCAGCCTCACTGACCACTTTTCTTCTCGTCTTTTCATCAGTTTTGGGGGGACGTCCAGTTCTTGGTAATGTCACCGTTGTGCCATATTTTCTCCACTTTCTTGATGACTGTCTTCACTGTGTTCATGGTATATCTGAAGCCTTGGAAAGTCTTTTGTACCCTTCTCCTGACTTATATCTTTCAGCAGTGAAGTCCTTTGATGCTTTGTCAGCTCTTTGCAGCCCACGGCTTTTACTGTAAGATGACACTAAGTAAATGTGAGGAAGATCCTACTAGAACAGCTGGACTTTATTTGGGGTTAATCAGTCACTTTAATTGATGGCAGGCGTGTACTGACTACTATTTAACATGAGTTTGAATGTGACTGGTTAACCCTCAACATGCACATCATCAATTATAAGAGGGTGAGCACACTTGTGCACCCACATTATTTTAGTTTTTATTTTTTCCCCTACAAGATTTCAGTTTGTTTTTCAACCGAATAGTTCAGGTTATAGGTCACATTAAAGGTGGAAAAAGTTCTGAAATGATTTATCATGGTCTTTTTTTAGATCAAAAAACCTGACAGTTTAACAGGGTGTGGAGACTTTTTCTATGTTTTAGGTCATCATTACATCTGTTCAAACATGATGAAACAGTTAAACATGGAGGAAAGCGATGTTTCAATCTTCTCTGTCTGCAGTCTGTCATCCACCGCCACTGAGATTACACCAGCACAACACCTTAGCTCGGCTAACAGCAAATCATTACAAACAAGTTATGTAGTTGAGTTGTGAATGACTTTAGTTCCCTCTAGTCAGCAGTGAGCCAGAGTTTGTGTTCGGGGAGTTTTCTGTGAAGGGACGGAAGACATGAAGTGGTGATGATCTGCAGATTATGGAGCCTCCATGTTAATTCATTAATTTAATGTCTTCATAAAGTTCAGGAGCAACGTAACCGTCCGCTACACAAGCTGAAACTAAAGCTGGCAGTAGGCTCTGTAGTCTGACTGTTTAGGTTAGTTTGTTATGTATCTTAGTAGTAAACTAAGGGGGCAGGCAGTAGCTCACTCTGTAGTCTGACTTGGTTTGGGAACCGGAGGGTCATTAAATTGGGGGGTTTTTTCTTCGCCCCAAAACCCCCATCTCGGTTTTCCCCTCCTCTACACCTCTCCAATTTTATTATATACCTGTTTGTCATGTATCTTAGTAGTAAACAAGAAAAAAATTTAATTTCCCCTAGGGGATAATAAAGGACTATCTTCTTCTTCTTCTTCTTCTTCTTCTAAAGCTGGCAGTAGGCTCTGTAGTCTGACTGTTTAAGTTAGTTTGTCATATATCTTAGTAGTAAACTAAAGCTGGCAGTAGGCTCTGTAGTCTGACTGTTTAGGTTAGTTTGCCATGTATCTTAGTAGTAAACTAAAGCTGGCAGTAGACTCTGTAGTCTAACTGTTTAGGTTAGTTTGTCATGTATCTTAGTAGTAAACTAAAGCTGGCAGTAGGCTCTGTAATCTGACTGTTTAGGTTAGTTTGCCATGTATCTTAGTAGTAAACTAAAGCTGGCAGTAGACTCTGTAGTCTGACTGTTTAGGTTAGTTTGCCATGTATCTTAGTAGTAAACTAAAGCTGGCAGTAGACTCTGTAGTCTGACTGTTTAGGTTAGTTTGCCATGTATCTTAGTAGTAAACTAAAGCCGGCAGTAGACTCTGTAGTCTGACTGTTTAGGTTAGTTTGCCATGTATCTTAGTAGTAAACTAAAGCCGGCAGTAGGCTCTGTAGTCTGACTGTTTAGGTTAGTTTGTTATGTATCTTAGTAGTAAACTAAAGTTGGCAGCAGGCTCTGTAGTCTAACTGTTTAGGTTAGTTTGTCATGTATCTTAGTAGTAAACTAAAGCTGGCAGTAGGCTCTGTAGTCTGACTGTTTAGGTTAGTTTGCCATGTATCTTAGTAGTAAACTAAAGCCGGCAGTAGACTCTGTAGTCTGACTGTTTAGGTTAGTTTGCCATGTATCTTAGTAGTAAACTAAAGCCGGCAGTAGGCTCTGTAGTCTGACTGTTTAGGTTAGTTTGTCATGTATCTTAGTAGTAAACTCATCAGCTGGCTGAAACGAAGCAGCTCCTCCTCTGCTCACCTGCAGCAATAAATCACATCAGCAGAGAGAGGAGGACAGAAGGAAGGACTGATACTGACTGATGTTTGTGTTCTTCAGTCTTTATAAACTTCACTCAGGAATATGATTTATTTTATTAATATGTCAGATTGTTTCCAGTGAGATATTAATGAGTTTCTATGGTGACTTTGCTGTTGTAAACATTACTGTTGCTGCTCTAGAAACATGTGTCCTAGTTGGATTTAAATATTCAATGCACACTTCAATATTTGTTTATTTATCATGTATTTATGAAGTCATATCATCATAGCAATATTGAACAATGTTATTGCACGTCACAGATTTTCGTCATATCGTGCAGGCCTACCTGTTAGCATGCTACTTTGATTCAAGAGAGGCTAGCATTACCATGTTAGCATGCTAGCTTTAGTTAGGAGAGGCTGCAAATTTAAGAGCCGTGTACTACTCTGTACTCACGTGTTCCTGTCAAAATCCATGTTGTCATTACATCTGCAAAATTTATTTTACAGCTCTGGTACATCTCAGTGCTGAAGAACATGGAAGTAATGACACGAATATTTGTAGGTTATAAGCGTGGGAATGTTTCCCATCATTAACTTTCATCCCACACGATGTGACTGTGCCATTAGCTCTTTAGCGAGGTCAAGCCTGTATGAATTACATATAATCTAGCTAAAAATGTTACCATCATAAAAATGTCCACATGTGACAGCAATATTTATCAGGCCATCTGACACAGAGGTTCTGTTTCAGCAAAATAAGAAAACACTGCATCTGCATTGTATTGTCAGTTTTGTATGTTGAAGATCATTTTAGATTTAAAATAATATCACCAAACCACTGATGTTGGGACATCCAGGGTTTGCATCTTGTGTTTCTTTAACCAGGTCCAAGAGCACTCTGATCTCTGAACAGTTGCAGTTTTCTAAACTTAACCACAGAAATCAAAATGCACAAGTTTGCAAGACAATGACAAACATAAACATAAACATTGGACCAGGTACTAACAAGCTAGTAACCAGACCTACCGTTCCTTAAAAGCTGAAACAAAACAAAATCAGCCAGATGTGTCAGTGATAAATAACATATGGACACTTTTGCCATATTAAGAATGCAAGAAATATATATAAAGGTTTATAATAATTGTCATCATATATCACCCCGAGTAAATAAGACAAAATGTCCTGTCTTATGAAAATGGAGCCTGTTTCATTCACACAGGCCCTACACCCAAAGAAGAGTCATGTTAGGGTAGCAGTTTTCATACACTATGCATAGAACAGTAATTACCTTGGGAAAAATGCAACTCAGCATAATGAACTGATGCTGTTATGAAAAAGACGTATTTGTAGCAGAAGACTGTTCTTTAGGCTTTAAGCTGCCATAGCAGAACCCTGTGCTGCTAAAAGCAACCCTTTTACAAAGGTTCTCCATAGCATCACGCTCAAAAGGTTCTACGTAAAACATTTATGTCACCATGAAGAACACTGTTGCACAATGACACAATTTCAAGACTGTTTCAAGTACCACAGTGAGATATTTTGCGTTTTTACAAAACAGGCTTTATTGTAGCCAATCCTGAACAATTTTCTTAGTACACACGGGTCTTGTCCAGTCCAGCCATCTGTGGCCTCGTAGCCAGAAAGATGAGGGTTGATTCCTGGTCCTTCACTTTTCTAATTTTCCTTTCCACCCATGTTTTACTGGGTTTCCTCTTATGGGTGATGTGGACTGGATGTAAACTGTATAAATCAAAAGACTGATTATCATTGATCATGCATTGTACCCATAAACACTTGGAGGGACTCTGTCACCCTGAAAACTTGGAAGTCAATTACTACATGTAATCGATCAGTGATCACTATGCACGGCACACAACAGGGGGTCAAGTTATTTTAAGATAACAATGATTCTTTTAGTAGTATTTCAAAACAGTGGGCAGGCAGGCTAACAGTATCCAGATCCAGAACAAGGAGAGAAAAGGATACAAGGCAACATAGGAGGATCTGGCAAACACATTCCCTCTGTACTGTATATTCACAAACTATAAGCATGTGAACTTGAGCCATGAGGAAGGTCCGAGATGACAAGAATAGTCATTGTGATTCAGAGAGGCAAACTCAGCGAGGGGCATCTAGTGGACAGGTGTGGTACAACCAGGAGAGCAGCAAACGTCAGCGTGGCAGGAAATAGTGCTGATGTTACCATCATATGCATACCGTATCATCAGATGCACATCATATTACACATCTAGTCTTATATCTGGACCTCCAGGATTTGGGGCAAGTCTCCAAAAACAGATGCTTGGTCAGTGGCCACATGGGCCACGGTAAACTAGCATGATTATGCATCACAAAGATGAAGAGGCAGAATCAGAAATCTATGTCTGAGTTTTTCAAAAGCAAGCAGACTGAAAGTGATGAGCATGTCACTAATCCAGATTCTGTCTGCACCTCCGCTGTGTCCTTGGCCTTGACCTTGAGCCCTAAAGAGCTTCAATCTCAAACTGTTGCCCACCACCGGTGTGCACTTCACCGTATTAAAATGTACCTACTCAACTATGATACAGAGAAGGCTTAATAACTTGATGTGCAGTCCAACACATTGTCTAACATAGGTTTACTTAGTTTTTAGTTTGACTTATTCAACCAAACTACTTGGAAAAGACTGTGGTTTGGGTTAAAGTGAGTGTTTGTTACATACAAGAACTACTTTTGTTATATAAGTAGCTAATAAAGTATGAAAATTACGTAATTAAACTACAGTAAAACCTCAACATTGACTTGGTTTTACACTGTATACAAACAGCGGTCTCCGGGTGAAAGTCCTGTGTTTGACCCACGCCTCCTCCCATCCACCCTTAGCAGACCCTCTCACTCTTTATACCACACCAGACTGTGTAATACTGAAGTGGATGGCTTTACAGTGGAGTCAGATGAAAGTCCAGTGCATCCCGTACGTTCTGTATGAAGGTTGCCTCAGCGCCTCGGTATCAGACACCGAGGGGCACTGACCAAGTGGTGGTATTTAATGAGCTGGGAGTAAGACTGAGTTGAGTAAATCATGAAAAATAAAGTCAGTAGCTCTTCTTCTGTTGTTTCCTGCAACACAGATTTCTCCATCTTAAATGCAGCCTGGTAAATCTTTACTTCCACCTGCTCAGACCTCAGGTCAGGCCTGTGGTGTGTTCAGTGTGCTGCTGCCCAGCTTGTCTGTGCTTCCATGGGACGAAGTGTGTTTGCTGCCCTGCTGTTCAGTCAGCATGTTTGCTGGGTAAGCAGAGAGCAGCTTAATGCAGAGCCATAGACGCCAACTTAACTGCATTGACATTTGTTGATACAGTTACAGATACTGTTGTGTACAGTATACAGTATATACTTCATCTGTTTATTGAGAGGCAAGAAAGAGATCAAAATATTAAAGAGTAATTAGTTGAAATAAACCAAGTTTCAGTATCATTTCTGAAATATTTTTCTCTCATTTTTGGAAGAAAACGATTATTTCATACAGTCGGATTAAAATGCCTCAACAGCGACAGGTCAGAGGGGAAAGGGTTGTGTGAAGTGGTTGCGAGCATTGTGGGGGGTTGAGGAGGACGTGGACCCTCTGTCCACCCTTAGGGCGGGACATCTTCAATCAAGCTGATCTGTGATTGGCCAAAATACGTAAACTGACGCTCCAGATATGATATATGATATATACATGATTGACAGCGGGTTGGTCCAATGATGATGTCAAAATGTCATCTTCGGTCTCGACTGCTGTGTGTATGTGATGAACTGGCAGTAAAGTGATAGATGAATACAGTAGCATGTTAGCTAATGCACCAGTTAGTTTGCTTCAGCCGCACTGAATTATCTAAACTACACAATAAACTAGCAGAGAATGGATCGGACTGGGGGGGGGGGGCCGATGCCCAGCTGGCATTGGGTGAAGGCGGAATACAAGTTGTCCATCCATCCATCTTCAGCCGCTTATCCCCTTAGGGGTCATGGGGGGCTGGAGCCAGTCCCATCTGGCATTGGGCGAAGGCGGGGGTTCACCCTAGAGACAGGTCGCCAGTCCATCGCAGGGCACATAGACAGACAACCATTCATACTCACATCCACACCTACGGGCCGTTTAGAGTCATCAATTAACCTACATGTCATTGAACTGTGGGAGGAAGCCGGAGAAAACCCACGCAAACACGGGGAGAACGTGCAAACAGCCCTGAATACTAGTACGTAAGCTAATTAGCGGCAGCAGCAGAACGCTGCCAGGGAGAGAATAGAGCGCTTCGCCCTGCTGGTTCAGGGTCCGGGCCCATCTCGGGCCCTGCTGCCTCAGCTGTCTGGGTCAGACTGATGGTAGTACTACAGGGTGACTGCCGGTGTCCCGGCCCAACGTGTGCTTGTGTACTTAGCGCACCCCGGACTGGATCCCGGAGCAACAGACCGCTGTACATGCTGCGTGGCATGGAGGATGTCGCCACTGTAACATACTGGGCGCTGTGTTGAGTTACAGGCTTCTAGTGACACAGACACTCGTGAGATTTGTTCCCACACAGAGACTGCACTGACAGTATATTAGAAATCTTTTAGGTTGTTTTACTGCTTAATAAGAAAGTAGAGATAAACCCAACCCAGCTGACTCCAGTCATAACTGCCCCAAGAGATGTCGTCTCTATTCCAGATGTAGTGGCATGCTGGAATCGGTTTGTAAACCATATACAGCTTATTGGAAGAAGGTCATGATTCTTTCCCTAATACACAGTGAATGAGTCTTCAAAATGACTCATAAATATTATCCTGTAAATCACTACATGCAGAAATTTAAAAAAGACATCAAGACCTTTGCAGATTTGTCACTGATCATATCTTTAAAAACATTATTATGGGAAAATATGGTGTTTGGTTTCTTCAAAAAGTCAAAATAATATTTTCTTATTATAAATTTGTCTTTTAATCTTTTATTCATAAATATAAATTTAAGAATAAATACCGTTTTGTTGTTTTTTTGAAGGATGTTGGGCAATATGTGCATAAGAAAAAGGTTATTAAGACACTCGATAGGATTTTAGAGTGATATACCCCTGGCTCTTTTGTTATTGTTATACTGAATTTGAATTATGTTATTTTGTTTCATAAAGAAAGAAAGCAGAGGTAGTAGCCAACTAGTGTAAGATATCACAACGCCATGGTTTGGCTTTCCTCTCCGATTTGTTGGAGTCACCAGCCGTCACTGGTCTGTGTGCCAACAATTGTGTGACAAGGTGCCATGTTGGCATGCGGTACATAGAGACAGGTGGCTGTAAAGGAGGTGGGAGAGACTGGAAGAGAGGCCCATTCTTTTCATTGGATGATAAAGAGAGATGGAGACAAATACTGCATTCACAAACAGGAAAACATCCCATTGTTATGACTTTGGAGCTTTCTTCTTTTATCATTTGCATTCATTTCAGCACCTGACATTAATTTAGTTTAGTCTTTTGATGAGAATTTATCAAATTTAGCCGTTTGGTTATTGTTAGTTTTAGTTCATATGCGAAATAGCCTTGTTGCACATTTTTTTTAGTCCCTAAATCAGTTGCTAGCACATTAACATGGTAACAACAGACGTGAGATCACTGTAAAACAAGATGAAGATTCCAATGGCCAATGTTGGTTCAATGGCTCTGATTGATTTTCCATCTTGTCTCAGCTTTTCTCCCATAGACAGCTCTCTGGTCTTCATGTTGGTTTCACCTTTTTAACTCTAAATGCAGTCTGCACAGGCAAAACCCAAAGCTTGAAACTCAGAGGAGACATTCAGCGCTATTTTACTGCTCTACTTCACTGTGTTTCTGTCCAGTTTAATTGAAATGTTTTATGATACGTACAGCTTATCTCAACATAAACAAAAATACAAGTGGATGATAACAAGCTAAACGGGGGGGGCAATCATACTTGGCACCTTGGCTCGCTCTGAGTGCTCTAGTTTTATCATGTTCATACTGTATTTGTAGCACTTACTTTGACCAGATAAGCAAACTAGGGCTGCAGCTATAGTCATTATCCATTAACAATGTCTTTATTAATCATTTTGGATATATCAGATATAGTGAAACATTTCATCACAATTCCCAGCAGCCAAGGGGATATATTCATATTCACATTAATATCACATTACTCAACTAAATATTGCTCCTTTCAAATAGCTGAATTTATTATGGTAATGATTATTGGCCAGCAAACATTGCAGCCATATGTGCACAGACAGGACAGAAATGTACCAAACTGTCTTTATGCATAATTACAACTCAGAGGTTGACATGACCAGTTTTGTCCACCCTATTTACAGTAGGGAGGATACAAATTGAAGATGGCTGGCATGTTGCTGATTGTGACGGACTTGTTCCCCTAGAAGTGGATGTAGTCGTCCTTCTGTTTGACTCCTCTTTCTACTGTCCATGCCTAAATGTAACTGTCTTGTCTATGTTACTGTCCCTCATGTCATGGATTTCTGTATATATACTGTACATATAGACCATTACAGGGATGCCGTATTTTTGTAGTCCAACAGGAAGTTGACTTCACCCTGGTTCCCTTGACAGAAAGCCAATGGGATTATTCCACTGAGTTTTGGATTATTGCAAAAAATCAGCTCTGTGGTAAACAAACGTTTATGAGGCTTACACCACTTTTTTTGAAGTGTGAATGCTATTGCCAGAAGTAAACAGCTAACATTAGGCTATACACTAACTACACCGTGGTTGCGTGGGTTTAAACAACGAGGCTGTAGAGGAGGGCGAGTCGGCGTGATGACGTTCAGTAGTCTCATTTAGCCACTTGTTAGCAACCGCCTTTTTACAGATGGTAGAAACACAAAATACACATATGAACCTGAAAATGAGCTTATGGGACCTTAAAAGTGACCCATTACTAAGTGATGCTATGACAGTTAATAATAGCATTTTCTACATGTAAAAGGTTAAAGGATACCTTCTGTATTTTCAACCTGGGCCCTATTTTGCCATATTTTTCTGTATAAGTGACTAATGGACAACTGTTTCTGAACAATTTCTGATGCTCAGGTTAAATCAGTCAACAGGAAGGAAGAGGAGCTGCTGATCAAGGATAATAGTCAGGCCATCCCATCAGTGGTTCTCTCCCCGTTCTCCCTGGTGCTCAGTGTTTTATCCTCATCACAATTGGACTTACGAGATTCCTCTGGCATCTCTGACCCTGGTTGCCCCGGCGACTGGCTCTAAGGCGCCAGCTGCAGACACAGCTGTACAGATAACAGTGGCAGGAAACCAACCCACTGATGTCAACCCAAGAGACGCTCTGACCTCCCAACCAAGGAGACATAGATCCAGACATAGATACCAAATTCTATCACAACTCCTCCTCTCCGATCGACAGATCAGCACTAATAACCCCTCAAGTGTGGCCTATTAATTTAACAGCAGAGCACCAGAGCATTGTCAGGGTTGATCCACTTCATGCAGTAATGATTAATTTAAACAGTCAAGACAGTCACATATGATGTTTATGTTGTATGTCAGTTGTAACACTGGAATAACATACAAACATATGATCACCATAACTCAGTCAACACCCTTCTTTCATGTAGGCACAGTATTATTTTACTTGTATATACTGATGATAATAAATCATGGATGATACATGATTATTAAACGCTACGAGTTTCGTCTACAAGCTAATTATGGCCTCCCAGGGAAGATTACTAAATACCTGTAGACCTCCCAAACCCTATAAAGGTTTAGAGAGCTCTGCCTCCGAAGATGGATCAAAAAGACCGGATGCTCTTACTGCTCTATCTGAACAGGACTAAGGAAAACCCTCAAATGACAAAGAGGGAAAACCCATGTTGTCCCATCCGTCAAAAAACAACTACCTTCAGGGTGATGTAGGGTCATTTACCTAACTAAATTTCAAATATAATCCAACACACTTGATTAAACACAAGAGATAAATGACACAAAGTCTTAGTGGAAGTAAATAAAAAATCATGAATCATCAATGTGGCGTGGACACCCCCAGCATACACTGAGTCTTATAAAACTCACTGAGAACCCAAAAAAATTAGATTAAACCTGGAGAGAGGAAAAGATTCAACTCAGTCTCTGTGTTGTCTGTCATCTATGTGATGTGAGTGTGATGTGTTTGTATTATTTTTATTGAAAGTGTGTGTGCTGAGGTGTGTGAGTTAATGTGATGTGTATGAAATGGAATATAAGTCTTTTTTTCCAGCTCAGGTGCTTTGGCATAGAAAGCCATCACTGAAGATGTCTGAACACATACGACACAGTGATACTGGTGTCTTCCTTGCTGGCAAAATCAAATATCAATCAAACACAAAACATGAGAAATAAAAAACAGATGGCAGCATAACGTCTGGTCAAAAATGCACATCTGAATCCTTATCTGACTGGAGACAAGATGATGTTGCGTATACAACGCAAGGCTGTGCATCTTTTTGCAATATAGATTCATACAACTCATTCTTATATATAATATTCATTCTATATAACATTTGTATACAATATTTCATCAGTATCAACTTAACTCTTATTCATCATAATATATGTCTGTCCTTTGCCCCTTAACTGCAGTCTGTATATACAGCATATACACTATATATATATATATTTATTTATCTATTTTTATCTATTTTTTTCTTTTATTTGTTTTGCTCCCATTTCAAGTCAAACATCTAAGACTTTTTCTATGTACACAAAAGGCCTATTTCTCTCAAATATAGAAGAAGAAGATCTACCTTTATTAGTCCCACAATGGGGAAATTCAATTTACACTCTGTTAAACTCATACATGGTAAATGCAGACCTGAAACACACATACATGCATTAATGGAGAGACGTCAGAGTGAGGGGGCTGCTCCTGACAAGCGCCCCGAGCAGTTGGGGGTTTGGTGCCTTGCTCAGGGGCCCCTCGGCAGAGCCCAAGAGGTATACTGGCACCTCTCCAGCTACCAGTTCACACTCAGTTTTTGGTCCATGTCGGGACTTGAACCGGTGACCCTCCGGTTGCCAAGCCAACTCCCTACAGACTGAGCTACTGCCGCCCCCCAATTGTTATATATATTGTTCATATATTTGTCTAAATCTGTGTTAGTGAGCACTTTGTCGAGATAATCCATCCACCTCACAGATGTGGCAGATCAAGATGCTGATTAGACAGCATGATTATTACACTGGTGTGTCGTAGACTGTCACAGTAAAAGTCCGCTCTGCCACAGCATTACGAGTGTAAGAGTCATTAGCATCAAATAATTCACGTTGCCTCTCGGTTAGCAGCATTAGAAGAGTGCTCCTCTCTTCACCCACAAACAAATTTGCTAACAGTCTAACTTTTCTGTCGTGTTAACATGGGTATCGGCTAATTGAGCTAACTCCTGTGAAGGGTTAAAAGCAGCAGTGCATTTACAGCGTAAGAGAGCCGTCATAGCAGGCATCGTTGTAGTGCAGCTCGGTGATGTCTTTGCGATATTCTGGGTATTGGAGACGGTAAATGTGTCCATCATCTGGAAATCCAGCAGTACAAGTGTTCAATCGTTGATTGTAGAAACTGTATTGCCTGCCAGGCCTTATCTTCTGGGAAAGTTAAATATAACCCGTCCCTAGTACATTGAATAGAGGCATTAAGTTTGGAGAGTAAATCTCTCCCCGTCAAATTAATGGGACGTTTTTCAGAGATCAACAATAAGTGCAAAACATCGGAGCCTTCAACTGCTGTTTTAGATTTTGTTGATGATGATTCAGCGATAGAAACACCGGAAACAGCCGTAGTGGTGATATAATGCTCATGGCCTCGCTGTGATTGACTGTACCACCTTACAAAGTCTAACTGCAGTAACCATGCTAACTCTGAAACTGAGAAAAATGCCTTCAAAGTTGTTGTTTCTTTTTTTTTTTTCTTTCAGCTGATGTTGTTTTGTTGTTTTCTTTCTAGATGTCTGTTTTAAACATTTTAAGCAACTCAGTATTAATTTGTTGTAATATTCACTTTACCAGGTACGGCAAGGCAAAATGCCCATCCATGGTCTGATGTGGTGGTGAAATTATATCTAATGTAAATCAGAGATATTCCTTTTATTGTCATATTTTCACTACAGTGTAAAATTTAGACGATATATATAGATATAGAAAAAAGCGATATCTCTCTCTATATACAAACTATATAAATATATATATATATGGCTTTCTCTGCGGCTTCGCTTGCGTCACTGATGATGCGTCCCAGTGCATCCAGGAGATGTTTCTTTCAAGATATATAGTTTGTATATAGAGAGAGATATAGATATTTTTTCTATATAATCCCGAATTATCTAATCTGTTCTTGCTTTAATAGTAATCTATATTACAGATCTAGTCAAGTTGTAAAAGCTTGTTGGCGCCTATATCAAATCAACACTTAACTATATATTATTAAGTAGGCCTATGATTTAACATCAATTTATAGTCAAAAATATAAATAAAATCAACAGGCAGTTGGACAATTATTAATATACTAAATGTACAATCAATTTGCCTCTCCTCAAAGCCACCAGAGTATTGACAGAACCGTAGTTTTACCCATTGATCACTGTAAACACATTTCGAACTGACAGACAAGTGTCTCGGTCAGTCTTCCGACAGTTTCCCACTCGGGTTCCTCCGAGGGAGGGCATTTTTTTTTGGGGGGTTTTTTTTTTTTTTGGGCTCAAAGCTCCTTTATTCTCCCCTCTCTTTTTTTCTTTTTTAATGCTTCCCCTTCAAACAACTGGATTTTTTCAAGTTTCTCCCCAAAATTTTTCTTTTCAAGTTTACATTTAAACACATCATGATAACTTCATACAGTGCATCCAGAAAGTATTCAGACCCATTCACATTTTTTCACGTTGTTATGTTGCAGCCTTATGATAAAATCATTTAAATCATTTTTTTCCCCTCATCAATCTACACTCAATACACCATAATGACAAAGCGGAAACAGAATTTTATTAATTTTTGCAAATTTATTAAAAAAGAAAAACTGAAATATCAGATTGACTTACAGTAAGTATTCAGACCTTTTACTCTGCTTATTGAAGCACCTTTGGCAGCGATTACAGCATCAAGTCTTCTTGGCTAAGATGCGACAAGCTTGACACACTTAGGTTTTGGGATTTTTTTTAAACATTCTTCTCATCAGATCCTCTCCAGCTCCGTCAGGCTGGATGGGCATGTGACATGTTGCCATAAACGGTACGCATTCATCCACCATTTCTCTGAATTGATCTGAACCCATTCACAGCCACTCTCACTCACTCTCCCACCACAGCTCTGAAGAGTGGTGACTTTCTTCCACACCAGCACACACTTCTTCATAATTGATCCCGGGCTGGATTTCCAATGTCGCCGTCAAGGTTTACATGGTGTTTATCGGGTTATCGATGACCTTTTTATCCTGCTTTTTTTACTCTCCCGGTCATTTGACTTATTTGGCCCTATAATTTCTGGTTAAAATGTGTAAAATTCTCCGGTTTCTTCACTGCTTTGGACCCATTTCATTCAGCACTTATTGTCACACAGATATTTTTAAAAAATCACCAGTATAAGCCCGCAAAGCACCTGCACATCAGTAAACACAGCATAAATCTTTCTGATTTCATCAAACACAGATATGGTGAGGCATAAAATAATAGTTTGCACTTACCATGTTTGTTGTTTTGCTGAAATCCTGTTGTTGTGTTGGAATTTCTGATACTCAGGTTAACTCAGGAAGGAAGAGGAGCTGCTGATGTCTCGCACTGAAGGCTCATTGAAGCTTGATCAAGGATAATAGCCAGGCCACCACATCAGTGTGTTGTCTGCCTGAAGGCCCTGAACCTGGTCCAGTGTTGAGCGTGAGCGCTGCAATCGGCACTAAAAGTGTCTGATGAAGTGTCAATATGATGGAAAGAACCCTACAGAAAAATAAAACCTTTCTCGGACCTTTTGTTTGAGCCGGTCTGTTTGTTATTATGTCCGAGTCCCATTCAAGGAGAAGTGAAATCTGAATGTCCGTATTCTCAAATAAATACGGGTGGCCAACAGATTCAAAGACGTCATCCACATTGTCAAAATCATGTAAATATTCAGCCATAACACTGAAAATCTTTTAGATAACACGAAGCTCTGATTCCTGCACTACTGCAAACAAACTCTGCCTGGCTGACACCATGGAGGTGTTTCACTCTTCCACTGTTCTTCTATCGACTCGCCATATTTCACAGCGAGACTTCTCCTTGAGCGACACTCTTTCCTTCATGGCAGACATAATAACAAACAGAGCCTGCCAGCTTGCCCCAGTAGGATTACATTGGGACATACTGGACCAATCTCAGAGATAGTTGTCCCTATTAATCAGTTAGACACAAAAACATGGAAAATTAGGATCCAGGTTGAAACATACCAAAGTTACACTTTACCAGAAGGCTTTGAAGCCACATATTATTCAATTAAATATCCCTAAATTTACGGTACATGGGGTGTTAAATTGAAGCTCTCTACTTACTGTATAGACTCATATTATGCAACATAACAGGTTTGTGCCGGTGGCCCGGTTCCAGTCCCTACACCGTCCCACTCCATGGTGGAGTGGACTCCGTCTGTAGTCACATTCACAGCTCAGTGAAGCGCCATACTTTAACGTGTAGGCTATGATTACAGAGGCCACTTCGGGATGAACCTCCCTCTCTCCGCCAAGGAAATAATTATCAGAATCAGAAATACTTTACTGATCTCTGTGTTACCAAAACGTGTACTGAAAATGAATAAGCCTCAACATTTTCCAAAATATGTATCTTGAACACGTGAGCGAGTGACAGCACTCAGTTTATTACTCTGTCGAAAGGTCAAGAAAGGTCAAAAAGGTCCAAAAAAGTTTACATGTAGGTGAACAGTGTGTGTTATTTTGTTGTGTTTTTTGTTATAGGAGCCGGTTTCAAAGGTAGAGAATGAGGCCAGTGAGGGGATGGGCAGAGTGGATGAAGGAGTAGAGGAATTCTTCACCAAGAAAATCATCCCTGACTATGCACTGTAAGTTGAACACATGCATGCACACACATTTTTCTCTTTGCTAAATATCCACTTAAGTCAGCAGTATACTGGGACTGAAATCTTTGATATCTGCTTGTATTCGTGACAGTTTATTTGTGACTGTGAAAATGCCAATCAATCTCACAAACCTTCTTCTTCTACTCACCTGCGTCAAATAGTGATTGGTAGCGGCAGCCAGTGAGCAGAAATGATCCCGTCTGTGATTTTCAAAATGGAAAATCATGGCAGCTCGGATGTAAATGTTCATTTGTGTCACTGAAGCACAGTGGGTGCCACGGCACCCTAGGATGTTACGTTTTCAAACATACAAATGAGAAAAAAAGGCATAAACATCAAAATCACCATATTAACGTGTAAATTTGTTTTGTTTGTATGTATCCACGTTCATGCATGCACACATCCTCACAAACACTTGAACTCTATGCCAGATTTCTGCCTCCTAGGGTGAAATATGGCCTGCAAAGGGCAAATTTTTGTGGAGCGAGCAACTGATGCAGCAAGCTGTAGAGCTGCTGCTCACAGCTAAAGACTCCATGAAAGGGAAGTTAGAGCGTCTCTAACTGCGGTACTGTGACGTATCTCACACTGAGCAATGTGCAGTTACAAGAGGGATTTAAATCAAAGCATTTGTGTTTGATGGGCCGCTAAAAAGTGGGAGTGCTTAGAGTCTAGCTCGATACAGAGCTCCAGAGCAGAGGACTAATAGAGTGATGAAAGGCAAACTTTGCCGATTTTCAACCAGCCGTGTGGTAACGATACTGCAACACGGGAAGAACGAGCAGATGAATGGTGCCTGGAGCCCTCTGGTCACCCGCCGGCAAAACTTGTTGTGTTGTGTTGTCATCCGATGGACATTTACTGCATGTACTCCGTTCGCTGCAGTGACATTGAGTCAGTTGAAAATCTGTTAAGTTTCATTTGAATGAATGCAGATCTCAACCAAGTTGTTTTGGAAAGGAAAACAGCATTTTTGCCCACTGAAATCCAAAAACACATCTCTTCCTATCTCTCTGTTAGCTACTTCACTAAAACAACGTGTATTGATTTGATCCACGATTGACCAGCTAGTTTCCTTTAAGTCTCATTTGATTGGATGAATTTTTGTGAAAGCCCTCCTAGTGCAGGATGAGTTTTTTATTATTATTAACACAAGGACATGGGATTAAAACTGGGAAAATGTGTTTTTCATTTCATGGGGACTTTATTATGCAGTATGCTGCAGCTAATGACAACAAAACAAACTCATGTTTGCTGGTTGTCATAGTAACAAAACACACTTTTGGGCTAAAGAGCTTTTAGGAGGTCAGTAGTTTAAAAAAATTAGTGAGTGTTCGAGCAGACAATGGAAAAACTTGACTTCCAAACCTCTCCTGAAAACTGCCGTTAACTGCTGAAATATGGGTATATCGTTATACAATAAACATGTTTGTGATTTTATGAACTTTAACCTTGGGGGATTCACACAAAAAACAAATCTAGAGGGCATGTAATATACAACGCAGAGAGGTCTAATGCATTAGGGTGTGCGTAGGCTACATAATACATCCTGTAAACCGAATGCAGCTCGGGTCAGATGCTGCTTCGAAAGCATCGCAACAACAGCTGATTCTTGAAGATGATATGAGGAGTTAATATCCATATGATATGCATCTAAATAAGGCGGCAGCACAAAACCCATGTTTTCTGTTCAAAAACACAAACATCGGAAGATAGCAAGAACTACTCAGCCATGTTTTAAATGCCGATTTGTCACCAGTCTGGTCTGGAGCTCACAGCTGAGAGGTACGAGGTTTGTTTATCTGCTATAACAGAGTCCGATGTAGTTCGGCTACAAATGGACAAAAAGACCACAAATCCTCTTATCTTGTTGGTTTCTTATTCTGTCAATAAGAAGACACTACAAGGTTGATATTATTCATTATTACAATAAATACAGTTATAAATACAGTTCTGTTATGAAAAAAAATATGTATATATATAGATGCATTTCTAGGGGTTCAGTGAACCCCCCGAACCAACACACTGTGGATTTCAGCCTTGTAGCTGTATGTGTAGAGTGCATGGTGAATGTTTTTGTTGTGTTTAACAAACCCTGAGTCCCTTCAGTGTACAGTAACAGCACATAAACACACATCCCTTGTCTGAGTTTTGCTCTGGACTTGCCTTAAAATTATGAAGATGGCTGTATTTTTGTAGCCAGATATTAAGTATGAATTTGCATTTTGTAATTATTTTGTAATTATTCAATTAGTCGGTGTGACTCATGTTCATTAATGCAGGCTGACCTGACCTTGCTCCTAACCTACACTGATTACAGTGCAGGATGACAGCTTAAACTCAAATTATACTCCATGTCAGTGTAGAGGGGAGTGTCAAACATCCAACGTAGTATGAACAGAGCCATAGCCGCTGACTGCCCTGGTTTTTGGTTTCCATTTAAACATTTCATTTTCACCTTTGTAGACATTAACCTCGTAGCAAAAGTAACACATCAGTAGCTAATGTCCACAGAACGGCTGTCCAAGTCGTAACAGAGTTCACAGCCCAAATCACAGTCCTGTAGTTCCACCTGTACTGTAAGTAAGCCTAAAAACCCACTCCCAACCAGTGTAGACGGCAGCTGTGGTTAAAATAAAAACACATCGGTTCTTGGATGGATTTATAGAACTGTATACTTACGGTCTTTATGCCAAAATATATGTGGATATTTCTATCTGAACGTGATACTAGACGAAGGGTCAGGGGGTCACCAAAATAATAAAGGTACAGTGAATGGACCAGACAGACAGAGATAGGCGTGAGACACGTCATTACAGCCACGGCCACTTCAAAAACACCTTGGCAAAGCACGTTGTGCAAAACCATATGATGAACCAATGTGATTGCATGGCAAAGCTGAGAATATTTACATTTTTAGAGGAAAACAATGGTTTTGCTGGCAGTGTATTTCTAGCAACATGCCTCCCTTAGACAGACCAGATGTCAAGGGAATCTGGCCAGTAGTCATCTCGATCTCACGCTCTGGACCTGAGCGATTGACATACTGACCAACTGCCCGTAGAGATGCAAGAAGTAGTACTCACTGAGAGATGTGTTTGCTCTGTGGGCTGTTTGCATGACCCTTCTTGTTGTGTACCTGAACTGAGCATGTGTCTTGAGTCCTGTAGCAGTAGTTGTAGTACTGAGTGTCTCTTCTTGTCTGTTGCTCTTTCTGCTGTCTCCCTGCTGCAGAAAAGGCCGGTGGGAGGAGTCAATCCCTGCCCAAGCCACTCCCTCAGAGCCAAGCTCCACCCCCTCAGCCTCAACTCCCTTTTCCTCCTCATCTGACAATATCACCTCCTCTACCACCACCACTGTAACCTCTCCCTCTGTCTCATCTACTGACACATCCTTCACATCCACTGAAGTTTCACCCCTCTCTACATCCTCCACCCCCTCTTCTGTCCCCACCACCACCACCACCACCCCACTTCCCACCAAAAACATCAAGAAAAAGTTTGGCGACTTCTTTGCCTTCAAGAGGGCTCGAGCCAGCCGAGCAGCCAAGGCAGGAGGGGGAGAGGGAGGAGGAGAGGGGGTGAAGGTCAAAAGGACCTCCATTGCAGACCTCATTCGACCTCTCCGAGAAGCCAAAGAAAGGGACAGAGAGAGGGAGAGGGATAAGGAGAGAGAGAAGGGGAGAGGGGCAATATCAGTGGAGGATGCTAACATTTCTAATGATGCCGCCACCACAGAAGGAACCGTTGCCACCAGCCACCATCTTGCAGGCGATGCCGGGGGAACGATGCCGCCTGCCAAGACATTAACCACGATGATGCCTTCCAGTGAGACTACTCCCTCTTACCCCACCATCGCCACAAGCCCTGACCTCACCACTGCCAAGCTCTCCAATCTGGAAGAAGAGGCAGTCCCAGTCTTGCCAGGTCGCACCCCCAGTCCTGTGGGCACCTCCCCACTAACTGAGCAGGAGAGGAGCGGTGTGCAGATGAAGGAGATGAAGTTGGGAGGGACTCCGTATGGAGAGAGGAGACTGAAGGTGACCAAGAGGTCGCTGAGAGAGGGCAAGAGCCAGAGTCTCATACTGCTGACGGGATTAGAGCCTGAGGACAAGGATGACACACACAGTAAGGTCAGTCTGACAATACACTGAATCCCCCCAGTAAACACCAAACTACTGGTCCTGTCCGTTGTCAAACACAGACATGCCTTTACTCCTGTTTCTATTTTGTAAATAGATTTGACCTTATTTAGTTAGTTCTCTGCTCGTGTTTTAATTGTTGCTGCTGTTTGCTGTTGATGCAAACTCAACACTTTAGCTGGCATCATGGTAATCGTCACAGTATGCATTTCCACTACATTAATGCTACAGTTGGAAACTTTAATAAAATTTACTTTTTGTAATATTTGCTCAAACTGTCACTATATCCTGACACTAGTACAACAGACAGATAATCTGTGAACAAATCAGGTTCCTCTTCCTCCTCCTGTGCTCCTAATGGCATTTGCATGATTCCACACGCCTCTGGAAAAACAGCCGATCAGAGCCGATGTCAACCACTGCTGGCGAAGCTCAGTATTTCTGATTAAACTGTCATAAAGGGTATCCATTTAGGAGTCCTTGACAAGAGAAAAATGCCATTAGGAACATTAAAAGAAAGCTGAGAAACCTGTTTTTTATCACAGTTTATCTGCCTCATATGTGACTGTCTGGATGTAGTGACAGTTTGAGCAAATATAACAAAATATGATTTTTAAGCTACCAACTGTAACTTTAATACCACCAGTACAACAATACTCACACTCTGCTGCTCTCACTTTCCCTTTTTAACACTAATACTGTTCTCATGGCCTAATTAATTTAAATTAATTTAGTGTTAAGATTCTGTGAATAAAAACCCAACAATGTACATAAACATTTCATGTGAAACACCGGCGTGATGTATTGATTTTTATACACAATATCTTTAAGGCCCTGCACACCTACAGTACATGCAGGTGGTTTCACTTTGGCTGATGAGATATGTTCAGTGTGGAATGAATCACATTCACATGAATTGACCCGCTCTCTTGTTTTATAACTATATGTTGAATTAATAAAAGCAGCAGAGAGGAAACGATGCTGATTGTCTGTAGTGAGACAGAGTGAGATTACTGACTTAAGTACTTTGTGGACTGCTGTTGTTAGCATGTTATATCCCACAGTTACAGGGGAATTACACCCATATTCACAGTTCATATATGTTAATCTTATGGTCTAAGATAGTTAAAATAAATATTGGTAAACATGAACAATTCTCTTCCAAATCCAAAAACTAGAGTGCTGAAACTCAAATTAGTGATGTTATACAGTATTAAGTCTGGAACTGCTCCATAGACAGTGGCCCTGCTCAGACCTGGCGGTAACATGCGTCCTGGGTGATCCGATCACTAGTGGACAGCTCTACATACAGCCTGTACAGGTTGTACAGACTAGCCAAGCAGCAAAGGCAGGATCCACTGCTGCCCGTTACAAGGCAAAGTGGTTGGGGTTCCAACGCTGGTGCGAAGAAAGGAGGCTAGATCCCTTGTCCTGTGCAGTCGTGTCTATTTTCTCCTTTTTACAATGTCTGGTGGATAGAGGGCTGTCTCATGCCACTATTGAAGTGTATGCAGCAGCCATTTCTTCCTGCCTTGAGGATTTTGGCGATAGACCAGTCTCCCCGCAGCGAGAACTGCCGTTGGTGGTCGAGGCATTGTTGAAGGACCCCTTTGAGCCTCTAGAGCGTTCCTATCTAAAGGCATTGTCATCTAAGACAGCTTTGCTGCCTGATTTTACCTCAGTTAAGAGAATATGTGAGCCATCGTCCTGTCGGTGCACCCAGTTGCTTGATGCTTCACGACGACTGCAGCAGGGCTACTCTCAAACCAAACCCTTCATTTGTTCCCAATATTAAAGAGTTCATTCAGATCAAGGGTGGTACAACTGGAATACTTTGGTCCCCCATCCCATGCAGGAGACAGGGAGGCAAACTTGCATTTAATAAGATCGCTGTTCATGTGTTGGCATGTTATGTTGACCGCACACTGAACAGCTGTTTGTGTGCTTTGGTCATGGTGTGGCCAAAAAAGTCCTTTCCAAGAAACGCCTGGTAGGCTGGCTTTTGAGTGCATCTCCCAAGCCTATAGGCAGGTGAGAAGAGACCGTCCCACAGTAGTCCACGCACACTCGGCAGCCTTGTTTGGTGGGCTGAGTGTATTGTACATCACGTTTGACACCTTGCCAATTCCTGCGGTTTTACCTCTTGGACAGGTCAGGCTCCTTTTCAGGGTCTGTTGTCGCTGGAACGACACAGGACTGGTGAAAAGGGTGAGTTGGTATGTCATTTGCACCTGACCCCCTCTGGCCATGATGCACCTACATCATCCTGTGCTCCTTGATGACTCGGGGAATGTGGTGAACATCCTGTTTGTTTTTGACCCCTGCAGGGTTAGACCAGATCAGTTATGTACTATCTGAGGGGGCGAGGGCCCCCTACTACTCCAGATGCTGGCCTGGATCAGTGTGGTTAGGTCTATGTCAGACCTGGGCAGTAGAGGAAAAAAAAATAGTTAAGAAAAGCTTTTGTTTTGAAATGCTCATGTATTGTTAGTGTGCTTCGTCCTGTCCATTACTAGAAAAGCCCTGTAAATGTCCTTTTACTATTACAAATACACCACAGAATAAAAGACACATACTCGTCCCAAAGCACCTCTAACTTATGACATCCATTACTGCAACAAGAAAAGCAGACACATGCAGAATAAAGTTTTATCAGTCTAACTTAATACTAACTTACCAGTAACAATATTATCCCTCCCCTACTGTAGTATCATGACTGGTCTAAAGGTAAGAAAAACAACACTTGCAAACTGTTTTGGAATAGTTTACTATCAATGTAAAGTGGTATTACAAGTACTTTTTAGTAGTACAAGGACTACACCTGTAAAAACACAGATGTCCTGAAAAAAGTGTAGAAGTATAAAACAGTATTATTTTGATTCATTTGGTTTGATTCATTTTTGCTGTAAATCTAAACTATGAACACAAATGCAATGCGCTTATTAACAACAATCATATTCTCATAGCAGTATCAGACACAATGACTTTAACTGAAGATGAGTTGAACATAGTTACTGTATTTTACTGCAAACTAAATACAGTGTATTGCACAGTCCTCTAACTCTCTCTCCAAAATTGGCCCCCATTGCCTCCAGAGAGCAAACCCGAATCCCATTTCTGTGGTTCAAGCTCTGATTCCTAAGTGATCTAAGTGGTTACAGGTGTTTTCACAGGTGTATTCTGGTTGCAGGTGATTTATAATAAAGAGGTATTTCTTTGTCAGTGTCAATATGCAATACTGTGCAAAAAGTGTGTTTTTGAATTTAAAGCAGACCATGTGTCTATGATCTAGCATACCTGGTCAATAGTTAGTGCTTTAAATAATTGTGCCACAAATATTAGTGTCTGTGTCTTGGCATTGCAAAAACTGCCATCAGATTTTTGCTCAGACTGACAGAGATGAGACATAATAATAGATAGTTGAAGAACGTATCTGTAAACTGTAAATCTGGATCCTTTAAAAGCTAAAGACATTTAGAATTCCAGCAGTAGCGATGAGTGTTGCAGCAGGGTTGATTTTTTTCACCATTCAACATTCATATTGCTGGTTGTCAGTAAGCCCTTAGTTTTTGAGTTTGTAGTTACCAGAATGAAACATGACGTCACAGCTGTTTTTACTATCAGCTCAAGGTTCTTCTGCTGGCTTTACTGTGTTGATATCAGCTTGGTTAACATTCATGATAATATGTTAGGCAAACAATAATGGTTTATTGGTTATGAATATATATACTGAACAAAAATATAAATGCAACATTTTTGTTTTTGCTCCCATATTTTATGCGCTGAAGTGAAAGATCCCCGACTTTTTCTATGTCCACAAAGGCCTATTTCTCTCAAATATTGTTCATATGTGGCATAATAAGATGCTGATTAGACAGCATGATAATTGCACAGGTGTGCCTTAGACTGTCACAATAAAATTCCACTAAAATGTGCAGTTTTATCTGAGATATTTACAGTATTAGACACTGAACGGGGGGGTTGAAAACCAATCAGTATCTGGTGTGACCACCATTTTCCTCACACAGTCCAACACATCTCCTTCACATAGAGCTGATCAGGTTGTTGATTGTGGCCTGTTGAATGTTGGTCCGCTCCTCTTCAATGGCTGTGAAGCTGCTGGATATCAGCAGGAACTGGAACACACTGGGAGCAAAAACAAAAGTGTTACGTTTATATTTTTGTTCAGTATATATAAGATAACTATGTAGTTATCAGCCAGCTGTGTGTGTGTATGTGTGTGTGTCTAACTGTCCATGTATCGTCCAACAGAAACATGCGTCTGAGAGCACATCCAGCTTTGAACAGAGGCTTCAGGTGATGTTGCACAGAATGGGCATGGCCAAAACTCCACCTGCCGACACCAAGGCGAGCCAGGTAGGGTGGCATGGGTGTGGGTGGACACATTGAACGTGCCTTTAGATTAGACGGCCTGAAGTCTGTGGAGGTTCACTGATGTGTGTCTAAAACGTAGCGCTTCAATCTGATATGATAAACTGTGACACAGTGTGAAAGAGCTGACACATTCTAGTTTGGCCAGTCCTCAGTGAATTCAGGTTGTGTATATTTAACGGAGCACTTTGTAATGTCCAGCCATATGCTCCAAAGAAATAGAAATCATTTTATATCTACTCCTGGGTCCTAAAATCTAAATTTACAGTTATTAAAAAAAAAAAAATACCAAAAAAAAAAATTTGACCAAACTGCTGAAACTCGGAGAGCTGGTCAAGATATCACTGCTATCTTATAATCCTCACATGTGGCGTTGGCCATCTGTGTGTTTACAATGCTGATATCTGGGGGCTGTTTTGTGCATTTTGATAGTTTGATTATCGGACAAAATCCAAAGTGGCAGAAAGAAGAAAATGACGCACACCTTCGTCTCATCCTTGGCGGTTTCAGGAGGCGGACCGAATTCAGCCAGCACAAACTCCAGCGCCGGGAGTCACCGCGGGCTGGTGAAGAGCTGGATCTAAGCTTTGTAACGGCAGCAACAGAAAGTTTGCTGATCCGGCTGGGAGTTGGGGCAGTCCCCCATCAGACCCCCGGCTGGGGTTTGCATTTGAGCTAACTGCTGCTAGCGTGTGCTGTCCCAAAGAAGACGATAATGTGTAAAGAGAGATATGTTCTTGGATATTTGATATTGTGATCAGTATAGTTATTTGGTTGGATGATAGCTTCTTTTTGATCCTATGTAGGATTAGATAAGTCAAGTGGTAACATGGGGGGACTCTAAAGACTCTGTGCGCCTCCTCACACAAAGAATGATTCTGCTTTATTACAACTGGGGTCTTATTTCCATATTTTGGTCATCCTGCCAGTCAGTGATAACGTCATACTCACCCATTAATAGCAACACAGTGGCATCACTAAAATGATGAAACCCGATTTTATATACATGGTGATTTTTTTCAATCATTGAAATAGTGGTTAATAACACGTGTCTGTGGTGTGACAAGCTCAAAAAGCATTTAATTTAGCTTTATCCAGACTTTAATATTGTCCAATGTGTCTGTTGTAGAATAAAGACGAGGAGCTCAGAAAGGCTAACTCTGAAGGTGAGTCTGCCTGTTTTTGTATCCATCAATGTTTCCTCATGTTTTAAGCACATCATTTTATACAGCATCTCCTTCCAAACTTGAACTGTGTAATCTGTGCAACGTCTATGTAATATTTAATGTTATGTAGCTGACATAACATTATATTTCTGACTAATGTTTAATGACAACACTATTGTCGCAGCTGCACCTTCAGTTAAGTTTCTGCTGATGTGATAACAGCAGTACACGCCTCACAGCTGAGGGACTTCATTAGAGGAGCTTCAGCTGAGCCAGTGTTCATGCTGGGTTCATTACATTTACAGCTTGATTTAAAATTGACCCCTTGGCTGTACTATTCTCTACTGTCTTTGTCCCTCAGGTGCTATCCTGGACAAACCTGTACCACCTCCCACATACATGAAGCCCAGAACCATGTCTACTTCATCAGGTATCTATGTTATCCACCCCCATATCTGGATCCTAATAACTAATAATAATAACAATACTCCCACATGCGGAGCTAAAACCAATAATGAGGTGATCCTACCTCCATTATAGTGTGTGTATCTCCTCTTCCTCTGTGCCACAGAGCTTCATTGTTAAATCTTCAGTAGGAACCAATGGGCTTATTGGAGTCAGGAGTCTCGGATCAGCAGTCAAACTCGGCAGCGCTGATCAAATATGAATCAATATTCTGTTACTGTAATGTCTACTTCTTTCATCTTGTAATGTACTTTTTAGCTGTGAAATGCAAATATTTGTGAAAACCCACGCAAACACGAGGAGAACGTGTCCACACAGAAGAGCTCCAAGCTGGATTTGAACCGGTGACCCTCTTGCTGTGAGGCGACAGCACCAACCACTGCAGCTGTATGGCAATCGAGTCTAAAGGACATACTGTATACTGAACAGAACAACAAAATGCTTTTTAATGTGTTTTAACTTGTTGCACTTTCAGCATTGTAATGTACAATATATAAAGATATTACATGTTGTTTGTAGTCACTATAGTAGTACTAGTAGTGTGACAGTGAGAGCCGATGACATTATCAACATGGCCCCAGGCCTGAGCTGTGTGAGGCAGCAGTCTGTGGAGTACCACCTTCCTGATGTCCTGATGGGCCGATGTCTCTGCTGCGCTGTCCTTGTTACTGGGCCTGAATGTCTGTCCAACCTGGACTCACAGACTGGACCAACCCGCCCGATTTACTGTCTCTTGCACTCTCTGTTTCCAGCAGATCCCAGGCATCCTATGAGAGCACAGGACCCTATCCGCCCGGACCCTCCCCTTCACCCGAAGCCCGCCCTCCCCGAGCGTCCCATTGGCCCCCTGCCGCCCAAACCTGCCATCGCAGCCAAGCCTCCCCTCCCCACCCCGGCTTCTCCTGCAGGAGGAGGAGCTCGTCCCTCTTCTGCTCCTCCTTCCAGCAGCTCAGGAGGGAGAGTCCAGCTCAGAGCACACACTCGTGATGGCAGGCCAGAGGAGCCCATAGCACAGGTAGAGTAGAACAGGATGGACCTTTATTAATCCCACAGTGGGGAAATTCGCACAGTTACAAAATACACCCAGCTGTACATGAATATATATGAAATATATAAACAAATATACAGGAATATAAACAAATATACAGCAATAAAACACCTATGAAAAGGAGACTGAATAAAATAGATCGGAAATCTTGGAAATTGTAAATTCACAGAAGGATGGAGTATATTCTTTTATACAAGATTATATATGGAAAACTGGAACCAGACTTATTGTCTATAGAAAAACTATAGATATTGCACAGAGTGGGCAGATAGTTGCACAGAGATGTGGTGAGTTAGCGGTATTGCACGGTCTCTATTGCAGCGTGGCCACCCTCACATGTGGTGACCTGAGAGGCGCATGTGATTTATTGCACATGGTTAATGAAGAGTGTGATGGCAGAGGGGATGAAGACCTCTGGAAACGCTCAGTCTTCCACTGTGGGAGCCGCAGCCTCACAGTATCATGGAGGAGGTGAGAGATGTTGTCCATGATGGATGTCAGTTTCACCAACATCCTCCTCTCCCCCACCTCCTCAGTGAGGTCCAGAGGCTGGTCCAGGACAGAGCTGGCTCTCCTAACCAGCTTGTTGAGTCTCTTCCTGTCCTGCAGATGCCACTACAGCGTCATAAAAGGTTTTTAACAGCGTCCTGCACACTCCCAAAGACCTCAGTCTCCTCAAAAGATGGAGGCAACTTTGACCCTTCTTATGCAGGGTGTTAGTGTTAGTGGACCAGTCCAGTTTATTGACTGGTACTTATACTCCTACTTATTTATATCATTAAAATATAGAATTAAAAAGGAAACATTTAGAAATATGGACGATGGGTAGGGTGACTGATACAGGCCACAGGTGGCAGTAATGTTTAAACCAGAGTTCCTGGTGTCACAGACGTGTTGTGAAATCCAGGAGGTGACTGAATATCCTCTACATGTTCCTGGAAGACTATTTTTTCATCACAGTACTGATTTCAAAGTAGATGACATTTGGGTGAATAAAAAAGATTGTTATTGCTAATCTCTGTAATCGCTTCGCGTCGAACATGTGATGTTATGTGGAGGGAGAGCAGACTGTGGAGCAGCTCATGGACGTTTAAACAATGGCAGTGTTCACATGTTTGTAACAGTAGAATCAGCTATAGATCAGTGAATTAGCTGGTTAGCTAGTTATTGCGATGTACATCATTGGCATTGATTATTTTCTGATTGCACTAGTTTGATATGAATAATATGGTGAAGCTACTGTGGATCATGAGATGGAATTTTGGTAAAGCAGATTGGTAAACAAAATAAAGATGTCAGGACATGTAGGTGAGTGATGAATGCTCAAGATTTAACAAAGGGGGCAATTACTTTTTCACATAGGGCCAAATAGGTTTGGATAGCTTTTTTCCCTTAATAAATAAAAGCATTATTTAAAAACTGCATTTTCTACTTACTCAGGTTATCTTTGTCTAAAGTTTGTTTGATGATCTGAAACATTTAAGTGTGACAAATAAGCAAAAATATAAGAAATCAGGAAGGGGGCAAATACTTTTTCACAGCACTGTTTATCTGTATTGTATAATGAAAAATTGGAAATTTTGTTGAATACACTTAATATCTTCCACACCATGTTTACACAAGATACCTTTAGATGTAAGAAAGACAGACATGGAATAATAATACATGGACACAATTCAAGTGTGAAATGCAGTGTTAATTAATATTGGACCACCACTCTTTTAATAACAACACAGATTAATGGCAGACATCCATTTTGGGAGAAACCTCAGCAGCTCCTTATGATACATTACGATATGATATTTACAGCAGGCTTATGGCCTGATACACGACCACTGAGGGTGGAGCCCTCTGTTGCACCACATAGGAAATACTATTTAAACAGTAAATAAACAGTAAAAATGCTATTCTGTATGTTTTAGCTGTCTTTTCTCGTAATAGTAATAGTTGCTAATAGCTGCTAACCCACTTTTTTACTTTTTTATTGTCTCATCATGGTCTAACTGCTGCTCTTTGAGAGAAACAATGAATCCTTGAAATGAAATGAAAGTATAATCAGATACACTCTGTTGCCAGTTTATTAGGTGCACCTAGATGTTGAATTTGATATCACAATAACAGTTAACAGCAGCACAATCTATAACCTCCATAAAGGCCATTAGTAGACCCATTCATGAAGGAAGGGTTTATTTATTAGACTGCATTCTATCACCACAAACCGCTGCCCAGTTCAATTATTGGCACATCTGTTCTCATATGCTCATAGCAGTCATATTGTTCATGTCACGGCCCACTGAGCACCCTCTGATCTTCATCCCCAGAATGGAAGCCAGGAGCATCCCTCGGGTGCAGCCTCAGCTCCGTCCTCCAGGGAAGAATTGCTTCCTCCAGCCCCGTCCCCATGGAGGGGTCCCAGCACACAGGATCGCTCTGAGAAAGCACAATCGGTGACCGACGGTACGTCTGACCGACCTCCGTCAGTCCAAACCATTCAGCCCAGTTAGAGCTGGCAGGTATATTACTTGAAGGTTATGAGCTGTTCTGAGAAATCAGGTGGGGTTCAGTTAGAGTAGGCTCATGGCATTCTGTATGCTAGCAGCCATCTCTGGGTCACTATCACACTGATGCAACAAGACCCCAAAGATACAGGTGAGTCACATGAATCAAGGTGTGAAATGCGGTAAAATCACTTTCGGAGAGGTGAAATTGTAGATTGGTAGATAGATTTGTGTTTCACTCTGTAAGGTTGCATTCACTTAAGTTTAGTTGAAGAAACATAACATAAATCACCATAATCTTATAATATGATGCATCATTTCAGGGTTCTGTCTCTCTCTTATTCACTCACTTTAGTTGTTGATGTTATACAGATTTATAATATTGCACATTTTGTATTTAACATTAAACATTAAAAATTCAAGGAGCTAAGTTTATCATTTAGTAGCTGAAGAAAAATGTATTCAAAGCCCTCTGTGTGTGTGTGTGTGTGTGTGTGTGTGTGTGTGTGTGTGTGTGTGTGTGTGTGTGTGTGTGTGTGTGTTTCATGTACATACTTCCAGAGAGTCTTCCTAAGTCACGTCCACACATGAAGCCCCTTCCACAGCGCAGAGCTGTGTCCGTCCACGAGGACGCTCTGGCCATGACACAGGGTAAGACATCAACAACTAGCTAAACTACTGAATACTTACTAAATACTGGCAACACTGAATACCAAAAGCAGTAGTACATAAAAGCAATGTAAGTGTGGTTACATGAAGCCGGGAGTTCTCACCCTTTCTGAACTTAAAGGAACAGTGTGTAGTATTTTCTGTTGGCAGAAACTTAATGTGATAGTAATAAGTGGGTTTTCTTTAGTGTTTAATCATCTGAAAAGCTAGCGAGTGAGCCGTCTACATCTACATACAGAGTGGGTCCTCTTCACAGAGCTGGCCTCCATGTTTCTACTGTAGCCCAGAACAGACAAACCAAACGTTCACGTTTGCATCAGCCACCATAGTTCTCCTACACACTTTGCACACGAGAAAAGTTTTGGTTGGTAGCAGTCTGCAACCTACCTGCTCGATGCCCCCACATCCTACCCACTGCACGTTTAAGGCCCACTTTTGATTGTTAAAAAAGAACCACCTTCCCAAATGAATGAGAAGAAAAAACATGACAATAAAAGGAGAAAAAACAAATAAACTGTGCTGTGAATATGTGTTATACCTCTGTCAGCGATAATGAGCAAGATAAGGCTGAGTGTCCATATATTATAGACATTTTCTCTGGCAGAAAAGCACTGCCAGGGCTCTGGGGAACCCCCCCCCCCCCCCCCCCCCCCCCCTTTTTTTTCTTTGTTTGTTTGAGTGATATTTTCCCCCCCCCCCCCGCGGCCCGCCGGGCCCCCCCCCCCCCCTTATTTTTTTTTTTTTGGGGGGGGGGGGCTCCCTTTTTTTGGGGTTGGTTGGTGGGGCAGGGGGGCCCCCGTTTATTCCCCCCCAAGGACCAAAAAATAATTGTGAAATTGTGGTTGGGGGGGGGCCAGTTTTCCCTTTTGGCCCTGCCGAGGTGCCCCTGAGCAAGGCACCAAACCCCCAACTGCTCGGGGCGCTTGCTGGAGCAGCCCCATCACTCTACACTCTCCATCAATCCATTTTTGTGTGTTTCAGGTCTGTATGTATGAGTTAAACAGAGTGTAAATTGAATTTCCCCACTGTGGGACTAATAAAGGTCGATCACCAGCACCTTCTTCTGACAAGGTCACAGATTGACAACTAGAAGTGCTCAGAGGGGTACAACTGGGAGCAAGCAAAGACGCTGAGCACAACACTTTCTCTCAGACGAACGCATGTGCACATTTAGATATAAGAAGCTTTGAATATTACCAAAAAAATAGAATTTTTTAATTTAAGCTAACCATTTGGCAGTACCGCTGTGGCCCACTAGATGGCGCTCTGAGGCCCCCGGTGGACCTCAGTAGGTAGTTGCATTAAACCACAAGTCTGTGAAAGGTTAATGAAGTGATTTAAAGATACTGCAGATTTCACAACCTAAGCTCAGAGAGCCTGACAAGAGACAGGCTACATTTTATGAGCTCAGTTGTTGCTTTAACACTCAGGTTGGAAGCAGAAACTTAGAAGATGGTTCTTGAAATTTGCGCAGAAAGAAACAGGCAATGGTTGGGTCCTCAGGGTTTCACTGGATCAGGTTCTGTTAGGATTCTTGTGCAATATACTGTACTTCCTACAACATGGTGTTGTATAGGTCGATAACAGGCCAAAGCCCAGCAGTCAGTTTCACGATATCAAGAGCAGCAATAAGAAATGTTGTTGTATCATAACTGGTTATCTAATCCATAATAACAACAGAGAAGAAAAAAGAGCATGTCAGTATGCGTCACAACCTTTGCCATCCCACCCACCAATGTATAATCCATGATTAATGCAGACGTAGACATGAGTCTGTGTCAGACTGTGTCTCCTCCAGTAGTCTCACACGCCTCTATCTGCCTCCATCTCTCAGAGCTGAAGGCGGTGTTACAGAGGTCGCCTATCCGTTTCCGGGGCAACAGAGGAGACCTGCCCCCCTGCACTGAAGATCCATCTAGTGGGGAGGAAGCACAAAGAGCTCAGGAGGGTGAGAGAGGTGTTCATCTGTCAAGCTCCTTACTTTCTATGTCTCTTATTGTTCTCAATGCATTTCTTTCTTCCTGCAGTCCAAACACATTTCTCTATCTGACTCTATGTTCTTCATCCATCCAGCCAGCGACGCCGGGAAACAGAGAGCTGAAGAAAAGAAGGAAGAGGAGCTAAAGGCAGAGAGAGGAAGGGCAGGCTGTGGAGGGATGCTAGCTGAAACCAAGCAACCCTCTCCAGGAGAAGAGGAAAACCCAGACTCAGGGTGTCCCTCATCTACAGCGCAGGCTCAACAAGAAGCATCGGCACCGCGACTCCTCAGTCCAACTGCAGCCCTCAGCAAATCTCCATCCATTCTGGAGAGGCCTCCAGCACTAACCTTAAGCCTGGAAAAACCTCCTGTAACCCCCACATCTGAGAAAAAAAGCCCCAGCACAGCCCCACCATTGCTCCAAACTTTAGAAAAACAGCTGGTGTCCCCACCACCCCAAGAAGAGACCCCCAGCACAATCCCAGCTGCACCTGAATCCCCAGAAAACCCCCAAATGAGCCCTCTGTCCGACAGGAAGAAGAGCCCCAGCACATTGCCAGCCACAGTGGATGTGAGAAACAGCACACAGGGGAGAGGAGAGGCGGCCTCGACAGCAGACCAAAGAACTGAGCCCCCTCTGTCTGAATAACACACACTGACGGACTCACCTGAGGAGAAAAGACACACCTGGGAGAGAGAGGAGGGAGGGGTCTGTGGCATCACTGAGATCAGGAACTGGGAGGGTATCCGAGGTCGGAGAAGAGCATGAATGTTGTACCCATGTGTAGAAAACAGCTGCTGTGTCCCATGTCAGGGCTGTTCTCTCTGAGAGTCTCACAACTAAATGTTAAGTAGTACACACGGCTGGTGCATAATTTCATTACTAGCTTACAGCTAACATCTATGCAGTTGCTATACTAGCTGTTTGGGGTGAATGAACACAGTCTGTACAAACTGTCCAGTGGTCAAACACCTGCGAACAAACTTCTTCAGCTGGCCGTAACGTGTTTGAGGGCAGCAGTCTGAAAATAACTGGGATATTTTTAGAAATTTTTGACGATTTTTGTCTCTATGAGTTGATCAGGAGTGGCCATCTGTTTAGTTTGTGTGAGGCATGCATTATTGGTATTAATCCGACCACTGGGTTGTTATTGCAGTCTGTTTATTTACCCCAAACAACGAAAGTACAGAGGTTAGCTGTGGCTAGCTAGCAACGTACCGTGTGTCTGCGGAGTATGTCTTAGTGTGTTCACAGCTCATCTTCAGACTCAACAGGTTGAACTCATTTAACAGTTATTAACATGCAGCCAGACAGAGCTTTAAGACCCTGAATCATTCCAAAGAGGCTGAAATGGGACACAGCTAGCCTCGGCTAAACGAGTGAACTGACAAAAATATCGGTTGGGTGGTTGTGAAGTCTTTATCGTATGCCACAAAAGGATGGCTCGTTTAATAAAACGTTTGTGAGTGTAGTTCACCAGCACATTAGGTTTGGACCAATCTGTTCTCATTCCCAACTCGTCACCTGGTCAGGACCCCTTGGTGACAAAACTACTGGGTTAGGTTTAGGAAAAGATTACCATGCTCTTGATGGACAGGTGGAGCAGGGTTTACAGAGTGTCTTATACAGACACTAAAGGATGCCCTATGTGTCTGTCGGATGCCTTGGGCTGTGACAAAACGTCGGTGAATGAGAACAGGCTGGTTTTTACACCTCATGTCAAAGACACTTTTATATCACCTGCTTATCCATGTTAGCGTTATGATTTGAGAGGGAGTTTCAAGGCCCTTGATATACTTTATGATTCCAGGATACTGATAGTAGATCTATAACTGTTCACTTTGCCTTCTTGAATTGTTTTTTAATATTTTGTTTTTCATGACCAGATTTCAGGGAAAAGGCCACTTCATCTGCATTGACATATTTCATTGTGACTTAGATTTAGGTGATTAATCTACATTTAGACACATTAAGCTCATTTTGTCCAATTCAGTTTTTAGTGGTAATGACACAAAATTTAGATTGCACGATGTTTTAAACCCCACTTTTAAATCAATTTTTTTTTTGTTGTTTCCCCAAACCAGTCAATCACTGTGACATCCATCCACTCGATGTCATCTTTCAGACCAGACAGAGCTGTGTTAGCAGTAGTAAGTATCAGTTTGTATTGTGTCAATCAAAGCAATCTACTTTACAACATGTCAAGCTTGTTCATTTAACTACTCGCACTATTAGTACTGAGGTCCTGCAGTTTGTCACAGCATAAAGATGTTTTAATACTGCCCGCTGAGGAAGCTCGAAGATTTCCATTATGCCAGACAAAATTAGTGTAAACTGCATGTACCAAAGCCATAGTTTCATTTCCTCATTTTCTTCCAGTAAACATCAGTGATATTGAATGAAAGGTGTGATGCTCAGGGAGAAAACATTTAGTTACCACATAAGAAGAGACTATTATTGGTCACAGAGTTCACAAGGCTTTGTCATGGTACTGTAATACAGTGTGGTTGGTAGTTCTGGTTTATTGCTCATACTAGTCTTCACTTCATGCAGTGTTTTTGTAACTTGCACTATGATATCCATGGGACAAATGAAGCATGTATCAGGAGGTGGTATAATGTAGGTTTTATTTCTCTTTTTCATTACTTCATCAATGTGTGCATGGTGGGGGGGGGGGTCCTCTCCAGGTCCAGCTCACCAGTGTGGATGCAGTCTACTATTTTTAGGCATATGGACAATTAAGACTCACTCTAGTATTTAGGACACAGGTGAGATAGAAACTGACAAACAGTGATTTAGTCATTTTAGTTATGGACCAGGTCCACTGCTTCATTCTAGCACACGGCACCATGTGGCTTCACTGCAGGACCTCAGTAGTGGACAGTGACAGCTCTGTGTTATTGTTAAGGTCACTCTCTTGAAGATCTTCATGTACTAGAGGGGCCAAAAGCTAAATTCAAGATTTTTTAAAATGAACAGGTGGAACAACATAAACACTTTTCTTTTTTTAAGGAAATGCCTCCTGTTCGATATTCTCATTGACTGGTATTTCAGTCGGACCATTTCTAACAGTCTGGATAGCTGTGTCAGTTTCATCCTCTCATCACCATACTTGGTGCAGTTAGATGATTATTACAGCTTAAGCTGGATGCTCATAAAGGCTTTGACTGGCTCAGTTGTTTTTCCAGCAGGGGAAACATCCAATCAGGAGAACAGAACCAACCTTTGAATCGTTCGGTGACATTTCAGATGTGGAACCAGGCACAAGATTAGGACACAAGAAGATAAAAGTTTTGCTTTAATTTAATGCTTATAGTTTGCTAGACAGCGAGGTGAGGCGGCTCCCAACATTTTGAGAACACAAAAAAAACATTTAAAAGAAATTAGCTGAATTTTCTGGTTCTGGTTTCTCATAATTTTTCTACATTGAAAATGATGTCAAATCCATTTCCTTTACACAGTTTCTAGCAACTCTTGCCTTGTTAAGATGCTTTCACGTTTAACCTTTTAATCTCCAGATTAACACTGAAGCTCTGCATGTTTCTGCATATTTCTGTGGAATCACATCAGTATGACATTCAGATCAGTTCAGGTTGAGTCATTTCATTGGACAATGGAAAACAGACGTATGTAACCACCATGTCCAGCATACCACAGGAGAACCAGATATGAGTCCAATAAAAGACCAATATGTGATCAGATATTGTGTGAGATAGCAGCATGAGTGTGTTCGGTCTATCAAACTCTCAGGGTGGCTGTGGAGAATGGTGTGTGTTTTGTCAGAGCAGACCTCAGTTCAGCTCCCTGTGCTGTCAGTGACCTGAGCCTCCATCTCATCCTGGGGGACAATTTATTTTCTACCATCATATTTCTCCTTGCCTTGCACGCACAGAATATCTACAAAACTACATAAAGCAAACAAAAACAAAGTTATGAACAGAGTGTAAATCCATACCTATACTTGTTAATAATTATTAAAAATATGAGTTGTGTCATAACTTTGGACTCTCTTTTCTGTTTGTGTTTTGTTTCTATTGGGGAGAAAATAACACGGGGGTTACATTCACTCAGGCTTGTGGACTTCAAATTGATAAGAAAAAGCCGACATTATAAATATATGTGAAGTCTGAACATCACTTATTGTTGTTCCATTGTTTTTGCATTGCTAGCTTGACCCTGGCTGTGACTAAAGGTCATACTCTATCTCCAACTCTCTTCAATTTTGACCATTATCTAAAAATGTGCAAACTTTATGGAAGTGCAATACTAAACTTCTGGCATGCCACATATGTCTAGAGACAGCTGAAGTATGAGAGGAGACATCCATTCTTTTTCTCCTGCTGCATCTATCAGAAAACATGGATGAATGAGCGAGTCAGACTTGCTGCTGGACATGACGTCTTATACGTGACGCTGAAGCACATCCAGCAACACAAGGCTTTCATTCAGGAGAGCGCTGTTCGTGTCCCGTGCGTTAAAGTTTCCCGTTCGCTTTACAGTCAGCTGCTCGTTCATGTCCCATGTTCACGTTAGGTTTCATTTTTATTTTACAAACATGGTAGTTTTAAGTACAACCATGTTGTTTTTCCTAAACCTGAGTGGTTTGTTGCCTAAGCCTAAAGTGACGGGTTAGGGTTAGGTTTAGGGTTAGGGTTAGGGTTAGCAGCCGTGACTCTCCACCCCACACTGATTTCACTTGGGTTCTTTCCCGTAGTTTCTGCTGCTGTACATTTCATCTCCACATGTACCACATATCCCAAAATCATGTCTACATGCCAACCAGCTGTATCCAAATTTCCATCTTGGTCTGCGGTGATTGGGCTACAAAGTCCAGGAATATTTTATCAAGCAGGATTACCAAATCAAAATGCAACATATCAGATCTTGTCGCAGTGCTTTTTCTGTCACTCATCCTGAATATATCATGACTACCTCATAACTCTGTTATGTTCTTTGAATATACTCACATCTACCACATAGGGTACTCCATCAACAACACCCTTCACTGGAACGCTGTTGAGTGGGAAACACAACACCTGGAAACCTTTTAATTAAATTATTATTATCCAGCAATAAATAATCTGCTCCTTTTCACATCAATTAAATTGACATCACCAAGTTTGTCCTTCATCTAACTTGCAACTTAATTTCTGTCTGATTGAACTGTGGATCTGTCCTCGCTCCCAGCCGGTTTTATTCCAGTGTATTTCTCTTTCATTCTCACTCTCACCACTGTTACTTATCTTCTCTCCTCTTTTTTTTCTCCCTGATTTCTTCCCATTGCTTCTTTCAAACTTATCTACCTCCATCTGTATCCCATGATGCATTGGGGCGAGTCTGTCGACGAATCAGAGGCTGTGTCGCTGGCTTGCAAGAGAAGCAGTGCAGCCAGTGAAACGTCAAGAGGAAGAAAGCTGTTCTTCACCACTGGTTCTGATGAGTCCATGTCCAAATGGACTGAAAATGGCATCAATATGCATTTTTTTCAGTCTGTAGACCCCACAGTGCTGGAGAGGATAAGGCCATTATATTTTTGTCCAGGTGCAGTCAGGTGCAAGGCGCTCGTTTTTACTGTATCTTGTGTGAGGGAAAGCGTGACCTGATCCACACTTCCTGAAAGGTGAATCTATGAGTTAACTGAACTTAACTGTCCATCTGTTTTCTTTGATGCTGTTGTATTTCCTGAAATGTAGTTTTCTTTTTGGCAGTGCATTTGTGTTGCTTATAATGTGGCTTTGTTTTGTAGAAAGTTATGCACAAACTGTCAGTGGTAGACGATGGTGTGATGGGTACCTCAAGAAAATCAGTGTAGACAAATAAAGCAAATAGTTTAAGGAATACAAATGGCACAAATCCATAATACGGGGCCGGGACATTTGTAAAGTGAGCTCCTAGCAGGATTCCATTCACAGCACTTCAACATAAACACCATCAGGGTGGTGCAGGACATGCCAAACCAGCACAACGCCTGCATCCAAAATATGACATGATACAACAATCGTTTAATTACATTTAATGTATATTATAGTCCATGACACAGTCAGCTATAGAATGACAATACAAAGGAGTAAACATTTAATATATAATGTGAATTTCATTTTCAACCTGAATTATAACTAGCTTTGGCTAGCTTTCATACATTTCCCTCTCCTCTCATGAAAAGTATAAATAACTCATCTTCATCTCATCACAAGGAGCTCCGACACTGTAAAAATCTTCAACAAAGTTAAAACTCAGAGACACAAGTTTTCTGCTGTCAACAGATCTAAATGCAAACTGCTGACAGTGAGGTCTGTAGATTATCCTGAGTAACACTACCTGTGTGTGTGTGTGTGTGTGTGTGTGTGTGTGTGTGTGTGTGTGTTGACTGAGAAACACCAACGACCAATCAAAGATGGCTAGCGCATACACAGAGAGCTCAAAAACAACAGCAGCATGCTTTGATCATCCTGTGCCTTCGACAGGTTGCATCACAGGACTGTTGTCACAGGACCACTGTCAGTCAGACTCATTCTCGTTGGTTTCAGCTCATTTCATTATAATGTGAAAATCAACTTGCTGGCTGCAGTTACTGTAACTTATTCAAAGCGATGTTTTGGTCATGTGCTGATGGAGCTGTAGACATGGACTGTTTAGAAATGTCTCTGCTGGTGCGTTCAGGGACGCTCCAATATCTGTGAGTCTGTGAATGTTCTCATTCATCCAGGTCATATTCATTCTGGCAACAATTGAATCGAAGGCAACTGGACTTAGATTTATCTCTGAAGACGTTTCGCCCCTTATCCAAGTGACTCAATCAATTTGTAACTCTACAGTCTGACTAGTCCCCACTAGTCTGACTTCAAACTAGTGGGGACTAGACAAATCTAAGTCCAGTTGCCTTCAATTCAATTGTTGCCAGAATCCAATATCTGAGATTTAAGAGTCGCCTGCTCATCAGGAACCTTTCTTATATGACAAGAGAGTGTGTTTTTTTTTTTCTAGCTTCAAAACACTGAGCTGCGAGTTATTTTGGGAACTTGAGGGAACATCGGCCAGTCCCCAGGGACTATATGTGTTATGTAAAATTTGAAAAAAAGTATAATTTGGAAGACAAAAGAAATCATTCAAGACCAATCAAGAAATCTATACATTGTAAGTTAATAATTTTAATTATGATTAACGTAATGACTACTTTTAAAGTCCAACCATTTAAAGTCTAGGGGACCAGACGCTGGCTTTTGAGTCTCCAAGAATTCCCACCGCTTTTTGACAGAGTGTACGGCATGTCAATCAAAAGAAGGAGCCTCTCGGAGATTGTTGCTTGTAATTCGACTGACTGCAGAACAATGTCACATGTTGACCTTCCAAACCTACAAGTGAATAGCCAAGCTCACTGGAAATGTTTCTCTTTGTGCAGATGTTATGTCCTTGTGTACAGAGAGGTACATATCTGTTTAAATGTTTACCCCTACACGCCCCACAGCAGGTTGTTTTTAATGTTGTAGCCTATCCTCTGAAATGAACTGAAACAAATGTCTGGGAGGAATTAAACAAATTACAAACTCGTGGTTTTCGTTGAAAAATGGTGAGCAGTAAAACACTGGTGATTTGTTGCTGACAGGATAGCACATATAAAAAAGCTAAATGCTCCTTTAAGCTGCCTCCCATGTACACCATGCTGTGACTAAACAACTTCCTGTATTTCATCTCCCATCAGAATAAGTAAGCAGGAAGTGGCTGTGCTGTGTGATGTAAATAAATAAAATAATGAGACAGATGTTCCCTGGCTGTCAGGAACTGAATCGGTTTGTGCTTTTATGCCTCTGAGTTTACTGAGCCTCATCTTCACTGTCTGAATTTGCTGGCTCTTCTGGCTGAAGCACAGGATTGTGGGCCAGCTTATGGAGATCCTCTGGAGGAATCTCGCTCATCGTCCCATCCATACTGAGCTGCATTGGCTGGATCAAATTGGTCCTGCAGGGAGAAAAGGTTCAAATGTAATAATGAGGTAATGTGTGAGTACAGACTGAGTCTGCAGCACTGAGGTGTGTGCATGTGTGTCCTGCTTTTATTGACCTTGACAGTCTATCAAACATGTAAACCAGCTTCATGGCTTCTCTTTCTTTCTGCTCCTCTGTCATTCCCTCCATGGGGTCAGGCTGCTCCTCCTCTACAGCTCCTGTTATTGGGTTTATACTGAGGAAGAAAAACAGAGAGAAACATCAAGGAACAGAAAACAAATCGATCAAATGGAAATGGGCCCTTACTAAAACAATCAAAGTCACTGTTTGATTCAACCTAGCTGAGTCATCACTGTAGAGCAGCTCAGCATGTGACAGCAGAGGACGAGAGTTTTGTTCATCAGTCAGTAGTTTAGTCCGCAAGGCTAGGCGCAGAAGTAGGGGGGCAGGGACGACACTGCAGAGACGTCTGTCATGGAGGTCACCTGAAGTAATAGTGGTATTTGGGGGCTTGGTGAAAGCAGCAGAGGAGTATCAGGAGGGCAGAAAGACTACAGGTTCTGCTCCATTTTCAGGGTGGCTGTATTCACCCTTGAGATAAGGTCAGAGTTGAACTGCTGCTCCTGTGGAGCTAGTTGAGCTGGTTCAGGCCTCTAATCAGGATGGACACCTCCCTGTAGAGGTATTCCAGGCATGTTCAACTAGGGGGGAACCCGGAGCAGTCCCAGAACATGCTGGAGGGGTTATAATCCCATCTAGTCTGGGAATATCTTAGGATACTGCAGAAAGACCTGGAGGATGTCTGAGCTACCTTACTTGGCCTGCAGCCACAAATCAGAACGAGCAGGAGATAGATAGATCATTGGTTAAACATAAAAACATGTTGTCTCTGATTAATATATTTGTTGATGCACTTAAAGGCAAAACCAGTAAAAGACTGGTTTCTAGGATCTATGTTTCCTTACAGCTGAGAAAGGTCTTTCGACACTGTATGTCAAATTGAGATGAGAGAAAATTATAAAATTAACTGAGGACAATTGGCTAAATATCTGTAGGACACAGTCCTTCACCTCCAGCTCAAACCTTTGGAGAGAATTTACCTGGAATTTTAAGATTTTTTTTTGAGTCACAAACCAGAGCTTGGTCAGTGTTGGAGACCGTGTGGTGACATGTCTGCTGGTCGCATTAACGAATGCCTTAATGTCTCCTCCTACTGGGTCGATGCTGTTACTGCTATCAGAACAATAATTAACATAAAGCTTGATTTTAATTTCAGTGTCATATATTTGGGTAATGTGCCAACTGAGTTGAAAAAACAGGACAGATACTTGCTACAAATACTTTTAGCGGGCAGTAAAAAAGCAGTTAACAGGAAGTGGTTGAAGAAGGACCCCCAACGATCTCAGAATGGAAGCAAATAGTTCAGGAAATCTACAGTATGAAACAAATGATTTCTCCTTGAGACATGAATACCGAAAAGGAGAAAATACTGGAAGAACTGGAAATCATACTGGAACCTGACATGAACCAAGGGGAGAGGGGAGTATACGCTCCATGTGATGGAGGACGTTGCTTGGGGGGGTTGGATTATCTAAGACTATAAAGACATTCAGAGATGCAATGGACCACAGATTTGTAGTTGGTTACGTCACCTGGCCCCTAACCATCACTATGATTCTATGCACCACCCCCTGATACTATTCAGGGCCACGGGGGGCTGGAGCCGATCCCAGCTAACTTGGGTAAAGGCGGGTTCAGCCTGGACAGGTCTCCAGACTATCACAGGGCTGACACATACAGACAGACAACCAATCACGAAGATAATAAACATACTGCATCTGTCAGGTTCATTCGCTAAAGCTACACTATACTGTTTTTGGAGAACATGAATGACTGATACACTAAATCAGACAGTGAGTGTAGGTGACACGGTGTTGTGGTGGTACTGACTGGGCCTTGGCCTCTCTGTACTCCTCTGTCTCAGACTCGTCATCTTCAGAGTAAATCCCAGAGTCTCTGCCGCCCCTAAGCAGTCCTCTGGCAGCCAGCAGACCAGCAGCATTACCATATCCAGTGTACTTAATGAACCTTGAAACTGGACAGAGCATACAACATGTATTAATGTTAATATGGCAGTATTTAATAAGCAGCAGTAGGGAGAACTAGAGCAAGTATGTTATTATAAAACTGTCACTACATCCTAAAGTAGTGCATGAGACAAGTGTATCTTGTAGTTACTATTTAGCTGTAAAATGAGAAAGTTTGCCCCCATGTTCAGACCAGAAGGACATATCAAGCACCGCTGACCAGCTGGAGCAAACTTAACAGCAGACGTTACAGTAACAGAAAATAGATTCATATTTGTTTAGAGCTGCCTAGTTTAACTGGTCAGATCAGTTGTCAATGAAGTGATTAGAATGAACAGCCAATAGGAATGATTTCTCTCTGAAATGACCTGTGATTGGCTAAAGTCTCCCATCATGACTAGATTTTCTAATGTCTGAAAACAGAGCCAAGAGGAGGTGCAGGAGTCTAGTTTTCTCTCACACTTTAATTACAATATGCTGAAAGGTTAATACAGATTTTTTGCCAAATGAACCATAAACTTAACCAGTTCTGATCGTTGCATCAGCCATGATAGTTCAAGCCATGCTAGCCAAGATTTACAGCACCTTAAAAACTGCTCATTTGTTCTCAAGAACCTCTCACATTTCGATTGCTCATCAGAGATTTTAACCCCATCTGAATGGGGTTAAAATCATAACACATTTGTTCCTTTCACTATAGCTAGTTTTGAAATAATAATGTGAATATACTTGATCGATCAAGAAGGCTGACGTCACAATGAGCCATGGGCTTAACGTCACAACTATTGAAAGAAATCAACAACATGATATTTCCCTCACCACTTTCTTTGCAGAGAACAAAGAGGAATTCAGCAGCAGAGTCCTTAACATCAGTGTCAATGTGTGTCATAATACGGACTAGTTTGTTCCTCAGAGCACTGCCCACCTCTGGCCGGTTCTTCACATCACGCAGTGGGGGCAGCACCTAAACACACACACACACACACACACACACACACACACACACACACACACACACACACACACACACAGATAGCCGAGCCATCAATACACAGGACTCTTTATCAATGAATCTCTTTTCCTCAGTCCAGTACTGACCTTTGACCTGAGGAACTTTCTGGTCTCTCGGTGGATTCGGGCACTTTCAGTCAGCAAGTTCAGTGATGGGAGAAGAGTCTCCTTCAGCTTATGTCCCTGATAGACAAGAAAACTTGATAACTGAAAACAAATGATTTCACGATAAATACCAATTATAAAAATGATAAACCATGATAAAAACCAATCAGCTGGACCGAAAAGCAAACAAGTTAGTTTCATCAAAAACAGTTAGCTGATAAAGTCCTATACAAACCACAAGCTCATTAGTATCATGGAGCCAAGGTCCAAAAATCCTTAGGAACATTACAAATAGTAAGTGATATAATATGTCACACTAATGTCACATCACTGCTTTAGTCGATAATCAGGATGCTGGTTTGTGCCTACCGAGTGTGAGCAACAGGATGCTCATTGCAGTTCACTTGACAGCCACCGGTGTCATTAACAACAAGGATTTTCTGAACGCTCCGCACAGCAGGCTACCTTACCTTTACGTACAAAGTAAATGTAATTACTGCAGTTACCTTCTACTACTTTCTATTGGTGTGCACCGATTACTAGTGGATTAATAAAACAGTCAGCTGCATCTGTGAAAATTCATTCAAAAGTACACCTATAAAAACACTTTTTACTTTTTCATTTCACAGAGTTGTAAATAGCAACTTGTAGCAATCAGAAGCTATGCTATCACTTTGTTACTGTTAGAATCACGTGGACATCATTCATTGATCAGTTAACATGCTGACATACTGCCAGGCCGTGTTTGTAATGAAGCACGTTCACAGAGCAGGGGTGGCCAACCCGCGGCTCGCGAGCCGCATGCGGCTCTTTGCCCGGTCTTCATGCAGCTCTTAAGCCTCAAACAGTGGGGAGCGTCTCAGCTGCGTCTCTTCTGGAGATTCAAGGTCTCGGCAATTTTGAAGTGAGGTGCACGCATTTCACAGCAGCCACAGATAGTGAGTGATCGTGTGACTGTATATTGACATCATATCAGCAACATTACTACACTAGCAATGTAGAAAATGTCACGGACATGAAAAAAATCAAGGTGTATTTTTAAATCAGCACTTCCTGCTTTCATTTCAAAATAAAACCCCTCAAATGTTTTTTTTTTCCTTTGGGCAGAACTCCTTCATTTGTTAACACAAGGCTTTTATTCTGAAATATGTGCAGGACAGTGTTGTAGGACTTGCAGGGCTCCATGAATGAATATAGTACGAGATTTTAATTGTAGATTATTACTATGAGCACACGTTTCTTGACCATTCTCTGTCTAAAATAAATATAAATGACATTTATAATCAAATGATATGGTCATGCATGGTAAGAGAAAAAAAACTATTGTTAATAATTATATTTTTGTAGTAGTGTGTGTGTGTGTGTGTGTGTGTGTGTGTGTGTGTGTGTGTGTGTGTGTGTGATAGGAAGGGAGGGGGGCAGTTCAGGTGAGCCCATGTGTAAAATGTGGCTCTTTTGGAGTAAAAAAACGTGGCTCTTAGTCTCTGACTGGTTGACCACCGCTGCCATAGAGTCTCGTCTTACCTGGTCAAGTGTTTTCTCCATGAATTCCAGCAGCATGTTGACAGCATCCATGTTGAGCCCCATGTACTCTATGGAGCCTTGATGCACTTTGGGCAACAGCAGTACATCCAAACAGGACAGAGGGAGGTTACCTAGCAAGTTAACAGTATGGCTGGGGGGGGGGGGGGGTTAGGAGAACAACGTCATGTAACTGTGACAGCTGTATGAATCAGTGAAGAGAAAAACAGAGTGTTGTGGTACCTGTGGAACTCCTCGGTCCGCTCATCTCCGTCTGCATGGCTCAGTAGACAGTGTCTCAGTATGGCTCCCAGATGTCTGTACTCTGCTGCCTCTTCCTTCACACACAGACGTTACACACTTATTGTCCACACATGCTCTCAAAAGAACCTTAATCACTGTAAATGTCTTGCATCGCAGAACATGTTTTCCAAAGGTCAGCATAGCCATTTCTGGCGTGTTCAGCACAGACTTGGACCTGACTGAACTGTCTCGACAAACAGAAGCAGGAGAACCTGTTATTCCCCTGAATCATGTAATGTCACCACAAGGCTGACAACAACTTTTGGACAGATTACCATGAAATTTGGTGAAAACTATTCAGTTCATCTCCAGAGGATGACTTCTACTGACTTTAGATGGACCTGACCTTCCAAGGTTTTCACTTATCCAAAGAAATATCTAAAAATGTACTTGATGGACTGGCAAACATTCATGTCCCGCTCAAAATGAAAATCCTTTGACATCAGCATAGTATCATCATCAGCTTTGGTTTACGATCCAATACCAGCAAAACTGAAGATATTCAAATCAGCCTCAGCTATAGTGTAGCTTTTTGTGTAGAGGTAAGTAGCATGTAGTTAAATGTTAGTATCCTAGAACGCTAACCTCAGGTGGTGAACTTGGCCAATGTTAGTATTTAGCTCAAAGCACCACTGGCCTACGTGCTGTACAGATGAGGATATAGACTCTCTGCTGCAACACACACTGGCCACATCACGTAAAATGTGATGTCTATAAATCACATATGGTGTGTGTTGCGGAAGGTACAGTAGCCTGGATGTACCAACACCAGGGTCCAACAGTGTTGGATAATAAGACAGTGGCGTATCCTGAAGAGCTGATATACAAAGTACACAATGGAAATGAGTAATTCTCTGGATTTTGGATGAACTATTACAACAGAGTTCCCAATTATTAGAAAAATATTGATTACAACATGGCTAAACTATACCACAAAAGACAATTTCCCCTGACGTGTCACTTTCTTCAGTACCTCGTCAACTTTGCGCCTGGCTGTGTCAAATGTGATATTGAACAGTATTTTCAGTATTTCCATGGCCAGTTCTGTCTGCTGCCGGCTCAGTGGGGGCAGTTGTTCAGGTGGGACGCCCTCTAATCCTGCCCTGGCTGTCTCCAATCGATCTGGCCAACACAGGCCCCAGAGTAGCCTCCAACTGGTTGCCTAGAATATACACAGAACAGGAAGTTATCATCTTGTGCTTCTCGTAAATGCTCACCTACTTAAGTTTAATTAGTTTTCATATTTATTGTTATAGCTCAGTTATGATTTGTTGGATTTTAGAACATCTTAGGTGCCTCTTACATTGGCGATAAAAGCCTTGAATCTTGTAGGTTTTATAATACCTTCAGCTGTCTGTCATTTCCCTTCAGTGTCACTGACTGGACCAAAGTTCTGGTACTATATCTACAGGTCCGCCCTAACCTTGTTGGTCGTTATATGCTACAAAAGAAAACTAATCTAACTGAGGAAATGGAGGCTCTATGGGGTGATTTCTCCTGTGCAACTATCATGTTTCTTCCACATGTTGTACAGATTTTTAGGCTTCTAATATCTGAAATGGCTCGAAAAATAGTGCATATAGCTACCTAGATTTGGGCTGAGCTCCAAGCATTTGAAATGTCTGGCCCCGACCGTGATTGGTGACCTGGAAGGTGAGTTGCCTCTTAGCATTGGTTAGCCTGGACAGCCCCGGCGGCATGGGCACCACGACCACAGATGCTGCTGTGTCCGCCCTGGACTGGAGGCTGTTTATTTATTTGGGTTTTGTTTTTCACCTCGGAGTGGCCGTCACTCTGTTATTCCTATCTCTACTTGTCGATCGTACAATTCAACCAATCCAACCAACAAATGAGGCAACTGCTAGCCAATTACAGATAGAAGGGGGCGGGTCACTGAGTCATGCATTCGTGCTATGGTCACCGTCATTAGCGTGGCATGGATATTGGAAATTAAATGAGTTGTGAATTAAATGAAATGAATTACCTAGCAGACTGATGCCATGAAGCTCCTGAACCAGCTGTGCCCTGACGTCCACTCTCAGGGCAGTCAGCAGGAAGGTGAGGCGCAAGTCAAAGAAACGTACCTGGACAGAGATCAGATGCATGGAGACGTATTCACTCTCTAGCTGCTTTTTCTTCCAACCTCAATACTTATTTGGTACGAATGTGTTGAATCAAAGCACAAAGAATCAAGCACTTGCACAGGCTCCCTGGTCAGAAAGCCAATGGGATTGTTCCACTGGGGTTTGGTTTATTACAGGAAAATAAGATCTGTGACCAACACATTTATGATACTTACAGGTTTTGTTCCATAAAATAATCCCCACCAATGAACTTCTATGATTTTTGAAGTGTGCAACTGCCAGAACTAAAAAGCTAATATTAAAGGCAAGCAAGTGATGACGTTTAGTAGTCTCATTTAGCCACTTGTTAGCAACTGCCTTTTTTAAGATACATAAAGGCTTCAAAAGTGGGATATTTACTGACGTATTTTATATTGTAGAACAAATCAAAAATAAAATAAATTAAAATAAAATCTCTTCTGCTTGTGTAACAGACCTTATTTTAGAGATCTAACTAAAAACCCATTCATTTCCAGATGAGGGAACAGGAAGTGGTAAAATGTTAACTCAAAATGTTAACTTTCTGGGTTTTAGGACTTATTCCTGCACTAATTTATTTGATGACTTTAGACTTGACAAAATAAAAAAAAAAAAAAAAAACTTGCAATCTGACTTGGACTTTCCTGTGATTTCACTTGGATTTATTGATGCGTTTGCGAAGAGGATTTACTCGTGGGGGAATAAATGAACTGAACCATGTGAATTTGTATCTTTTGCTGTTTATTGCTGAAGCCCCGAAAAGTGGTTTGATGACTTGTTTAGGACTTGAAACTCAAAGGTTAAGACTTGGGACTTGACTTGGAACTTGAGTGCAAAGACTTGAAACTTGCTTGTGGCTTGCAAAACAATGATATGGTCCCACTTCATACTGTACATTTGTCTTTTTACGCAAAGTCTTGCTCACCAGAAATAAACATGAATGTGTGTAACCCAAATTAAAAATGACATTTATATTTAACCAATTTGCCATATCAAAGATACATATGCTGTTTTTATGGTTATGTTTAGGCAAATCAGACACTTGGTGTAAAACTGGAAAAGCAGCATGCTGACCTATTCAGTATGTAACCAAATTACAATCTTCCCCTAACCTCTGTCAGGTTAACGCTCCCACTACTCACCGCCATTAAATCATCCATCTACCTGACGTTCCTACCTCATGGATCCAGGTGGGATCATGACACTGCTTCAGCCTCTCAGCCACGCCCTTTATTAGCTGTAGATCTGCTGCTACCGCCTGCCATCCATCCATCCAAAGATGCATTTCAAAATTAGCACCAACCAAATTACATTTCATAATCTGAGGAATTCATATAAATGTAGATGCGACGAGGCACACGTCGGGCCGCTGACTGACCTGCCCTGTCTCGCTGTGTAACAGGATGTTACAGGTGGACTTGAGAGCCTCGACAATCACTTCCTGGTCAGAGTTTTCTGAAGGAGGGGAGGCCTCCTTCCCCACTTTGCTGGATATTTCTGCCTCTTCCTCCTCTCCTCCCTCCCCCTCCACTGAAAGAGAAAGAGTGGCAAAGTCAAGTAGCACATTCGACCTTTATTTAGACTGCTTTTAGGATAAAAGGTTAACTGAGCTGCTTCAATCTCTATTTCACATCTTTACATTGTTTAGTAATTCCACCTTCTGCATGAACTCACAAGAACTGTGAGCAACACACACAAATAAATGTGATATGAGTGAATTTTAACCCCGTTTACAATTAATATGCGGTTTTCAAATACCCCCATAGTGAGATTCCTTTGAAACTATATGGCAAGTTTTAACATTTACTCAAACCACACTCCTTTCTGTAATTACATATTAAATATCCATAATACTATTTCTCCTAGTCAAAACTGTATTCTCACTAGTCACAATGGTAATTATCCACAAAAATGTTTTTACTGGTAGAAAGTGTGTTCAAAGATATCTACCACTTTGATTGTAGTAGTCATAACTAAATATAAGGAATCTTTAAATCCTTAAAAAGTATAATATCTAGACAAGATATACTGTATATTGTAGATATCTGCTATTTAATTCTTCCTAATATTAATATTTCAGATATCCACAGTGACAATTGTTATTTCAGTTATCCACAACAGCTGTCTTCCTAGGAAAAATATTTGTTATATTTGATTGTTAATATTTGATTGTCTTATTTTAAGGTATAGGACTTAGGCAATAATGCTCTGAGGCTAACGATATCTGAAGTGGGTCATTTTGGGATATTATTATCTTTTAGACATCCAGAACAGATGTTCATAATACATTTGTTGACATCTGCAATTACATTATTTCACGTCACAATTCTAATTTAGATATCTGTAACTGCATTTTTACTATTCATAATGACAATTGTGGATTATCCATAATGACATTTTTACTAGTCACAATGTATGGATATTAAAAATTACAATCTAAAACGATGGAGAAACCAGTGAAAGTTGGCAGGAATTACCTTGTCCCTCCGCCGGCTGGCTGTGGGCAGGTGTGCCAGTACTGACCACGGCAATGCCAGCGTAGCGGGCGAGAGTGGACATGGCAGAGCGGCTGATGAAGGAATCCAAGCAAAGTTTGTCTCTGGACAGGATTCGAACTGTTTCTAGACAGGCCAGCTGACAGGAAGGCTGCAAATCCCTATTCAGGAAACTGAGCACCAACGCCCCCAGAAGCTGCATCACACAACAAAAGAAAAAAATTATACCTTATAAATAACTATAAATAACCAAATGTTCAATTGTTATATATATATATATATATATATATATATATATATATATATATATATATATATATATATATATATATATATATATATATATATAGACAGACGTTTTTTTTATAATATATATAAATGTTTTTGAAATGTCACAACTTAATATTGCTAAATGTGATATTTAGATCATACTGATTGGCTCCACATGGCTCTCAACTTCACGGCTGTAACAGCACTAACAAGAGCGCTGACAGAGATGGGACAATTAATTGCATCTGACAACTAAAGAGGGGAATGAAGACCACATGAATTCAGAAATGTTTTTTTTTCTCCAAAGTACCATAAATTCACTGTTATATAAATTTAAACATTAATTATTGTGAAGGGATTAATTTTCACAAGACTCAAATCCATCTGTCTATTTTAGTTAGGTTAATTTAATAATAGAAATATGAGGTTGATCTGTACACCCAAAGTGAGAGCTGTGTTCAGGTTCTCGGCAGTAAGTCAGACTCGTTCCCAGGGGAGTCGGCCTCCTCCAGGGTTGTGCTTTGTCACCAGTCCTGTTGTCACCAAACTAGGCAGCGCTGATCAGATATGAATCAATATTCTGTTACTGTAATGACTATTTTTCTCCTCAGATGTTTTCAGAAACATCTTCTAGTTACTGTTTAGCTGTAAAATTAGAAAGTCTGTGACCCGGCAGCCATGTTGAGATCAGCTGAGAAAATTCCAAGCACCACTCAGATGACTGGAGCAGAGCCAATAGGAACGCTCTCTCCAAATTGACCTGTGATTGGCCAAAGTCTGCCATCATGGGCTAGATTGTCTAAATCCTAAAAACAGCCACGAGGAGGTGCAGAAGTCTAGTTTTCTCTAAGAACACTTTACAATATGCTGAAAGGTTATTATGGCTTTTTTTCCCCATGATGCCAAAAACTTAACATGGTGAAGACGCTGGTTGAGAGGAGACGGTGACGTTTTACCAAGAACTTGGTTTTGTTCATGCAGTAGTGACCCTGACAGTGAAAACATTTCCAAAGTTACTTATGTCTTCTGGCTGAAGCAGTGACCAGATGCTGGCAGCTAAAACTGGCACTGACAAATACGCCTGCTGAGCTGCCTTACAGAATAACTTCCTCCACACTGTGTGCAGGTGCAGGCTCAGAGTGTGCACATCTGAATAATGGAGGCACATAAGCCGAACTTAGCCTTCTTTGAACTAACTTTCCTTTTGAATTTTACTTACTCTCTCTCTTTCAATTTATTACTAATAATTAATAGATTGACGCTGTATTCATATTTCTTCTATGCTACTAAATCTTCAGGATAAACTGAGTGCACTCATAATTGCAATTTATAATTGCATGAATTTTGAATAGAACATTTACCGCTCTCCTCCCAACAGGAGGTGGGTCAACGAGTCAGGGACCATGTTTACATGCACACTGATATTCTACTATTATTCTCAATATGACAATTTTCCTAATTTGACACGGGTAATGCAAACAGCACATTCTGTTTGGATGTCCTGAATCATGCCTTATTCCAAGTGGACAATTTTCTGATTAAGATGCGGCATATGCTGATGTTATTTGAGTTTTAGGGGCATTTGGTGGACACATAAACCAGCATATTTGTATTTGATTGAGGATTTTAACAGCACTTTGCACCATATGGCCTCTTGCCTGTTTATGGCCAGCCCTGTGCGTTGTGTACTGTGCGTAGGGGAGGGGGGTTTGAAAAATGTCACTCTGACCCCTAGCATGTTGTGTCTTATCAGTAGCCTCAGTGAATGACTCGCTGAACTGAACTGAATAAAACAAGTCAAGGTGACTGTCCTATACTGACAAAAGGTCGACTGAGGTCATGTCTCACCTGAACAGGTAAAGGTAGATTTTGAACCTTCAACCTGTCCTTTTGGGCCACCTAATTTTACCTGTTTAGTAAGTAGTTGTGGAGTTGGCATGGTTGGCATTTAGTTGCAGGAGAGAGAGACAGAGGAGTAGGGGATGGCTCATGAGAGCAGTAGCAGGTGAACTGAGTAACATAGCTGGTGCTTGTTGGCTAATCTTGCTGCTCAGATGGCTGACACACACACACACACACACACACACACACACACACACACACACACACACACACACACACAAAGGAGACGACCACACCAGCCGTTGGGTTTTGTGGATCAAATGACTGAAAATACTGTTTGCTGAACTGTGAGTTTTATAGCAAGTGTACGTCGTGCACCAGAGGAGCTGAGCAACAGCAGCGCATGGTCAGAGTTGTGGATTTATGTTAAAAAGTGTGTGTGAGCAATCAGACAAATAAAGTGTTACTGTCAGCAACGCACCGTTTTGGCAGCAGTCCTGCTATAATAATATATTCACATTCATGTCAGCTGGTCAGTTAATGACGCTGGTTCACTGCAGGCCATCAGCAACAAGCTGGAACAGGTTCGCAAATGCTACACAAATTGTTTTGGTTTGAACAATTTGGTGAAATGGTGATGGTTTGAACATACAGGTTACGATCTTTGCAATTCCTGGAGTAGCAGTTCAAGATCAGCCGTGTCCTCACTGACATCACTAATATCTTCATGTGTTGTAAATAAACTTTGGACTCTGTTCTTCGAAGGGAGAAGCGTAACACAATGCTCATCACTTATTCATACCTATAACTTGCCTTCCTAAAGCACCGGGCTCGCACACATAGTGAGAGACTAATGATACAGAGGAGGTGAGATAGTGTTAGAGCACGCTCGAGTTAATCTATATATAGATATAGATCAGAAGTATTTCTTTCCTGTGACAAAGACGTCCTAACCAACCAAAATGATGAAATTATTTTTAGGAAACTTCAAGAGAAACTTATCATAACTAAACCCACTGACGAGCAGTCACTGTGCAGGAGTCCATATTTAGATGGGAATGTCAGGAATACCTCTCTGTCCTGCTCGTCTTCCTTGCTGAATGTAAAGCAGTGGTCCATCTGTATGAAGGAAAACAGAAAGCACAAATAAAGGTGTGAGGTGAAGAAGAGCAAAACAGAAGACAACAAGGAAGAAGACAGCAAGGATGGGGAGGAGAGAGAAAGGCAGGAGACGAAAGAGAAAACATCATACAGTAAATCATGAAGGTGTGACAACAAAGAAACAGTACAGACAAAGACGACTCTGTCACAACCAGAAAAGCGACAACATGCATCAGGAAGCAGCATGATGCTGTAGTGCAAGGAGGCGGTCCGACTGGATGGATGGATCTCCTCCAAGTCCTACCGTCAACGGTTCTTCTTTTAACTGTTTTCCAGACAGTGAAAGTTTATGCGAGAATACTGAACATTTAAGGGCGGGTCCATCCATTTTGTTTTTTCAACTGGAAACGTCCATTCAGCCGTTGCATCAAGCAGTGAAGTAGGTTTCCAAAATAAGCTAATCAACGGCGTTATAAATAATGTGGACGTTAGCACCAGCTCAGCCACAGTTAGCTGTGCTAAATATAGAAATGACTGACAGGGTTGGTTCAGATTGTTTTAAGTGGGCTTACTTCTGTGTTCTGCAAAGTAAGATGACTGTTTTGTGAATCTGGTCCAGTCTTGAAGACCGTAATATAACGGTTTCATTTACTGTCAGAACAACCCGTTTGATGACGAGGTAAAGCAGCCTCGAATGGGAACAGCATTGGATTGGATTAGAGCCAGGAGGTGGGATGTCCGGACAGGTACCTCACATCCGTTACAACAACAACCTTATTAACTCTAGAAACAGGAGATCTTCCTCATCATCCAACTCATCCATATGTTTTTTGCAGCCATGGTTTATAAATCTAGGGCTTGCCTCACAGCAAGACGGCCGCAGGTTCAAATCTGGCTTGGCGCCCTTCTGTGTGGAGTATGCTGTGTTAGCATGGGTTTTCTCCAGCTTCCTCTCACAGTCCAAAGACATCCAGGTTAGGTTAACTGATGACTCTAAATTGCCCGAAGGTGTGAAAGGTTGTCTGTCTCTATGTGCCCTGCGATGGACTGGCGACCTGTCCAGGGTGAACCTCACCTTCTCCTAATGCCAGCTGGAATCGGCTCCAGCCCCCCACAACCCCTAACGGGAAAGCAGTTGCAGATGGATGGATGATGGATTGCTGTTGAGCCAAACTGATGTGGACCTATTGAATCTAATAAATCAAAGACCACCTGACAAAGGATTTGAATACCGCAGGTCCAAATCAAAAACCCACTGCAGTGCTGTATGCCTGGCATGCGTAAGAGGTGCCAGCCTGCACAGAATGCATCAGCACACAGCTGCAGGAGTATAAATCAGGCATGAAGAAGGTACACAGTATAACAGAGACCTTAAACCAGAGTCTCCTGCAACACTAAGCTCCTCATCTCTTAAGGGGTTTAGTAGAGCAGGATTTGACGGGGCTGTAGGAGAGTGTATTTTTGTATCAGAGAATCTAATCCAATTGCTCTCAAGATCAGCTCCCACACAGCTAACAAGGCTGAGAGAACCATGCAGCAGTGCTGACCTGGGGTTAGCAGACAGCATGTCGTGACGCTCAGATGGCATTTAGTCAAATGAAGATTGAGGGCTCTATTTTCATGAACCTGGCAGTGCAGACCACAGTCAAGTGCTCCCTGCCCAAATGCACTTTTGGTAATTTTGTGACCAGGCACAAGGGGTGGGATCAGAGTGAATACATTACAGATGGGCGTGTTAGAGACTGTGATGATCACATTCACTACTTTCATCCCCTCTGAAGACAAAATTCTCCCCATCATGATTCACTGACAGCCCCGGATAACTGCTGACAATACTGGAACCCCAAAAATATAGAGGCTTATTCGTCGTCACATTGATAGCCAATGGGTTCCAAGATTTCAAAAGTACTGCAGTAAATAATGTCCCTTTTGAGGTTAATACCAATGTATGATAGTCTGACAGTTGATTTACAACCTGTCTGATCATCCGACTGCTTGTGTGTCAGCGTCTTCCTGGATCACAGCAAAGTTTTGGGATAATTACAAATATCATTAGTAGAAATGATGGCTAAAACTACAAAAATAGGATTCAAGTTGTAATAAATAGTATGTAACCTTTAATGTCTTCTGTATATGAAGTGATATTAAACAATACACACTGAGCTGAAGTGCATTTACACCAAATGTGCTGGCCCATGAATAGCATAATTAAAACTGACAAAACCTATAACCTAAATACACTGAGTAACCAGTTTATAACATACACCTGTACAATCAGGTACATTAAATATTTTGTCCTGTATATACAGTAAATGGACAAACACTGTACTGCTAATAAAAGATCCAATATCTTATATCTTAGTGTGACTGTCAATACACTATGTCAGTGTCCTGTTTTTTTCCAGCAGTTACCTCACATCAGATGATGCTGAGCAATAAAATGTAGTCTAACTCTGAAAAACACTATCAATGAGTAGATGAGCACAATAGAGATGGGTATTTCATATTTAGGGAACGAGCAACAACCAGGTGTTGTTGAGGCCGAAGTTACTATTTGGCCTCTTCGAACACATTTTTGAGGAGCACAGGGTGCTCAGGTAATTATAAAACTTGGTACAGGCATCTGACTTGGCGAAAATAGATTTTTTTCCATTTACAGGGACTGTACTTTAGCAAAGTCCTCGCAGAGACTCAATCCAATCAACTTCAAATTTGAAAGTACAATTTTAAGACCTCTGTGATAGAAAAGATATTAAAAGCTTGAATTTTTATTGAACTATGTTGCTGTGGCATGGTAGTGAAAAAGAAGAGGACAAAGATATATTTTATTGATCCCTGAAGGGAAAAAAAGCATCTTTCGACATAAAACAACTTGTTCAATCTGCTCCAAATTTCTCATGCATGATAGAGAGCCTGAGGACATCCGCATAAAAGAGTCATAGTACTCTGAGCATGTTAACCAAATCAGCCTCAAATTTTTAGCTAAGCTACCATGGCGACACATTACTTGCCATTAAACAGGAAGTTGTTTTAGTGAAATGAATGAATTAAACTTGGCACACTCATTAAAAGTGTTGAAATATGTTATCTGATATGGTTCTTGTGCTTGGGTGTGGCGAGGGGGCTCGATAGCATGCCTGACAAAATTTCAGCAGAGCGGCACTTGCAGTACGTTTACTCTGTGGATGAAACTTCAGGCACATGACTTAGAATAGAATTAGTTTTTGTGCATCCAGTGTCCATAAGGGTCCAGGCCTGACGACATCCACATGCCAATATTGACTCATACTCGTAGTGTCACCTCATGGCAACAGTAAGTCAGCATTGTGACAATTAACATGAAATTTACATTGTGTTCCACACTTGATATCGAGCAACATAATGCATGTTCAGTGTCTTGTTAGTGTTAAGTATCTTACCCAAGGACACTTGGGCAAGATACCTGCCGAGCTTGACAGACCAGGATGTTTTGGCATACTTCCCAAAAATCTCCATGAGATTGTGTACTGCTCTGCGCTCACCTTTTATCCTGCTGATACTCTAATCCACCAATCCCTTGTTTTTCACTGTTTACCGAATTTAGTTCACATCATTCTTTGTTATTGTTTCTGAAACGTCTTGCATTAGCGTTAACATCAACATCTGCTATACCTGCCTAGCCTTCTATCACTTCACAGCTAACGATATCTGTTAACCTGTTAATACTTTTCTAACTGCTAACCATGGTTAGTGTCCCACTGTTACAGACAGGGTGTCTCTGCTAGAGAGACGTGTCTGTGAATTAGAACAGCTTTTTGCAGCTAACTTTAGATATCAGGAGGCACTCCAGATAGCATTAACTGCAGGCCTGATAGCATGCCTGCTAGCGATAGCCCTAGAATAGCCTCATTGGCAGGTAATGTAACAATAAGCATGATCCTAGGCTTGTCTTTCACACTGCTAATCATGTGTTGTAAAGTACGAGCTTTTGTTAGCAGCTCATCCTTTACAACACAGGATTTCTTAAATTTCTTTTGCAGGAAAATAGATGAAATCAGATATAAAATTGGTTCCTTGCTTCCAGCTACATCTGTAAATTCTGCAGTGCATTTTCTGTCCTTACACATGTTGAGACAGTCTGTCTAAGCTGGTTTCCAGAGATCCTACCAGGTGGCAGGTGGTAGGATCCAGAGATCCTACCATCTGCCTCCTTGACCCCTGACCAGCTAAACTTTTTAAAGATCTCTGGCCATTGCTGAGATCTAGAATGCTGAATATTGTCAACTTGTCTCTTACAACTGGTATTGTCCCCACTAGCTTGAAGACAGCTGTTAAACCTCTACTTAAAAAACACATCTCAACCCAGGATCTCTGAATAACAATCGAGCAGTCTCAAACTTAACTTACCAAAGTACTAGATGGTGTGGTGTCTCAACAACGTTCAGTCCATATACTATTTGGTGACCTTTTGGGGGCGGCAGTAGCTCAGTCTGTAGGGAGTTGGCTTGGGAACCGGAGGGTCACCGGTTCAAGTCCCGACATGGACCAAGAACTGAGTGTGAACTGGTAGCTGGAGAGGTGCCAGTTTACCTCTTGGGCACTGCCGAGGTGCCCCTGAGCAAGGCACCAAACCCCCAACTGCTCGGGGCGCTTGTCAGGAGCAGCCCCATCACTCTGACAAATTGAATTTCCCCTAGTGGGACTAATAAAGGACTATCTTCTTCTTCTTCTTCTTCTTCTTTTCGGACCCTTGCAGTCTGCTTTTAGAGCCACTCCACTGAAACTGCGCTCTCTAAAGTCGTAAGGGATCTACTCCTGAACATGGATTCAGATTTCACTTTGGTACTTTTACTACTGGATCTAAGTGCAGCTTTTGACACTATTGTCTGACTTTTGACACTATCATCGTATACTCCTTTGGAGACCAAATTTGGTGTATCTGGTCTTGCTCTTGCATGGTTACAATCTTAATTATTTGAAAGAATACACAGTGTCTCTCTTAATAACACAGCATCAATATTCTCTGAAATGAAATATGGAGTACCCCAGGGCTCTGCTCTCAGTCCTCTGTTGTTCTCCCTATACATTGCATCTCTGGGCCAAATTATACATAGTCATGGAATTAATTTCCACTGTTATGCTGATGACACACAGCTGTATGTTCCCATAAAGGCAGATGATTGATCACAAATTATTAAATTAAATGCCTGCCTGTCTGTGGTGAATAACTGGATGTCAAGTAATTACTTGCTCCTAACTTCAGATAAAACTGAGATGCTGGTCATTGGCCCTGCTCAACATAGACATCAGTTTAAGCAAGTAACTCTATCTTTAGATAACTGTGTGATATTCCAGAGTTCAACAGTTCTTGCTGTCACATTTGAGTCAACTCTCTCTTTTCATAAGCACATTAAAGGCATCACAAAGAACGTTTTCTTTCAGCTACACAACATCATTAAAATCAGGTCTTCTTTATCCAGGGCTGAGGCAAATCCTAATCCATGCCTTTGTATCATCCAGACTGAAATATTGTAATGTTTTGCTATCAGCTCTGCCTCGTTCTAGTACCAGAAGGCTTCAAATGGTGCAGCAAGAATTTTAACTAAATCTAGATAATTTGACCCTATCACATCAGTTTAGCTTCATTAAATTGGCTTCTGATGACCTATAAAGCTGTAAATGGCCTTACTTATTAATTTTAAGCTACTGCCTCTGAATAACCCTCTGTTGTTTATGGCCCACAAGCATTGAGAGGAGATTACTGATTAACATTCTCCTGGATCCACTTTCTCTCGCAATTATGTCCACATTATACAGTATGTATTATTTTTTTTGTCATATGGATTGTCTATGGTGTATTGTCGTTATGTTGTTACTCTTTACACATGATATCTATTGCTCATCTGTCCATCCTGAAGGGGGACCCCTCCTTTGTTGCTCTTGCTGAGGTTTCCTACATTATTTCTCTTTTCCCTGCTAAAAAGTTTTTTTTGGTTGGGAAGTTTTTCCTTATCCAATGAGATGGTTGCACAGTAAAGGGCAGAGGGTGTCATATCCTGTACAGATTGTAAAGCCCCCTGAGGCAAAATTGTGATTTGTGATTTTGGGCTACACAAATAAAATGGACTTGACCTGACTTAAACTTAACAACAAATTGCTCCCAAAAGCTGAGCCATCGGTGTGTGAATGAGCATTTAGATTAGATGATTAGAGTCGGATCTGAACTGACTGGGGTTGGGTGATTGGACAAATATACTGTATATGGGATGGGCTATCAGCAATTGGCTGATACATACATAGCGAGTTGAGTTTTTTGGGCAATTATTTGGACGATGTTTGTCATTTTATTTTGCTAATTTAATGGTCTGTCTCTGAGGAATGAGAGCAGACAAAGCTATGTGCAGTACAGGCAGCATGTTTTCATATCTAACTTGATGAAATAAAGGTTCATTCTGACAAAATCAGATTTGGTGATTGTTGAAAAGACTAACCCAGAGAGTTTTGAGAAGTTTTATTTTGTTTCTGTCGAGTTTGGATGGGTTAAAGTGGGTTTACGATGCTCCGCAGTTAGAACAGGTTTTTGTTGGGCTGACAATGGCCAATAGGAATATTTTAACATTAGTACTGACAGAGCTAGTGACATAGAATAAAAAGAGAGAAAAGAAAAAAAAAGAGTTTTGTTTCGCAAATTCCGTGAATGACTTTTGTGATGTGTTTTCCATACTTGCATTTTGTATTTTACTTAGTTTACATACTTATTTTAAGCCCAACCATGATGGTTTTACTAAACCTCAATGGCTTTGTTGCCTAGACCTAACTGTGGACGTTAGTACGATAGTTTTATTGCATGGCGTACAGATGACACACAAAAAGCCTAAAATGCAGCCTCATGACATGCAGAATGTCACTGTAATGTCATGCTATTGATACGCCTTCTTGTGAGTCCGAGTTGTTAGAGACTGGCTGGTGAATGTGGTTGAGCATTTAGCTGCTAAAGAGACAGATATTTCCCTCAGGACAGAAATCCAGAGCCAGAGTGAATACTGAACTTTATCAGGTGGACACCAGTCTAACTCACAAGATATAGGCTATGGGTATAAGTCTGCCATTGGCCACATGGTTGGTTAAAGAAAATAAACAACCCAGAGCTTTTTTTTCCCTCTATACCAGAATGATGATGGAGCCGGACCTTTCTTTAGCAACCAGTAACACACTGCTCTTAGCAGTTAGCCCTTCGAGCCAGAAATGTAATGCCAAGACGTTGGTCACTTGGTTTTGTGACTGCAGGAGAGGAGGAGCGACTGCCGTTGTAGGCTTACTGACGTTTTCTCTTCAAAATGTATGGCATACCTGAGTGAGGTTTCCCAACCCCAGATTCATGTACATCTAACGTTACATCAAGCAGACACACAGCTGACAACCTCACAGCTAAAGCTAAATGGTGCAGTGGCTGCATGTGTCCTCAACAAGTGAGCAGAGTAATACTTCTGCCCATTAGTGCTATGTATGTGCACATTAGTTTATAAACACTGGTTACTCCTAACACTATAAGGTGTTTAAAGCTCTGCTGCTAAATAACTGATGGAGCTTTAAAGTGGACATGAGGCAGTCAACCTGAAGCTGAGACTGAGGAGACACAGGACAGAAGAAAACAAAAGATCTCTCCATCTCCATCCTCTCCCCTCTCTGATCACCTTTCTGTCTCCCTGTCTCCTGTCCTCTCCCCTCTGTGATCACCTGTCTCTCCATCTCCCGTCCTCTCCCCTCTCTGATCACCTGTCTCTCCATCTCCCGTCCTCTCCCCTCTCTGATCACCAGTCTCTCCATCTCCCATCCTCTCCCCTCTCTGATCACCTTTCTGTCTCTCCATCTCCCATCCTCTCCCCTCTCTGATCACCCTTCTGTCTCTCCATCTCCGGTCCTCTCCCCTCTCTGATCACCCTTCTGTCTCTCCATCTTCCATCCTCTCCCCTCTCTGATCACCTTTCTGTCTCCCCGTCTCCTGTCCTCTCCCCTCTCTGATCACCTTTCTGTCTCCCTGTCTCCTGTCCTCTCCCCTCTCTGATCACCCTTCTGTCTCTCCATCTCCTGTCCTCTCCCCTCTCTGATCGCCTGTCTCTGTCTCTCCATCTCCTGTCCTCTCCCCTCTCTGATCACCCTTCTGTCTCTCCATCTCCTATCCTCTCGCCTCTCTGATCACCCTTCTATCTCTCCATCTTCCATCCTCTCCCCTCTCTGATCACCTTTCTGTCTCTCCATCTCCCATCCTGTCCCCTCTCTGACCACCTGTCTCCCCTCCTCTGCTGTCTTGTTCAAATGACAGCGTTGCTAAGAAAACGTGCAAAGCACTACTTTATTCTGAAGCCCACATTATTGTGTTTGCTGCCTGTAGCTTCTGCAAGCTAATTGTCGGTTCACATTATCATACCAAAACATCAGACTGACGTCTCCAAAACAATCACGAGCACTAGAGACATTTTTGTCCCAATGTGAGCAGTCTTGTGCTCCGTCTCCGCCTCTTGAAGGTTTGGTCATAATAAGGTTTACTCCCAAGCAGCCGCGCATACAGACACCACCGACCTGAGGCTGCTGTCAGCGGCAGCAGCGGGCGGCACGGCGGGGCAGCCCGAGGACTAGCGCCTCTGCTGCTCCTCACTCCCGTTTATCTCCCAAAACCTCAGCACCGTTTCTGTAGTGTCTCGCCTTTCCTGTGGTCCTCCTCCTGTTTTAGTAGGTTTTCCTCCTGTTCCTCTGGCTGCGTCTTCTATCATATATCATATCTATGATATAACAGTGGGATGAACAATATTTACCGCATATTTCCCCCGTAATAACGGCCGAAAAGGCGTCAAGTGGAAAATTTTAAAATATCGTAGCAATTACGCACCAACATAAGGCACAGGCTCATTTGTTTTAGTAACAATATTGTACTTTATAAACCCAAAATGTTTCCCATCCACTGCTGGAGGCGAACCAGCCACGCTGCGTTTGCACGCTGTGTCATTTAAGGCTGTGCCACGATATTTGTTTGTTAGATGCTTTTTATCAAATGTGATACAATGAAGGCCTTAAGCTCTCTGGGGATGCTAATAATGATGTGATTTGGAGATGGTGTGCCTAAATATGATAATACAAGCATCACCACATGAACTGAAAGCTGTATTTGTAGCTGACAAACTATATTTATTTAACATAACTGTATATGATAAACTTGTTTACCTCCTTGTTGTAGCTCTGTAGAGCCGTCAAAGCAGTGTCTTGCTCTCCCGTCTCCATTTGCTTTATGGTTGCACTTAAATCCATTTTCGTCGCCATTGATCCCCACAGATTGTATATATTCTATAGTCTGTCACCAGCCACTGATGCCTGCATCAGGAATGATGTCTGAATCGGTCTGAGCCTATTCGAGCCGAGCCGAGCCGAGCCGGGAGAAGCGATTAACGGAGGGGATTTGTGTAAACCAAGTGCTGCGTTTAGGTGCTATAGGGAAATACGGAAAAATACACTCACCGGCCACATAATTAGGTACACCTGTTCAATTGCTTGTTACCACAAATAGCTAATTAGCCACTCACATGGCAGCAACTCAATGCATTTAAGCATGTAGACGTGGTCAAGACACGTCAGTTCAAACTGGGCATCAGAATGAGGAAGAAAGGGGATTTAAGTGACTTTGGTTGTTGGTGCCAGATGGGTTGGTCTGAGTATTTCACACACAACCATCTCTGGGGTTTACAGAGAATGAATGCTGGTGAATGAATGTTGATGTGAGAGGTTGATGTGTGGTGGTGTAATGGTGTGGGGGGGATATTGTTTTGGCACACTTTGTTCCCCTTAGTACCAACTGAACATGGTTTAAATGCCTCAGCCTACCTGAGTATTGTTGCTGACCATGTCCATCCCTTTATGGCCACAGTGTACCATCTTCTGATGGCACCTTCCAGCAGGATAATGCACCATGTCACAAAGCTCATATCATCTCAAACTGGTTTCTTGAACATGACAGTACACTGTACTCCAATGACCTCCACAGTCACCAGATCTCAATCCAGTAGGGCACCTCTGGGATGTGGTGGAACGGGAGATTAGCATCACAGATGTGCAGCTGACAAATCTGCAGCAACTGCGTGATGCTGTCATGTCAACATGGACCAAAACCTCTGAGGAATGTTTCCAACACCTTGTTGAAAGTATGACACCAAGAATTAAGGCAGATCTGAAGGCAAAAGGGGGTCCAACCTTTTACTAGCATGCTGTACCTAATTATGTGGCCAGTGAGTGTGTATCTCCCAGTCCATTTGCATATTGGTTAGAGGTGTAGTTAATCTTACTTTTTGGAGGGTAGGTTAATCTACACTTTATGAATTTTGATTTGATGATGTTAATAATAATAATAAGAAGAAGAAGAAGAAGAAGAAGAAGAATTTAAAGGAGGAAGGGAATTCTTAGACTACCCATGTAGACGTTAGGCAAAATGAAAGCTTTTATGTGTTTATAATATTTTTCTCATGTCTGCTGAGAGAGGGGAGAGGGCGAAATATACCATTCTAATACATTTTCACATTAGTGGTTTTTTTAACTATATACATGTCATCTGAAAACGGCCCGGGACACAACTTACTCTCCTCCTTAGCCTGTATTTAGTGATTTGATTATAAATTATTCATTTTTCTGTCCTTATTACTGTTTTCATGTTCCTTCATCTCTTCTGTCTGCATGTCATCGTCTCTTAAAACAACATCAGCAGCTCTTCTACCACCAAATTCAGCTCCCCACTCTGTCCGTCTTTCCGTGAAATTTCTGAGAAAAAAATATCTTGCATCTCATTCACTTCCTATCAATATATTCCACATATCATTAGATGTACTGTATGAGTTTGATTTTCCTTCTCATTCCCCAAATCCAACTAATTACTTTCTCAAAGTTGTAGATTTTTGTGAATTATTTTCACAGCAGACATTTATTATGTGTGCTGGTTCACTGCCACAAACAGTAACCTCTTGCCTTTATAATTACACAAGTAAATTAAATGATAGTTAATATCTGACTATAAAAGGTCTCCAGATCTAGTATAAGCACACTGTGTCTGTCAAGTTCAAGTTCAACAGCCCACCTCCTTCATTTCCTCTTCTGTAGTCCTCACCGTTTCCTTTTGCCGGCTTCACCTCTTTGAATAAAAAAAAATGTTTTTGAACTGATACCAAGTAATACAGAGCCAGAACAGCTGATATCAATACCAATACTTTTTATAATCAAAAGCGACTTGTACTTTCATGTAGGCGAGAGTAGTGTGTCATGATTTGATTGATTGATTGTCATGGCGAAATATGAAATCGCTCCAATTGATGCTCTTTCATTCAGCCATCACTGTATTTATTAAGGTCCGGCAGATTAAACCTATGTTGCTTGAATGCACACAACAAGAGAGCAGCGGTGAACGAGCAGAGTAGGCTACATGCACATGCAAGAACAAAATGTTTGCACATCCAGTTCTTCTCCTGGATGAAATACAAGAGAGAAACTGATCCCCTTTTTGGTATAGATCCTATTGATGCTAGAATAAAGTAGCAGTACTAGTGTACTATACTTTTATCGATATTTTGGTATTGATCCGCCCACCCCTGCTTTGTACTCATCCTCCGCCATGGAGAGGTTGGTGGTGTCATTTTGTTGTCCATTTATTATTGTATTCTATTCGATTATTTGTCACTGTTTATCTTGTATTTTTGTTCTCAGTAATATTAGGCCTATGTCTGTCATCACTGGTCAATATATTAAATAAAACATTTATGGAAAATACATATTTCAATTCAATTTTCAATTTCAGAGTACTGGGACTTAATAAGTTATTTTGATTAGTGCTGCTAATGGCAGCTTAGAGATGTGGCAAACTAAGCTAACTCTTGTTTAGTCTAGCATCGTGTTATACACTAATTATGAAGATCTACTTTATTATTTGTCATTGACAGGAATGTTTCAGTGTTTTTGGGTTTATATTCTGTGTTGAATATTTTACTATACTATGAGCACCTTTCTGGACATTTCTCCAACAGAAGAGGAGCTGGAGCGAGCAGTAGACCTATTATTCATGTGGAGGTTCTGTTTTATTATTTGTCATTTTTAGAATAAACAGATATCAAGAGATCCCAGTGTCATTACACACCAACACGACACAGACACAGAAGTCCACCTGCTAGAGCTTGCTGGGACACTTGAATATGACAGAACCTGTGCTGGACTTGACATAGTAGGCTATGTCAAGTCAAATATCTGCTATGAAAAAGACCTTTATAAACTAAATATTAACAAATCATTTCTAATTTTTTTTGAACAGAAAAAAACATCCTATGACTGAAATAATTATACTTACATCATAGACCAACAGATGAATGTCATGCATGCGACTGTGGACTTGTATGATGTCCACTCCACTCCACTGAGATGGAATTGATATGATTCATTTTGTATATTCATATTATTGTCAGGAGGAAAGTGAGGTATTTCCTTATTCCACTTCCTGCTCCGTATGTATGCCATTCCATACTCTGGACAACTAGCAATTTATACAGTGTGTTAAAGTTGCGAAAATGCATTGTTTGAGAATATAACAATAAAATGTTATTGGCGACCTGTGCAGGGCGAACCCCGCCTTCACCCAATGCCTGCTGGGATCGGCTCCAGCCCCCCGCGACCCCTAACGGGATAAGCGGATGAAGATGGATGGATGGATGGACAATAAAAAGTTCATTACAATAGAAATGAAGGGGAGAATGTATTCATTGTGAACAAAGAAAACCCCTCCTCACTTCATGTCATAAACTTGAGTTTTTGGTCTGTCTTAATGTAATTGATAAACTCAAATGTGTCCTCCCAAATGTGAGTATGTTAATTACAGATTTCAACACTAAGGCATCCAATAGCGTGCTGATCTGATGTTTAAGGGGAAGGTGATGATATAACATCTGCCCATGAGTGTACATGCACATTTCAGTGTCATAACGGTGTCTGACTTCCTTCCTCTTGTTACTTGTGATGTGAAATAGCACTAGCAATCTAAAGCTGATTAGAGATGCTCTCTCTTAGTTTTCAGCCACATCAGACGTGCAACCCCTTGTACCACACAAACTCAGAAAAGCTAGTTTTGTTTAGCGTTCACAAAAAATGCTTATAAGAAATGGTTCACCGCAACTTTTCATTTACATTCATACACTTTTGTACAAAACAACAGAAAATCATGAGTTAATGTGTCACATTAGTAGTGAAAAAGTCACATGCTTACTGTAATAGCTCAATGCCAGGTTAAAAAGATTGCCTCGCTTTTTTTATATTAAAATCATGTTAGCTGCTCTCTCAATGTTTCCTTTCACACTGCTCCTACACCGTTCCTCAAACATCTGTCATATGAGATTTAACTCTGATCTGTATTTAACTCTGGCTTCCATTACACTGTACATACCACATACTAGCTTATTGTTTACACTGTACATATGTTAGTTACATTCATTGTACTGTGCATTCTGTATTGTTGAGTATGAAAGTTTTACATTTTTTTCATTCTGTGTGTTATCTGGAGCTGCACGGTGCAGCGGTTAGTGCTGTCGCCTCACACCAAGACCATCACGCTTGGTGGAGTTTGCATGTTCTCCCCGTGTTAGCGTGGGTTTTCTCCAGGTTCTCCAGCTTCCTCCCACAGTCCAAAGACATGCGAGTTAACTGATGACTCTAAATAGCCCATAGGTGTGAATGTGAGCACGAATGGTTGTCTGTCTCTTTGTGCCCTGCGATGGACTGGCAACCTGCCCAGGGTGAACCCTGCCTTCGCCCAATGCCAGCTGGGATCGGCTCCAGCCCCGCTGCAACCCCTAATGGGATAAACGGTTGAAGATGGATGGATGTGTTATTTAGGGACAAAACATATTCATTGTGATTTTCAGCCTCACAAATAACTTGTTTTCATGAAGTGTGGTATTGAAGAGTGTGAATCGTTGAATTTTCCAACTACAATAAACCCTGATTCCAATGGTAATAACAGAAAAAAAATCAACTATTGCAGACCGCTTTAAGAGTTACATGTGAGTCAAAATGCAGTGTGCTATTTCAGTTATTCAGTTAAAATTATGATTTTGCATTAGCACCAGGACATAAGATGAAGAATTGTCCAATGTGTTTATTTGGTCACACCTCTCCTATTTATATATTCTTTATCTTTTTTCTTTCTTTCTATCTTTTCTTAGGCCAAAGGTGAAAATCATCTCAGCATACTGCTGTCTAACCTTCAGTGAATTGGGCGTTTTTTTGGAGAGCCATGGGCGTGCTCGTACTGTGAGTGTATGTTCGATTTGTATCACCAAACAAACGTGGGAGCGGGGTTAATGGTTTAATATTTTAAATGAACCAGCTTTCATTCAGATATGATTATATGAATGATTAGATAAATCTAATTTTTTTCTTTACTTATTCTATGACTATACGCGTTTTACTAAACGTCTACATTTAATTATTAAACAATATAAACTCCGCTCTTCCGGGCCACAGAATATCTGGACTTCGGTTACATGACGCAGGGAAGTGGCACGCTCTGTAGCCAATAAAAACTCGAGGTCTGCTTTGAGCGATGGGATTTCAACCAATCGTTTTGCTGTGACAGTTTGAGTGACAAACGCTGTAGCTGTAGTGGGGGAAGGGGTCGCTGAAGTTGACGGAACCGCCATCTTGAAAAGTGCCCTCCGATGATCTACCTTTTCGCGCCTGTCAGAATCAGGTTTAAACGCTTTATTTTCCTTACCGGAATTTAGTGTTTCCCCACTGTACATTCGTTACGACCTGGGGCTAATGGCAAGATAAGCTACATGCTGGAGACTCGCCGTTTACCGTTGTCTATCGGTAGGTACACTTGGCAGCCACTTGGTTGGTGCCGAAGAGACGATTAGCCAGCAGTCTTTAGATAGCCGGCTAACGTTAGCTGTCTAGCAAGAAGCACACTTGGCCATCTTAACACTGTGCTGTCAGACGGTCCCGGTGTACCTCTAGCTAGGACAGATGTAACGTAAAGGTTGCTTATCTGTGTTGTTGTTATGAGGTACCGTGAAGCCGTAGCGTTATTTAGTTGGCCAACTTGTCAGCCGTAGTCTCATTGCTCACCGATACCGGTCAACTCGGTTTACTGCAAACGTAACGCTAGTCCCTAACGTCAGTTTGATTCTGATGTTAGGTGGCCAGGTTAGCTAACAAAAGCTAACGGTAGCTAGAGACGTTAGCCAGTTTGCCTGAGCCGGTTTGTCTCTGTTGCGTTAGCTGTAGTCTGTTTTGGGCCCTCGTATGTAAATACACTGCACGCAGCTACAAACGTAAGAACTTAATTCGACAGCAAAACAGATAACGTTGGTCAGAGATACCTCTTGCAGGTGATAGCTTGAATGATCAGATTTTGTTTTGTTTTACGTTTCGAGCCACATTTAGCTGAATTAAAGCTTTTTCCTGATGTACGGCTTCACTAACGGGTTATAACCGGGCCATCATGCTTTTTTTCCTGGAACGCCGACTTTGCGTGCGATTGGTGAATCGCTGGAAAATACTGTGACTAGCGTAACTAAAGTCAATGCGGTTACTACCGCATTCAGAGACAGCATAGCCTCTTCAACTGGTGCAGTTTGTTGGGTTAAGTGTATGTGTATAGGCTATAGCAGCTCTGTTGCCATAAGTAAGGAGACGTTGTTGTCTTTTTATGTGGGCATGCGCACACTACGTATGTTGGGAACTTGACAGTCCACTGTATCTGCAATCAGTAGTTAGTTAGTACCTACATCCATTTGGTGTGGATCTCGTGACAGTAACTGATGACCTGTGGCATCCCATCAGACACTGTGCTTTAACTGTTTTCCAGACGTTTCTCAGGGTTGCTCAGAGTATTTTATTGCTTTTGGCCTTTGGCATATATCTCACTGTCATTTTGTTTTGTTCAGGTTCTAATCGTAGAGGGATAGATTATAGTCATTGATTTAGAGCCTTGATACGATCTGTACGATCATGTACGTAGTCATTTTGTCAGTGGTGGACAGCTGTTGCTATGGTAATTTGCACAGGAAGAAAACACAACCTAAATCGCAAACGACACAAATGTAATTGATATGATCGTGACTAGCCACATTGTAGAGTTTTGCGCTCACAGTGGCTAGCATCTGTTGTTTATGGAACATATTTCCTGCAGTCATCTCATTCTTCAATATTAAGAAGGAATGCAGTATATGCACCAGTTCACACCTCTTGATGAGTAAGCTGTCAACAACAAATCACATCTAAATAAACGAGAAAACAAGTTATCGAGTGAAATCTGATAATAGGTTTACATGCATGGTAATAACATGGTTAGTATAAAACATATTTGGCTGCAACTGGCTAGTAATCAGATTTTTCTCCTCTCACTACCAAATTACCTCCGCCAAGGAGGTTATGTTTTTGCCGGCGTTTATCTGTCAGTTTGTCTGTCTTCAAGATAACTCAAAAACTTATGGACAGATTTTGATGAAACACAGGGTGTGTTGAAAATGTGAAAAGGAAGAACTGGTTTAATTTTGGGGGTGATCCGGAAGAAATCCTGGATTCTGGATCACTTTGAAATTTTCGTTAACATTTGCGTAAATGGGACCCCAAAAATTGTTTCTCAATATCTGTGGTAATTGTTGCCCAAAGCTCATGAAATTTGACTCAGGGATTTACAATGTGTACTTCTATCAAATCCCAAAGGCTGATCCAGATCTGATCCAGATGGCGGATTTTATAGCAATTTATATAAAAAATGGGGGTACTCTTACATTTTGGCCTACTGTGCATTTAATTTTAGAGGTAGAGATTTTTAACAAGCGGCGTCGTGTAGCTGAGACGATTCTGCATCTGAAGTATGTCAACGAATTTGATCTAGCTTTGATACTTGAGGAGATAGATCCAGAAGAAACCGCCAGGGGGGAAACTATGGTGCTTGGCGGAGGTCTGCGCTCTCCGAGTGCTTTTCTAGTTTTAAAACTAAAACTGTGATATTTGATAGGCATGTATTGATAGAGATATTTGATATCGGGCAGATACTGATTCAAATAGCTGGATTGGTTTCAGTGACAATTGGGCCGATCTATTCAGTTCAGTTCAGTTTATACTGTACACTATATTCATTATGTATTGGAATTTTAATGCCTGTTTAAGTGTTGAACATTTTTCTGTTGCATTGAAATGTTTACATTTGAATAGTAATTCCTGTTAATTGTCAAGATTTTGCCAAGTTTCTGACACACAATTTATTATTTTAACGTTAAATAACAATTCAGTCAGTGTATGCAGTTATATGTTGTATTTTGTTTTACACCGTTAAGAAAGCCAATGAGTAAGTCAAACCCATGTGCCTTACACATAAAAGAATGATCCCAGTTACTTCCACAAAGTGAGGAATACACTTTACTAATTAAACACATATCGGCTTGGTATTCGGTATCGGCCGATACCCAAAGCCCAGAGGCCTGTGCTAAGAGTCAAGTTCAACATACCCAAGGTATTTTCAAAGTGACAGTGTATAAATTAATAGACTTATAATGTCACTGCACAAGTACATTTGACTATATTACATTTGTGTGTTCTGTAATGAATATGCTGCTCGGCTGTGTTCTTATAGGATAGAAGATACTTTATTCATCCCCTTAGGGAAATTGTGGCATGTATGATTTTAGCCGTATTCTTTCAGTTGCACTCCCAGCCGGGTGAAGCATACTTGGGAGCAAATGAAAAATCAACATCAGAACATAATTCAAAACAGTAAGCACGCTTGCTTTCATATCTTATAATCTCCCACAGGATACATAAAAGTATCGGTAGCAAAATAACGTAAGCCAATGCATACAGTTTGCAGTCGGGTTTACAGTAGACTTTTTTTTTTAATGTCCAATATGGCTGTTAATATTCCAGAATTATGGCTATATTGAACAACTCCCTGACATGTTTTAAATAGTCATATAATAGGCCACATTTAAAAAAAACTTGAAAATAAGTTAAATAATGAAATTGTCTAAAAAAAAAATACAATAACAGGCTCGATCGCACCGATTTCCACTTTTGTCAAGTTCATAGTACTGTTGTTTGGCTCAGAGGGCTGCAGCTTACCAAACAGTGTGAAGTGTCATCTCGTGATTCAATACTGTCATGTAACTAGGCTGCCAATTTGATATGTATTGCAATTTAAAAAAAAAAAAGGTGACTTATTGCATTTTATGTTTACGTTAATGCCATATATTTAAATTGATACAGTAAAAATGTACAGTAAAGATGTCCTGCAGTCAAATGTATCATTGAACAAATTAGATATAAATAAATTAAATCCCTCACAGATGAGTGCTATATTCTTTTAATTTATGGGGGACATTTCATGTTTTAAACTACTGGTGAATATAATCCAATCAGTCTTATTTCCATAGATGTATTTTGTATATACAGTTCCCTTTTTAACCCCTTAATTTGAAAAGCGGATGTAGTCCCAGGTGTCTACTTCCTCTAACTTCTCCAAGGTGGTCTCTACCCCTCCGTCAGCTCCGCTCTCTTTATCCATCCATGTTCAGCTCCATCAGGGCCGTTTGAATACATTTAACGTAAATGTCAGTATATGGGCGCTCTACTACAGTTGTAGCGTCAGCCCATTTGACCACGGAGATGAGTGACCGCCAGCTCAACCGCATGTTACTGCGATAGCATAACATTTCCTGTCCGTGACAGTTAGCATGTAGCTTTAGCCGTGATGTCTAGCTCTGCTCTTCCTGCGATGTGTGAAACCCAAAGTGTTTCCTCACTTAACTGGACGTGTAGTGTTTAACATGGGAGGGTGCAGGTCGGATCTATGCAGCTCCTCTTTTCTGCTTTTTAGTTCCAGCTCGCTGCAGCTGACTCTGCTTTGTTTTGGTGACGGACACAGAATGGATATGATGTTACTTAGACTATAGTAAAAGTAACTTCCTTCTACCTTCGTATGGACTCAAATGAAACATATATTGATTCTGGCATTGAAAACTTTATTTTGAATTCGTAAAAAAAAAAAAAAATGTTTGATATATAGGTGAATTGATTTTTCTCCCCCACCCCTATTATTAATACCTTACTGAAATATTATGTGCAGTCCACCCTTTCTTCCTCTCTCTCTCAGGAACAGATGCACTCACAGCGAGCGTGGCATACCTTGTTTCTGTAATTGTCTCAGTCTGAAGTCCAGAAGTCAAAATTTATTCAAGAAACAGAAGTAGTTATTATTTATATTGTTATTGTAGTGGCTTGGTCTGAGCCATTTGTTTTCACAGTCACAGGCTGTGTGAGGCTGAAAGACTGGAAAAGCACCACAGAAGAAGAATGTCAAAGTTTGGTGATGTCAGGCTCGATGCAGTTATTACAACTAAATATTAAATACTATTCATTTTAATCTATTTTAAGTATCTGTTCCTATACTTTGGCTCACCTAAAAATTAGTGTTCTGTTACAAGTGATGCTATCTACAAAGTTATGTAACAGATCTGGAAATTTGAAAAACTTTACCTGGAAACAGAAGCTGAAATACTGATCTCTGGTCTCATATTCATCGTTTGATGTCAAACCCAAATGTTTTCAGTGGTCAGCAGAAATAAAGGAATTGGCCTCAATGTTCCATTAGTTTTGGAGGGGATTGGATTTTACAATAATAAGCTATTTAATATGCTATTAATTTATTTATTTGGCATATTCACCAATGGACATTTTGGCCGTTGATCATAAAAAGCTGGGGAAGGCATTTTATTTTTGGCGTTTTAAGGCAAAAATACAGTAACCAGTACAAGGACTAGTCATTCATTTCAAACATCATTCATTTCAGACATTAACTTGATCATCATTGTGATCCTGATACTGTTGTATAGCTGCAGTTCTTTGAGAATTAGCGTCCTGTTTTCACTGCAAACTTGTAGGCCTGAAAATCCCTCTGAGAAGACATGCTGTGAGCTACAAGATCCTTGAAGCATTTTAGAGGAAAATATATTATTTATTTATATTTTAGAGGAAAATAATATAATATTTTGGAAAATATTACATGTCTTTTTTCAGTTAATGTGGACTTTTTGGCTTTACAATACTTACTGGAAATGTTTGGCTCAACCTCTGCAGCCACTGCTGGGATTCTATAAATAGTATAATACTAATATTTGTGTAGCCCAGACTTTAGCAAATGCAAATGTCAACATTACTCGGGTGTGACGATGTGCCACAATATATCGTGATATAAAAATGTGATGATATGAATTGTTGAGGTGAACAACAGCTTCATTCATTTAACTTTTATTTAAATCATTGAGGACATGCCTTAATTGTCAGTGATGTCCAGAGTAAACTTAAAACTGAATAATTGCACACAACAATAATTAAGAAAACAGATAGACACAAATAGAACACAGTTAAATAGTTAAGAGTAGAACTGCAGGACAAAGGGCAGCATTGATTTGCAGTTTGTGTCAAAAAAAACTACTTCTTAAGTCATATTTTCATCATTCAAGTTTTGTTTAAATTATTGTTAAAATATCGTATCATATCAAGGTTGTGAACCCAATACACCTATGTGTATCGTAGGTGTGTATAGTCCCACCCCTATAACATTGAGTGAAGCTTCAAACTATTTGGTACAGCCCTACCTACGTAATAAAAGCCTACTTATCACTTTGAATCATTTTAATGTATTAAGTTTTTGTGTACTCTGTTTCACACCACCAGGGTGTGAAAGAAAGAAAGCTGTAGTTGAAAGAAAGTTACTGTGATTGAAAAAGAGATAATGACAGCAAAATGCAGGAAAGACCTGCAGTACAGGATTTGTGTGTCTGCATTGTGATGCATCTTAGAATCCCGAAATATCCACTCCTATACTTTTAAATGCTTGTATGGGAGTATGTGAATTATTTGTATTTTATTTAAAATTAGTCAAAATTGGTAAGATATTCATGTGAAAAGCAGTGGAACATTCTTTTAACAACATGTCTGTGTTTCTTGCCTCACAGGTGTATGCTGTTGAACTGCTGTATGTGTGCTGTTTGTCAGTCTGTCCGTCACCGCTGTCTGCCTGCCTGTCTGTCCATCCGGCTAGCCTGGAATGGGCCACAACTCCCAAAGACTAGGACACACCTCTTTTTAACCTGAGCTCCACTGTCTGGACTCGAACATACTCACAGGTAGGCAGAAGAAAGATCTGTTAAGTGATGATGAAGATTCACTTATGGATAATTTATTATAATTTTATAACCTCTGATGGAAATTATTGTATTGATTTAAATGACTTGTGCTGTTGGTGACTTTTGCACAATTTTTTTTAGAGCCAACATGTTTTGGAAATTTGACCTCCACACCACATCCCACATTGACACGCTGTTAGAGAAGGAGGATGTGACGCTGACAGAGGTGATGGATGAGGACGACGTCCTGCAGGAGTGCAAGGCCCAGAACCACAAACTGGTTGACTTCCTGCTGAGACCACAGTGTATGGAGGACCTGGTCACCTTCATCACACAGGAACCCAATACTGATGTTGAGGAGAAGGTGAAATACAAGTAAGAGAAAATGGCACAAATGAAAATCGGATCAAAAGTAGGATCTGGTTTGTTTCCTTTCAAGAGAGAGTTGCAATTAAATTATACAGTAGTATATAAATAAAAGCATTTTGGCGATCACAGAATAATTAAATTTATTATCTGGGAAATGATGGACATTTTAGCCAGCACCTGTTGGCTTTGTCCTTTTTGGACCAAATAGTTGCATTTGCAGTGCATTGCATTTTATGCAGCTCCCATTTGTGTTGACAAACAGCAAAAAATGCATCTATAGAAGCATGAAAATTGGCAAATTACTCTAATAACATTCATTATTGTTTGAGGTGCAATTTTAACACACGTTAAGATTAAAGTAGGTCATTGAGTTAGTTCAGTTAATAAGAACTGTCCACCCCTTGCCTTAATATCGAGTCACCCAGTGCTTGTGAGTAATGCACTATGGATGTTACAAGAACGGTATATAACATTAGATATTTCGGTACAAAGTCGACACCAAAATTCCCAGGGATGACAGAATTTTCCTGATAATGCTGATCTGTGTTGAAATCAGCAGGAGGAGAGCTTGTTAACGTTAGCTTTTAGCAGCCGGTGGGCAGCAGTGAAATGAGTCACATAAACTATAACATCATCATGATATGTTAAATCTTGAAAGAAAAAAAATTTGATGAGAAACTTGAGGTGGATCATCAGGGATTCATATTACATTTGTCAATACCATATACAGTAAAAAGGAGTGTATGTTGTAGTCAGGCAGCAACCTCTGGTGCTGAAAAATGACACCAAAGTGCCAAAAACTGCAATTCCTCAAATGGCTTCTTCATGCTGGCTCCAAAAAAGACTCAATCTCCATAGGCCCAAATTTACAGCAGAAATGAGCATGTTTACAGCCTGGTACAAAAAACATTTTTGTGGTAACTTGGCTAACTAATTTCCCTGTTAATAAGTGTTTGGGGATTGCTTTTGTTTTTTTTATAACTCACTTGTTTAAAAGGCAGGGTGGGCGATTTTGAGGAACTAGCAAGAGTACATTATAAATGCCCCAGCTGAAAAATGAACCCAGTGTTGCCTACTACTTTTCCAATGAAAGTAGCGAGCAGCACTAGCTACTACGGACGCTTTGAGTAACAGGTGGGTGCCGTCTCAGGTGGCTCACCATGAGCGGTCTCCTCAGCTTCACCGATGAGCCTCGTCTTTGCCCATTCTTGGGATAGTTGGGAGTGAGGCTGTGTCATCACTGCCAAGATGGCGATTACCGGAGCCACCCACATTGAGCTTAACAGCTCTTCAGAAACCTATAGGTGATGTCTCAGAGAATATGTCCATATTTTATAGTCTATGGGTGAAGTATATGTGATTTATTGTTTTCTTTTTGTTTTTACCGTGGTATTGAATCGGGTATTGAGAACTGTGGAATTTCACTGGTACAGGTATTGCCAACTAAATTTCTAGTATTGTGACATCCCTGTTCAGCTACGGTAGTTCCTGGGTCATCGGTGAGTCCAGGATCTATGGCAGAAGAAATAAATTTAGACCCTGATCCCTCTAGTCATAGAGCAGGACAGAGAGAAAAGCAAAGTCATAGTCATACTATTTAGAGAGGGCTAATTAAACTGAAAATAACAGAACCATATCTTGACAAAGGTGTTTGTCTGCATTTCTTTTACCCATCCTTAATCAATTGTAAACTCAAACTTTTATTAGCCTCCATTTGTTCCAGAATGAAGTTTGAAGAACTGGGCATCCAAAGCTGATCAGATCATCAGCCCAGTGGTGGTTCGTTCAGTATAAATGTTGCGTCACAGTGTTTTAACTGTTGCATTGGAAAAATCTAAGGAGCAGCTTTTTTTTCTCTTACAGGTATCCCAACATATCTTGTGAACTGCTTACATCAGATGTGGGCCAGATCAATGACAGACTCGGAGAAGATGAAAAACTGCTGATGAAACTGTATGGCTTCCTCCAGAATGAGCCGCCTCTTAATCCGCTCCTGGCCAGCTTCTTTTCCAAGGTCCTATCCATTCTTATAGGACGCAAGCCTGAACAGGTAAGTTGGCGACAAGTGGTTGTTGTGTCTGAGAATGGGATGCAAGTTGTCATCTGATATGATTTTGCCAGAAACAATATTAAAAAAAAACAATAATCGTGCTTATTCAGGTCACATGATATGAATGTTTTTTTCTACTCTTTTCCACTGTACCAGAATATTTTTGACCTGTAGGAAACAAGGTCGTTCACCCTCTGTACTGATTTTAAGGTGTGCATGGTTTGTCTGTGTTTATAGATAGTAGAGTTTCTGCGGAAGCGGGAGGACTTTGTAGACTTGATGATCAAACACATCGGGACATCTGCCATCATGGACCTGCTGCTCAGAATGCTCACCTGTATCGAACCACAACAGCTACGACAGGACGTTCTCAACGTGGGTAGTTGGACAACACTTTCTCAGCTGTGCTAAAAATGATATCCCACATTTTGTTCACTTATTACACAGTTTTAGATTGGACCACTACAACCCACAAGGACAAGCCAACTACTGAATTTCTTTTCATTGTGATCTGGCATAGCTCAGTAAACATTTGTTGAGGACAAGTATCCATTGGATAATGCTGTACAAAAGATAATCCATGCTGCTATTCTTTACTGATACATCAGCTTAAGGCCCTTCTACTTGGGTAAGTCCAACAGGTGTTGATGTTGCTGATGTGGATTTGGGCAGCAGAGTACTTTTGAAGGCATTTTTTAAGATGTTGGCCTTTCTGTAAGGCTACTGGAAGCTCAAAAATGTGAAGGTGAAACCGTAAATTCATTCACACATGCCCCATAAGCCAGAAAAGAAAAGTCAGAATACAGTTTTGTAAATGTTATGTGATGCTCAGAATCTTCCCACCTTGCTCTGTTGGTTATCCTTCTATTACTCTGTGCTGTCCTGACCGTCTATGCTCTCTTCCAGTGGCTGAATGAGGAGAAGGTGATTCAGAGACTGGTGGACATGGTACAACCTTCTCAAGATGAGGATGTGAGTTTCACACACTTCTGTTTCTTCCATTGGTCATCAGGGTATTTAATTTCTCTGTAGTCTCTCGATGAACCAGGGAACGTTTTCTTTGGTTTTCATTTGACATTTTTTGATACGATAAAATATAATTTACTGTCCACAAGGGAAATTTAGCTTGATACGTATAAATGTTTTCAGAGAATTTGCTTTTACATTTACATTTCAGGATTAGGTCACCATAATTACAAAGAATTTTATAGCTAATTGTTAGAAGTGTTATGGCTATTGAGCCCAGCAGAGACAGTCAATTTTATTTTATTAGGCATTTTAATGTGCATCAAGATGAATACTAATGTTTCTTAGGGATGTTATCATACCACAAATTTAGTAGTTCATACCAATGCCAGTGAAATTACACGGTTCTCCCTATTTTGATTAAAATAAAACAAACAAACCAGTAAATCCCATGTACTTCAGTATCAACTGCTTTACCATTTGCATAGTTTTTAAATTGTTTAAATTATTTATTACCAATCCCTGATGATCCGCCTCAAGTTTCTTGCCAAAAACCAAAGTATTGGTTCTTATGATATCATCCCTAATGTTTAATTTAAATCTTTTCAGGAATATTATAACTTTGATATGTGATAACCGAATATGCTAAGTTTCAAGAGAGTCAGACTCAAAACCACAGATTTATAGTTTATTGTCTTTTCTTTCATTTTTATCCAACTTTCTTTATTTAGAGACACTCCAATGCCTCCCAGTCACTGTGTGAGATCATCAGACTGAGCAGAGACCAGATGTTCCAGGTCCAGGGTTCCTCAGAACCCGACCCACTTCTGGCCACACTTGAAAAGTATGCAGGTTCTCTTAATTTACTTTATAAAATATTGCTTAGGTCCTAATTACTGTACCACTGATGTTCATTTAGATCAGTTATTTAACCTTTATTTGCTCACCATGTTTGCTTTTGTTCAGTTTATTTTGTACAGTGTGTGTGTGATAATACATTTATTCTAACAATGGCTGTTGTCATTTTTGCTTCGTAGGTGGGGATGTTAATAATTAACCTTTTACCGACATTAAGCGGTTCAACCGATTAACACTATTGGTTAAAATGGTTAAAAGAAATAGAAATAATGAATTAAAAAGATGAGGAAAATGCAGAGAAGCAGCTCGTCACTTTAAGGAGAAAAAATGGTCCACCTTAAGATGCAGGATGTTGGCTCACGTCTTCAGCTGAGGTGTAGCGTGTAGCCTCGTAGCATTTATTCACCAGCAAATAAACTGTACACACACTGTCTGCTACAGCTACGTTCACAGCTATAATGCCACCAACAAACCCAAACTCACCACCACCACACACAGTCTGTTGGAAACTTGCTGAAGTTACGCTACAGTGGGCATTAAGCCACGGTCAAAGCTAGTAGTTAGTAGCTGCTAACATAGCCCAAATACACACTCGGTCAATCACTATTGTTAATCCAAGCAGACAGAGTGTCATTAATGTGGGCAGACCCACAGCTTACAACGTACTAAACTAAATGCGTGGTGGAGATGTTTACTGGTAAAGTGGCTGCATGTCCATGACACTACACACAGCACCGTGGCTGCTACAGTAACTCTGCTGACAGTGAACAGGAGACAGTGAACGCAGCACCTTGGCTGCTACAGTAACTCTCCAGATAGTGAACTGTTCAGGGTTGGTTATTGGTTAAGAACATTTTTCAAAATTAGCATCCCTGCTGGTAGGTTATTGAAAACAGACACTGCACTACAAACCTGACAGGTGACTTTGAAGCCTACTTTCTCTTCATCCTCATGTCTGTCCTCCTCCTCAGGCAGGAGACGGTGGAGCAGCTGCTGTCTAATATCTTCGACAAGGAGAAGAATGAATCTGCAATTGTCAGTGTTATCCAGATCCTCCTCACATTGTTTGAGACAAGGAGACCAGCGTACGTCCTGTGGCCTCTGCCACTCTTGATATTTTGATTTGACATTTGACATATTATACAGTTTATACTGTCCCCTCTAAAACTATTGGAACAGTGACGCCAGTTACTTTATTTCTGCTGTACCCTGAAAGCATTTCAGCTTCTGAAAGCTTTGGTTTCAGTCTCCTCTTAAGGAGGTAAGATGCTGCTCAACAGGGTTTCAGTCTGCAGACTGACTGTCCAGTCTAAAACCTTCCTCTTCTTTCCCCTGATGAACTCCTCGCTTGTTCTCAGGGTGTTTTGGGTCGTCGTCTTGCTGCATGATGAAGGATCTCCTGATCAGTTTGGTTCATCTCTCTTTAAATTGTCAGATTAAATGTTTCTGTAGACTTCTGAGTTCATTTAGCTGCTGCCATCATGTGTTCCATCATCAAGAAGAAGAAGAAGAAGAAGAAGATCTACCTTTATTAGTCCCACAATGGGGAAATTCAGTTTACACTCTGTTAAACTCATACATGGTACATGCAGACCTGAAACACACATACATGCATTAATGGAGAGACGTCAGAGTGAGGGGGCTGCTCCTGACAAGCGCCCCGAGCAGTTGGGGGTTTGGTGCCTTGCTCAGGGGCACCTCGGCAGTGCCCAAGAGGTAAACTGGCACCTCTCAATGAAGATCAATGATCCGTCCCAGAAGAAGCCATGCAGCCCAACCATGACGTTACCTCCACCGGGTTTCACAGATGAGCTGCTGTGTTTGGGATCATGAGCAGATCCTTTCTTTCTCCACACATCAGCCTTTCCATCGCTTTGGTAAAGCCTGGAAATAGACGCTACTACTAATCTCTTGTCTCATATTCATCTTGATGAATGATCTTGATGACAAACCCAAATGTTTTCAGTGTACCAAAATAAAGAAATTAGGCTCGCTGTTCTGATAGTATTGAAGGGGACTGTAGTTGTTATGAATGACATAACAACACGTTAAAACTAGTAAAAATACATCCTGAATTCACCAAGGTTCACATTTTACATAACATTTTATGTCCACTCTCCTCCATTCTTACCATAAATGTTCCTATTATGATTGCAGTTTAGAAGAACACTGTGTATAGATATTATATGCTTCAAGTATCTGAATCCTAATCCCATTTTACCAGGCTGTAACTGAAGGCACAGTCCCAAAGTGTTGGCATTACTACATTGTACTTGGTGAGCTTGTTCGTTAGGTTATCACTTTTTTTGTTGTAGATTTGAGGGTCATATGGAGTGCCCCCCTGGGATGTCGCACCCTTCATTCTCAGTCAACCACAGCATCCTGGAGGCTGTGAGACCCCGACTCAAAGACTTTCACCATTTGCTACTTGAACCCCCAAAGGTAAAAAAAAAAACACACAGACAGCTTTTAAGCTGTTTTGAAAGAACAGAATGTCTTGTGGACTGATGTTGTAAGATTTGCTGTCTGCATGAGACTATTTAATCCCTTTAGTTCAACCCATTATCAGCTGTTTTCAGTTTTTTTTGAATTGGCATGTTTAAAACTTTTCTTAGAAAACAGCTGAAGATGACAGATGGTCCAGTCACAGAATCAGTATGTGACAGGAGTCGTGCTATAAGTATTTACTAAATTGTATGGATGTATCCTAGTCAATTGTGTATATACTGAGCAGTGTTTACTCTACACCCAACAGGCCAATGTGATGAAGACAACATGGGGGGTGCTGGACCCTCCTGTGGGTAACACCAGGCTCAATGTGGTCAGACTGGTGGCCAGTCTGTTGCAGAGCAACACACACAGCATCAACACAGAACTCATTAACCTCAACACACTGGGAGTCATACTAGTGAGTAATATCTGTTTTTGGTGTTTCTTTTGGACTGTTTGTTTTTGTTTTTTTCTCTGTGACCTATTTACAAGCTAAATCAGTAACATCTAATGACTCTTGGAGAAGTATTTCACCGCTGGAAAGATAGTCATTTGTAAAACTAGGTTGTCTGTGGAAGAAAGTCAGAAATTGAAATTTGTGCCACATGACCAGAGAAAACAGGAGAACAGTGGTATATCCTTTCACTCGAAAGACAGAAATCCTACAGGAACCAGAATGCACTGGGCTCGTTGCTGCCACTGAGTAAGACACATTACATGTACACTGAATATTTTACAGTGACATTTCAGAAAAAGCGCACTGTAGCCATTGCAGTCTATGCTCAGAGGTCTGTTTTCCCTGCTGGCTTTGTTTGTTTTGTCCACTTTCTTTTTGGGATCCTCCTTTTCCAGCACTCCTCCTGTCCATATGTGGCCCAAAGCTGGGTGTAACATTACATGTTTGTGCTCCTTCCACTGTAAGGTTGGATTCAGCAACTAAAAGTTGATTTCCATTTTCATTTAGATAAGCTTCACTTTCATTATGCAATTACACGGGAAAATTAAGGCTTGCTAGCATGCTAGCTACACCAGCTATAACGCTGGCAGCCAGAAACAAACATCTACGATCCATTGTCCATCTGATAATCTAAACAAAGAACACGTTTTCTTGTGGCGGCCTTTCTAAAATGAGCAGTGATGAAAATTACTATATTCTGTTATGATGGAGTTGATAACCAGACATTGTTTGCTAGCATAGTTAGCTAGTTGAGAAGTTGTTTCAGCTATGTCCCCTGAGCTGTACTTTGTCAATGTTTTGTGACATAATCTAGTAGAGACTCCATCCCTTATACTGCTGCCAAGATAAAGCGTAACATTACAGTTTTCTGTACTTTGTATCTGGATGGGTCGATAATGCTTTTGTTTGAGAGCTGAAGGACGAGAAATAATCTTTGTTTACTGAGTTCAAGCTATCCGTCACTTGCATCTCTGGTTAAACCAGCCACGGCTATATTTGGAGACAGGCACGGTAGAGTAGACATAGTAACGTCCCTCCCGAAGCATTGTCTAGAAAATGATTTGCATGAAATGAGCTGGTTGGACCACAGAGATGGGAGAGACAGTTGACTTGTTTGTCGTCGCTGGTTGCATGGGTGTTCAGTTTCAGTCAGTGTAGTCAGCTAACGTGCCTCTCGGTGGCATGTCTAACTAAATTGCACAAAGCCACAATTCTCCGTTAAACAAATCTTTCCCTGTGGTTCTGGTTCTAAAGCAGAATACCTGGAATTGTTATGCTGCGGTGCTAACAAAAAAACCTATTAAACCTTTTTTTTTCGCTCTCCACTCTTTAAAACATTTCATATATTGTACTGTTAAGCTCATTTTCAGGTTGTAGCTGCAGGTTGTGAATATTAGATTGTGTGTTTGCTTTTAAACATGCAAAGTGAGACGTATTTGTGTGTAATTTATGTACTAAAACACTAAAACTAAAACATGCCTGTTTTGAGATGTATGTCTTGAATTTCTGCAGCTCTTAGCAGAATGAATGGCTTCTGATTAATTGGCTGGTTGTTTTATCTCAGGCAGCTCTTTGCATGTGTTCTTATTTAAAGTGTTTTTGTGGTGTCTGGTCTTGATGCTCAGACTCATGGTAAACAATAATTCAAACAATAATTCAACTTTAACCATTAATTAGGCTGCCTACCAATAGGGATGTCACAATAAATTTGTGACAACACCTGCGTTACCGATTACACCGGACATTTTTCAAGAAATCTGATGGTCAATATCTGTAGAGCGCCTACGTTGATCTTAAACGTTGAAGATGTGTGTCTGGCCTCTCTGGTTGAGCTTTTGCTGTGGCGCTGTAGGTTTCCACCTGGCACCGTTGTGCACACCAGCTGTAAACTCTCCATCATCCTCATCATCCAACTATGGTTTTCAGTTTTCTGTCAAAGCACAGATCAGTACCCAAACCATTTACTAATGTCTCTCTTTTTATAATTATTTTGTTTTGCTCCACAGGATATGTATTTCAAATACATCTGGAACAACTTCCTCCACATTCAAGTGGAGATCTGCACGGCCATGATTCTGGCTATGCCCCCTGCCCCCCCTGACATCCAGCCCGACACAGAACAGGAAACTGCAAGGGAGAGCATCCTCATCAAACACGTAAGATAAGAATACCAGAGAAGAAGAGATCTTTACCTCAGTTCTATGTGATGTAATTAGTGAGGTCTGCACAAGCTTTTACCACTAGGACTATAGCAGACTAAAGCTGTGTTTACATAGTTAATGAATACTAATATGAAGCAAAATGTGTTCCAGCTTACTGCTGGAACACATTTTGCTTGTTTTGCATGTTTTGAGCAGTGGATATGACAATAACCCTTATGTGACAGGCATGCTAGGTCATTTTCACAAGTGATCTGGGTTATCGCTGGCATTATCCATTTATGTCTATGACTGGGACTATATAGTGTACTGTACTTTATCTATCATAAGAAAGTGTGTGTCAGCGCAGACAGCAGCAGTATGTGCTACATTGTGGGCACGCTGAATTGGTTGTTTGATTTCCTGTTTTTTTTCCTCCACCAGCTGTTTCAAAAGTGCCAGTTTATACAGAGAATCGTAGACGCCTGGAGCTCCAATGAGAAAGAACAGTGAGTATTCTGCTCTGCTGCAAATTCACCCATAAGTAACTCTGTCGGGATGTAACAGTGCGTTATAAAGGTGTTAACTGTAGTAGAAATAGGGCTGACCCGAATATTCAAATTTTGTAATTTACCTATTTGTTCGTATTAGGTATTATACCAGGGTGCCAGCTCCGGGTGCCTTAAACCTGCATTCTTTCTAACAGCCAGCAGGGGGCGGTGACTCTGGTCGCAAAAAGAAGTCTGATTGTATAGAAGTCTATGAGAAAATGATCCTATCTCTGTTTGATTTATTACCGCAGTAAACATTGTAAACATGAGTCTCAATCCCTAGTTTCAAGTCTTCTTCAATACAGCGTGATGCTCATTTAGTAAATCATGGTCCCGTTAAGAGTCAAATAGACCATGAAGCAGGGGATGCTTTAGGGTGGGGCTATGTTGTGATTGATGGGTAGCTGTCGTTGTATGGTCTGGGAGTTGTTTGTGTTATTATCTTAGAACTTTAACCTTGTCACAGTGTCCGTTCTGGTTCTGAAAGCCAACATGGTGATAGCCAAAATGCTCAACTCAAGGCTTCAAAACAGCAGTCCAATGGGTGATCTCACGGTGATATACACACTATGATTTATACTCTACACCTTAAAGAAGGGAGCTCCATTAAGCTGTGAGTGTGACTACAAATGGCGATAACTCTGTCACGGTGGTCCCCTTCCTGCTGCAAGTTGAGTCCTCATTGTCTATATCCCCACTTCCACCCCCACCCAAAAAAGGTAGCCCCAAGTAGAATTGAAAATAATAGGCAACAATGCCAAAAGTTTTTTCCTCTTTTACAACGATCACTACTGGTCAGAGAAGTAATAACTCATAATGGAATGTCCTTATGAATTTATTGATGTATCTGCGTATGTTTTAGGTCAGAAGGTGGTCGGAGACGAGGCTACATGGGTCACCTCACCAGAATAGCCAACTCTATAGTTCATAACTGTGACAAAGGCCCTAATGGACCACAGATTCAACAGCTCATCTCTGGTAAGAAGTTGCTTCTGCCTGTTGTCCTCATCTGTCTTACAAATTAGTTTTATCTTCATCTTTTAGTTTGAGACACTTGACTCTATATGGTGTTATGTTCCTGTAGCACCACTTAGCTCTGTGCTTAGCCTATTTTTGTTTATCAAGATAATTAATGGCATCTAAAATGGATTGGAGAGCACCATTATTTATTGTATTGTACAGTATATGAAGATGAAGTTAATATGAACGTTGTGTGGTTTGTCTGTTTGTCTGTGTGGCACAGAGCTCCCAGCAGAGGACAGAGAGAAATGGGAGGCCTTTATTTCTGGGCAGCTGTCAGACACAAACAAGAGAAACACTGTCGACCTGGTGAGTAACCACGTGAACATGACCACTAATGCCAAGCTTTATTATGTATTTCACTTGACATGTTAGGTGTACAGTGCAGTTATTCTGACAGTATGCCATTTATTTGTTGTATTGTCTGCATTAGGGGCGGGAGCGGTTCGGGTAAAAAAACGAACCGTTTGGTTCACTAGTCACGTTTGGGTCGTGTATGTACCGTTCGGTTAATTTTAAATAGGTTACAAGGCCGATTGTATATTTTTTTTTTTCCCAAAGTTTTTTTTTTTGTAAAGTTTCCCAAAATAATGCAAACAAAGCGACACAGCAATTGGACTGAAGGTTTCATCTACGATGTTGAAGGAGAGACCACCAGCACCCGCTGTGTTGCTGTTTGACAGCTGGCTTATGCGTCTGTCAGCTGAATGAGGTCTGGTTTACTGCGTAACATTTTCCTTTTGTTTTCAGTCATAGTTGAGAGTAGCAACACGATAGCAGTCAGGGCAAAGTCACAATATCATCAAGCTGAACAAACACGGTTAACGTTGTTGTCAAGCTGTCATATTATTAATCTATCAAACTAATAAAGGCTGGTCAACTCTCCTCTGAAAACTGATTAATTATAACATCGACACTGCAAGCCAAGGCACTGACTCCTCATGACACTGCTGGCCAGAAAGATAGCTACTTGCCCCCCATGTATGATATAAATCGTACCCCCGTGGGGACATGGAGAGAGACATCCGATTGGCAACAGATAATTCCTTGCTGAAAGAAAAGGACACAGATGCAGTGAAGTTTACACACGACAAGCAGTTTGTAAATGCAGGTCATCAGTTTGTATATAAATAGAACAACATCCAAGTATGTATTTGAAAATTGCAAATACCTTTAAATACACATACATGGGATAGAAAAAGTCTCCACACCCCTGTTAAAATACCAGGTCTTTGTGATGTATAAAAATGAGACCTTTTTCCACCTTTAATGTGACCTATAACCTGAACTATTCAATTGAAAAACAAGCTGAAATCTTTTAGGGGGAGAACATAAAAATTAAAAACTAAAATAATGTGGGTGCATGAGTGTGCTCAACCTCTTATAATTGATGATGTGCCTGTTGAGGGTTAACCAGTCACATTCAAACTCATGTTAAATAGTAGTCAGTACACGCCTGCCATCAATTAAAGTGACTGATTAACCCCAAATAAAGTCCAGCTGTTCTAGTAGGATCTTCCTCACATTTACTTAGGGTCATCTTACAGTAAAAGCCGTGGGCTGCAAAGAGCTGACAAAGCATCAAAGGACTTCACTGCTGAAAGATATCAGTCAGGAGAAAGGTACAAAAGACTTTCCAAGGCTTCAGATATACCATGAACACAGTGAAGACAGTCATCAACAAGTGGAGAAAATATGGCACAACGGTGACATTACCAAGAACTGGACGTCCCCCCAAAACTGATGAAAAGACGAGAAGAAAAGTGGTCAGTGAGGCTGACGAGAGGCCTACAGCTACATTAAAGGAGCTGCAGTATTGGTTGTGGACGACATGTGACAACTACCTCCTGTATTCTCCTTGTCTGGACTATGGGGTCGGGTTACCAAGAAAAACATCCAAGTCTGGCTAAATTTTGCAAAAACATACATCAAGTCTCCCAAAAGCATGTTGGGAAAATGTGTTCTGGTCTGATGGACCAAGGTTGAACTTTTGGGCCATAATTCCTGAAGGTATGTTTGGTGTATAAACAACATAGCTCGTCACCCAAAGAGCAAACCCACGGTGAAGCATGGTGGGGGGGCAGCATCATGCTTTGGGGTTGCTTTTCTTCAGCTGGACCTGGAGCTTTAGTCCAGATGGAGGGAATGATGAACAGTTTTAAATACCAGTCAATGTTGGCACAAAACCTTCAGGTGTCTGCTAGAAAGATCAAGAGGAATTTCACCTTTCAGCTCAGAGTCCAGACCTGGATCCTATAGAGGATCTGTGGGGTGACCTGAAGAGGGCTGTGGACAGGAGATGTCCTCACATTTTGAAGGATTTGGAGCACTTTTGCAAGGAAGAGTAGGCAAATACTGCTGAGTCAAAATGAGCCATGCTGATAGACTCCTACCCAGAAAGACCGAGTGCTGTAATAGAATCAAAAGGTGCTTCAACAAAGTTTTAGTTTAAGGGTGTGGATATTTACACAACCAGGTTATTGTAAGTTTTTAATTTTTATTTTTTTTTTTTTCAAAATCTTTCAGTGTGTTCGTTAATTGAATAGTTCAGGTTATAGGTCACATTAAAGGTGGAAAAAGTTCTGAAATGATTTATCATGGTCTCATTTTTTACATCACAAACCCTGGTATTTTAACAGGGTGGGGAGACTTTTATATCATACATCATACATTTTTTATATTACATTTGTTTACAATAGACATATTTGTATGTATCAGAAATACTGCATATTTGTAAAACTTATTTTTCTATGTGGATTTTTTTTACATCTATGTACAACAATAACTATTTTTGTGTGCATCAAAAAATATTTTTGGGGAGAGTTATTTATATGTAAATCACAAAATGCATTTGTGTGTGAATACTGAGACTGATCTGACCCCATATCTCTGTAGTCCAGCACACTGGATTTGATGAAACAGTGACTGAAAGTCAAGTACTGTGTTTTTCAGTTCCCAGATCCAGTGTTCTGAGTACAGATCCATCTCTAGGAAGCACTGCAGCACAGCACAAGCAATTATCAAGACTGAATAATTTTATTGTTGTAATGTTAGGACAGCTATGCCTGTTCAGTAGTGTGGTGTGGAATGCACTTTGATCCAGTCAGTTGTTTTCCTCTCTAACTCAAAGGACAATCCCTTTTGCTGAAATGTTTTTCCTTTAGGTAAATACACACCACATCCATTCTTCCAGTGATGATGAGGTGGACTTTAAAGACAGTGGCTTTCACCAGGACTCCTCTCTACAACAAGTAAGACCTAAATATACACACACAAATGCAAACATGCACACAAAGCAGGCCCATAGCCACACAGGCATCGCCGATCTACAGATATTCATTAGTCTTACTGTGGCCATCTTCATGAGAAATTCTGTTACTCCATGTGTAAGCATTTCTGTGGATATACATGGACATCTAGTGGAGGCAAAGCCTCTAAACAGTGTAAGTGGAGAATATTATTTCATCAGTGTGGTCATTGTGAGACATGGAATAAAGTGTCAACAGTCATGATTATACGTCGTTGCCTTGGTCCATCATTGGCGCTACCTTTCCCTAAATTACTAGTGCCAGTGAAACATGGTTTAGCCTTGGCAGCCCTAAAGAGAAACAAAATGAAGAAAGTTATCTTTCTATTAAAATGTATGAAATCTTGATATTGAACTTCTAATTTCTAGCTGATGAAGCCTTCAGCAGTATAGAGTGGACGGTCTAGACCTGCTCTTTATGAAAAGCATATCAAGATGACTTCTCTTATGATGTGACATACATAAAAAGAAATTGAGAATTGAAATTGACATCAGTTTCTTTTGTCACTGAACAAAATGTCCCCCTCAGGAGTACCAATGTGTTTTCCTGGAGCCCTTGTCACTGGTTGCTTATTGAGCGGTAATGGGACACATGCAGTGTATGTCCTCAAAAGCTTAACTATTTTGAATCTGGTGCTCTTCAACGCTCTGCATTCTCCACCATAGCGCGTCTAGTTGTATTATAATTGTTGAAATACATAGAGTGAGATACTACATGTCTACTACATGTGAACAGGACCTTAATCTTAAAATGTTTTGTGACTATGGGTCATGCACAGTAATAGTCTACAGGAACATCTCTCAACCATGTTTTGAATTAATTTACTTAACTACTAATGTTATTTAGGAAACTTTACAGCTACTTTAAATGGAATAGAAATGACTGATATTTCTTTCACTAATGTTAAAGCATTTTGGCATTTGACTGTAAATGCATGTTCGTGCCTTTTTAGCTATTAACCTGTCAAGCCTACATGTATACACTTTGCTTTTACAACGTAGTATATGCATTTGCTGTTTTCTGTACTGCAAGTATTGACCAGCTTTGTGTAGAGCCAAGACTATATCATTATCGTCGGTCCTGGGTTTTGCCAGGCCTTTTCTGATTATCAGATGCAACAAATGACGTCCAATTTTATTGAGCAGTTCGGCTTCAATGACGAAGAGTTTGCTGATCAGGACGATGTTGTGGAGTGAGTACTCATCCTGCATGACTGGACTTGCTGTCTAAATATTACTGTGTAACACTGAAGGGACAGGACACTTAAGACATTACAAAGTTGGTGGGGCGTGTTCATGTATTCATTCAATAACTGCATATATCACTTTTTAAAGGAAAAGCTTTTTTTAGGTGCTCCATTCTCTTCCCCATTGTGACATTTCATTACACAAAAATATTGTGTTTGTTTCCTATTCCAAGTTTTCTTGTTGACATTAAAATCTGAATGTCTCTAAAAGTCATGCAGCATAATTGTGGTAGATATAAAGTTAAGATTGGACCAGATACCCTTATAATTTTAGTTTGCTACAGAAAAAGATCACTAACAGTGATTGCTATTGCCCAAGCAAAAAGCATTGCATAAAACATTTTGCTCAGGCATTAAAGCTAATGCCTTTAACTGCAAGTTGTGCGTTATTTCCTTTTTGATTTGGCTGCCATGATAAAAACAAAATATGGCTTAAAGAGAAGAAGCCTTAATATCCAGCTTTTGTGTTGCAGTGTGCTGTCCCTTTTTATAGTCCTTAGAGCAGGCTGGTTTGGGGGGTATAATCTTCTGCAACGGTTGTGGGCTGTGGGAGATGGCTGGTAGTTGATCAATGATTTAAAGTGTCTGCTTTACCTTTAACAGTTTGTGATTTTAAGTAGAGCCTTGTTCTTCTTACATAGATGTTGGGTTTAGCATTATCAGATGTTGCTAAATGAGACATTGGGCTGGGTGGAACAAATAATACACCAATACAAATGTTCAGCAGCATCTATTCCTCAAGTCATGACCTTAATTCATTTAACTTTTAATAGAAAACTCCAGTTGATTAAAATACATGTATGCATTTCTAAAGATGGGAAGTCTGGAGGTTCTGTCTAACTGCTTCCACTTGGTAGTAATTGCTAGTAATAAGTAGTAACTGGCAACAATATACGGCATACAGCTGATATGGTAGATTGAACACAGCAATATTTCTTGCTGTTTTGCAGCCTCTGACCGTTCCACATGATACTCTTTCATGGAAGGGTGACATGAAGGGTAACTGTTGTGAGGTGGAGCTGTGTTATTTACTGAACTGTTGTATTGGTGTACCTGATAATGCTCCCCTTCTAATTAAGCCTAAGAGCTGTCTGGTGGTCTTCCCCTCTGTGCAGTCAAGTTACCTGGAACGTATCTGACTTGCCCTTTATGGGTCAATCAGGAGAGGACTTATCTAAGACCTGAACAAAAAAACACACATGTAAACAGGTCAGGTACTTGCCAGTTATCATGAATGCACAAGTCGGAAGGTAAAGTGTGATTAAGTCAAGAACAAATTGGGGAACAGTTACTGTCCTCTCTGAAGGAAATATGTGCCATTTGGGGGAAAGTGATAGGGTGGTTAGATGGAGAAATTCAAGTGTGTTAGGTGACATCCACACCAATAGATTTTCATTTGTAAACACAACTTTTGTAATGTTTAAGCTTAGGACTCCTAAAACAGAGATGACTGAAAAGGCGACTGATGCTGTTTCAGTTTGAAAATTACAGGGTTTTAGTCCGGACGGATGAAATAATGTGCGAATAGTGTCATAGTATTGGTATTTCTCACTTTAATACAGTACCTTGAAAAATTTTGATGTTCGACACCATTGTTGATACCCTGGAGAAAAATTGATGCAACATTGAGTGTATGAGTAGTAGTGGGTGTGACAGCTCGCTGTTGGAGAGAAGACAGCAGAAAGCTGTGCATCAATGCGACAGATAATTAGTCTTGAAACCATTTCAAATATTCTGTATCTACAGTACGTATCAAACTCACTATCACCGCATCCAGAGGATGCCCCCTATTTTTTTCCATGATAATTCGACATTGTGAAGAAGTCTATATTGAAAACAGCAAGAAGAGAACTAGTTAATGTGAACTGTTGGCTCCATGCAGGACTCTGCTGCTTATCAGCTGCTAATGGCTAACGTTTATGAGCTCTCTATGCAGTAAAAATGAGTCTTAGGCAAAGGTTAATTCTAATGTCATCATGTAGTTTTTGGTGAGAAACTTGAATAAATCCAGTTGTTGGAAGGAAATGTTTTCACAGCAATCTAAAATATGTAATAGAGAGGGAATTATGACCTGTTGAACTTCCTAAATCTAATATGCAAACACTAATAAAGGAGTGTATTTTGATCAAACAACACCTTTTATTGCAGGAAGAACAATACTCTGTTGTATTTTCTTTAACCAATCACAGAGTAGACGACCCTGCTTCCTGTTTTCTCAATGGCACGGAAATGCTCAGTGTGCGTGACATCATGTAATATGCATTTTCTGGCATACGAGTATGGACATAGACTATTATACCACTCTAAAATGGTGCTAAAAGGATTTTGTGTACGGAAATCATTTTTGTTTTAAACAAAATTGTAACAGACATGACAAATATAAATAAAATTTAAAAAAAAAACATCCGCTTTATCTTTGGCGACAAGAGTGCCGCCATGTTGTAGTACTCTAGGCTGTTGCTTGGTCCTATTGTATTGCTGTTTATTAGTTAAATATAGTCTCATTCACTTGTTTCCTACTGGAAAGACTGAAGCTACTGTAGCTGTTCAGAATGACTCCCTGAACTCCTGACAGTGCTTATTAAAAGCAACAGTCTGGCAGTTTGGATAAAAAGAGTCAGATAAGATTTTCCATATTAGTTTGATTAAAGGCTTTTCAACACTGAGATGGGCCCAGGATGGTTTTAGCCTAGCTCAGCACAAAAACTGGAGGCATGGGGTAACTGCTAGTGCAGCTCAGTCAAATGTGAAAACAATATATCTTCCCACCTTTTTCATCAAGGAGTAGTTTCAACAAGTAACTGTTCTTAAACCCATAATTTTAAGGTTTTGCCAGTAAGCTTGTATTTAAATTAAATGCATTTCTTCATAATGTGTGATGTGAAAACATGGCATTTCCACTCAGTCAAAAAGTAAAGTGTGCACCATATTGGAGTCCTAGTGCACTAGAGTCGGGTTTCTGTTTAACATCATCAGAGATGCACGTGCAGCTCGGGGGGCTGAAAGCACGGTCTGTCTAGCAGCCGAGCTCCAAAACACCAACGCAGTAAAGATGGTTGTAAAATGTTTACTATTCCAAGGGCATCACATGCCTTCGCTAAAAACAGAAGGCGATTATGGATCCGGGCCTGATGGGCAAAAGCATTCTAGTCACACAGTGCTAGCAAAGCAGCGAGTGGTCATGGCAAACTGTCATGCTCCACAGATCGATAAAAATCAACTGATCAACAACAGGGTGATCGACCCACACACAAATATTTATATAGATTTAGCAACTATGCCTTAAAACAAAAGTGATGCAAGACTTTGTTACGGCTCTAAGTTGTTTTAACGTTACACGTCTGTGGCGGGGAAAGCTCACTCCAGTGCGCCGTAATGTTCCATTTTGAGGGAAAACGTCTGGTAGTCTACCGGGGGCCAGCCACAACAACAAGTGGCCGCAGAAGCTAACGTTAGCTAACATTTGTTTGAATTTGAATCTGACATCATGCAGCATTGTATTGAATTTGGTGTTACGTTTCTGATGGCTAACCACTAACTTTAGCTAGCAACCAGCTACACCCGATTTAATAGAGACACAAGAGGGGTCTAATGTTAATGTTAACCTGCCTGACATACAAACAGCTGCTGTGTGACTGGTTGTACTAATGACAAGACCAAAATCCAAGTGTCCAATTTTGTGTTAACGTTATGCCTGTTGAGGAATCACTAAGGAAAAAGTGTCTGGCTGTGTTTGCTGTTATCCAAACAGACACAGATCCCCCAAATCAAATCACACTTATTTATGATCTAACGTTACCCATTACATGAGAGGTGATAATAATAAATAAATCTCATAGTATAGTTAACAAGAATGTACAAATAATGCAAAATCTACACTGATTACAATGGCTGGACAAAGCGTTTTTTCCCCCTGAATGTGTATACACTGTCCTGCATGGAGGGCAGTAGAGGAGGCTGTACCAGTGTCTGGTGAAATGATAAGACTGACAAAATGAGGCTGAATTTAGCGGCTTCTCAACTGAGGATTCCTATCATGAACATGAAGGAAGCAGCACTGTTTTCCACATGTAAAAGATTAGGGCTGCCCGCCGAACGTTCATGATTAGAATCATTAGTCAAGGATCCAGACCTGCATTGCACACAGACCACACAGGGTAACAGCATTGCAGGATACAAAGGTTTAAAAACCTATAATAATGACCAGGGTGAACACTTTATTTTCCACAGAGCTAGGATAGCAGTTTCCCTCTGCTTCCAGTCTTAATGCTAAACTAGGCTAACACTTTAGCCGATATTATTCTCTTCTGACTTTGAGTAAGATGGCAAACAATTCCCCCAAATGTCGGACTGTTCCTCAAATGATTGATAAACTATTTTAAATGTTGGGTACAGAATAATATTCTGAGAAACTGGAAGTGGCTATTTTGGCTGTTGTTTTTGCTACCAGAGCCTATGTGTGATTCTTAGCTTGTCTTTGATGCATTTACAAACCCAGACATGCATGTAAAGAGCAAAAGAGTCTATCAAAAACCCTGTTTCTTCAGCACTATATTTATGTTACCACGAACATGGCATGGGGTGAGCATAGGTTTTGAGTTATACCTGCAGTCTTGAACTTGAAGTGTTGACAGCTGTGTGCTAGAGCCTGTCTGCCTGTGTGTTGCCTTATATGTGGATGCCTAATGACCCTAACTTAACTAAACTCTGTTCTCTTTAACATTGCAGTATTCCCTTTGATAGAATATCAGACATCAATTTTTCACTGAATACAAATGAAAGTGTAAGTACTTTGATCATTAATCTTTAATTCATACTCAGTGATTCAATGAGAAGAGAAAGTAAATTGATCATGGAACAAATGGAAATGTGTTATGTTATCAATATGGCATTGTTTTGTATTTCCTGAAATTACTGTTCATTTTGAAGCAGATGCCACAAAGTGAGATGATATGAAATTAAAATATTTCCCAGACAACAAATGTGTGGCAGATGTATTGAATTTGAGGATTAATCTTGATGAAATAAAACTTTGCTATAGCCCGCATTTGAACCAAAAGCTTGGCGCAAAGCCCAACTATCAAACCACAACCTGATTTGATCAAATACTGTACCACTCATTTTAAAATGTAACAGAAGAGAGGCACTAACTAAAGCATAAGCATACATGGATGTGCTGTAAGTTATTTCCATTGAGTAGAGTCTGTTTGAGGCCTGCTGTGAAGCTGTAGTGCTAGGTTACTGGAGGCATACGTGTTAATGTCTCCTCTGCTGAGTGGCTTTTGTTCTGTAGGATCCAGCCCTAGCTTATATGTGTATGTATTGTAGATATAAAAAGGTTTTTCTAAGTATGTGGCCCATGTGTTTCCCCAGGCAAATATAGCTTTGTTTGAGGCACGCTGTAAGGAGAAAATCCAGCAGTTTGAAGATGCTGGTTCAGATGAGGAGGATATATGGGATGAAAAAGACGTTACCTTTGCACCAGAGGCACAGAGACGCCCCAGGTCAGTTAAACACACACACAGACATTTTGTCTTTCTATATACTTGTGAGGACCTTCATTGACCGTGCGTTCTCTAGGCCCAACACCTACCCTTATCTCACCTTGATTTTAGATAACAGTAGGTGTTGCTCACTACAGTAGTTAAAAACTGAAATAGTCCTCAAACATAGCAATAAAATGCAAACACACACACACACACACACACTCAAAGAGATAAATCCCTTTGTAACTTCTATGGTGACCTTTACACCTTCAAGTCATCATCCTTCTACTTTGAAAAGTACATGCACAGAGGAGTCACGTGACGCCAGAATAAGAAATGGCAGCGAGAAACTTGTGCTCTCCCTGACTTTGGGTTGATATCCATTATTAATCCTGAAATTAGTTCAGATACTAGTATTTCTGTGGGCAGATGTTCACTGCAGCAACAATCAGGAGATGTAAAAAATTCCTCTGCCAAGCACCAAAGAAAACTTTGCTCAGCCACTCAAACTAAACTTGTGTTGGCTAGCGCTAAGGATGAAGGCGCTGCAGCTAGCAAGGAGCTCGCAGCTAGCAAAGGTCCGCTAGCTAGCACAGCCAGGGAACACAATATAAACAAGGCTCAGGTCCATGGGATACTTAGTAACATACTAGAGGAAACTGCAGATTTAAAAGAGCCATGTGTTCCATGGACACGTAGTTATCTTCCCTCATCTCTCGTATCACAGAGGTGGAAGAACAAGTGAGTAGGCTTGAAGCTGAACAAGCTAGCAAGGAGGCTAATCCTGCAGCCACAAAAGTGGACATACAGGTACTGACAGACGATACAGCTAAAGATAGATCCAGGCGCAACAACCTGAGATTTCTCGGGATGCCAGAGGGAATAGAAAAAAAATTACATGATTACGTTCTTAACAAGTTTATATCAACATCCCTGGATATAGACCCTCCCCTGGGTGGAATCAAAGTGGGACACTTCTAATCGCTGGGGACCGTAATAGCGGACGAACAATCAGGGCTTGCTTTCTGCACTACAAAGGTTGCCAAAACATCATGGAAGCAGCTCGGAAAAAGAAACGTCTAACAATGGCAAACAGGTGATGATTTTCCTAGATTTTTTGATGGAGATGCAGAAAAAGAGAAGCGTTCTTTCACTGTAAATGAGCACTTCATGAGCATAAGATGACATTCGGTATGCTCTACCTGGCACACCTGAGGATCTTCACCAGAGGAAATGGTTCACAGGTGTTTGACAACCTTCTGAAATTCATTCAGGGTCGCTGAGGAATGTCTGAAACCATACTGAGTGCATTTTTCTGACCGGGATATGGTATGTGATGGCTTGATAGATGGTACACTATGCCCTGTTATGAGTTAATGGATAAGCTTGTTTCTAATACTACCTCACATTTTGCATAATTTAGTTTATATGAACATTTGAGTTGACATTGGTTAATGGAATTAAAATGGCCAGAATCTCCTAGTGGGTCTGAATTTCTAGGGAAGGGTAACCATGGCCTGGTATCTAGGTCTAAATACAGTAATACTACTATTAATACTACTATAGTATCCAAGAAAACTGAGTTTCTCCTGTTCAGGGCCCTGGCTAGATACATTAAACAGAAAGAATCCAAATTGTCTGTAGCTGTTGTGAGGACTGATGATGGGAGATAAATGACACATTCAAAAGCTTTTATGTAAATCTTCATATGTCTGAAGGCACAGCCACAGATAAACAGTGCTGTGAAAAAATATTTGCCCCCTTCCTGATTTCTTACATTTTGCATATTTGTCACACTTAAATGTTTCAGATCATCAAACAAATTTTAACATTAGATAAAGATAAGCTGAGTAAATAGAAAAAGCATTTTTTAAAAGTTGATTTCATTTATCAAGGGAAAAAACTATCCAAACCTACCTGGACCTATGTGAAAAAGTAAAGTATGTCCTTTAAACCTAATAGCTGGTTGTTCCACGCTTGGTGTCAACAACTGCAATCAGGCATTTGCGATAACTGGCAATGAGTCTTTTTCATCGCTGTGGAGGAATTGTGGCCCACTGTTGTTTTAATTCAGCCCCACTGGAGGGTTTTGGAGCATCAACGGCCTGTTTATGGTCACACCACAGCATCTCAATCGGATTGAAGTCTGGACTTTGACTAGGCGACTACAAAATCTTCATTCAGAGGTGGACTGGCTGGTGTGTTTTGGATCATTTGTCCTGCTGCAGAACCCAAGTGGGCCTGAGCCTGAGGTCACATAGTGATGGCCGGACGTTCTTCAGGATATTCTGGTAGAGAGCAGAATTCATGGTTCCATCAGTTACAGCCAGTCATCCAGGTCCGGAAGCAGCAAAGCAGACCCAGACCATCACACCACCACCACCATGTTTAACTGTTGTTATGATGTTGTTTTTATGAAACGCTGTGTTAGTTTTACACCAGATGTAACAGGACAAAAGTGAGACGAGCCTTTGTGTTGTTTTTGCTCTCCCATGATGCCATTTTTGGCTGGTCTCTGTCTTATTGTTGAATCTTGGACACTGACCTTAACTGAGGCATTGAGGCCTGCAGGTCTTTAGATGTTGTTCTGGTTCTGTTGTGACCTCCTGGATGAGTCGTCGATGCTCTTGGAGTAATTTTGGTTGGCCGGCCACTTCTGGGAAGGTTCACCACTGTTACAAGTTTTCTCCATTTGTGGATAACGACTCTCACCGTGGTTCGCTGGAGGCCCAAAGCCTTAGGAATGGCTCTGTAACCCTCTCCAGACTGACAGTGACATGTCAGTGACTTTGTTTCTCATCTGTTCTTGAATTTCTTTGAGATCAATTAGCCTCCTTCGCTTTGTCAGACAGGTTTTATTTAAGTGATTTCCTGATTCAACAGGTCTGGCAGTAATCAGGCCTTGGTGTGGTGAGTGTAATTGAACTCAGCTGTCCAAAACAAATGTGGTTAATCACAGTTAATTCAAGATTTAATAAGGGGGAATTACTTTTTTCACATAGGGCAGGTTTGGAGGATGTTAAACTGCCTCCTTCTTCAAATCAAACAATTATCACACTGATACTTTAGAAGGACAAAGAGCCCACTGATACCCAGACACTGGCTAATATACTAGATACAACACGTTCATTTATTTGTAGGCCACATGTGAAAATGTTTGGTTTAAAAAAGTTCATAAAATACGCATTAAAAAAAAAAAAGTGCATGCACCGTAAAATGAGAGGTTTTCTAATGGGAGTCTGCAGATCTTTGGCACAATGTGGTGGTGCTCATGGACACGCTACCACTTTTGTCTACAGGGGCTGCCAAAGTCAATGCAAAATGAAAGTTCCTTGCCGTAGCTTTCACTAAGTAATACAGTCATTTTCCACCTTTCTGCTGATTGATAATCAATCAGTTCAGGAGCAGTGTGTCTGCGGGGGAGAGTGACCCTTCGGCCTGACATTTGGGCCTTTTAACTTTGCACACCTTTTACATGCGCAAGCAAGCACAAAAGCACAAGCACAAAATCATAATCCCTCTAACAGTCACACTGTAGTGTTTTGTAGTGTAGTAGTTTGGACATCTCTCAGCAGCGCCACATTTATAGCACTCCCCAGTATAAAAAGAGGATGAACTTAGATGTGGATTAGAAATAACTCTTGATCTGTGTCCATCTCAGGAGTTCAGGCAGCACGGACAGTGAGGAAAGCACAGACTCGGAGGAGGAGGATGTGAAGAGGGATCCGTTTGAAGCTTCCAATCCCAGCACTGATGACCGAATGGAAGTCGACACAGGTTGGTGTACTCAAGGCTACTACGTATCAACCCAAAGGACGTAATAATAACAAATGAACCCAAGTAAGAAAACCTTTGCCTGGATGGGGTTTAAAATTCAAATCGGCCAAGTTAAGATTAATCACAATAAATCAAATTTGGGATGTGGGTTTAGGGCTCATGTAAGAACTTGTGACAATCCTCACATTTAAGGATGCAACACACACGCACACAGAAGTGGTTTGCCATCTGGGAAGTGTCTACCCATAGCCTGCCAACCCCTGGCGGTGTACCTAAAACTCTGCCATTTTGCTGCTTTGACTGCTCGTCCGCAGTTTCTAGATCTGCCTGCCATTCACCCACCACGTAAATCACCCAGCATCAGCCGTTCATCACCCTAGCTGTCTTCTCCTGTGAGCCTGTCTGCTAGTCTAGAATGGCGCTCAGGAGGTAACGCTGCTAGTTCTGGTGCAAAGTCCCGGAGCTGCTCCTCTGTTGAGAGGGCTCACTCTGCCTCAAATTTGGGGAACGACGGTATTCAGGGAAACTGGTAAGAACCCAGACTGAGCAGTGTACTCCTGTAGTGACACAAAGTAATGACTGAGCTAACTGTTGTGGGTAATGGGGGTGCTGCTATATTGCCCACTGTATGTTGGGACCACAGATCAGTATTTCAGCTTTTTTTTCAGGTATTTACATCCAGATCTGTTACACAACTTAGAAAATAGCACCTTTTGCTTGAATCTACCCATTTTTCAAGTAAGTAAAATTACTGGAACATGTGACTGACAGGTGTTTTCTGTTGCCCTGGTGTGTCCTGTTACATTGATTACTCAAACAATAAATAGAGCTGAATGTCTCCTCTCAGTTTCAGCTTTGGGTTTTACCTGTGCAGACTGCATTTAGAGTTAAAAAGGTGAAACCAGCATGAAGACCAGAGAGTTGTCTATGGGAGAAAAGCTGAGAGAAGATGGAAAATCAATCAGAGCCATAGAACCAACATTGACCATAGCCAGTACAACCATCAGGAACGTCCTGAAGAAGAAAGAAACCACTGGTGTACTGAGCAACAGACGGTGAACCGGTAGACCGAGGACAACATCAGCAGTTGATGACAGAAACACTGAGAGCTGTAAAGAAAAACCCTAAAACAACTGTCAGTAACATCAGCAACAACCTCCAGAGGGAGGAGTGAAGGAATCACAATCCACCGTTCACAGAGGACTTCAGCAACTAAAGGACAGAGGCTCCACCAGAAGATGACAACCACTCATTAGCAACAAGAAGAGGAAGGACAGACTGGAATCAGACTAAAAGTACAGAGACCAGGGTCAACAGTTCTGGGACAAAGTTTTCTGGACCGATGAGACAAAGATGAACCTTTACCAAAGTGATGGAGAAAGAAAGGATCTGCTCATGATCCCAAACACAGCAGCTCATCTGTGAAACCCGGTGGAGGTAACGTCATGGTTGGGCTGCATGGCTTCTTCTGGGACGGATCATTGATCTTCATTGATGATGGAACACATGATGGCAGCAGCTAAATCAACTCAGAGGTCTACAGAAACATTTAGTCTGACATTTAAAGAGAGATGAACCAAACTGATCAGGAGATCCTTCATCATGCAGCAAGACGACGACCCAAAACACCCTGAGAACAAGCGAGGAGTTCATCAGGGGAAAGAAGAGGAAGGTTTTAGACTGGACAAGTCAGTCTGCAGACTGAAACCCTACTGAGCAGCATTTTACCTGCTAAAGAGGAGACTGAAGGGAGAAACCCCCTGAAACAAACAACAACTGAAAGAGGCTGTGGTGAAAGACTGGAAAAGCACCACAGAAGAAGAATGTCAAAGTTTGGTGATGTCAGTGGGTCGCAGGCTTGATGCAGTTATTACAACTAAATATTAAATATGATTCACTTTAATCTAGTTCAAGTCTATCTGTTCCTATACTTTGGATCACCTAAAAATGTGGTGCTCTGTTAGAAACGATGCTATCTTCTAAGTTGTGTAACAGATCTAGATGTAAATACCTGCAAACAGAAGCTGAAACACTGATCTCTGGTCTCAGATTCATCTTTTGATGTCAAACCCAAATGTTTTCAGTGTTCAGCTGAAATAAAGGAGTTGGCCTCACTGTTCCAGTAGTTTTGGAGGGGACTGGATGTGATACACCGTGGCGAACATTGAATTTCGCTGTGTGGTGTGTTTATTTCTTGCACTGTGATACTACTGGCTTGTGTGTGTGTGTGTGTGTGTGTGTGTATATACTGTAATTCAGGGGATGGCAGACTCCTTTTGTAGGAGTTTGTCGGCTGCAAATATGCAATTATCTTTTGTCAGACTGTGACTCTGAGTGGCACCCTGGCTTAACAACCAGCGACCACAACATAAAAAGTGGCACCTCAGATGGGACTCAAACTCACAATCCCTGGCTTAGGAGGCCAGTGCCTTATCCATTATTAGGCCATGATTAGGTTTATTTTCAGTTTAGATTTTTGTATACAGTGCTGATGATATGGGTTATGGAATGACCATACTGATTTAATGAATGTTATTATCAATATTATTTTTTAGGACCTGTGTGGACAGCCAACTTTGATGACGTCCCCATGGACACTGGTACGTCCACAGCTCCAGCCTCCAGCCCCAACAACCCCGCTGCCTCCTCTGCTTTGTCCTCCTCCTCCTCTTCCACAGAAGACCTCCCAGAGGCAGCATGGAGCTCCGCTCCTGCCGCTTCCAACTCTGAAACAGGCTGGGCTGATTTCTCCACCTTCACCACCGTCAGGTAGGATATCCTAACTGTCTCTGGTTCACTCTCTATTCCTGTGCCTGCAGCTACTCTTGTCTTTGAATCTGACAGAGTGCTCATCAATAGAAATTGCTCTCTTTCAGCCCAAAAGACCCTCTGAGGTGCAACTCTCCTGTTGCTATGGAAACCAGTATAGAGACAATGGACCCTCTAGGGGTCAATGCACCCATGCAGCCTGAAGGTGAGACGTGTTGACATGCATTGTCCATACACACACACAAACACACACGAGGTATTAAGAAACAATGTCCTCAGTGATCAGATCACAAGTGGACACCTCGAAGTACGTCTGTTCACACCTGGCATTAAAATGCGTCTTCACATGCGTTGAGTGGTCACTTGTGATCCGATCTCACTTTCCAACTCTATATTGTACACAGATAAATGTGTTGTAACCACATGGCTAACAGCAGATGTTGTGAAATAATACTACAGGAATGTCAGTAGTAATATTGTGAATTTGGGTACATTTTATGTACATTTTTATTACATCAAAATATAAAGTTATTGGACCGGCGGAGAACGGGGAGGAGAGAGCGAGCAGGCGGTGGAGCGGGCGAGTGTCAGCTCCACTCAAAGCAGCAGAACAAAAACACCGGCACATCTCCGACAGCATGATCATAATGCTCTTCCTGTTCCCAGTCTGATAGTCTGTAGATATGTAGCCTATAGATGAGAATACATTAGAGCAAAGAGGCCGTTTCCATGCTGCGAGGCAGACGAGTGCTCGTCTGTCTACCTGAGGAGCGCAGTGATCCCTCGTTGAGTCCTTAATGTGGCCCAGGACACATTCGCGTACACACTGCTAAAAGAATGAGGTCATATGTGGCCCAGACCACCTCTGAATGTGGTCTGAAAAAAATCCAGTCTCAATGCGTCCTCAATGTGTCCAGAGTGTGTTCACACCTGTACTTAGAGCTGTCCACTTGTATCTGATCACTAGAGGACACATGTTAATACCAGGTCTGAACAGGGCCTAGGGCTCCCTCCAACATTTACATATCTGTGGCCTGAACTCTCTCTTGTTGTCCCACTGTGACAAGCTCAACCTGGACACACTTTGATATGAAATTTGACACTGGCTAATGTGTATGATTTCACTTTGCTTGTCTTTTAATAGCAAAATCTAAATAACCCTAAATCACATTAGGAGGAGTGAACCACCCTGTCAGGGTGGTTATGAGTTGTTAAATGTTAAGATCCAACATCCATTGTCACCTTTCGTAACACCCCACAGATTGTGATGGTTGGTTGGGTACCAGCGTGACTTCTCCTTCCTCCACCTCAGCTAAGGATTGTGGGAGATCTAAAGCAGAGGAGGAAACAGCTTCTTGTGAACAGCGCAGCATCACGGAGACGGTCATCAATGGCTCCATGAAAGAAACGGTCAGCCTCACTGTTGATGCCAAGACTGAGACTGCCGTCTTTAAGAGGTTCGCCAAATGCATCCACACAAACACTATGTAGCTCTCTGTGCTAAATGACTGAATGTCATTAGTAGCCGTTTCTATACGACTCAGAATGTGTCTCATTAGTGTTGTCACATCTGTTTTCATGAGTGCCCTCACACTATCGGTCACAGTTCCTGTAGAGACGGTGTTAAATTTAACACCAAGATACGAGCCGGCCCCCAGGCCATTCAAATGCATGTACTGGTTGGAGAGTGATTTATTAAAATAGTTTACTTGCATTTGAATCGTCATTCCACTCTCGCTGTGCATTTCCTGAAAGTATTTAGTTTGCTCTTGTGGACAAAAATCACCAAGGTGGCGATGAAGTGATTTAACACTATACATGGCTCTGAGACATTTATCCTCAGCACAACCTAATGTCCACCAAAATATCAACAGCACGCTCTGTTCTCCCTCCTTTGAGTGATCCTTCTGCCAGTTTGTTCCCCTCCTCGTCTATGCACCGTGTGTGCAAAGCACCAAAATGCCACATAGGTGGGCAAAGCCAGTTTCTAGGTCAGGATAATACAAAACTGTCAGAGCTCTGCTTGAACTGGTTCAAAGTAAAGCGCTTAGACTAGTTCAGTTGTACATGTTGCGCTCATTTTTTCACTGTCCAATATGTGGTGTTTATAACTCACATAACAGGAAAAAAATCAAGATACTTAGCCTTAGGTTACGAAGAGCTCTTCACTATCTGTATATTTAGGCTTTAAAATGATATTTCACCATATTATGACTACGAAACCCCCTCTGCAGAATTAAAGTCTAAATCTATGTATATGACTTAATAATAAGGGTGTAACAATACACAAGAAAAAACAAAATACCCAAGGATATGTTTCTTTTCATATATTTTGAGCGAACAGTAATGCAAGTGACAAAACAGACAAAATCCTCTTGCTGAGGTAACATTTTTCCTACTGAAAACTTTGAAATGTTACTTATTTTTATCATGAAAACAGTTTACAAAGCACCAAAATGCAACAGGTCACAACAGACTAGAAAACTGAGAAGTGTCTCGTGCTATGAAATTGAAAATACAAAATAAAGCTTGTGCGTTAGGAGGAATGTTTGAATTCGTTTCACCGTGGCTATAACGTTGGTTCACTTCCCACACAGCAGGTGGCAAGTAAGACACAGGGATTTGGCTTGTTTCTTGAGGAATTGTATTTATTCACTGAAAACTGTACACATACTGCACTGCTATGTTCACAGCTATAACATTCTCTCTCTCTGTCTCTCAACTGCACACTTTCTAACATTTAACCTACTATAGTAAATTTTTCCAGCAACCTTTGAGTCCTGTTTCATACTCGTTTCAGCAGTGCTTCCATAGTGAAATACTTGCCTATAAATGTACAAATTTTAAAGTTGGTTGTCCTCTGTCCTTCTGTCCCCTTGTTGATGCTGCATTATATTGTCTGTCTGTCTGAGTAAATAACAACTGTCTGATGAATTGAGCGACACTTACAGCCTGAGCTTCCCCTCCTCTCTCTCTTGCTGTACGTTGTGGGTGTGGTCTTCTTCAGAGTTTTGAAATCTTATCGGTATGTACAGCCAATCAGAGATCAGCCTGCAGCCGTGATGTAGTCTTGTTGTCACGTCAACCACCAACTTTTCTTTCCCAATTTTGATCTTCTTCTTTGGTTTCAGCTCCTTGTTTGTTTATTTCATTATTTCCATTCTGCATGTGTTTCTACCAAAGATGTTGTCCAAGCGCAGTATTTTTAATTTGATTATTTGAAATGACACAAGTGAAAGTGCTGCCTGGTTTTCTGAAGTGGCCTCAACGTCTTCACAATTATTTTTATTGGTTGCAGGGTGTTGTTAAGATTCATATTGCCAATTTGAATGTGTAACTGTTTATTAAATGTGTGGTTGCCTAGACAGTGCAAGCACAGCTGATTTAAATCATGCAGTTACACATAATCAACCCTGCCGGACAGGAGTGTCTTCAGTGACCAGTGTAACAGATCTAGTCATCAGGATCTGACTGAATACACTTCTGATCACAAATTTAATTTAAATGATAATGGTACAGTAAGTTAATATGAATAATGACAAACATTTTCCTTCTTTCCGTCATTTAAGGCCCTGTTCACACCTGGCATTAACATGCGTCTTGGCTGATCCGATCACAAGTGGACAGCAATAAGAACGTCTGTTCACACCTGACATTAGAATACGTCTCCATACGTCGTCAGTGACCACTTTGGATCTGATCTCACTTTTCTGCTCTATATGCAAATAAACACGTTGCAAACACATGGCTAATACAGCAGATGTTGCAACTTAAGATAAGAGTAATGTCTGTAGTAATATCCTATAGATTCATGAATCTGGGTACATTTTATTAAGCTAAAAATAATAAGGTTATTGTCTACCGGCAGTCCCCAGGGATATCCGTACATTCAGTGCTGCCATCCAGCGCACAGAGCTTCAGAGCTGGGGATGCGGGCAGGCGGACGTGTAGGTGTCAGATCTGTACAGAGCACTGGAACAAAAACATGGCACATCACTGACAGTATTATATTAATATCCATAACAAAAGATTTTCTCTTATTAGTTTCTGTGATCTGAGAAACAGCAGTAGCAGGCTGCAAGGCACTTCCTGTTCCTAGTCTGATAGTCTATAGATATATAGCCTATATATTAGGGGTGGGGCGGTTCATTAAATTCACGGTTCGGTTCACAGTTTGGGGTCACGGTTTTCAGTTCGGTACTTTTATGGTACAGCAAGGAGGCCAATTTCCAACCAGTTTAAACATGCATTTCATTTATTTGGCAAAATAAGTCAACAACTGTTTGTCTTCACAACAGCAGACTAACATCAGGAATAAAACTCTTCTTCATAATCACATCTGATGGCTGGACTTCTGATCTAAAAGAAAAGTGACTCTGAGTTATTTAAATATAATTAATAAATAAAAACTAATCATCACCAAAAGGTCAGCATCAGGTCAGCCAGCACTAGAGCTTTTTAAACCACAGTAACATAAACTAGGCAGCACCATATGAAGACAATCTGCCATGTGCAATAACACTGCTCTATATTAAAATGATGATATGACTTGTGATAAATAAACAAATATTCAAGTGTTCATATTAGCTATACTGATGTCAGCCTGGTTGTTTTTAAAGTCAGAACCAGATCAGAATTGAATATTTAAATCCAACTAGGACACATGTTGTTTCTAGAGCAGCAACAGTAATGTTTACAACAGCAAAGTCACCATAGAAACTCATTAATATCTCACTGGAAACAATCTGACATGTTAATAAAATAAATCATATTCCTGAGTGAAGTTTATAAAGACTGAAGAACACAAACATCAGTCAGTCTCAGTCCTTCCTCCTGTCCTCCTCTCCTCCTGTCCTCCCTCTGCTGATGTGAACCGTAGAGAGGAGGAGCTGCTTTGTGACTTATTATTATTTGTGACTTATTATTATTAGAATAAGAATTATTATTAATTAATAACACGGAGGCTCTGTAGTTCGGACCCTTGTCAATAACAGATCATCACCGCTTCACTGCTACCGTTCCTCCCTTCACAATAAACTCCCCGAACAGAAACTCTGAACACTGCTGACTAGAAGGAACTAAAGTCATTTATTTACACGTTTATCGTTCGCTGTTAGCCGGTGAGCTAACGTGCGGTGGCGAGTTAATAGCTGTAGTAGTGTAAACATATTGGCGTGGTTGAGAGATGTGCAGTAAAATCTGGTCCGCCCTCGACGAAATTGAGCCAATCGCAACACACAACCTCAGCTTCAGTTACACTGCGCAAGTGTTACACCTCATACCCCTGTCCGCCATGTACCAGCCTCTTTCCACAGGCTTTGATTTCTAGTGTGATGATAAATGGGACAAAAAAATACACAATCGGCCTCATAACCTATTTCAAATGAACCGAACAGTACATACACAAACCAAACCGTGACTAGCGAACTGAACGGTTCGGATTTTTACCCGAACCGTTCCCATCCCTACTATAGATGCGATATATTTTTAACATGTTGCTATAGCCTATAAAGAAAATACAGTTGTACTGACAGGATACAGTAGTGCACAGAAGATAAGCATTGTATGCATAGAGTGATTGTGTGCCTGTTGATTCATGTACAGACGCCCTGTGAGATTGGTCTAAGTGATCAGATCTCAATGCATCTTGGCTGCACTGACATTAATACTTAGATCTGCCACTCAAGATGCATGTTACTACCAGGTCTGAACAGTGCCTGTGACCACAATCTACACAATTACAGTTCTTCACAGCAACAGTAGAACAGCTAACAGGCTCAGCATGACCTCTTCTATCAAAGGTTAACTTCATTTTGGCAGCAAAAAGTGTGTAAAAATAAACTTGCAATCATTTTTTCTGGTGCACAAGCTGTGATGGAGACGTATTTTAGCTCTTAGGTACTGCAATTTCTTGTTACAATATTTTCCAGTACTGATATATCTGTGAAAAGCTAAATCGTTAATATCAAAAGTCTTATGGTAAAGGACAAACAACCACATTATGCAGGAAGACCAACCCTTTATTTTGAGCATTGAAAGTTTCAAATTTCATTAAGAGTGGCTGTGTCCAAGTAACATTAACGATGTGGATGTGTTAGTACTCAGCAAAACTAGTTTTCACCGAGCATGAAGGTACTGGTATGAATGGTATCGCGTTCCCAATAACCAATAAGACCATTAAGACCAATAAGATTTTTAAATGGGCACATAACCTTCTAATAGTATTACAGCTTGTTTTCTGAAATGATCAAGTGCTGAATAATTATGTAGCACCTCATTTATTATATTTGAATGTTTGTGGGTGTTTTGCTTTGATTGAGGCCTCATCATGATAATTGGTGGTTCTCTGACACAAAGCAAGACTGACGGCTGGCAAATTTGGTCTAATCAGTGTCCAAATGAGTTTGTAGGCCTTCCTACTATTTGGCTCTGTAACTACAAAATAAACAGACTGTGCTAGCAAAACAAAAAACAATCAAAACAGTTGACTTTCTCCATTTGCTGTACATTTAGATGCTTTTCCTCCATACTGTTCAGTTTTCCATTTCAACACCGTCATCCTTTGTTTTACCGTGTGTCGGTCAGTTCAGCATGCACCACTGTTCACGTCTCACTGTGTTCTGTGTGTTTCTGTGGGGAACGTGGTTGGTATGAATCACCTCGTATGGTATTAATGTACATTTGTGTGTTTGTTTGTGCACCTGTGTGTTCCAGTGATGAAGAGAAGAATTCGTCCTCAGAGAAATGTTCAGTAGTGGAGTGTGTGGATTCGGAGAGAACAGGCGTCAACAGCTCAACCGCGGCCTGCTGTCCCAAAACAGGGTCAGACACAACACACACACACACACACACACACACACACACACACACACACACACACACACACACACACACACACACACACACACACACAGAGCCATGGCGTAGAGAAAAAAGCATTCATAAGTGCTAATAAACCTGAGGTGACGCACCCTGTTTTTTCCCAGATGAAGTTGCATTTTGAACAACAAATCTGTGTTGAAAACATCAGGAGAGCTACTAATACTGGCTGGTAGCAGCCCGCGGGCAGTAACAGAGGTTCCCTTGACTTACATTATTATGTGTTCAAGCTCTATTCAGAATCATTCATCAGTAAGGTAAATTATAAAGTTATAATGTGTTCAAATGTAATCTTGAGAAATTTAGATTTTGGTGAGAAAGTTGAGTAAATAGCAGTTTGAAGACGATGTTTTCACAGCAATATAAAATGGATAATAAGGAGGGAACTCTGACCTATTTAGCTTCCTAACATTAGCTCTAAGCAGCTTATAATATATTATATAGTTAAAACTACTAATGCCAAGATTTTTTTTTAATCAAAGGAAATATACCAAAATACAATCATCCATCTGCAACCGCACATAGAGACATCCACCGTTATATAATGTTTTTGTATAAAATATATTCAACATTGAATGAGAATCAGATCTAAAATGTTAGTCCTTCATTTAGTGCGTTGACGAAAAAAAAAATAGAAGTTGAAATTTGAGAGATGGCAGACAGGACTTGCTTGCCACAGTGGCAGTGAGGCAGATCCTGCTGTGACTACATTTAGAGCAACAAGCTATTAAATGCATTACTTCCATCATATCTCCATCTTAATGTGGCCAGCAGCAGAGCCAACGCTCCTCATTACTCTTTGCCGTTAGTATAAAGCGTGGTATGTGCCACTGGAGTAACTATAGATCATAGACTATAGATAGTCATTTTTTATTTTTATTCAGTTCATAAATTTTGAAATATGTTTGGATATTGTTCCAGGGAAATTGTATTTTCCTGTAAATTATGCATTATAAGGCTCTAAAAAAATATTGCGTTGCAATATAATGTTGCAGTGTTCAACCTCAGCAGTGTTATGTGGGCAGATGTGGCCAATCAGAGCTCTGTGGGCGATTTGAATTCATTTTTTGGTTTCACACTGCATACGTGTCTTTAAATTAAAGCACAACGTGGAAACTGTACTGTAACTGTTAAACTACGAAGCAAAGGAATTGTGAGTTTCAATGTGTTAGGAACGCATCAGTCAATTAAAATGACTCACAAATTACAGGTGAATTCATCTTTTTGTTGTTTTTTTTTAACTTGTGATCTTTTTAATTCATTATGCAGTGCAAATGTAGTTCATTTAATTAGCTCATGTGTTTATGAATATACTATGATTTATGAATAGATTATGATTAAAAAATGCTGTAAAAGTCCAGGCTCACACATAAGCACATAAGGCTTGTGCACAAAAACACACACAGCACCTACAGCAGAGCTGCTGATACCACAGTATACTAATCCCAGACATGCGCTAAACTAAGAATATCTTATCAAACAGTGCAACTCCCACATCTTGTTGTCTTTCTTACACTTTTCCTCAGTTGGTCAACTCAGTTGAATGTCTGCAAAAGGTAGAAACTTCCCCAAAACACTTCATTCATGCTTCAAAACCAGTTATTGTGTCAGTAAACTGGCCAGCGCCACCAAAATGAAGAGCTTCTTTTGTCATTGTGTGAGACGTACTTGTTTGGGTGTTTTTCACCTCAGCATTCAACCCTGAAAATGTTTCTAATATACAAATCTCTGTTTTGTTGACTGCTCACGGTACTATAGCAGAATATGAGTTTTCTCTAGCTGAATGCTGTCGTGTATCACACTGAGCTTTTTAGATTCCCATTACAACAGCAGGTGAAAATTTACAGGAACAAGATAGTTACTGTACATGTATGATTAATGAATGTAAAAATGTGCTACTTTGGCTCTGATCAGCCTCCTCTCTCTGTCAGTGCTCTCTACTCAGTCTCCACTGTGTAGTCTAACTAGTGTCCCACTATCTGATTGGTTACACGTCATCAGCAGTAGCCAATCAACACTGATTACCGTGCTTCAGACAAGCAGCAGAAAACACAGACGCAGCCCGGAGCTGCTCTGGTGAGAGGAGCTGTGTTCTCTCCTCTCTCTGAAACATCCTTTATATGATGACAACATGCCCAGTTTCCCTGATACTCCGCTGAAAATGTCTGAATGATGCACATTGTTGCAGTGACATTCAGTCAACTATAAGGAGATAATAGAGTTTATTTTTGTAGCATCCGTTGTATCTCAGTCATGTTAGCGGCAGTGCAACTGAAACTAGTTTTAGCAGCTGATTTATGAACACAACATTACTCACCGTATGAGTTAAGTTTGTTGATTGTAGTTTGTTGAAATTTGTTGATCCAAAATTTAGCAGCTGACTACCAAAACAGTGGATCGGCTCTAACGTAATGGCTGACATGTCACTTACCAGACTGGTTCTCTGAGTAACTAACGTTACTGAGTCTGTCCTCTCAGTCTGAACCAGAAGATTGTGAACCAAATATTGTGTATTGTATTGTGAGCTGTGTGTATCGTCACACGCCATCACACTTGTGAAACTGCGGTAACGAGAGTCTCAGAGTGTGAAATCGTGGCAGCGCCACCTGCCGTCTACTTCCGTTGCTCCTAAAGTAGTGTTATTATGGTAAGGACGGCCTCTGAGCGAGGCCAATGACGTTGACGAGCATGGTTTTGCTCAGCAGCTCACATTACCAGTCTTGGTAAGGGAGGAGAGTGGAGGGGTACTCAGCCCAACCACACCACTAGAAAGCACTATGTCCTACACACTGTCAAATAATGTTGAGGAAATGTGAACATGTTGGACTGCATCTTACATTGCACCATCACAAAAACATGAGCCAACAAAAGTCCTGTTAATGTGACTGTAGGCGAGCTCTGTGGTGACCCGTTTTTCCCTTTCCTGTGTCTCCCGTCAGCAGCGAGAAGTGTCGGCCCACTACGGAGCTTCCCAACGGCCCTCTAGAGGAAATGTCAGCCACAGAGGAGGCCAAGTAAGTCTGACTGTGCTTGTACACTGTGTGACAGTTGTACCACCAAACCAAGTCATCCCTCCGGTGAACTAAGAGTAATCTATTACTACTGTACACTGAGCACTGAGCTGTCAGTCTGTGCCAACTATCAGTTTTCCTTCTGTCTTCAAACAGATCTTTATTCTGTCCTTGCATTTCCTCCCAGACTGGACCAGAGTGCCGTATCCTCAGAGCCAGCTGTAAATGGGCCGGCGTGAGGGTTGCCTGATGCCAGCCGATGTCCAGCCTGTTCTGCCATGCAGGGCCCTCTTCCTGACCAGCCAGCGGAGGCCACTACTCAGAGCTGTACCAATCACATGCCCCACCAGGACCAGCAATACTCCCATTGGCTCATCACTGACAGACAGACAGACAGGTGTACAGACACGATGAACTGAAAGCAAAATGAGAGACATACTCAAATGGATACAGAATAATTTTTTTTTTCTGCATTTGTTTATATACTGTTGTTCTTATGAGGTGATGTGCGACTGATATCTTGCCACTCAAAATTAAATAGTAAAGTTGCTATAGTTAAAGAAATGATTGTATGAATAAAATATTTTATAAAAAGAAAAATGTATACAGAAACATAAGATGAATTAACACATAAGCAGGAACAGCTGATTCCAGTCAGTCTCAACCAACCTTTACGCTGTTTTGACTGGCTGGATCTGTTATCTGCATACTTTATACAACAGTTGCTCTATTTAAAATTCTCACCCACCATTGGTCTGCGTCTCCGAGCAAAGCTCCTACCAATTGAAACACATTTTAAACAAACACACTTAAAGGTTTTATTTTGCCGCAGGTTAGTATTATTTGTAAATGTTTTCCTCCTGTATTCTTCTGCATTGAGTGAGTTCTGACACGCTTTTTTTTTTTTTTTTTTTTTAATTTATTATAGAAGTAAGATGATGGTTATGTTTCATTACTAAAGAGCCATACCAACACACCCTCTCCTCTTCTAGCAGGCTGCATTCATGCTAACTGGGTTCCTACCTCGCAGCTAGAAGGCTAAACAGGAGAGACACAGTACGTCGTCACCACAGCCTAAACCGGAGCTCTTCATGCATTCTGAGCTTGTGTTTTTAGTCCCAACTAAACTTCTTTTGAACCACAATCCTCTTTGGCCCAAAACTCTTTTTTTAGACCAGTGGTTCTTAACTTGAGGGGTCTCCCTTAAGACCAAGTTCTCACTGAGCAAACTTCATTGCAGGTTGAAGATGCATCTATATAGTGTGCACAATTGTGATTTCAGGCAGCTGCAGGATTTTAGAGAACTTGGCAGGAGAGTTAAAGACAAACGACGCAAATGAAATATTAACCAGTGCTCAGCCTCGTGGGACTAGTTGTGATTCAGTCACTTTATGATATAAATTTCTACATGAAGAGAACCACAGCAGCTGATATCACAATTGTGATATCAGCTGCTGATCAAGTTCCAACTGCAGGTGTTTATTCGTAGTGCTGTTGTCAGTCTGAACAATCTGTGTGGAAAAAAACACAACGCAATGTTTGTTGTCATCGACATCTGACAGCGTGCCATGTTGGCCAATCAAATCAGTGTGCACATTCCTGCTAGATTACTTTGTAGTCACTTGTTTACCTGCTAATTGTTGAAGGACGGACCCCACCACCAGCAGACACTCGTATTTTGCTGTGATGTTTAATCCAGGAAGTCCAGTTTGAGTAAAGCATCTATGAATTTCAAGCGTTTTTAGTGCTACTGTCAGTCTGAGCACATCCTTGTTGCGTCATTTTTTTTTTCTTTGAATCACTACCTCTTAGATGTCCGCCTTCATGAGGCGATGGAGTGACTTGGAAATTTGACTTTGAATTTTCAAATGAGCGTAAAAGCTGTCATGGCTGTGTTCAGACATATTGTAGTTGCCTCTGTATATACTGTATATGGCCTTTTAGCTATGGTTTGGTCTTCACCAAATCTTGAGAAAAATGTCTGGCTTTTAAGCAACTTTCTTTTCTTAGCATTATCAATAAAGGACCATCTTTTGCGATGGGCCAATTGTTAGTCTGCTGATTAAAAAAAAAAAAAAAAAATGAACATTGGCTAATTTTGATTGGCAGCAGATCTGTTGCAGCATTACTGCTGAATATCTGTCCGCATTAGATTCACTTTGGCACTGAGCCCTAAATAGACCATTTACTAATAGATCAGCCCACAGCTGGGATTGAAATGGTGTCTTTATTGCTAGAAATCACACACCTGCGCAGCACTTCCTTTTCTTTTCATGGAACCGCTTCCTTTCCACTCACCAAATGTGACAGTTTTATTTTGTCCCCGTCTGGGTATCAAATGATTCACTGGTTGGGTTTTGGTTCCAAAAGAAAATGTCACTTAAAATTTTGTGTAGCAGCATTGGAAAGGGAAGAAGCTATTCACAGATGATGGTACAACCCACTTTTTGTCAGATTATGAATTAAATTTCATCTTAATTTCTGAAGCTAAGTGGTCTTTGCAGATGGTTTCTTGGGCTTTGTCGTGGTTTAGGTTTCGTTAGACCAGATACACAATCCCACCAGAGGTGTCTTTAGAGATTGTTTCTTGAGTACTCTATAGAACTTTGAAAGCTCATTTCCAGGTGGTGGAAATCATACAATTACTCATATTTATGGGCCTCCAAAGCTTAAAGTTTCACTGGAATCTAATGCACCTTGAATGTAGAAGGTAGTTATTAGTCAGAATGTTAGATTCTTCCTGTCGTAGTTGTTCCTGCATTGAAAACCAGTGTAAACGTTGATGGAAACTTAACATGTAAGCTGGACAGAAGGTGGGCTGTGGAGGAGTTATGGATTTTCATGGTGACCATATGAAGAGCACTGATGTCCACACCCCTGCGACTTTCTGGAGTCACAGACACCAGGAAAAGGTCAGTGATTTCTTATTGTCATTATTTTTGATCAGTGATAATGGAGGGTGTAAAAACCTGGAGCATACACACTAGGATATTCAGTACTACTTACCTTTTCCTATGGTAAGTTAATGGTCAAAACCACATTATTTTTCCATGCTGTCTGCCTGCATACAGCTATATAAGATAAGATTAACCTTTATTAATCCCCGGAGGGAAATTCGGGATATATTCACAAACAAACACAGGTGCAGCTCAAAAACGAGCATGAAAAAGTAAAATATCAGTTGTCATGGTCAGCAAAGTAGTAGTTTTGGTACTGTGGGCAGGTGCCCTGATTTCCAAAGGACCACTGAGCAGTGGTCCAGTTCTCCTTAGTCCAGGTACGAGGCTTCTGCCATTGTCTCTGGTTCAAGAGTGGCTTGATGCCAGGAATGCGACAGCTGTAGTCCATTTCCTGAAGACGTCTGAGTGCTGCCTCTTGATGCAGCAGCCTCTCAGGGAACAGCCGGCCCTTTCAGCCCTTCTGTGGCTTACGATCGGTGATCGTCCTCTGGACAGCGGTGAAGTCGGCAGCCGAGAGAGAGCACAGTATTTATACTGTGTGAATACTAATTTAATCAAACTCAAAATGAAATATCCTAATATTTTCAGATACATTTCTTTCTGTTTTTGAGCGGTAGACTAGCATTATTGAAATAAAATTAAAAAATTCTTGAAATATTTTAGTTTGTGTGTCTAGAAAATATTTAATTTTCACTTTCTTAAATAACTGATGAATATTTAACTTTTTCACGATATTTTAATTGTTTGCACCTGTAAAATATAGGGAACGCTGAATTAAACTTCAGGGATGTCAATCTGTCCATTTAGGAAGCACAAGTGATTGTGAATCACCTTCACCTGCTTTGGTGGAAATGAAAGTGACAACAGCAGGACGACCCCCAAAAAGGAAATGGTTTTACGTGAGGTGGCCACAGACAGCTGCTCTCTCTGGATCCTTCCTGTCTGATTCCTCACTAGTTTTGTGTTCTGGCACATCTGTAAGTACAGTCGCAAGAACACTTGCTGTGTCTCCCAGCACAGTCTCAAGGAGATACCAGACTGGCCATTACATGAGGGCGGCTGGACAGGGAATGTGGAAGGGCACCAGTCCAGTAGCAGGACTGGTAGGAGGACCAGGAGGAGCACTGCCAGAGCCCTACATCGTGACCTCCAACAGGCTGCTGGTGTGCATGTTTCTGACAAAACTATCAGAAACAGACTCCATGAGGGTGGCATGGGGGCCTGACGTCCTCTAGTGGCACCTGTGGTCACAGCCCAGCACCATGAAGCTGGACTGGCATTCACCAGAGAACACCAGAACTGTCAGGTCCGCCATTGGTGCCCCGCTCTCTTCTGTGAAGAGAACAGGTTCACACTGAGTATGTGACAGGTGTGAAGGAGTCTGGAGATGCTGTGGTGAACGTTATGCTGCCTGTAACATCATCCAACATGAGGGTCTGGGGAGGCATATCCTTGGGGGTCACTCAGACCTCCATGTCAGAGCCAACAGTACCCTGATTGCTGTTAGGTACCAGGATGAAATCCTCAGAGCACCCCGTTTTTTCTTGGTGGGTGGCCCAACCTACTATCACTCCTTACTACTGGTGCAGTGGGTCCTTTGTTCCCCCTGGTCCAGGACAATGCCAACTTCATGTGGTCAGAGTTTGTAGGCAGTTCCTGGATGGTGAAGGCATTGATGCCACTGATTGGCCCTCACGTTCCCCTGAACTAAATCCAATTGAGCACCTCTGGGACGTTTTGTATCGATGCATCTGACGCCGCCAAGTACCACCAAGGAGTTCACTGATGCCCTGATCCAGGTCTAGGAGGAGATCCCCAGGACACCATCCACCAACTCATTAGGAGCCCAGACGTTGACAGTAGTACATGCAGGCACACGGGGGCCAAACACAATACTGAGTCTCATACGAGTTGAGGTGATGAAAGTTTTAGTTTGATTTTCAGTGTGATTTTGAATCCAGACCTCAGTGGGTTGATGATTTTGGTTAGTCAGTGACTCATGTTGCGCCATTTTATTATAAACAAATTATACACATACATCAGTAAAGATTTTCAACTTGAATAATTTGTTGATGAAGATCTGATTGTGATGATGGTGATTAAGTGTTCCCTTCATGTTTGAGCAGTGTGTGTGTCTGTGTGTACACACAAATATCATATACACACACCGCCGACCCATTGAGGCCTGTACTCCACTAGACCTCTGAAGGTCTGCCGTGGTATCTGGCACCAAGTCATCAGTAGCAGATCTTTAAGTCCTGTAAGTTGCGAGGTGGGCCCTCCGTGGATCGGACTTGTTTGTCCAGCATATCCCGCAGATGCTCGATTGGACTGAGATCTGGAGAATTTAGAGGCCAAGTCAACACCTTGAACTCCTTGTTGTGCTCCTCAAACCGTTCTTGAAATATTTTTGCAGAGTGGCAGACACATTATCCTGCTGAAAGAGGCCACTGCTTTAGGGAATACTGTTTCCATGAAGGGGTACACTTGGTCCGCAACCGTGTTTAGGTAGGTGGTGCATGTCAAAGTAACATCCACATGAATGGCAGGACCCAGTGTTTCCCAGCAGAACCTTGCCCAAAGCATCACACTGCCTTGCCAGCTTGCCTTCTTCCCACAGTGTATCCTGGTGCCATGTCTTCACCAGGTAAGCATCAGACCAGGCCACCGTCTTCCATTGTTCCTTGGTCCAGTTCTGATGCTCATGTGCCCATTGTAGGCGCTTTTGCCAAAGGATAGGGGTCAGCATGGGCACCCTGACCAGTCCGCGGCTACGGAGCCCAATACGCAACAAACTGCGATGCACTGTGTTCTTCTGACGCCTTTTTATCGAAACCAGCATTAACTTTTTCAGCAATATCACCTACAGTAGCTCTTCTACTGTAGTGTTTTTCAACCATGGTGCCGTCGCACCCCAGGGTGCTGTGAGATATTGTAAGTGGTGCTGTGGAAAATTATTGGTCTAAAAATTATTGGCGTATGCCGAAAAGCTATCCAACAGTGCCATGGCCTCGAGTAAGCTTCATCTCCAAACGAAACACCCGACCTGTCAAATTAAGCACACAAACTATTTTGTTAGCCTGCGTGAAAACACGGAGAAGCAGGGAACTTTCATGAGAAACCATGAAGGTGAATGAGCGAGTCCTCAGAGCAGCCGCCACGTTGCTGAGCTGAGCTTTTCAACCCTGCCTGCTATAAAAACTAAAACCAGAGGAAGAGCTTGGTGTTGTCTGTCTTCACTTCCTCCCAGGATATCAGTTTAGTGTTCATCTAAACAGGCCCATGCTTCAATATTAAGAGACCATATTGTCATTATCAGGCTTAAAAGTGTCATTTTATAATATTTTTGTTTGGTGGTGTGCTGTGGGATTCTTTTGATGTAAATAAAAAAAAATGTGCCGTGGCTCAAAAATGGTTGAAAATCTCTGTTCTATTGGATTGGACAGCACAGGCCAGCCTTTGCTTCCCACGTACATCAGTGAGCCTTGGCCGCCCATGACCCTGGCACCGGATCACCGGTTTTCCTTCCTTGGACCACTTCTGGTAGGTCCTGACCACTGCAGACCGGGAACATCCCACCACCGACCCAGTCATCTAACCATCACGGTTTGGTCCTTGTCAGAGTCGCTCACTTTCTTACGCTGCCCATTTTTCCTGCTTCCAACACATCAACTTAAAGGACAAGCTGTTCACTTTGCTGCCTGGTACTGTTGGTATGTTTATGCTGTGCACCACCACAAATGCCACCTTATTGTGAGTTTTTATTTCCGGAGTTCAGGTTCTCAGGCAACGTAAGTCCTTGCGACATACAAATCCAGCTCTCCTAGCTCTCCTTGTGAAGGTGAAATGTAACTGACTACAACTATTAATGTGTACTCTCCGCAGTTAACAGCGTGTAGTCTGCAGTTAGAGCTTTTTTTAACAGCCGGAAGAGCTCATGGCATCAGCGCTGCTGCCTGACGGACAAAGCTGGGGGCAAATTTAACCCTCCAGACGTCAAACAAGTTGTGCTGTTGACTGCTAGCCTGATGCTAACACGGCTTCTAGCGTCAAGATCGAGTCTTTGGAAATCCCTCACCGACTCTCATGGTTTTCCAAGCGTGTTGGCTACCTTTCATTCATGCCGTGTCTAGTGTCCGTTTGAGACATGCAGGATAGGTACAGCGAGATCGGCTTCGTCCAACAAATTCTCGGATTGAATTTAGTGCCGAGAAAAAATGGCACACACCGAGGGAACGACACATCTCTCAACGACTTCTCAGGTGAGCTAACGCAGGCTAGCATGTTAGCTAACGTTGGACAGACGGTGTCTCGGTGCTGAAATGCTGTACGGTAGAGGGGAAGGAATACCACACCAAGTCTAACCGAGTGTTTCACTTTTAACGAAACGTTCACATGTGCTCAGTTCGCGTTAAATGTGTTGTTATCGCTAGCATTGTCGTTAGCATGTCGTTAGCATTGTGTAGGTAACGTCACTGTTTACCCGTGAAGCTAGCTAGCTTCCTGCTGCCTCTCAGCGGTTGTTTTAATAGTCTCAGTTTTTCCAGGAGATGTTTAAATGTGTGTTACAGTCCCAAACCTCGTTTATAGTAACGTGTGTATAGACTATTACTGTTAGCGTTGCACCATCGCATTGTCTTCAGCTCTGTTTATCCTGTGTACTGTGGAGAAATAGAGGTAAGCGATCGATCGGGGAAGTTTATGGTGAAGAGGATCGCTAACCGTCTGCCTGTAGCTGCTCTTCAGTCCAGCTGATTAACAGATGTGTAGTAACGTTAGCGGTGTCAGTGGAAGAGACTAGCAGCAGTTTCCAGGTGTTAACGGGACGTTTCATGGGTTCCAACAGAAACGGTACAGCTACTAGAAAGCCTGCAGTGTCCACGAAACGGTGTCTTAAAGTGGCCACGTTCACCCGTGTATGTTGTTCAGCTAGAGATGTGACGTTCCTGCAGTTAAACCCTGCTTGTGTTGCATTGAGTGGTTCTTACATGTCACCATAACACACCGGCCACATAATTAGGTACAGCATCCTAGTAAAAGGTTGGACCCCCTTTTTGCCTTCAGGACTGCCTTAAATCTTGGTGTCATACTTTCAACAAGGTGTTGGAAACATTCCTTAGATGTTTTGGTCCATGTTGGCAGTGAACTCACTGTCATGTTCAAGAAACCAGTTTGAGATGATCTGAGCTTTGTGACATGGTGCATTATCCTGCTGGAAGTAGCCATCAGAAGATGGTACACTGTGGCCATAAAGGGATGGACATGGTCAGCAACAATACTCAGGTAGGCTGAGGCATTTAAACCATGTTCAGTTGGTACTAAGGGGAACAAAGTGGGCCAAGACAATATCCCCCTTCATCATTACACCACCACACATCAACCTCTCACATCAACAAGGCATTTTCATCCACACATCTGCCGCTCACTGGGTATCTTCTCTTTTTTGGACCATTCTCTGTAAACCCTAGAGATGGATGTGTGTGAAATACTCAGACCAGCCCGTCTGGCACCAACAACCAAAGTCACTTAAATCCTCTTTCTTCCCCGTTCTGATGCTCAGTTTGAACTCCAGCAAGTTGTCTTGACCACGTCTACGTGCCTAAATGCATTGAGTTGCTGCCATGTGAGTGGCTAATTAGCTATTTGTGTTAACAAGCAATTGAACAGGTGTACCTAATTTTGTGGCCGGTGAGTGTATATCCGGCAGTTTGGGGTTCTGGTTAGTGCACTGCTGTGATATATGCAGTATCTCAGCCTGTGTCTTGCCCTGACGTAAAGGGCGAATCACTTTTACTGACAGTTTCCACCAGTTTTACCATCTCAGCTGAGTTCATTGAACAACAAATGAAGGATGGTAGCTAACTGATTTCATTATCAATTAATGTATTCTGAAATGGGGCTGCACGGTGGTGCAGTGGTTAGCGCTGTTGCCTCACAGCAAGAGGGTCGCAGGTTCGATTCTGGCTTGGGACTCTTCTGTGTGGAGTTTGCATGTTCTCCCAGTGTAAGCGTGGGTTTTCTCCGTGGGTTTTCTCCGGGTACTCCGGCTTCCTCCCACAGTCCAAAGACATGCTGTTTAGGTTAATTGATGACTCTAAATTGCCCGTAGGTGTGGCTGTGAGCGTGAATGGTTGTCTGTCTATATGTTGTCTGTCTCTATGTGTCCTGCGATGGACTGGCGACCTGTCCAGGATGAACCCCGCCTTCGCCCGATGCCAGCTGGGATCGGCTCCAGCTCCCCCTGCGACCCCTAATGGGATAAGCGATTGATGATGGATGGATGTATTCTGAAATGTCTTTTATACAAAGTCAGAGGTCCAACCCAGTGTCAGTCTGGACTACTTTTTCCTATGTTTAGTTGTGTAGAGAAATATCTCATCAAAGTTATCCATAAATTACCAAGGGCTAACTTTTGGAAAGTAAGAAAAACTAACAAATATAAAGCATTCATGATTAATATCAATCAAGTGCACCAGCTGCTACTGTATGGGTGTGTACGTTTTGAAATGTCCATTAATGTGACGAGGAAAATATTCAGACTTTTCTTTTTCTCAAAGTGTAGTGCATCAGACAAAGAGCTTTCATCCAAAAGAGATCTCCTGATGTGGTGTAGAGACGTCAGTGTTCAGTTGGGTTAAGATCTGGTGACTGTGAAGGCTGTAGCATATGAGTCCCGTCATTTCCACATTCATTTAACTATACAGTGAGCCCTTTTCTCCCTATAGTAGCATCTGTATTCTTTAAGCATTTAGACTGGTACATTCAACATTTTCCTTTCAACTGTAGGTCTTGTGTTGTCCATAGAGGAAATAAAGTGTGAACCAGAACCAGAGAGCTAGGATCACAGCAGTGATGTGTGTCCACATGATTGTGTGTATGTCCAGAGATGTGGTATGGAGTGTTTCTGTGGGCGGCGGTCTCCTCCCTGGTCTTCCACCTGCCTGCAGCTCTGCTCTCCCTCGCCACGCTGCGCCAGCACAAGATGGCCCGATTCATGCCCATCGCCATCCTCCTCATGGGCATCGTGGGACCAGTTTTTGGGGGAGTCCTCACCAGTAAGTCTTATCTCATCTCAACTTCCTGATGAGCAGGTTGGCACCTTGCAAGGCAGCCTCTTCCATAAATATATGAATGTGTGTGAATGCTGACGTGTAGTGTATGAGTGTGTGTGTGAATGGCTGAATGCTGACGTAGTGTAAAGAACTTTACAGAGAGGTCAGAAGACTAGAGAGGCGCTATATAAATGCAAGTCCATTTTCCATTACTCAGTTCAATTCAGTTTGCCTGTCTTATCTAGTGGTGTAAAAGGCATTGCTACCATATCAGAGATTAGGTTGACCAAAACAATAAATCTGTTGAATAATTGTTGTTTTCTTATTTCTTTTAAAGGTGCTGCCATAGCAGGTGTGTACAAGGCGGCAGGAAAGACGATGATCTCTTTGGAGGCTCTTGTTTTCGGTGTAGGACAGTCATTTTGTGTCCTCCTCATCTCCTTCCTCAGGGTACTTGCCACCCTTTAGCAGTACTGAGGCCCGCCTGGCTGGCCCTGATGCTGCCGGGGTAACATGGTACAAGACTAGATCCCTGGCAAATCCTGGGATGCATGTAAACCAGTCAGGCCTGGGACATGATGTCATTTCCTACTGATGGACCAAGACCACAGCAGATTTTATTGAACTATCAAAGAAAGAGCAGTGTGTGAAGTGGAGGTGTGTGTTATGCAGCACTAAGGCTTCTGACCTTCTGTCTGTCTGTCTGTATGATGTCCACTGTGGGACGGCCCGACGCTGCGTTCACATCACAGAGCTTCGCACTCGTTCCTGTGTGATGTGAAGGCAGCGGGATGCTGTTGCCGCGGTTACAGGTTAGCAGCAGGCTGACGCTAACCTTTCTCAGGGGCCGAGTGTGTCTCTTTTTCACTATCGGTCGAAGATGATGGAAGATAATGGTTATATGCAAGATTCTGGCGTTTTCCCTTGAGGCCTTAATTTCTATTTTCTACCTTCCAAAGTGTTTTTTCTCTTCAGGGCTGTCTTTCTTTAACACTGTCTCCTGCTGCTCCTTTTGTTCTTCCTCGTATTTTGTTCAAATGACGTCAAGTCTGACCGCCTGTGTGTTATTATAAATCCAAAATTACTTAGACGCACCTACGACGTGTTCCCTTCCAGCTTTCAGCTGTTATTTTAGACAACATACAAGGGAAGAGGTTGTTTTAGATGTAGTTTTATGTTGAGATTCGGCCGTGCAGATGCAGCCTAGAGAATGTCTTCAGTGTCTTGGTTTGTTTGTTGTTTCTGAGTGAATGGAGGAGAGGTCTGAACTCAGGCCACCACCACGATTACATTACTCTTTTCTTTTCTCTCTTTGAATGATAATATGTTTGACACGTGTGTCATTTTGTGACACTGAACTGATTTGTATTTATTCTAAATTGTTTGCAGGTCTTGGTAGCTTTTCGATTCTTATGTCCAAATATGTTTTGCTTATTTTTCTGCACTAAATGTGCATGAGATGGTTCAACAGAAGTGTACTACAATGTAGTTTTCATGGGCTCATCAAATTCCCAGTCTTCAGTGACTGCTTTTAGTTGCTTTTGGTGGCTGGGCGGGTGCTTTGCAGTTAGTATCATGTGTAACTTGCAAACACAGGTGTAGGTGAACTCTACATGGGATACTTTTATTTGTAAAAGAAAAAAATATTGGCACTATTAAGTGATCCTGTTTGTGTTTTAGCAACTACTGAGAAGTGACTGAAAACTAGCTGCTGACACTGCTACCACTAATATATTCATGCACATTTAATGTGTTATTTAATGTTTGTATCTTTGTCCTGATGAAAAGCTGCTCGCGTCAACCAGTCAGTGTTGGTTCATCTCCACAAATCAACATGCTGACACAAACTATTCTGGCATCAGCCACACACATTTGATTCCATTGGATCTGATGATTTGTCTTCTGTCGACTATAAACGGCGCCAGATGAATCCGCTGGAGAGCCCCGGGGCAAAAACTGAGCAAGTTAGATTTTGAATTTGAACATGCACTCACACTCGTAAGCATAGCATCACATGAAGCATTGTTGCTCTCTACAAGACGGGGCTTTAAAATCATGTTAAGTAATCAAATATCCACACAGTCACATTGTGAACCTGGAGCTTTTTCAGGTTTATGAGTATGCTTGAGTGAGTGAAACAGAAACAAAAATCCAGGGGCTTGATGCATAAAACTCCATGTAGGTTTCTAACTAAAACGGTTTGTACAGACAAAGACAGAAACATGCAGACACATTGTATTCATCAGATTTCAGCTGCACGTAGGTCTGATTCTGCTGTATAAATCTCAGTCATTGTGCAGCTGGCTGCATTTGCACAAGCCGCATTTCCACTGCCACAGTTTCCCATGAATGGAGGCAGAAACACCTCAAACATCAGTTTGTGTACTGATGCTGGTGTCATCTCCACCCCTCATTATACCTCCAGCAGTAAGGCTGTCCGACAGCAGCACATCAGCTGTGGCTATTTGTAGTGTCCGTACTACTAATTCATCATGTGGCTGTAAACCATCATCGTGGTGATATTTATCGGTCAAACATCAGAAGGACAGTCAGTGATTTATTTATATTTATTAATGATTTATTTCTAGAGCTCATAATGAAACAAAGTGCTTCACAATTCAGGATCAAACGAAAAGAGATGATGGCTCAAAAGTAAATAAGTGGTCAAATTCATCATTCATTATGAATGCACGTATGAGCGACATTTTACAGAACAAAAATACAAAACAAAATAATATTCACGTAAATTGGCAAACAAGCTAAACAGTGTTTTATAGTCAGGCTGCATTTCTCTCTTTAGATTTAATCTTCTGTCACATGAGCCTCAGCTATCTGTAGAAAACTGTAAACACTGGTCTGAAGACTGTGTGATGTTCACGGTCTTTTAGAAACTCCAGTTAATGTGGGAAATGGTGTGTTCGTGGTTTCTGTTGAATACACGACCTTCACTCATCTGGACCCAGGTGGAGTCTGCTGAGCAGAGTTTCTGTTCAGTCACATCCAAAATGTTTCTTTCTTCATGGTTTATTTTAATTGTGCTGCACATTTATGTTGGAAATATTGGTTTCACTGCTTATAACATCATAATAATAATAATAATCTTAATGAGCCCAGTATTCAGAGCCCTTTTAACTCATGTAGACGTAAAGAGAGAGCAAACCACACATTTTTCTATAATCCTCTCAAAGAATTTCTTTAACCCTTTCGAACCAAAGATGGCTTGAATTTTCCACGTGCGCCGTATGCTTCACTAGCTACACTTCAGTTCTGTTAATCTGGAAGAATTACCCCGAAGTACATGTGCTGCAAATCTGTAAAGCTGGGAAAGGCCATGATCAGGAAAACCTCTGTGTATAACTAATAACAGCACACACAAGATAGTATGGACAAGACTACAAGAGGTCAGCACCCATGGGACCAACAGTGGGACATTTCTGTCTGTGGACGGCGCCCAAACTGACTGCAGAGACCAGCAGGACAAGGTGCTTTCGCATTTGTGGTTTTTGTAGTTTAATGGTGGGTATTCCTGCCACAGCGACGACTGCAGATCTCATTTCAGTGACCGTCTGATTTTCTTTTCAACTGTGTGAAGCTTGCTGTGTGGCAGTGCACTGTACACGTTCCTGCAAAGTGTTGGTGATGCAGTGGAAAATCAAAGCACCTCATTGAAATACGTGGCTGATGCAGAAACTAGCGAGCCTTGTTTGAAACGACCCTTGGCCTTGCTTTTATGCTCTACATTTTGGAGAATGTTTATTTTTTTATGGTTGTGTGATTTAGCTCTTCGAGCATGCGTGTCCTCTGGTTCTGTTACAGCAGCACACACTGATGGCTTTAGTCTGGATATTTTTCTCCACTTACCATTTTTAATTTGGCCTCTTCAGCAGCTATGTGTGATGATTTCAGAGCTTTTCATCCGTCTCTTGTACTGTACAGTCATATCAGGCCTCTCATCTGACCCCAGTTAAGACGGTAAACATGAATTTCCTAAGTCATGTATCAGAGTCCTTTATGTTGGACTTCCAGATGGAGTTAAAGTCCAGAAACTATGTTCACTAAAGAGTTAAGCCAACACTATAAAGAACGTTACGTAACACAAATGAAAGTGGCTGCACAAAAGTCTCCTGTCAATCGGTACATACTGTATAGTAGGCCATGATTAAAAATAAAATACTCAGAAGTCACATTTACCCCAATCCACCCCATTTACATCAGCGAGGACCGGCTCGTAACCGAGACACCTCCTGTATAAAGAGGTGTCACTACGTCTCTGAAACAGTCTGAACAAGCACTGAGCACTGTAGCCTTCATGAAGGAGGGTTCATTGCAGGATTGTTGTATTCGACTACATTATGCCAGGTTCAGACTACCTGATATCAGCCGGATTGTTGCCTGACCTGGCAGACGGAGGGTGTCTGCTCAGAGAGGGAACCAAAATTGGCGTTGGGCCCAAAAATTGCTTGTTTCATCATGTAGGGTGTCAGAGTGGACGACAAAAGATGGCACACCTGGGACTCCTCACGACGTCCCGACAGAAAAATTAGTGTTCCCTCACTTCCATGACTCTGACCAATAGGAGCGCAGAGCACTCCGTACACAACAGCAACAAAGGACTGATGGTGGTGATGTCGCTACGTGGAACCGTGAAAGGTGACAGGTTTTCATTTTTGAGGCTTTTCTGAACACAAGACAGCCAGCTTCGTACACACTGCCACGGCTCGTTTTACGTTCTTGCTCTAGAAGTTTCTAGCACCTCCTTCCCGATGACCTCATGAAGGATGGCAAGCTGTGATTGGCCGGGAACCAGTGTGACATCTCGCTGGCCAAGTGTTTAGAACTTGGACTCCATAATGGTCCACACAGTGACACAGCGTCCACTGGAACCAGCAACAGTGTTGTGTAGTCTGGACCCGGCTTTAGTTTTAGCTAGGTGCACCCAATAAATTAATAAAACTCGTATGTCAAAAGAGATCTTAATTTTGATCCTGTCATAATTTTGGTTTGCCAATAATGCATTCTTTTATTTATTTTGTCATCCCCTTCATTTTTACATTACTACTTATATTTTGATTTTTCTGGCAGAAATGGGCTTCCATACGTGCCAGCTGTCCTGTAAAAATCAATTAGTTTTGAAAAGGTCATCAAACCCTGACTCCTAGTGTGGTCTTACACTTGCGGTTTTGATGCTACATATCTGTGATCTACAGCCAGGCAAAGTAAATGTTAGAATAAAATGATAAATGTCAACGTAAAGGTGAAAATCTGCTGTAATAGAACCATTTATTTCCACCGTTTGGTCCACATTCCTGGACTGATTTTGTTCCATTTTTACCAGATTAAAAGGTTTTAAAAGTTGATTTTAAATGAAGTGCCAATGGTTAATATTTTCATGGAATAAAAAACTTTCAACTATTGTGTTGTTGTATATCTTCATGTCGTCTGTCCCCCTCTAGTGGTCGCAGCTGCTGGCAGGAAAGCTGTTTTCATTTAGGAGATGATGATTGAATTTTGCACAAAAAAAAACTATGAAACCAAGTTTTATATTTCCCCATAAGGAGAAATAACCCAGAACGTAACAGTCACTGTGTTTTCATTTCTACTTTAAAAGGAAAAGGTGTAACGAAGCAGCAAACTGGCTGCCAGCTTTTCAGAGCAGACTTGTGAGGAAGGGATGAACTGAATATACTGCATAAATATTTTATTTATAGACAAGTATACAAGTATCCTCTGGGGAAATGGTTTTAGACATCTTTACAAAATTTATAAGATAAAGTGTCATTTATATCACATGTATCCAGTAAATGCATTTAGACTGGATATTGATATACTCAATATTCTTGTGACTTTTGTGTATTACAAAATTGTTGCATCTGGCTGCATAGGTGTGTATGTGAGTGTGAATGGTTGTCTGTCTATGTGCCCTGATGGACTGGTGACCTTTCCAGGGTGAACCCCGCCTTCACCCAGTGCCAGCTGGGATCGGCTCCAGCCCCCCGTGACCCCTAACGGGATCAGTGGTTCAGGATGGATGGATCTGGTTTAGGGATTCATTACATTGTTATATTGTGTTACTGTTTAAAAATGCGCTTTAAAATTTCAGAGTGCATCAGATACTTGGTGGGTTCCACTCGTCTTAAAAGCTGTTGCCCAGTAAATATCAGGTATGCGCCTCTGGAACATCTCCTGTAAAAAAAAAAATATCCAGTCAGGAGACTCAGCATTTGGATTCTCTAATTAACTAGAAAAGCACTCTGAGAGCGCGGACCTCCGCCAAGCACCATAGTTTCCCCCCATATTGTAAAGAATTTTATATCAGTGGCAAACACAGAACATATATACAAGACACAACATGAAACTCACAATATATTATTTCTAAAACCAACATATGTACATTAACATTTTTCTACTGGATCTAGCTCTGGATAAGAAATAACAAACCTACATTCATTTTGTCTGCGTTATTAGATTCCTTGACCATGAAAACATCCCCTTACCAAGTGGATTTAAATTTATATCATTATTATTAGTTCAGAAGTTATTAATGAAAATCTTTTTCGGTGATAGCAGTTTCTTCTGGATCTATCTCCTCAAGTATTAAAGCTAGATCAAATTCGTTGACATACTTCAGATGCAGAATTGTCTCAGCTACACGATGCCGCTTGAAATCTCTACCTCTAATATTAAATACACAGTAGGCCAAAATGTAAGAAGAAACTGCCAGGGGGGAAACTATGGTGCTTGGCGGAGGTCTGCGCTCTCCGAGTGCTTTTCTAGTTTTATATAAATTGCTATAAAATCCACCATCTGGGTCAGATCTGGATCAGCCTTTGGGATTTGATAGAAGTACACATTGTAAATCCCTGAGTAAAATTCCATGAGCTTTTGGCAACAATTACCAGAGATATTGAGAAACAATTTTTTGGGTCCCATTTACCCCAATGTTAACGAAAATTTCAAAGTGATCCAGAATCCAGGATTTCCCCAAAATTAAATGAGTTCTTCCTTTTCACATTTTCGACACACCCTGAAAATTTCATCAAAATCCGTCCATAAATTTTTGAGTTATCTTGAACAAACAAACTGACCGATAAACACCGGCAAAAACATAACCTCCTTGGCGGAGGTAATGAAGAGCCATTAATGAAAACATGTATCTGGAGAGTTTCTATAAAGTTTGACCTCCTGTCTGTGGCCTTCTCCTCCTCGTCAGCTCCTACATCTGCTGATTTGCTGCTGTTGATTCATTCATTATTGATCCCTTACACCTAACCAAGACCTGCAGTGTCCCAGTGGTTCAGAGATGTTGATGAGCTGATGGTGAGGCTGCAGCTCCATGACTGTGCCTCCTGTCAGCCACAACACCGGAGCTGCTCTGCTGATGAACTGATGGAGATCCAGGAAGGGGGCTAGTGCTACTGTTGGTTTGCAGCTGTAGTAATTATTGAGTTTGGGTGTTTCCGTTGCTAACAGCAACTGGAAGTGCCTACAAAGCAACGAAGTGGTAGACCACGCAAACTCTCAGAGCAGCCCCAACGAGTCCTGAAGCATCTATCATCTGTTGCATGATCACTCACGACAGGGTGACAAACTGGAGCAACATCAGCAAACAAGCTGTGCGTCGTCGGGAACTTCGTGAAATGGGTTTTCATGGCTGAGCAGCTGCATGCAAGCCATGAAACCAAGAAAACTTGGCTCGCTCACTGAAAATGCTGTTATCTGGTATTGTTCTTGTGCTTAGATGTGGCGAGGGGGCTCCATGGCGCCCTTTGTCACACCCTTTAGGTTAGTTAGATGGTTGAAACTATCTTTATACAGTGAAAATGAACGTTGAACATGTGACATGAACGAACAGCTGACTGTAATGTGAAAGTGAAACTCAACGTCCATACATGAACACCGTCCCCTGGATGAAAGCCTTGTGTTTGTCTGACCCATCTACCTCCCCTTCCTCCCGCCCTGTGTGTCCTTTCGAGCTTTAATCCACGTTACCTCAGTCAGTCCTGGTCCACGTCCTCTGAGCGTTTACCGTTGCTGCAGATGGGTTTACATTGTGGTTAATGGAATGCCTGGTGGGCCTCACACAGATGCTAAAGATGCCTTGTGCGGTGGTATCGAACACCAACGGCTGTGACAAAGCATCAGTATTTGATGCCCTGGGAATGAGAACCCAGCCATCTTTGAAGTCAGCCTTCATTTCAGTCTCAATGGGTGTTTCGGATCAAATAGTTCTGGGGTGTCCCTGAGAGGATCTGCCATCTGAAAAGCATGTACAGTATAAGCCAAATTGTTTCCACTCAGACTACAGGAGAGCGTCACCAAATGACATTTCCCAGCAGAACAGAGTTGCCGGCAGCCATAGATATACATACGCTCGCGACCAACACAGTGTGGTTTGAGTTGCGCTCACGCCCAAGTTGGGCTTCACTCAACGCAGTGAAAAGCTGTCATGGCACAGCACGGACCACTGCAAGTAACAGGCTTCAGAGGACAGTGGTACCACTCTCTTGTGTCTGAAAGGACCTTCAGAGAGAGAGTACTAAGACATGGAAATACTCATTCAGGGCTAAAAACAAATGAATCAATTAAAACTGATCAATATTAATTTATACCAGAGATTCACAAGTTCAGACCAGAGGGCCGAATTATTGTGTTTTCTTTCCTGAGAATTGAAAGTAAAATTAAAAGTAGATCTATTTAACATAAAAATAAAATAAAAATTATCTTGAGTTAGAGACGTCTCTTTCTCAGTGTACGTCTATGGGAAAAAGTCTTTTTGGGCCCAATGCTGTCACTTGACGGACACAGAAGTTGCAGTACCACCATTTGACCGCTACGAAAACTGTTATCAACGACCGCCGTTCTTCGTGGGGGCTTGTTGTTTACACGGCTAACAGGGTTTTAGAAGTGGTGGTTGCTGGTGCTGCATGTCCTCATATGTCAGACCAATCACTGAGAAAGATCCTCTCTGAAACAGGAGCTAAACAATGTCCACATTCAAAGAACGACGAGCCTTCAATGTTCTTGCCGTGCAGACACAATAAAAATGAGGGTTCTTAGGACTATGAACAAGTTGCTGTGGTCCAAAATGCCACATGCCGTTGTGGCAGGTAAACACAGAGATAGTGTTGAGGAGGAGCTGAGACAGCTGACAGGTCAGTGGATTAACCTTTCAGTCTGTGTTGTGTCTGCTCATATAAACTGCCTGGATTAGCAGCGTGACATGCAGATGAACCACTGAAAGCCATGAGCACAATATGAATAACATGACAGCCAACATATGATTTGACACAGACGTTATGGTGAAATCGCCTAGGACAATATTATTTCCTCACACTTATGAATTGAACTGAAAATGTTGTTGCAAATTATCTGGAGCTTGATGTTGTACTGATGACTTCTCTGGACCATTACTATCATCACTTTACCGTCCAGCTTTATATTCAGTGTGGCCTTCCAGTGTCTGTCCCACAGTGCCTACATGTCCCAGCATGCATTGCATGTAAGGTTCTGAATAACAATAGATCAGAGTGAGAGGGTGGCCTTATCTTCCCACTAGCATGGCCTCACACTCATCCCGTCTATGCAGTGATTATCTGTCATGTAGACAGAAGTTCATTTTTATGGTCGTAAACATGGATCTACGAGCTGTACACCACATTACACCAGGTAAGATATGATCATGCTAACCTCGAACGTTCTGTATATCTTTGATATATGGTAAACAATAGTCTATTGAATAATAAACATGTATGTATGTTGATGTGAAGGTAAGATATCAAACAAACTGAAATGAATATACGTAGTATTGTAATATGTGCCAATACATGATATATAGAAATGCTTTGAACACTGTTTGACACATCATATCTTTCAATAATTTCCAAGGAAGATTTTCAACACTGTAATTCATGTAATTTGGCATCAAATAAATTAATAATTTTTTGTGTAACCCAGAGAGCCCTTCGTCAGTGCACAGCAGGGTCTGCTGAACATACAAAAATGTAAAATTTGACAGCAGGCAAGGACACAATTCAAAATATAGGAACAGTTAAGTTTCCGGAAAATAACCGAACAATTAATGAATATTTAATAAGTCAGATATTCCCTTTAATTAGTGCCAACTAACAGAGACTCTCTAAGTCAGGGCGTTTTGTTGTGCCCTCCATTACTTTACCTGTATTATCCACATTGTGATATTAAATGTGATATGATAAATTGATAAAATGTAATGCCCAGTGAAATCCTTGGTAATATATCCTGCAAATAGCATTTCATTTTAAAGGGGAATACCACCTAATTGAAGAAATCATTTAGGTGGTTCTATGGCTGTCCTATCAATATTAGATTTAATATTACTATGAACATGAGCTCCTCTCTCTCACAGCCAGAAACCAGAGAAGTAATGTCATGAAGTGTGGATCTGCTCCACAGACAGTGAATGGCAGACTGATTTTAACGTTTTTCTTTTCCTTTATTCTACCCTAGTGCTCTCAGGTGAGAAACAGAAAATGTTCCCATATACTCAGAACGTTCCCCTGGATGCTGTCAGTGTCATCTAGAACATCTTTCCCAATTCACTGTCTATGGAGCAGCTCACAAATCTGAGTTTTATAACTCTAGGTTTTGGATTTGGGAGCATAGTTCAGGTTTATTAATGCTTAGACTGTGTGTTAAACATATTATGAAGCAAAAATGTCAAACACTCTCAGGTGCCAGCTCGTCTCCATTTATATCACTGTAAACCGAACAGATTTGGGTTTTGGACTCTTGGTTGACAAAAATTTGAAGACGCCAGCTATGATTTTGTTACTCTGAAAGCCTGCATGTCTGAAAATTCGACAGAAGAATCAATCATGAAAATAATCTTTAGGTGCAGCCATATGTGCCTTATTGTTGCAGTTTCAACTATGACCACACTCAGAGGACAACCTGCAGGCCGACAGCACATACTGAGCCTACTTTTCTGTGTACTCAGCAGGTATTTATTGGTTAGAGGTTAATAGGTGCACAGATGTACATTATCACAGGTCAGAAGTGCAGAAACAACTTGGAAGCAGAAAAGTGGCTTCTGGTGTCATCAGCTGAGGAAAGAGTGGGCTGACTGGCCGGCCGATGTGCATCTTCATCTGGGCCAGAATGATGCTCCCTCCTCCTCCTCCTCCTCTACTCCTTCTTCTTGTAGTCCTCCAGGTGAGCCAGTATCCAGCCGGAGGGACCCAGGATGGCCACAAACATGGCTGTCATAGCTATTGCCTTCTCCTGAGGGACACAGAAACAAAGAGATGGTTGAACACTGATTTCTTTAATGCACCCCCAATGTTTTCATGTGGTTTGTACCTCGTACACAAGGATGCTTTTAGCTCAAAATAAGATAAGATAAGATATTCCTTTATTGGTCCCACAGTGGGGAAATTCACACATTACAGCAGCAAAGTGGATAGTGCAATAAAAGACAAGAAGCATAGATTTAAAAACAGTATTAATACAAATAAAATAAATTAGTATATACATAATAGAAAAAGTAAAGCCAGAAGTATGTCTATTATATCAATAGATAATTGTCCAGTTCCTATAATTTGAGCAGATGATATAATTGTACATATGAGTCCTTATTTCACTTATGCCCGGTGAGTTTGTTGTGAATGTGACTGTGATTGTGGTTTTACTGGGAGCAGTGCTGGTTGTGGAGTCTAACAGCTGCAGGCAGGAAGGACCTTCTGTAACGCTCCTTCGTACACTGAGGGTGTAGCAGCCTGTCACTGAAGGAGCTCTCCAGAGCTCTGATGGTGTCTCTCATGGGGTGGGAGTCCTTTTCCATCATGGATGACAGCTTAGCCATCATCCTCCTCTCTCCCACCACCTGCACTGAGTCCAGAGAACATCCCAGGACAGAGCTGGCCCTTTTGATAATCTTATCCAGCCTCTTCCTGTCTGCAGCTGTGATGCTGCTGCCCCAGCAAACCACTCCATAAAATATGGCTGATGCCACAACAGTGTCATAAAATGTTTTCAGGAGTGTCCCCTGCACTCCAAAGGACCTCAGTCTCCTGAGCAGATACAGTCTGCTCTGGCCTTTTTTATGGAGTTCAGAGGAATTTGTAGTCCACTCCAGTTTATTGTTCAGGTGAACACCCAGGTATTTATAAGATGTCACCATCTCAATGTCTGATCCCTGGATGTTCACCGGTGTTGGAGGGGGATGAGTTTGCCTGCGGAAATCCACCACCAGCTCTTTAGTTTTCCCCGCGTTGATCTGGAGGTGGTTCCGCAGGCACCAGTCCACGAAGTCCTGGGAAAGTTCTCTGTACTCCGCGTCGTCCCCATCAGTGATGAGGCTGACGATAGCAGAGTCATCAGAGAACTTCTGCAGGTGACAGGTTGGTGAGTTGTAGGAGAAGTCTGCAGTGTAGAGCGTGAAGAGCAACGGAGCCAGAACCGTTCCCTGCGGGGCCCCCACACTGCAGACCACCGTGTCTGAAATGAAGTCCTGTGTCCTCACAAACTGTGGGCGGTTTGTGAGGTAGTCCAGTACCCAGGATGTCAGATGTTGATCTACCCCTGCAGTCTCCAGTTTGTCCCCCAGAAGTGTGGGCTGGATGGTGTTGAATGCACTGGAGAAATCAAAGAACATGATCCTCACAGTGCTCCCAGGTTTCTCCAGGTGAGACAGAGCTCGGTCCAACAGGAAGATGACGGCATCGTCCACCCCAATGCCAGGTTGATAGGCAAACTGTAGTGGGTCCATGGAGGGACTCACCACAGGGCGGAGATGTTGGAGGACCAGGCGCTCCAGGGCCTTCATCAGGTGGGATGTTAATGCCACCGGCCTGAAGCTGCTGGGGTCCTTGGGGTGTGGGGTCTTGGGCACAGGTACCACGCAGGATGTCCTCCATAGTTATATACATACATACATACAGTTACATAGTTAAAATGTGCTGACATCTCTGATAACATAGTCGACTTTTTAACTGAACAAAATACGCAGCCCAGTCTCGCAGCTAAGTGTGTAACAGCCTCACCTGTCGACAGGAAGAAAGCACATCAGTGTTGTCACGTGATGTTTGTCACATATTTCCCATTTCTGTGTTTCCGTATGTGTTTTACTTTGTTAACATACTTATTTTAAGCCGTGTTTTCCCTTAACATCACTTTTTGCCTGATCCTGTGTCAGTGACCCTGACGTTTTCCCTCAACAAGGTGGTTTTCTTGCCTGAACCTAAATAAGTGGCTCTGTCGCTCCCTGCTGGTACTGCAGGTTAATACAGTACTACAACTACAGTACAATACTGCAGGTAGTATTCACATCTCTGTGGGGCAAAACGTGACACGAACGCTGTTCTCTGGTGGACTGACAGATCTATGACAAGCTTTGGTGTGATATCACACACACTTCACAGTGCATCAGTGTTATCTTGACACAAGCAGTACATAAGCACACAATAACTCCCTTTAAATACTGTCTAAAAAACTACTGATTTCCTGATTTTAATAAAAGATTAAGCAGCTAAAATACACTGTTCACACTTAATCACTTCTCAGCTAAAATGATCTGGGTAAAACAGAGGTGTTCATCATGTTTTCAAAACGCCAACAACCTGGTCTCCCCTTGTCCCCATACTGAGGCTAATCTGTAGCCGTATCATTAGAGGTCGGCCGATTAATCAGGCCGGTTATTTGACATTTTTTCGTAACCGGCATCGGCTGATGTCTGAGCATATTAAGCTGATTATCAAACAGGCACATCAGCGGGCAGCCCAGTGTTGTTGCTGTAGACCAGGTGTGACTCCGCCCCCCTTGTGTCAATCAAACTTCCGTTCTATCAGCAGACCTCAGCAGTGGTGACAACGTAGCAACCTCGTCGCTACATTCAGCAACTTTTCAGACCCCTCTAGACTCTTTTTCAAAAAAGCAACTAGCGACAAATCTAGTGACTTCTTCTGGTGTAGCTAGCTAACCGTCCTCCATCCTCTGAATGCTCTAGGTCTCTAGTTACCAGGATGTAGTAGTACTACTAGTAGTAGTACTAGTCAGTGTAGCTAGCTAACCGTCCATCCTCTGAATGCTCTAGGTCTCTAGTTACCAGGATGTAGTAGTACTACTAGTAGTAGTACCAGTCAGTGTAGCTAGCTAACCGTCCATCCTCTGAATGCTCTAGGTCTCTAGTTACCAGGATGTAGTAGTACTACTAGTAGTAGTACCAGTCAGTGTAGCTAGCTAACCGTCCATCCTCTGAATGCTCTAGGTCTCTAGTTACCAGGATGTAGTAGTACTACTAGTAGTAGTACCAGTCAGTGTAGCTAGCTAACCGTCCATCCTCTGAATGCTCTAGGTCTCTAGTTACCAGGATGTAGTAGTACTACTAGTAGTAGTACCAGTCAGTGTAGCAGCTAGTAGTCCATCCTCTGAATGCTCTAGGTCTCTAGTTACCAGGATGTAGTAGTACTACTAGTAGTAGTACCAGTCAGTGTAGCTAGCTAAGCCATCCATCCTCTGAATGCTCTAGGTCTCTAGTTACCAGGATGTAGTAGTACTACTAGTAGTAGGTAGTAGTCAGTGTAGCTAGCTAACCGTCCATCCTCTGAATGCTCTAGGTCTCTAGTTACCAGGATGTAGCAGTACTAGTAGTAGTAGTAGTAGCAGTAGTAGTACTAGTAGTACTAGTAGTAGTCAGTGTAGCTAGGAAAGCCATCCATCCTCTGAATGCTCTAGGTCTCTAGTTACCAGGATGTAGTAGTAGTAGTAGTAGTAGTAGTAGTAGTAGTAGTAAAACTGGACACTAAGGTACAGAGAGGAGTGGGAATCAAACCCTGAACTAAAAAACCCTCAGTGACTCCTCTGCATCTCTAATAAATGCTGCTAAGTGCACTAAATGTTTTCATCCAAAAGTTAGTTTGACAAAGTTTAGTTTTTTTGTTTACCTGTTTCGTGTATTGGATGTTTAGTTGATACAGTTTATATATTATTTTTATTTAAAATATATAAGTGCCCTGCAGTGCAGACACAAACTGTAGATTAGGGAGAGACAGACCATCGGTGTTGTTCAAGAAATGTTTACTGAAGTTGAGAAATGTTGTCTGTCATTTGTTATTATTAGGAGGTAAACAAAGAAAATCAGCCAAAAAAAAAAACACAACAAAACAACAACACCAACAACTAAAAAACCTCTTCTTATCATCTCCATGTAGGCCAGGCGTTAAATGCTCTTTATCTCTGTAACTCTGGGACGCACATGAGCTGAATGAGTGTCAACTACTCCTGTGGTCACTGAGTCTGTGACCTTGATCCACATGAAGGTCAGTCACCTGCTCAACTGTCAACACCCCACCAACACTTTCCTACACCCGAGTACTGCTCAGTAACACCACGGAGGCTCGACCTGCGCGGCTGTGGGATATCTGGACATTTCTATAATCTTTCTATAAGCTGGCAGAGGCGACTACGTGTTGGATTTAGGCGCAATAATGGCGAGCTATTGACGCACTTGTCAAGAGTTTAAAATAGATTCGTTTGATAAAATAAAATCTGCACAAGCATGACGAACGGACAAACAGGAAATCGATATATACACACATATATATAATATATCCATATCCAGTGAGGAGGCTATTAGTGAAACTTGGAAATATAAAATAATACAACTTGGAAATATCTGACGCAGTTAGAGGACGGTGAGCCTGCAGACTTCTGCTCTGTCATATGAGGCCGAGGAACAGCGCTACGAGCGTCATGAACGTTGATAACCGCTATTACCGGTAGCCGACAGTAAACAGCGCGCTGAGGCGCATCCACAGACCCGGATATGTGCGGCCCTGCTGCGGTCATGTCGGGTCAGTGGAGCGGACTTGAACTCACCCCCGCAGTGATGTGGTGTTTGGCAGGTTTGGACGACACGTTAGCCGCCGGAACCAGCTGAGTCCTCAGGGCGCTCCTCAACAACCGGGACACGGCGGGCAGAGACATAGCGACGGTTCAGAGCCAACAGCAGGTCTACTGTTAGTTCTGGTACTGGTACTGATACTGATAATACCGGGGGGGGGGGGGGGGGGGGGCGGCCTCAGGCAGCGTCGGAATTTAATTGGCCGTCGCACCTCCGCGTATCAGACACCGTGACCGGAGAGCGCGGGACGTGTCCTCACATCACCTTCCACTCCCGCTGCAGTTCTTCCTCCCGACGCTGGAGGCACAGCCGAGCCGAGCCGAGCCGACCGGACCGGACCGCACCGGACCGCCAGCGTTCACACGTTTTTCATGTCCATCCCGTCTGTGATGACACGGAGTCCTTCGGTGGGCGGTTCTGTCCAAACACGGTGCGCCATCGGTCTCCATTTAGCGCAGCTGTAGTCCGCAGAGTAGCGCAACACCAGCCCAGCAGTCATTTCTATCAAACATGGAGTACTTGTAATAGCGGCACCTGTGGCTGCAGTAGTGTTTGTTTTACTACAAGTAGTGAAGTAAACCAGTGATACTGGATACTGTCACACAGGTCAGTTCAAACTGATCAATACCACAAAACTCCAAAGAGCCCAGACAATAATACTAATACCTCTACTACTAATGCTACTTCTACTACTGCTACTACTACTGGACACAGCTTCTAGTACTATACTGTATCTATAGGTCCACCCTAACACTACTATTACCAGTACTACTACTACTGGACACGGCTTCTGGTACTATACTGTATCTATAGGTCCACCCTAACACTACTACTACTACTACTATTACTACTACTACTACTGGACACAGCTTCTAGTACTGTACTGTATCTATAGGTCCACCCTAACACTACTACTACTGCTACTACTACCAGTACTACTACTGGACACAGCTTCTAGTACTATACTGTATCTATAGGTCCACCCTAACACTACTACTACTGCTACTACTACCAGTACTACTACTGGACACAGCTTCTAGTACTATACTGTATCTATAGGTCCACCCTAACACTACTACTACTTCTACTACTGGACACAGCTTCTAGTACTATACTGTATCTATAGGTCCACCCTAACACTACTACTGCAACAAATACTACTATTAGTACTACTACTGGACACAGCTTCTAGTACTATACTGTATCTATAGGTCCACCCTAACACTACTACTACTACTACCAGTACTACTACTACTACTGGACACGGCTTCTAGTATTATACTGTATCTATAGGTCCACCCTAACACTACTACTACTACTACTACTACTACTACTACTACTACTACTGGACACAGCTTCTAGTACTATAGTGTATCTTTAGGTCCACCCTAACACTACTACTACTACTACCAGTACTACTACTACTACTGGACACGGCTTCTAGTACTATACTGTATCTATAGGTCCACCCTAACACTACTACTACTACTACTACTATTACTACTACTACTACTGGACACAGCTTCTAGTACTATACTGTATCTATAGGTCCACCCTAACACTATTACTACTGCTACTACTGCTACTACTACTGGACACAGCTTCTAGTACTATACTGTATCTATGGGTCCACCCTAACACTACTACTACTGCTACTACTGCCACTACTACTACTGGACACAGCTTCTAGTACTATACTGTATCTATAGGTCCACCCTAACACTATTACTACTGCTACTACTACCAGTACTACTACTACTGGACACGGCTTCTAGTACTATACTGTATCTATAGGTCCACCCTAACACTACTACTACTGCTACTACTACCAGTTACTACTATTACTACTGGACACAGCTTCTAGTACTATACTGTATCTATAGGTCCACCCTAACACTACTACTACTACTACTACTGCTACTACTACTACTGGACACAGCTTCTAGTACTATACTGTATCTATAGGTCCACCCTAACACTACTACTACTACTACTACTACTGTACTACTACTACTACTGGACACAGCTTCTAGTACTATACTGTATCTATCGGTCCACCCTAACACTACTACTACTACTACTACTACTACTGTCACTACTACTACTGGACACAGCTTCTAGTACTATACTGTATCTATAGGTCTACCCTAACACTACTACTACTGCTACTACTACCAGTGCTACTACTACTACTACTGACACAGCTTCTAGTACTATACTGTATCTATAGGTCCACCCTAACACTACTACTACTACTACTACTACTACTACTACTACTACTACTACTACTGGACACAGCTTCTAGTACTATAGTGTATCTATAGGTCCACCCTAACACTACTACTACTACTACTACTACTGGACACAGCTTCTAGTACTATACTGTATCTATAGGTCCACCCTAACACTACTACTACTGCTACTACTATGACTACTGGACACAGCTTCTAGTACTATACTGTATCTATAGGTCCACCCTAACACTACTACTACTGCTACTACTACGACTACTGACACGGCTTCTAGTACTATACTGTATCTATGGGTCCACCCTAACACTACTACTACCAGTACTACTGCCACTACTACAAGTGGACACAGCTTCTAGTACTATACTGTATCTATAGGTCCACCCTAACACTACTACTACTGCTACTACTACCAGTACTACTACTACTGGACACGGGTTCTAGTACTATACTGTATCTATAGGTCCACCCTAACACTACTACTACTGCTACTACTACCAGTACTACTATTACTACTGGACACGGCTTCTAGTACTATACTGTATCTATAGGTCCACCCTAACACTACTACTACTACTACTACTGCTACTACTACTACTGGACACAGCTTCTAGTACTATACTGTATCTATAGGTCCACCCTAACACTACTACTACTACTACTACTACTACTACTACTACTACTACTGGACACAGCCTCTAGTACTATACTGTATCTATAGGTCCACCCTAACACTACTACTACTTCTACCACTGGACACAGCTTCTAGTACTATACTGTATCTATAGGTCCACCCTAACACTACTACTACTGCTACTACTACGACTACTGACACAGCTTCTAGTACTATACTGTATCTATAGGTCCACCCTAACACTACTACTACTACTACTACTACTACTACTACTACTACTACTACTACTACTACTGGACACAGCCTCTAGTACTATACTGTATCTACAGGTCCACCCTAACACTACTACTACTACTACTACTACTGGACACAGCCTCTAGTACTATACTGTATCTATAGGTCCACCCTAACACTACTACTACTACAATTACTACTACTGCTGGACACAGCTTCTAGTACTATACTGTTTCTATAGATCCACCCTAACACTACTACTACTACTACCAGTACTACTACTACTACAGCTGGACACAGCTTCTAGTACTATACTGTATCTATAGGTCCACCCTAACACTACTACCACTACTACTAATACTACTACTAGTACTACTACTACTATGACTAGGAAAATCAATCAATCAATCAGTGAATTGACACATCAGAACAACTCTTTAACAGCTTTAGTCTCATTGCTGTTTACAGAGAAGATGGTTGTAGTGAAGGACTGTCGACACCTGTGCTGCTTTACTCTGCATGGACAGTCAACAAGGAGCTGTCAGTCAGCAACGGTCAAAGCTCATCAGGATTCACAGGGTAAAACTTTGGCTGGAGAGCCAATAGGAAGCTTGGATGCGTGCCCCTGTCCCACCTCCTCATCAGCATGTACTGCAGCTAGTTAACTGGTGGACATTTTGGCATGTATTAGTTAACAAGTGCATATTTTTAGACCTCACTAGTTAACTAGTGGATGAAAATATCACCTGATATCAAGGATAATAAATGCTCAAAGGGCTTGCCATACTCCACTTCCCTCTGCTACTACTACTAGTAATACTACTAGTACTACTACTAGTACTACTACTAGTATGTTATTCCCTAAAGACATCTAATCTAATTGTAATTGAGTTTTGAGTCACATTGACTGAGAAAAAAACATTTTTATCATCAGGAAAGTCTGAGCTTTATGGCAGTACCAGGATTATCTTTCTTCCATATTCAGCCATTTTTCACATGGATTAAAACACATTTATTAAGACTCATTTGTAAAAGTCTAAATGCTGCTCTGTTGGCCTAATATTCAATTTTTTATTCAAGAGTACTGAAGAGCACATTGATCTGGCCTTGTTGGGGATCCTTGATGTGTAGTTACAGCAGTCCACATTATTATGGCGTGAATTGAAATGAAGCACATCTGTCAGCTGTCTGCAAATATGAAAATGACTGAGAAATAGCAGTACAGTAAAACAGGTTGGACTAGTTTTCTCAGTGGCATGGTTGACTGGACAGTGGTACGGTACATTTGGTGTAATAACACCTGGAGTCTAATGGATCACCAGTGAGGTGTGTACTGATCACACACTGCCTCTCCCTGTATTGACTGTGTACTTTTGGATTTAAAAAGTTAAATGATAGACATTTCATTTGTTTCTGATGACTTCCTGTCACAGAAAATAACTCTGTAGTCTATATCATAAGGTGAGCTGCATATTCAGGCCAGTGTTTATAATGTGTTTATTCATCCAGGCTGAAGCTTTCGGTGGGTGACAAGATCTTTCTCTGAGCAAGAAGGGTTGCAAAGGCAAACACATCTTTTATTTTTTTTAATCATTAACCCTCCTCTCAGCGCTGGGTTGAGAGTCTTCAGATATGCTTCAGATAAAGTGTTAAATACAGTAACCTCGAAGTCATTCAGCTTATTACAGGACCAGAACATGAGTATAGTCTGTCTTTTATATGTGACATAGATCACATATTTAATTGACTGATTAGGGTAGGTTGTGATAGAAAATTTAACCTTTAGCATCGTTGCATGCTCTCATTGAGACATGTCATGACGTTAGTGTTTATGTACATTACTGATTGTCACCAAGGCGGCCCATGCTTTGTGTGTTTGTGCACAGGCTCATTAGCCATCCAGGCGTCCCGCTTCCCTTCTATCTGTCCTGTCTTGTCAAGAAGGTTGTGACCATCGTAAACTGTACGTATCCATATGAACTTCAGCCTTCAGTGTATTTAAACACCTGCTGTTTGTTATGTCTTCAGCTCAGTTTCTGCTGTGCCTCTGGAACCTTGAACTGAATTAAGCCAAGGCGGGCACATGAAGTCGATGCGTTTACCCCACCAATGCACCGCTCTATAATTCATCAGATATATTAGTTCCAAGCTCTTCCATCCAGTCTGCTTGGATCGTATCAGGTGCTACATTATTGAGTGATGTAATAGTACTATAAATACTTGAGATGAGACCCTTAAGCTGTGCAGGGAATTGGACGCCTTTGAACAACTTTCATGAGTTGTTCAAAGGCTAAAAGTTATGGGGGGCGCTAAGGAGCCAACATGTCACGCCCAAGCCCAATTATACCACCAAATCAAAGTATTGTCATTGTACATGGTACAATGAAATTAAGATGCAACTCCTTATTAGTGCAAATTATAGATGAAAGGTTAAAAAAAATAATAAATACCAAGCACACACCTCACATACACCATGTCATACTCATTACTGCATGGTCATCAGATTATTGCACAGTCAGACGACCGATACTTTTACGCCCTGACTGCATTCAGCCACACAATTGCTCTCGGGTAGAAACTGTTTTTGAACCTGTTTGTCCGGCATATTATTGTTCTGTGTCTTCTGATGCATATTCAAATTTTCTTGAGTCTTGGTGCATCCTAAGCAGCTCAAAAATGCGACCTCGCAGTGGAAAAACAAACACTAACACTAATAATCCTTAGAAAACCAGTAGGTTTCCTCACATTTCGTGCTTTCGTACTCGGCTCCTAATAATGTGATTTTATACATGTGAGACTGGCATTTTAATGGTGTCTTGTTTTAGTTGGGTGCCACCTGCAGAGGGCAGTAACACGCTCACAATGAGTCAGCGCTGCCAGAAATGAGGCCGCAGAAGAAGAAAGCTTCCCTGCTGCTTCCAGGAAGTGTAGAGTTGGTTTACTTCAGCCTGCTGGGTAGCTGTCTGTCTGTCTGTCAGTCTGTCTGTCTGTCTGCTGGTTGGGTTCACTAAATGGATCATAACACACCGCTGGTAAGTCTCTGAAGTCATAAAGATTGTATATAGACTGTTATCTGCGTGAGATTATCCAGATAAGCCACCCTGGTGGAAATGGGTTGTTAGCATTAGCTAGGCTACAATGTGGATATAACCTGTGTTCTCTGTTTAGGGGGAGATATAGTCTCATCAACGTGAGCTCATTTGAAATCCAGCCCGTGTACTGACATATTAACTGCCGGTAGCACTTTAAAGATTTCACCCACCGTTAACTCAAGTCGTTTCATTCTGAACTATTTACGCGTTGCCGTGTTAACAGTAGTCAAATATGGACTAAACTTTAGTGTCTGAGCTAGCGTCAGTGGAGCGACTTCTGTAACGGTAATTACAAGCGTTTCGTGGCCCAATGTTGGCGTCAGTGTGTTAGAGTCGTCTCCGGTAATGTGTCGGTCCTTGGCTTATTGAGCCATCGGGCACCGTAACAACCAGGATTCTTGGATTATGAAGATGTTTGTTGAGATAACGTTATGCGTTGGTCGGTAGGCTGTTTAAACAGATGCCCTGAAGAACCCGAGGCGACGTTTAAACAGCTGGATGACTGAAGAAGAGTTTGGTCCTCCCGTTGTAATCTCGCGGCAGACGATGTATGTAGAGCGCGTGCCTTCACTACTTTTCTCCACGTAGGCGTCTGTAGGCTCCCGAGCTGTCCCGAGCTGTCCCGAGTTTTCCCGAGCTGTCCCGATCTGTAACTGTGTCCTGCTACAGGCCTGTTGACATTCAGGGCAGGTCGCTGTGCTGAGCTGAATGAAACCAGTCCTCGTTAATGTCTCCCCAGTGACTTTAACACAGACCTTTCCTCTTTAATGGATAACTCTATTAGTAACTTAGGTTCTAAATAGGTTTGTACAGCCAAACACCTACCAGGAAACCAGTGTCTGCCAGAGAGAAAGCAAACATAGCATGGATGTTGTTGACACTGGGTCACGCGTCCCCCTGTCTTTATCCCCCTCCCTCAGTTTCTGTTCATCTCTGATCCCGTCTCATCGTTCTCACTTGCTTCAGTCATACCTCCCATTCATTCTTCTCCTTCTCCCTCTTCTCATTTTCATGTTTCCTGATCTCTCCTCCCTCTGTGACCTCTCATCCTATCTCCTTCCCTCCTCTCTCTCTGCTTTCCCGTCTACCCTCATCATCTCCTCCTGCCCAGTTTTTGTTTTTCGATCAGCTGATCAATTCGGCTACTTTTACCTACAATAGTCAAGATGTGACAGGAAGCTACGCTACAATCAAGTCAGACCAATAAACATGTAACAGAGTGGCGCAGCCACAACATCTCCATCTGGATGGTCAGGCTGAGGCCAGTACTCACTGTGTGGCACCACTCAAGTGGGTCTCTGGTTCATTTTTTTCTGTGTGGCACAGCACCGAAGATTCATAGTGTCACAAATCAGTCACAGATGTGGTTTAAGTAAACAGATGACCAAAGATTCAGGAGACCCTCAAAGCTGACCCTCCGAAAGACAAAACATAAATATGCTAAATAGGTGTTTTTTTGTCCTTAAAACTTAATTTTCAAACAAAGCACAAACTCATTTTTTCATTTACTAATATATTGTAGGCTAGACTCTTCTTAACATATCCTGGAGTTTTTATGTTGCCACTATTGGTTGAGCAGCAGCAGACTTGGTAGGTAGTAAGTACATTTACTCACATACTGTACTTTATTTTTAAACACATGTTGAGCTACCACCAAGATTTCATTTTTTGTAGGAGCTCATCACTCAGCTGCTTATAATATTGACTCAAGTTTGGTGATGAAGTCCTGCTGATTTGGACGATGTGCTCTCTTCAGCGGAGCCATACACAGCAACAGGAAGAACATACGAAGTTCAGATGAGATGAGCAAAGCTTCACCGGCTTGTGACCAGTGGCTTAAGAAGATAAGAAGAAGATAGTCCTTTATTAGTCCCACGAGGGGAAATTCAATTTTTTCACTCTGTTGTTAACTTATACACGGTACATACAGACCTAAACACACACATGCACAAACATGCAACAATGGAGAGATGTCAGAGTGATGGGGCTGCTCCTGACAAGCGCCCCGAGCAGTTGGGGGTTTGGTGCCTTGCTCAGGGGCACCTCGGCAGTGCCCAAGAGGTAAACTGGCACCTCTCCAGCTACCAGTTCACACTCAGTTCTTGTCCATGGCGGGATTTGAACCGGTGACCCTCCGGTTCCCAAGCCAACTCCCTACAGACTAGCTACTGAAACACTTTTCATGCCTTCATGTGACTTTGCACTACACATTGTTGCTGACTTGTGCTTCTTTATTATATCATTTAATTTGAATTTTCTGTTTGTCTTTCAAAACATATGAAAAAAATGAAGTGATATTTCAGGTGAAATAGAAAATCATGTGCAACATGAAGGATTTATGTGTCAGACTGACCATCACACCATATACCTACAGTAATGGTCTGTTGTTGCTCAGCTGATAGCAGGCACAACACGAATACTTCAGGAGATGTCAGGAATGTTGATTTTTTAACATATTAAAGAATGGTAAAAGTTTACACAGGACAAAAAAAAAACTGTGAAGTCAAAAGTAGAGTTAAATCAAAGGAGGTTTTTCTAGTTCTTTTAATTTTGTAACTATAACATCATTTAATACCAATAGCAGTCATGAGCCATAATCCAAAACATCCAAAATAATCTTGTAGTCTACCAGGTGAGGGCATTGCTGAGCTGAGAGGTCAGGCGGATGATGATCAGGTAAATTGAAGGAGGCTGCGTTCACTTTGGTTTGGAGCAGCTGAGACAAAGAAGTCTGTGCAGCAGGGTGACATCGGTGTGGAGGCTACAGAGACGCTATTGGTATGACCGTTTAATTTATTTAATGTATATGATGTTTGATTTGACTGACTCTTAACCGGAGAGTATCGATCATATGTTTAACTTGACAGTGCGTCCGTATCTTTATGTGCCATCATGCGCTGCATTGAATTTGTTTGGCAGCGTGTGTTGCGCAATAGTTTCACGTGGTGTTAGTGTTGAATTGTAAGAGCGGACACTGTTTAGTTAAGATGTTAAAGGTGCTTGCGCACATTAATTTGCTTCTGATTTAATCCGGTTGTTTAATTATTGAGTGTGCGACGGTGCGCAAACGTGATGTTTAATATTTAATTAGGTGTAAATTTATTTGTTTATTCAATACCATTTATAGTATTGGAAAATTGAATATACTACAGTTTCAATTGAGCATTTGAAACATATATTGCTATTAGCAAATAAATCCAAATACAGTATTTAATTTGAAGTTATTTAAAACATATTGCTTTAAAAAGTAAAAGAATGATCAGTTAAATGGAAATTAAGTTGCTTAGGAAAATATTTGGAAATATTTACAAAAGTTATTGTTGCATTTAAGTTATGAAGTTGTTTATTTCATTTGGATTGTGCAATAACTAATATTGTGTTTTGTGTATTTAAAGGTTATCAACCTAAGCTGAGCTACACTACTAAGCTACACTACGCTACAACTACAACTGCAAATACAACTGCCATAATTCTGTGAAACAAACTTGTGAAATAAAAGCAAAAGAAGAGCTGAGTTGCCCACAGCGTCCTCTGTGTCCACCTCCAAGCCCTTTTCAAGTTTTGGCAGAACTGATGTCAAAGCCCAAAGAACTTGACAAAAACCCTTAGTTGGATATTTATTTTGGACCAGAGGTATTAAAATTGTGTAGCATTGTTGTGACACTAGATGGCAGTCAGCCCTCACGTTGCCTGTGATGAGCCTTGAGCCATACTCCTGTCTGCTCCAGCTTTCAGTGAAATTTTTGATAGATGCATGGATTTTTGCATCTATCTACTGTATTTTTAAAAGAAACTATATATTTGCCACTTCACTTGGAATGAATGGGCTGAGGCTGAATGCCACAGACAGTGCAGGCAATCCAGCTAGAAAATACTAAGTATAAATTAGTAGTATATATTAATTTAAAAAAAAAAAAATAGAATAACACCAGACTAAACCAGCCGACTCAAGTCTTAAAAGTCAGAGCATCCTTGAACACATCTATTGTAAGAGTTTTTAATCCATGATAACATAATAGGCTAGTGAGAAGACACCTAAAATCTTGAGATACCCCTGCCAGAGGTAGACCAAAGTACAACAATGTTTTTTTCATATTCTCTTAGGTCTCCTACATGTGAAATGGATTCTTGTATAAATATATTTTACTACAAAAGTGGTAGATGCACAGATATTATGACACACCCATCAATGAAAGAAATGCAAAATAAAGCCAGGCCGAATGGGAGATGATGCACCTAAACTCATGTTATTTCATCATGTAAGCTCTGATTGAGGGGTTCCTCTACATGTGTGACGATACAGAGCGTGAATATATTCATGCATTTAGGAAATGCAGTACTACAAACATACAAGTACAATAAGCAGAAATATCGAATATGAAAGTCTATGATGAATGTATTCATTTATTGTCCCAGAAACACATCAGGATTTGCTGGAATGGTATGACTGCTGAATCCAGGGATATACACTGCTCAGAAAAATTAAAGGAACACTTCAGTCACACATCTGAGCTTGATGAACAAATTATTCAAGTTGAAAATCTTTACTGATGTACGTGTACAAGAGTCACTGGAAACCAAAATCATCAACCCACTGAGGTCTGGATTCAAAGTCACACTGAAAATCAAAGTAAAACTCTGAAATCACAGCTGATCCAACTAGTGTGAATTTCATCACGTCAACTCATAATGAGACTCAGTATTGTGTTTGGCCCCCGTGTGCCTGCATGTACTACTGACAACGTCTGGGCTCCTGATGAGTCGGTGGATGGTGTCCTGGGGATCTCCTCCTAGACCTGGATCAGGGCATCAGTGAGCTCCTGGACAGTCTGTGGTGGTACTTGGCGGCGTCAGATGCATCGATACATAACGTCCCAGAGGTGCTCAATTGGATTTAGTTCAGGGGAACATGAGGGCCAATCAGTGGCATCAGTGCCTTCACCATCCAGGAACTGCCTACACACTCTGACCACATGAAGTTGGCATTGTCCTGGACCAGGAGGAACAAAGGACCCACTGCACCAGCGTAAGGTGTGACAGTCGCTCTGAGGATTTCATCCTGGTACCTCACAGCAATCAGGGTACTGTTGGCTCTGACATGGAGGTCTGAGTGACCCTCCAAGAATATGTCTCCCCAGACCCTCACTGACCCACCACCAAACCAGTCATGCTGGATGATGTTAGAGGCAGCATAACGTTCACCACAGTGTCTCCAGACTCCTTCACACATGACAGATGAGCGCATTGGCACCAATGAGCACATGTGACAGTTCTGGTGTTCTCTGGCGAATGCCAGTCCAGCTTCATGGTGCTGGGCTGTGCGCACAGGTCCCACTAGAGGGTGTCAGGCCCTGTAGTCCCTCATGGAGTCTGTTTCTGATAGTTTGGTCAGAAACATGCACACCGGCAACCTGTTGGAGTTCATTTTGTAGTGTTCTGGCAGTGCTTCTCCTGGTCCTCCTGGCACAAAGGAGCAGATACTGGTCCTGCTGCTGGGTTGATGTCCTTCTACGGCCCTGTCCAGCCCTCCTCATTTAACGGCTGGTCTCCTGGTGTCTCCTCCATGCTCTTGAGACTGTGCTGGGGGAAACAGTAAACTTTCTTGATCGCATGTATGGATGTGCCATCCTGGAGGAGCTGGACTACCTGAGCAACCTGACTGGGTTTCAGGTACCACCTCATGTTACAAGTAATGACAAAGACACTAGCAGAATGCAAAACTAGAGAGGAATCAGTGAGGAAGGATCAGGAGAGAGCAACTGTCTGTGGCCGCCACATGTAGAACAATTTCTGCTTTTTACATGGCTAATTATTTCAGAAATCAATAATTTGACACAACAGCCCACCAGAGTCCGAGATCAGAACTGTGCACATAGCAACGGTCTGTTACACATAGCAGTGGTCTGCTATAAATAAATAACAGAGAGTAGAATGCCATGATTTACCAATCAGAGTAGTCATTTATTGTAAATCAGCGAGGTGGGTCTTTGGGTTGCAGATAGACCATCACTGAATTGAAATCCAAGTTTCTGTGAAATAGTACAGATTGGGACAAATCTTTCCCTTGAGCCATGAACACAGTGCATGGAGACACTAGATAATTTATTTTCCTCTGTTAGAGGAAATTTGTTTTCACAGCCACACACATAACAATACGAGAACATTTATCCTGAAAAAAAAAAAAGTAACCACAAGGAGCATAATACAGTCATAAGAACATGGCAAAGAGCACAAAGCTCTTAATGTACCACGCTGTTTATCAGATCAGAGATCTGTATCTGCGGCAGGTTGGGCGTAGAGTGAGGCGGGAGTTCAGAGGCGGCTGGGGTTGTGTTGTGGTGAGTGGTTTGCGTCTGTTGGCAGTGTCAATGAGGGCTTGGAGGTTGGAGTAGAGGATGCAGCTATGCTTGCGTGGTATACAAGCAAAACTAATAATCAGTTCTATCGCATTTGATGATTATACAAGAATGTGACTGTGCACGGTGTATTGCATGTAACACGTCAGCTTCCTTCTGGATACTCTATAGGTCTAGTAAGCTTTGTACCAGTTCTTGACCTCCTCACCATTTTGGTCGTCCTGTATCAAACATGTAGCTGCTAACAGAGCAGCATAGTGCAGCTTTGCCCCCAATGCACTTTCTGTAGTTAGGAACACTTGCTTTTTCTGTAGTAACGTCAGGTCTCTTATCAGTAGTTGTATCAAAGGCTATAGCCACACAGTTGAAGCCCTTCTATCCTGTTAAGGCTGCAGTCTTCCTCCAGATGCTCTCACCTAGGTCATTGAATGTGTGACAGTTTGAGTTGTGGTGACCCTACAGAAGAACCATGCCATCATTGATGGATGCAGATGGTTCCTCTGAATTCAGTAGTTGCTGTATTTCCTCACCTACAGCCTCAATTATCTTAGCAAAGCCAGCCTTTGTTGTTTTCTCAAGCTTCCATCAACAGTAAAGGGCAGCGGGACAGCAGCAAGTTCATGAGACACCTCCCTCTCCTTGGAAACAGCATGCTGTCTTTGGAAGAGCACACTTGAGTCCATGTGGTCTTGTGTGCAGGTCATAAACTTCTTTTTCATGTCTATGAAAGCTTCACAGTGTTTTAATTTTCTGGGTCTCCCTCACAAGATGGTCGGTGACAAGTAACCACAGTACAGTGGATAACATGAAATACCTGTTTGACACTGATGATAAGAGTTCAGAAGCCCATCAGGAACATGGAGCATCCACTATGGACAGGGATGAAAGAGGCGTACAGAAGATAATGGCAGCTGTAGAGGAGATGCAGAACCCCTTTGACCATGATTGGATTCCAGAGGTACTGATTAATGTCACAGGTCAGGTTGCTAAGGATCAAGTAGGTTATGGACTTTGTCAGGTGCATCAGGGGAACCATGAAAGTTGTTATGCAGCCTTCTCAGAAACAACAGACTGAATGCTGAATTCAGAGGAACCATCTGCATACGTCATTGATGGCATGGCTCTTCCTCAGGGTCTCCACAACTTTCCGACATTCAGCGACTGAGGTGAGAGCATCTGGAGGAAGATTGCAATCTTGAGGCCCAGATACACCGAGCTGACGTCAAAGAACTAGCGGCCATGAAGTTAGACTGTTGCATTGCCTCACGTTTTTGTCTTGGCTGACAAGTTGCATTTGAACACACTGCATAGACTACAGTTTACACGTAAATTCTGCACATCTGTGTGAGATGAAATAATTATCCACACCAGCAGGCGGCGGTAGTCTATATTCGTCATTCAGAAAGGAAACAGGAAGACTAAGGACTGCGGATATACAAGCCATTGTTATGATACGTACATGAAACGAAGCAGCGTTTGCCGACCAGTTCCACACCACTCTCACTCACCACTTAGCTTCATTCCACACGGCCATGCCATCGTGAAATTATCTGTATATTGGAATGATCAGATGAGATGAAGATGAAAAATGTGAAGAGCCTTCTGTGTCCTCTGGACTTTACTTGTTGGCTTGTTTTCCTTACTTCTGTTTCTCTTCTTTTGCACTGATTCGTTTACAGCTAATCAAAGTGATTTGTCTCAAAGACGAGCACCACGACCAATTTAACATGCTGAATCGGCCAACAAAAACTCCGGACAAGGGCAGACTAGAGCTGACGGTGTGGGATACGCCAACGCTCACCGACAGCCCCAACTGTCTTATGACCGACTGTCGGCTTGGTGTGTCGGGGACTTTAACAGGATAGGAGGGCTTCAACGGGTTGGCATTAATGTTTGATGCAACCATTGCCCAACAGTAAAAGAATTGTCCTTGAAAGGACGCAAAGATGCACAGTTCAACTCAGGAGACCTACATACGTTATTACAGGAAAAGCAAATATTCCAAACTACACAAAGTGCAGTGGGAGAAAAGGTGATCCAGGACCAGAGAATCTCATCAGAGAAGACCGTTATTTAGGCAGGAGGCTCTCAAAGTGGTGAGAGGTCAAGATGGTCAGCCAATCACAGACAGAACGCTTTGTAGACCTATATAGTAACCAGAAGGAGGCTAGACAAGTGTTGATCCAATACACCTTGCACAGTCACATTCTTTTTTATCATCAAATGCAATGAAATATATGCACCCAATCTGTGCTATCTCTCAGAAACTTGGAGTTCAGTTCTGATTGTCTACCTGCATGCCACCCCTCACAGGCTGACACCACAAGTAGCTTTTATTGGGAAAGGAAAACGACAGCTTTTACAAAGCTGAAGACTCACCTTACTGATTTACAATAAATGTCAAACTTTGGATTATCTGAGAGCTTGGAAGATGAACTGCCTGTGGCAAGAAAACTTGCCTCCATCAATAAGGACAAAAGACAACAGGAGTCCATACACTAGCCTTGATGAACTGCTGAGGAAGTTTGGTATCACAACCGATGCATTAGCGGCCCACAGCCTGTTCTCATTCCCGGGGTGTCAAATACCAACACTTTGTCGCACCCATCTGCGTTCGATATCGCCGCACAAGACACCCTTTAGCGCCGGTATGAGATACACTGTGCTTTCCATTAACTACAATGTTAACCTGTCCACTGCAACAGTGAAACACTCAGAGAAATGGTGATGTAGTTTAAAGAGCGAAAGACACAGAGGGCGGGCGGGCAGGTGGATGGGTCCAACAAACACAGGGCTTTCATCCAGGAGACTGCTGTTCGTGTCCCATGTGTTAAGTTTCACTTTCATGTTAGAGTCAGCTCTTTATTCGTGTCCCATCCCAACGGCATGTCACTTTTCACTGTGCAAACAGTAATTTTGAGCCCAACCGTGGTGTTCTTTCTTAAACCCAAGCAAGGCTTTTGTTTAATTCACAATGTCAACCACATTTATTGTGATTGAAAAGTGATGCTGATGGGTGTGACAGAACGTTCGTATATGATGAGCTGTGATGAGAACGTGTTGCGGTACAACTCGCCGACTGAAGATGCTTTCAAGCAACATGTTCTGAGAGCAATGTCTTCAATTCAAGGTATTTATATAGCTTCAAATCATAACAGAAGTTCTCTCGAGACAGTTTTACAGTATAGAGCAGGTCTAGACTGTACAATATCTGTCAATTTAACCACTTATGCAGTAAAATAATTTTATACAAAGTCCATTTTATATGTAGGAGACCTAAGAGAATATGAAAAACATTGTTGTGTTTTGTTCTACCTCTGGTAGGGGTATCGCAAAGACTAGAGCACATTTCTTCCCTCTAGGGTATAACTGTGACACAGCAATAAAGGCGACTCAATGTTGATTCGATGCATCTTTAATGGTTGCTGTTGTGTTGCTCTTGATGTCTTGTGTAGGTCCAGAGAGTCGATGCTGCCTTCGCGTCCTCCTGGTCTCCATCCTCCTATTTCACCTGAACCTCAACCCCTTGTGTATGCAAGTTGGTAGTGTGTGTACGCCTGACTGTGCCTGTTGAGTGTGCATGTGTGTGGAAATTCACCATAGGCTTATGTGAGTGTGTTGCTTCAGGTTAGTGTGTGAGTCTGTCGGTACCCCCCAGTCCACCATGTCCCAGTATCCCTCAGCGCTCCAGCTGAGTCCATCGGTGTGTCTTCATCTCCTCTGTCTGCTGCTGCTCCTCACTGACTGCTCCTCCACTGTACCTAAAAAGGACCCAGTTCCAGCTGAGCCCCCAACCCAGCTCAACACAACGCAAGCGAACTGCTCCACTGCATGTGAGTACGAGCAGGATTTATACAGGAAGGAGCTGTGGCCACATGGTACAGCTGAAAAAATACATCTGCTATGCTAAGATGCAGCTGTCCATTCATTCAAAATCAAAAACTGGCAACTGTTTTTAAAACTGTGGTGATATTTTCAGGGTTTAAACTGCATTTATACATGATGCAAAGGGCTAGGAGTCCCACCATAGGATGGGACCCATACCGATGGGACCCATGAAGATGTTGACACACTGTACCTTTAACACCACAGTCCTTAAGAAGTGAAAAAATTCAATGTCCAAAAATTAGACTTTAATTGCAGTTGGTAGTTTTATTGCAGAATTAAGCAGGGCAGAGCATACAACTCAAAAAATATAAAAAAATCAATTATTGGAATTGAAGATTTGGTAAAAATGATGACTTGTTGTAATTGAGAAAAATATTCAAAAACCTGATGAAAATGAGTTGCTGAACAGAGTCCTTTTGGGTGAGACCAAGAGGAAATGTAGCTGCCACTACTACACTTCATTTGCTGCCGGAAAAGTGGAACTTATAGAAATCCTGTGATTTTTATCCAAATTCACAATGTCTCTTAATGTCCCATAGTCCGACAACTGGAGTGCAGAAAACTTGATAATCTAATATAATCCCACAGCTGGTTGGGAATGGTTAAACGTCCCGAGGCTCGGTCTTCATATTTTCCAGCTGTAGAATTTATCAAAGTTTCAACATGGTAGATATAGATATATCATCCACCTGATAAAATATAACAGCTTAATAATAACAAATGATACACAAAATTTCTGAACTTCAGTAAACATTTATTGAACACCACGTCCAATCTACATTTTGCATCTGCGCTGCAGTGCACTTGTATCTTTTAAATAAAAAATAATGTATAAACTAAATATCCAATGCATGAAACAGGTAATCAAAAAACTACATTTTGTCAAATAAACCTTTGGATTAAAAAATAAAGTTTGAGTGCACCTGCTTGATAAATGGCTTTATATTTGCTCACACATCGGCCGATGCCGATTATAGAAAAAAGTCAAATAATCTGCCAACCGATTAATCGGTCGTCCTCTATTCATTACCAAAACTGATGGCCACAGTTTGCAGCTATGTCATCAGAACAATGAAACTAATGCAATAAATCCTCCTTCATAAAGGTTCTAATGTTCAGAGTTTGTTGACATGATTTGATTAACCCATATGTTCATTTGGAGGTTTCAGCTTGCGGTGCTGTTGAACAGTATTTCATTATTTAGTGAAGTGTTTGGTATTTAGCCCACTGACATAAATGGGTTGGACAAAATAAAAGAAATAATAATAGAAATCCTCTGTGATTGTAGCATCTTTCGAATTACTCTGATGGCAGTCATAATGAAAATGGGAGCTCTGATTTACCTGCATTGCGTTCTGCCACTGTCTTGTCTTTTCATGCCTCTGGGCCAGAGGTGTTATGTTTTTGGGTTGTCCATCTGTCGTCCATCTGTACCGTTCTTATGAATGCGATATCTCAGGAATGCTGGGAGGGAATTTCTTCAAATTTGGCACGAACTTCCAATTGGACTCGAGGATGAACTGATTTGGTGATCCAGTGTTGCTTTGACTTCATGTTCGTCACATTTTCCTTAATGCAATATCTCAGGGACACCTTCAGGCAATATGTTATGACCATTTCACACAAATATCTAATAGGGTAAAATGATGAAGTGATGATATTTTGGACAGACATGGATGTAACCTGCAGCTTAACTGATTGGTGGAAGCATACAAGTCTATACGCATATACAGAGTTCATGGGGGGTGGCTGTGGCTCAGGGGGTAGAGTGAGCGTCCACTAATCACTAATCCTTGGGCAAGACACTGAACCCCAAATTGCTCCCAACTGCTTTGCCTGATGAGCAAGTGTCACCTTGTATGGCCTCTACCTCTGCTGTCAGTGCATGAATGAATGTGTGAATGCTGACGTTGTAAAGCACTATGAGTGGTCAGTGAGACTAGAAGAGCATTATACAAATGCAGTTCATTTACCATTCATGACAACTTATTTACTTATAATTCAGTTCCCAGCCTGCCATAATGTGTCAAGAATATATATATACAGTATATACTGTATATACACAAATCATAAAAGTATAAAAACAACATATAAGTACATATATAAACATAAAATGTGCAGCTTGCAGCATCGATCAGTCACATCAGTCTTGAATGTCATTTGTGCTCTTATTGTGTTGTTGCTCTGTGTTGACTAGTTCCATTGATGTATTATATACCCTATAAGTTAAAAATATACTTTGAAAATTGTTGCAAACTTATATTTAAATTTATGTCTCTGTCCATTGAAGAGGTCTGAATACTTCACAAAGCTGCTATCATCAGTGTTCCCTTTGTCCCACATAGGCTTACATAGGTTGCGTTATTTTAGATCTCATGTTTTATAATGGATTGATGTTTTTTTTTTTTCTTTTAAAACTTCGTCATTCATGGAGTTGTTTGTTCCTCAGGTGATAATGCTGGTGTCAGTGAAAATGCAACAGCTCTGCAACTCAACTCAGAAGGCACACAGGATGACCAGTTTCCACCCGGCTCATCTTCATCCATCAGCCACACGTTAAATGACTCCGTAGTGTCCTCGACTCCATTCAACCAATCTGGAGGAGGAAACCATCCATCCACAGCCCCACCATCCAATCAGCAGCCGGTATTACCAGACCAGCAGCATCCGTCTCCAGAGACGGTCACTCAGCCTGCAGTCCCTCTGCCTTCTACCACCACAGACTCTCCCCCACAGCCTGCACCCATCACCAGCACCACCACCACCAGCACTGGCAGTAGTACATCCACAACTACAGAACCTGTTAGGAATGTATACATGACCACTTTACTGGTGACTCCTACAGCCACAACAACACCAACATCTACAACAACAACAACAACACCTACAGCAGCAGTAGCGTCTACAGCAACAACACCTACAGCAGCAGTAACACACCCTGTGACAACTGTAAAAGCAACAACCACGCTTACAACAGCCATCACAACTGTTACTATTCCTACAACCACAGGTACAAAGAGGTCACCTCCACCACCACCATCAGCTGCCCCTTCACAGCCAAATGCCTCACGTACTGGGATGCCACCAATTCAGACCTCTTTATCCAAAGAGCCTACTGCTACTATAACTGTTGGCACTCCCACCGGTCGCAATGAGCCCGTTGCCTCGGGAACGAGAGTTGGCGTGGTAGATGTAGCAGGGGACGCTTTGACGAGGCAGCTGGTGGATACAGCGTCTTTACTGGCCGTCCTGCTCTTCGGCTTGCTCTTCTTCTTGGTCACGGTGGCTGTGTTTGTCAGACACGCCTACGAGAGCTACAGAAGGAAGGACTACACCCAGGTAGACTACCTGATCAATGGCATGTACACAGACTCGGGGGTGTGAGGGAGGAAGAGGCAAAGCACAATGCGTTTTTGCACTTGGAGTCAGAGACTAGAACTGAAGATGGACTAGATAGAAACACAGTGGTGCTGTGAATTCACAAGGTGAGTTAGTGCCGCTGTTTGACAGTTTGGGGAGAAGTAGGAATGGACTAAACTGACCAACAGCTCGCTGAACTGACTCTAAAGTAGTTGCTGATCTGTTTCTGTCATAACTGCTCCACTTAACTCTTTGTTCTTTCCTGCTTCTCTTTCTTTGATGGTTTAAATGTGAGGAGTTTGACCTGTCACAGTTTTGCCAAATGATGAGCAACACGAACGGAGGTTACCTGGCTTTAACTCCAGTTCTGTGCATACAGCAAAGCCCTCTAACAGGTCCTGCTATTGGCCCACGACAGAATCTCCTCCACGTAGCTGGTCTGTCCAGCTGTAGTTGGTTCCAGGGTGGCCGGACCAATCAGGATGCTAAAACAGGTGATTTTCGAGTAATCGTACCTTTTCAGATGAATGTAGTCACACAGGAGTCTAGTGTTTAGTAAGGACGAGGGCTGTCACTTAAAAAAAAAAAAAATCAAGTTTGAACAAATTTGAACGAAGCCAAATTCATTGTACTGTATTTTTCACAATATAAGGCGCACCGGAGCAAAACTAAAAGGTCAGATAAAACTTTATTCAATTCATTTAATAACTCAATAACTTCAATAACTCAACATTTTTCAGTCGTAACACGTGAAATACAAAACAAAACACTCACTTTTCAGTTCATTCCTCTTCCACAAATCCATCAAATCCTTCATCAACAGTGTCTGAATTAAACAGTTGGGCGATTTTAAGTGCACCTTGTAGTGCGAAAAATACGGTAGTTGATTTATAGTGTTTTCCCACATTCAAGTTTGGAATATAAAGTGACAACCCTATTAAGGACCAAAGCATATTTGTGAATAATATATAGGAGATGTGACTTTAACTTTCTAATGAACTAATGATTTATTCCATGTTAAGAAAAAAGATGTAAAGCAGAAACTACAAATCGACTACAAATGTCTCAGTCAGCCTGGAGCCGACTGGCCAGTTGACTGTGAACAAGGAACAGTATCTTCAGTTAGCACGTCTAAAACTTCACATTGGAAGTGAACCAAGATGCTAATCATGAAACATTTCAGTTCAACTTTCAATCATATCATCAATATACTGTATGATCTTATTGTTTACAGCAAAATTTCATAAAACTTACAGAACGCACAGAAGTTTTTACCCTTGCTTGAGGTGGCTTTTGCCTTTGTCAAAAAAGAGTTGATTATTCATTAAATCGAATATGGAAACGGCAACATTTTACTCACATGACTAATCAACTGTTTCCGCTGTTGGCGTCTTTCCGAATAGTCCCATAAATCACATTCCTGAAGACCTCTCTCCATTTTTTTCTCGTTTGCAACCAAGCCCTGAGGAAGTGCACCAGACTTTTTAGCAAATTTCCGCAATGGCCAGGCGGTGGGACTACAACTTCTGTGTCCGTCACATGTTGCCATTGGCCCCTAAAAGACTTTTTCTCCATAGACTTACAATAAGAAAGAGACATCTGTAAATCAAAAATATATATATAGATTTTTTTTTTTTTAGGTAAATCAGCCTCCCAGTATGAACAGTCTGTTAGCCCTTATTTAAATTAGTTTGGTTCTAAAACATGTAAAATGCACTAATAGCTGAATCCAGAGTTATTTCCTTTCCCCTGTTCATGTGAATGAGACCCCGACTGAGGCTGGAGTGAGGGCTGGAAGGCGGAGTTAAAGGGGAAAATACTGGGGCCAGTGTATGAGGAAGATCGCTGGAAGATCTGGGCACTTCGTCGCTCGGCAGTCGAGCCATTTTGTCTTCATGCTCCACCTTCACGAGCAACTCTCATGCAAAAAACGGGAGCCTCCGACGCCGTATTCAGTCCTCTTTATACATCCATGAGGGTGAATTGTTTTGTTTCCAGTTCACAACCTCTTCTACTCTTAGTGGAGGAGCTACATGCCGTAACAAAGGTTCGCATAAAAGTCACTTGTCAGTTGAGTGGAAACAGCTACAGAAAGGTATCACCGCAACTGATGACAAAAGGAGAAATGTGTATTATTGGGGCAGCCTGGTGGCTCATGACTGTGAACCGCCATGTCTCCTGATTGAAGTACAGCCGGGAACGTTTGCTGCCTGTCGCTCCGTTTCTCTCCTCATTTCCTGTCACAGCTCTGTCAACCCTCTGATGTACAGCTTTAAAAAATGTCTTAAAACTTAAACCACAACGTAGGAAATGAGAGCCTTTAACAGTTTCACATTTTTACATGTGTTAAGACAGAAAAAGACACAGATGCGGTAATAGTCTGCTCAGCTGCTAGCTTTTCACATTAGGCTGCTAAACCCATCCTGGGCCTATTTCCTTCCAGAGATCCTGTATCTGTACACTATCAGATGAAACTCATCCAGGTCTCAGATCTAACTGTGGTTGACCACAGATACGACGATCCCCAAGTGTTTCTTTGACAAGTCTTGTGATTTCACTTTCATTCCATTTGCTTCATTGATACCAATAACATTTCAGCTGTTGTTTGTGTTTAATGATTTTGCAATGCACCAGGGGCCATACAGGGCCATACTAATTTACTTCAATATATTTTATATTTTTGGATGTATTTTTTAATGCTTAGCTATTTGGATTATATTGGGTTGTGCATCTTCTGTTTTCATCTGCTGTCTGTCTGTTCATGACCAACCTGCAGGTTATATTTTGTCCATAATTTTTAAACAGATTCTTCATGTAACTTAAAATGTACCTCACTGTACGTTTGCTCATGTTGTTGTTTTAATGTTTTATATGGATCTTAAGCCATTCATCCACTTATTTTCATACATTTTGGAGACACGTCACACCTGGAAACGTTGCATTCAGCAAAGACAAACTCACGATTATGACTTCCATGTAATATTGTGTGATTTAGTTTCCTCATAAGTATTCTATGTGTTATCATAATCATGGGAGTTCTCATAATGAGATTAACCTCCCGATAGGTTTTGCATAATGAGTGTAACACTCGAGCTTGTTAGAATCAAATAGTTAGGAGTCACAGCACTCGGTTATAAATGTGAATGCACAAACAGTTGTCTAAAAGTTTGAATTACAAAGTGATGAACACATATTCAGTAGTATCCGTTACAGTTATGAACAATCTATGATATTAAGGATTATGGACAGATGCCCCTGAATTGTTCGTAATGACTGAATTATTTTTGCTTTCTCTCTTTTCTTGACCAGTTTGTGCAGATGTTCTTCTGAGGGGTTTATGGTTCATGAACAATTGCCAAATAATCACTGAAGCACATTATTGTATGATAAAGCCAAGGGAAACGTAAAGCCATTATCAATATGTGATTGCTTAAAGGACAATATGAAAGGAGGATTTATGGGTGGATCTGAACGCTCACATAGCAAATGAAAAAGTAATGTTTATGCTCTAGAGTATTTCTGCAGTGTCTAAAACGGGTTAGGTTTTGACCCGAATCGTTTTGCCATAACTGATTTGTGTTTTTTTTTTTTTTTTGTTTTGTTATAGAAGAAGAGTCTCTGAATAGTATTAGTAAAAATGTGGTTTTAGAAACAAGAGAGCATTACGGAAGCAGAGAGCGGTGCTGATTGCAGTCATGAAAACTGAATGTTTATCCCATTACAGTATCTCTGGAACAAGGTTTTGATTGTCTTGAGAAAATGAGATTGATTTGAAAATAACTTTTTTTTTTCCTCTCATGAGAAACTGACATTTATTCCTTTACCTCAAGAAAATGTTTTTCCGTTACTTTGACAAAGGGTTAATTTTTCAATTATCCTGTAAAAAAAATGACCTTTTGGTTTCTTTCTTCCTGTTATCATGAGAAAACAGCTATTTATCACATTATCTTCAGCCAAATAATGAGCTTGTTATTGCGACACTTGTCATCCTGACATCATTAAATAATGATCTCAAGATGAGAGGAAAAAAAATAATTGGGCTGCTCTGGGCTTCCATACATGGGTGTTATTGTTTTATTTGTATTTTTTTCATGATCACGGACAATTTTAATATTCTCAGCATGAAAAATTTTGTTTTCTGGTATCACAAAATGATTATTTCATGATGTCGGCATAATCCAAGCCATCTTCAGATCATTAGGTAAAAATATTCAAGACTCAGACATAAGGCAATCACTGCATTATGTCTGGTATTTATAATGGTTAGCATAGTGCACTCTCATGCATTGCTCACTAATAATCATGAGAAACCATTTGGGTTATCCTGAGATCATAAAAAAATGATGCAGCGATCATTGGAAACCAGATCTAAAGCTTCTCTAGCCTTGTGTGAGACTGACTTGAGGTCCACAGTGATGACATTTTGAATGTAGGGCATGTGATGGCGTCACTGTCCAGTACGTCGGTGAAGCATTTTCAACATTTGATGATTTTTTTTTTTTAACTGCAATTTAAAGTTTCTGATGTCAATAACTTTAAAGTGAGATGTTCAAGGTCCTGGAAACAACGCTGGCAGGTTGTGGTCAGGGTGGAGTTGGGTTTGCATTAACTGATGACAAGGGAGGACACCTGCTGTGAACCAACTCAACGTTGTATGAATGCACTTTAAAAAGATATTTTTACTTGTAGAGAATAAATGATAGAAAAGAACCAAATTGATCTTGCTGGTGTTGGAGTCCGTCAATGTGTCTTATGTTTCATTCATAGCCGCGAGCTGTAGTGCAGTTACAGTAGAATATATCACTCTGCACTATTGATCAAAGCTGCAGTGCAGCGCCAGGTTTAGCCGGCGGTCCGGTTTGCGTGGATGGATCCCTCAGAGAGCCAGCTGTTCGATCTGAATATCCAATTTCTCACTGCTCCACCTTTGCCTCGGGGATGCACAACGAGGCCGACTTGCCTTCTCTGCCACCTGAAATATTTTTATGGTGTGTTTTTGTTTTTTTAAGCCATTCTTGTTAATCAGATGGAAAAATGCGCGCTAATAATTTTCACATGCAGATTAAACAGTGGTTCCTGCAGAAGGTTTGGCACGAGAGGTGTTTTTTTCCAGACTTACCTCAGTGATTGTTCCAGTACCTGTTGTAAATTAAAATGCTCCTAGTTGGATTCTTAAAGGGCCTTTTGGTTATTTTTTTGTTGTTAAGCTCATGACAAACCAACTATTTTACACACCAGTCTGTGATGTTTTAGCCCTCGTATTCTATGTATTTCAATAAAATAATACTTTCTTAAGTTGGTCCAACATATTGAGCTTGAAATTGTTCTTTTTTGGTTTTCCACTGGCAAAAGTTGTGGATAGTACTTGGTACTTTTTTTGGTATCTCTTCCAAGTGACCGCAGACTGCTGATTGGTCAGAGGAAACTATCACTAGAATTGTGATTTGCATGAGAAGGGACATCCTGCGCAAGCCCACCTTTTTTAAATAGCAAAGTTATCAGTGAGTTATCTTGTTATTCACTATTCGCTGATGAAGTACAGATGTTCCTCTGGTTGCGATGGAAGGATCCAGCGAGAGTGTTTTCCATTCTATTACCAAAATGAGAATTTGCTCCAGCCGGCGGGCGGTGCTTGGTTTTGGCTCGACTTTCAACATGCCAGCCGGGTCATAAACTTTCTCATTTTACAGCTAAACGGCTACTCCGGTGATGCAGCAAAGCACCCGGTTCTTTGTATTTCTGTCACTCACTTTAAAAGCGCCTCAACGGACAAGGAACAGCTGGTTCACCTAAGGTGGCAGCTGGCTGGAGGGAGCTCATCAGTTTCCTGCTTGCTGTTGGCTATAATCCATTAAATCCAGTCCATTAAATATCACAATATGAAATGTGTTTATTTTTGGATTTGGAGCATTTCTATTAACGTTGTGCAGCTCTCAAAATGGCAACAGCTGAGCAGACGGTTTGCAACTAGCAGTGCTAACAGCGCTACAACTGAAAACAACCCTGCTGACATAGCTACCACTGTTTACTTATTTTACATAGACAATAGTTGATGATATATTAATACTGATATCATAGACTCAGGCAGACATTACTCCTCTATATCTATAGACAATAGTTAATGATGATATATTAATACTGATATCATAGACTCAGGCAGACATTACTCCTCTATATCTATAGATAATAGTTAATGATGATATATTAATACTGATATCATAGACTCAGGTAGACATTACTCCTCTATATCTATAGACAATAGTTAATGATGATATATTAATGCTGATATCATAGACTCAGGTAGACATTACTCCTCTGTATCTATAGACAATAGTTAATGATGATATATTAATACTGATATCATAGACTCAGGTAGACATTACTCCTCTATATCTATAGACAATAGTTAATGATGATATATTAATACTGATATCATAGACTCAGGTAAACATTACTCCTCTATATCTATAGACAATAGTTAATGATGATATATTAATGCTGATATCATAGACTCAGGTAGACATTACTCCTCTGTATCTATAGACAATAGTTAATGATGATATATTAATGCTGATATCATAGACTCAGGTAGACATTACTCCTCTATATCTATAGACAATAGTTAATGATGATATATTAATACTGATATCATAGACTCAGGTAAACATTACTCCTCTATATCTATAGACTATAGTTAATGATGATATATTAATACTGATATCATAGACTCAGGTAGACATTACTCCTCTATATCTATAGATAATAGTTGATGATGATATATTAATACTGATATCATAGACTCAGGTAAACATTACTCCTCTATATCTATAGATAATAGTTGATGATGATATATTAATGCTGATATCATAGACTCAGGTAGACATTACTCCTCTATATCTATAGATAATAGTTGATGATGATATATTAATGCTGATATCATAGACTCAGGCAGACATTACTCCTCTATATCTATAGATAATAGTTGATGATGATATATTAATGCTGATATCATAGACTCAGGCAGACATTACTCCTCTATATCTATAGATAATAGTTGATGATGATATATTAATGCTGATATCATAGACTCAGGTAGACATTACTCCTCTATATCTATAGACAATAGTTAATGATGATATATTAATGCTGATATCATAGACTCAGGTAGACATTACTCCTCTATATCTATAGACAATAGTTAATGATGATATGTTAATGCTGATATCATAGACTCAGGCAGACATTACTCCTCTATATCTATAGATAATAGTTGTTTGCTGCTATGTTAATGCTCTGAATGTCGTAGAACGTTTACATCAGAACGTCAGAAGATGCAAGAACTCCTCTTTTAGAACAAATCAATGGCTCGACGTGCCAAGTGATAAAGTACCCGGATCGTCCAGCGATCTTCCTCATACACTGGGCCCATAGCGCTCTAACTCCGCCTCCCAGCCCTCGGTCCGGAGGTATGAACGGAGGAAGGGAAATAACTGTAGATTCAGCAATTAGTGCATTTCAGATCTTTTAGGACTTAATAATTTAAATAAGGGCTATAAGAGTATTCATACTGCGTAGTAGATTCACCTCAAAAAACATTAGCCACTGATTTACAGACGTCTCTTTTCCAATGTAAGTCAATGGGAGAAAGTCTTTTTGTCTTTTATGAGGAGGGAAATGAACTTGACATGACCTCAAGGATACTCACAGTTTGTGTTGGTGAGTAACACTGAATGTAGACACTGAAGTTAGGGAACTATAAACACACAAGAATAATGAAAGCAGCGGGCTCAGGTTTGAAGAGAGGGCAGATACTGGTATCATATGAAACTAGAAACCTGAGGAATCCATCAGTACCAACCTCAGACTAGCTTGTCGCAAAGGAGGTAAAATAACGCTCCAAACTTGTGCTAAATTTTGGCGAGGAAAAAGTGGCATGTCCATTTTCAAAGGGGTCCTTTGACCTCTGACCTCCAGGTACGTGACTATATGATATAGAGTGAGTTGCATTATGGGAAGTGAAGAAAGAAAGAAAGATATTCCTTTATTAGTCCCACATGGGGAAATTCAGTTTTACACTCTGTTGTTCACACAACATATACATGCGTCAATGAGAGATGTCAGAGTGAGGGGCTGCTCCTGACAACGCCCAGAGCAGTTGGGGGTTTGGTGCCTTGCTCAGGGGCACCTCGGCAGTGCCCAAGAGGTAAACTGGCACCTCTCCAGCAACCAGTTGGTCTTGCCATGGGGTCTTAACCCTACGTCCGCGTCCTAACCCAAGTCCTACAGACTAGCTACTCCCCCCCAGGTTGCAGGACTTTTAAAGATTTTAAAGTTGATGCACTTTAGAAATTAAAGGTGGAGATGGCTGTGGCTCTTCTGCCTTGATTTTGACTTTCAATCTGTCTTTCACCTGTATTCCTTTAAAACAGAGGTGCCAGATGGATGGAGGGTTTCAAAACAACCACTTCAGGAATACAAACATAGTCGAAAGAGCTTCACATCAGCCGAGCTGTACTACAGTCCAAGCGCTGACATTACATACGACTCCCTTAGTAATACAGTTTCCGTGTGTACCACACGGCATGTTGCAGCACTGCAAAGCTTGCTATCCTTCACCTCTGTGCTGATGTGTTTCCCAGAGTATCAGCGAGCTTTTCATCTTAGTCATCTGCCATAACTCTGCCAATGCACCCACAACAAAGACGACACACACACAGCAACACATCAGTCAGGGTGCAGTGGAGTCCAACCACGGCAAGCCACACACAGACTAAACAACACACACAGCAAACACGTTTCTCAGCCGGCCCTTCAGAGCGACACAAACATGCAACCTCCCAGCCTGTGTACTCTGGATGGATCATGTGCAATACACCATTTGATTTTTAAATTGTTTTATTTCCAGTGTGGTTATATATTTCAAGACAGCACAAAATCCCAATAAACAACACTATAACTGCCATAGACAGAATCACCATTGAACGGATAGTCAAACAAAATTTGTCTGATTCACTTTTTACTTTAAACAAACTTTTGTTTAATGTAGGAAACTTGTTTGAAACTTTAAACACTTTAGTTTTCACATTTTCCACCCGTTTACTTTAATGAGTGCAATGGTGATTGTACAGTTTTACAATAAATCAACTGTAACTGTTGTGTGCCAGGAAGCCTGAGGCATCAGACAACTGAAAGTACAAATTATTCAGGAACTGCGTGTATTGCAGTTCCTGCTCGGTCTGCTGTATCTTCTTATTCTAAATATAAGACGATGTTTCAAAGATTGCAGACCAGAATGGTATAAAGGTTGCAGCCCAGTATAGCCTAACATGACAAATACAACTATAGCTGATGTAGCTGAAGTAGCTGAAGTAGATAAAAAAAATAAGGGACTAGTATACTTAATAATGAAAACTGTAAGCCAAGTGGGTCAGCGCAGGTCAACCCTTTCAAACACACCATCAGTGCTGTTAGACCCTGGTATTAGTCGAGCCTGTGGCTCAGGGTCCTGGATATAGCCTGAACCACCAGCACCTACAGTAGATGTTGTCCAATGTGCTCCAGTCACTGTGGTTTTTTGATGTGTTTCGTGACGGTTTCTCTCCCCTAACCTGACTCCTAACTTTGCTTCTCATAAACACACTCTATAAAGTCTAGTCTATTTTTTTCTCCACAACAATGTGGTGACTCCCAGAAATTATCTCGTGACCCCCCTTAACCACAGTGGTTATGTCAAAGCAAAGCAAGGAAATGAATACATCGGCTCAGTGCATTTCCTCGGTGTTTATGACAGTGAGTGCACCCATGTTGAGTTGCCAGCACTGGGTGTGTAACACAACTATGTGATATATCCTGCTGAAGACCCAAGGAAGCGTAGTGTCGAGTGTCCAGTTGTCTGTATGAACGGTTCTCCAGACGGATGCAACAGCAACACCACAGGCCGAGCATTCAGCCCAGGCCGAACGGGCCTGTTCTCACGGGTTTATCCAGTAGATGGTGACGTATTTCAGACTGTGACCAATCACACCCCTCAAATCTCATCGCTATGGAAACTGGGATTATAGGGAATACTTTCAGTTTAAGGAATTTGGACTATGGGTGGGCACGGTTCAGGTAAAAAAACAAAACGTTCGGTTCGCTAGTCACGGTTCGGTGGTGAATAAAACGTCAACTGTGTGTAATCACTGTGCAACACGTGTGGCTAATGCTAGCAGCAACACTTCCAATATGATGACCCCAGCAGCATTTAAACAGCCTCTACAAGCAGACTCAGACAGAGCAAAAAACACAACTAAAGCAGCCGTGGAGGACGCTGGATTTCAGCATATGATTCGGCTACTGGAGCAACGCTATAATACGCCGTCGCACGGACACGTAAGCAACACAGTATTTCCTGAACTGTATGAACAGACATGACGAGGACTTGTGAAAGAAGTGTCCAACACAGACCATGTAGCTCTGACTACAGACGGATGGACATCCAGGCTGAATGTGGACAAACTCATCTTCTAGCAGAAGAACATGAAAACAGAAAGAACAGAGCAGTGTTGATTTGAAATACTGTGTGTTTGGTTTATGCTGCACTTTATGTTGATGGTCTGAGCCTATATTTAGTTTTTTATATATTAATTATTTTTAAATAACGCAGTGGCACTTGTTCCTTATGTTAGCCTAGTCTGCTGTTGTTCAGGCAAACAGTCAAATTATTATGGCAAATAAATGAAAAGCTGTTCTAATTAAAAGTGAAATTGGCCTCCTTGCTGTACCATAAATACCATTTACCGCTGTACCGAACCAAAAACCGTGACCCCAAACTGTGAACCGAACTGAACCATGAATTTTATGAACCGTCCCCCTAATTTGGACTGTGGCTTGTCTTAAAATATTTGCAGTAGTAACATTATTGTGCACATTTAAACATATCCAGATATGCAAGGCTGGATTTCCTGAATTTCCCTCCGGGGATTAATAAAGGTTCATCTTCTCTTATCTTATCTTATCTTATCTTTTCTTATCTTAATAAAGAACAGTATCGACTGAAATGATAAGGGCCTTACGGTAACACCTGTACTATTGTCTGACCTTGTGGCCGTATTGCTGAAGCACCTCCTGTCAAATGCACTTTTAAAGCCCCCCTTTATTTTTAATCAGATTACTTCTGACTAACTGAAACATAATAAACCAGTGACTAGGTAGTAATCCAGGACAGGTATGTGTGACGCACAGTCTTCTCTAATGTTGTGATCGCAGTGCACAGGGGTTTAGAACAATGGGGAGTCAGTGGAGCCCAATGGGAGTAAATACAACCAATGGAGATATGACTAATAACAGATATGAACATTTTAATGCAGCGATTCCAGGACCAGGGTAGGAAATGGCCTGCTCTTGGAAGCATATTGGACGTACTACATATTAACATATGGGCTGTTGATATTGTTTTCATTTTCAAATAACTTTTCCAGTTTTTTCCATGCTGCTGTAGAATCTGCATTTGTGCTACTAGTCACATGTTGGGGCCCCGAAGTTGTTACCGGTTGTTGAAGTGGCCATAAGCCACGTGTACACAAGGTATAGTGTGTGACCCATTCCAGGTGGTAATATGTAACTATAAGCGTGTGACCCATTCCAGGTGGTAATATGTAAGACAAGATAAGTAACGATAAGGGGAACAGGTACATGTGTGACGGCCAAAGGGCAATGGAAAAACACTGAACTCAGTGGAAAACACCCAAGTTACAGCACTGATGGAGGCGGAACCAAAACCATTTGTTATTTTAAAAAAAAGGAAGGTGTAATCAAACAGACACTATTAACATGAGCGAAACTGTGATAACCGTGGAAAGTACCGGGAAAACATGATAAAGAAGGAGGGCCTTAGGGGCTCCTCCCTAGTGCCCAAGGGTCTGTATAAAAGCAGCTATCTCGAGTACCCCATTTCAGTTGTTCCAGACGACTCAATGGTGTTTGACCTGTTGTGTGCCTTATCCTGAATAAACACCAAATCAACTTTGGAAGACGACTCTTTGCCTCTGATATCCATTTCTGAACTTCTCCAAGACTTGTGTCTCCAACAGATTTATTGGCCCAGGGAGAGTTGTTGGACAGAAGAAAATCCACGACACGGTCCAGTAGAGACAGCACTGCTACAGCAGCATGGCATCCTTCCCTTGAAAGGCCAGCTCTAAACAGGACTAGAGCTGTGGTTTGGTGGTTTGGAGGTCATTTCACACCTCTCACTTTTGTCTAAATGTGTTCAAATGTGCATTAGTCTCAGCCCAACATTACCACTTTGAACGCCTCACTGAATGCAGCCCATGGACAACTTGTCATCTGTGACTAAAGCCCAGCCTGTTCACATCACAATCACAGCAACAACTCCATCGTTTGACTCCCTGCACTGATGCTATATGTGTTTAGTGCAGTTTTTAATTGGTTAGAAAGTGTTATTTCCCAGAGTTTTAGGGGTGTTTTTATTGGGCAGTTTATGAGTCATGGCTCACAATAATCAAGGAGGCTGAGACACAAACAAAGAGCCATCTGCAGAGAGCTGATTACTTCCTGAATGCAGCACGCTCACTCTGCGTGTCCTGTTTTCTGGGAATCAGGCTGGTGTGAAGATCTGAGGGAGTTAATTGGCTAGAGACAAACACACTGTGTGTGTGTGTGTGTGCACCTGTGTTGTAATTTACACTCTTGTTGACCAACTTTATTTATGTATTCTACATTTATTTTACATTAACTGAAAGTCTTTTTCAGTGATGTTGGGATATCTGGGGGTGTTTAGCGAGCTGGTGCACCCTGTGCCCAGTCCGTTCTCATTCCCAGGTCATCAAATACTGACAAGGTATGAATCACACCAGGCTTTCCATTAACTACAATGTAAAATCATCCACAGCAACAGGAAGTGCTCAGACACTGCCGAGCTGTGGTGACGTAGTTTAAAGAGCGAAAAGAGACACTCATCAGCGGTTTCACTCAAGAGAGCGTGCTTCGTGTCCCGTGCATTAAGCTTCATTTTCACATTACAGTCAGCTGTTCGTTGTGGCCTGGGCTCACAAAGTCAAGTCACATTTTCACCGTACAAGTGAGGTGATTTTAAGCCCAACCATGTAGTTTTTGGTAGGAGATCGGGGCCACCTCCGGAGACAGCCTCCTAGCAGCAGGGAGGAGGGACCGTTAGACCTGGTGCTGCTGCTGGCCCCAGGCCCCTGTTCCAGTCATTTTCTGTAACCAGTGTCATGTTAGCATGAAAGCGTCATGGAATCAACATACTAACGTTAGCTAGCTAAAATGTAAGAACTTAATCCTTCATGCACACACTCTGGTCACAGCATAGAAAAGCACATTGCGATTGCCAGATAAACCAATGAGTCATTAGCACTGATTCATCTGGTTTTGTGAGGTAAAGGAAGGAGCGGGCTGGCGCTGTGCTCTGATCGTGGTGCGAGTTGCTACACAGTGGTTATGGAAAAAAGTCAAAACGAGAGATGCTGTGGGGAGAGGTGAGGAGGACGGTCTGCAAGGAGGGCATTAAAGCTGCAGTGGGTAGAAATGGAGCAAATGTGATTGAAAGAACTGATTTAATAAAACATTCACTACATCCTGACAGTAGCACTTGAGACAGGTAATCCTCTGTTTCCTCCTAATGGCATCTGCAAGATTTCACAGACCGGAGGAAAACAACCAGTCTGCCGTCAAGCTGCCGTCTATGAGAGCTGGCTGTCAATCACTCGTGACCTCTGACCAAACGGTCAAACTAGGCTGCGCTGATCAAATATGAATCTTTTTTTTTTACAGTAGCAGTAACAGTAGCATACGTATATGAGGCCTGCACCATATGAGCAAAATCACGTCTTCCGTCCCACCCTTCACAGTAAACTCCCCGGATCACTGCTGACTAGAGGGAACTAAAAGTCATTCACAGCTCAGCTAAATAACTTGTTTGTAATGATTTGCTATTAGCCGAGCTAAGGTGTTGTGCTGGTGTAATTTGTGGCGGTGGATGACAGACTGCAGACAGAGAAGATTGAAACATCACTTTCCTCCATATTTAATCATTTCATCGTGTTTCTGCTTGTTGAACAGATGTAATTATAACGTATCTTGGCTTTACACTTGTAAACTTTTATAGCACGTACTGACAGTAACGAGCATAACGTTATTTGTCATCAACTCATCTTGGGGGCGGCAGTAGCTCAGTCTGTAGGGAGTTGGCTTGGGAACCGGAGGGTCACCGGTTCAAGTCCCAACATGGACCAAAAAACTGAGTGTGAACTGGTAGCTGGAGAGGTGCCAGTTTACCTCTTGGGCACTGCCGAGGTGCCCCTGAGCAAGGCACCAAACCCCCAACTGCTCGGGGCGCTTGTCAGGAGCAGCCCCCTCACTCTGACATCTCTCCATTAATGCATGTATGTGTGTTTCAGGTCTGCATGTACCATGTATAAGTTAAAAAAAAAAAGCAACAGAGTGTAAATTGAATTTCCCCACTGTGGGACTAATAAAGGTTGATCTTCTTCTTCTTCTTCTTCACCACGGCGTCTCTGACCAGCTGTTCACTGACTTCACTGTATGAGTTCATGTGAGTGGAGAACTCAGACAGAGCAGGGACAGGATGCAGGGACAGGATGCAGGTTTAGCCCTGCGGCCTGTTTAATAACAGGTTTTGTTAACCATCCCTCACTATAATGGGTTTTTTTGTGCCAACTGCCAACTGAGAAGTTTGAGTAGGAAGGAGGCTGAATCACACGCCATCAGTGCATCATATTTTTGGGGGTATGACACTTGCGCAGTAAAATCTGCGTGCTGCAGCGTCGGATGCATCGATACATAATGTCCCAGAGGTGCTCAAATGGATTTAGTTCAGGGGAATGTGAGGGCCAGTCAGTGGCATCAATGCCTTTGTCATCCAGGAACTGCCTGCACACTCTGACCACATGAAGCCGGGCATTGTCCTGGACCAGGAGGAACCCACTACATCAGGAGGAACCCAGGACCCACTGAGCCAGCGTAACGTGTGACAGTCGCTCTGACGATTTCAGCCTGGTACCTAACAGCAATCAGGGTTTGTTGGCTCTGACATGCAGGTCTGAGTGACCCTCCAACAATATGCCTCCCCAGACCCTCACTGACCCACCACCAAACCAGTCATGCTGGATGATGTTACAGGCAGCATAACATTCACCACAGTGTCTCCAGACTCTTTCACACCTTAGTTGCAATCAATGATATTCAACCTCCACACCTAGTGATGTGAAGCAAGTTTAATGAAATTATTTGACAAAAGGCCTTATTAAACAACAAAAAATATTTAATGATACATATTTGAGTTATTTTGAGAACATAAACTGACTTAACTTTAAATTAAAATGAAAAATTAACTCTTTTCGTCTGGCCATGAAGTCCTTGTTTATTCAGTGCTCGTCGTACAGTTGATACTGAAGCACTTGTCCCAGCCTTCACCAGGTCGTCCTGTTGGCATTTCACAGTAACACAGGGTTTTTCTGAGATGTCCTGATGAAGTTGCTAAGGGCTCTTGGTGAGTTTTGGGCTTTCGGCCAGGCAGGTTTGATATGCTATATGAATATGGATCTACTGTTGGCTTGTTTCCAACTAGTCTGATTGTTGGTGCTTCTTGACCTTGTCTCACTTTGCTGTTGCAGTGTCAGTATGTTCCATGTGATAAGTGTGAAATATCCTTTGAAATAATACAGTAATGCTAATGTTCTCTTTAAGCATTTGGGCCATCTCTCACTGCCTTTCTAAGGCCAACAACAACACCCATGTATTGCTCCCTCTGTGGGCTGAGAAAACATTTTGAAATCCAACTGCAATGATGAAATAAAGTCTAATCTTGAATGGTTTGGAAACCAGACTGCTTGTCTGTGATCCTGAAAATTTGCCATTAGCACAATAGTGCTGATATGTACAGTACACATGAGTTGCATGCACCCACCCACCCACCCACACAAACACACACACATACACACACACACACACACACAAAACACACACACACACACACACACACACACACACACACACACACACACACACACTCATGCAGTCAAACACATGACCAGCACACCCACACTGACAGCTAACCCACACAAACATTCACACAGCAGGAGGGCTTTTCAGGTTCGGGGAAAACAAAAGTTTTACGAGGGAAACGTGGGAGCCATTAAGTGTGAAAACTGTGAGAACACAAGTTTCTGGCTTCAAAGGCGTGTTCCAGGTTGCCTTGTCTCCAGGCCAGGTTGTGAAACATGACATTCAGTAATGGGATTACTGCACTTCACTGTAAGAGCTGATGCTCTTCCAAAGCACCAGAGGGGATTTTTTTTTCAGTTGTTTTTAATGGTTTGGTCGCAGCAGGTGCGTGTCTCCAATTAACCACTCTGGCACTTCAGCGGGTGCCAAGTTGAACTTGTCTCAACTTTTCAATGTGAAAATATCTCTTCACACAGGCACTGCGGTGTACCAGTACAACTCTGGACCGTTTTGATGGTAAAGGACATACTGTACCTGCAGGCAGTGGTGGAGGAAGCACTCAGATCCTTTCCTTTGGTAAAACTAACAATACCACAATTTAAAAATAATCTGTTACAAGTACTTCATCACAAATGATACTTAGAGCTCATAATACAGAAAAACTCATTTTAGAGTGTTAAATTAAGGAGCCTCAGAGGTCCCGAAACATGACATTTACTTTTGTTGTGAGACAAGTTACAACTTTATCCTTCTTATTAGTACACGGTTTAGGTCATGTCAATCCCAGCATACGTAACCTCGCACATTTCCAGCCTGAGTAGGTCTAATCAGCCACGTAACTCAAAAGTGAGCATGGCATTTAATCTATAATTATGCATCTCATTAGTTTTTAAGTTTATTTTGCATGTAAATGAAAGTAAGTAGTAGCTAAACCTTTGCAACATAAATGTACTGCAGTAAAAGTGCAATATTTCCTCTGAAATGTAGTGGAGTATAAAGCAGCATAAACTGGAAACACTAATAAGTACAAGTACCTCAAAATTTAACTTAAGTACTTCAGTAAATGATGTTAGTTACTTTTCACCACTGCCTGCGGAAAGTATGGGTGCTAAGGGTGCTACCCGTTCCCCCGCCTGCTGGTGGCTAAGGAAGGCTATATTTCATATCAGACGGCGACAGCCATGACAAGACGTGGGTATGTGACGCCCTGCGAATGAGATCGGACTGATTAACTGTTACGCTGAGCTGCTTGTAGAGAACTGTGTGAACAGTATTGAACGAGTGAACTGACGAACAGTTCAAACTGTAAAACAACAAAACAACTGTAAGTTGTGTAGTGTTCACACTGGGGAAATAATAAAAAGAAATATAGTCAAAGAAAGTTACTTTTCAGGATTAAAAGTACATACAACACATACAGTATGATCCTCTTATGTAATATATAAAAAAGTATGATAAATGTGATATCTTTTATTGATTCAACAACCAAGTGATAATTAGCGCTACCTCGAACAACACATAAATGCACTATTGATATATTATTATTATTATTAATTATAATAATAATAAATTAAATAATGTAATTAATTAATTCATTAATTAAAATTATTATTATTAATAATAATTATAATAATAATATAAAATCATGTACTACTCACACAAACATATTTTCTGCTTGAGTACTGTAGTAGTTGGTAAAACTTTCATTTCATTTGAAAGGAAAAAAGTCCCTTTCTGAAGTTTTTCCTTTTAAACCTAGCAGTAATTTTTCAAATCACAGTGTCATTTCTGAACATCAGCATTACTATCACATGACTAATTATAAAGTACCTTCATTTTTTGTACACTCAAGCTATTAAATTTGGGGCTGATTGTCAGAGCAACATCCAACCACACACATGCTCATGGCTGTAGCCTGTCTGACCTCTGCACAGAGATCAGTGCTGTTTGAGGCCAGCTGACAGATGACACGTTGACCCGGTGCTCAGAAAGACCGTCCTATAACTAGAAAACCACACGCTGCATCCAAGTTCTCATTACTAGGTTCGCTCCAAAGTTGACCAGCCAGATGGTTCAGGCTGATTGATTATCGTCTCTAAATTTAGATTAGAGAACAACATGTAACTCTGCCAGCACCCTGACAGAGTGGCCCAGTACCAGACATGTTTGTTTGTTCTTTTTATCCAATTCCATATAACTGTAATCCAACCAAGCTGCTGACAAAAAACACAAAGGGGACAACAACAACAACCACAGAGGCTGCATTATACATCACATCCCATAAGAAGATGGATTTTGATTTTGTTAAAGGTTACAAATGTAAAGTTGGCCCAAAGAGACGGTCACGAAATCCTTAGGGTTAGGTAAACCTACTGACTAGTTTTTTGTTCCTGTTCAACGAGGCTAAAACGAGGAGGAGTCACGGCTGTAGCCTGTACATCAGAAGTGGATGTAGTCACTGTCATGTCACCCTTTGATTTGTGGACTGCAGATAGAGCGCTGTCATCGTCGTCATCGTCATCTTGGTTTCTGGAACAACAAGTGACACGGGAGAGTGGATAGAAGTAACCAGACGCTGAATAAGATATTTTTAGGAAATCAAAATGTTATAATTAACCTTGTTGAACTGAAAACACATAGTGAAACGGTTAAAGTTGCAAGACGAAAACATGGAAAACCGACCGGATAACGCTATGGTAGTGACCTGTCAATCACAGGGTAACCCCGCCCGTCTGTAAATGGGACCATAATTTACTAAATGAACATCATGCTGTATTGAAGAAGACTTGAATCTAGTGATTGAGACCATAAACTCATGTTTACAATGTTTACTGAGGTAATAAATCACAGAGAAGTGGCTCATTTTCTATAGACTTTTTAACGACCAGAGGAGTCGCCCCCTGCTGGCCATTAGAAAGAATGCAAGTTTAAGGTATTTGGATTATTATATATAGTTTAGCAGCCTTTGCTCTCTGTCCAGGCACCTCACTTCCATTGTTTCCATTCAGGAAACTTTCTGTTGCTCCTCTGTAAAAGTTAACAAGTATGTGACACTGGGATTTTCCTTAAAAGTAGGGTCGGTGATGTAGAGAAATTAGCAAGAGTATCAGCTCAGTGTTGCCCAAGTCACTAAGTCATCAACACAAAGCCACTCCCCCAAAATTAGCATTATGAACGTAAACAACCAATATACTGTAGCTACCGTTTTCTTAACGGCTTCTATGCAATTTATGTTTTGCAGCCAGAGGAGTCGCCCCCTGCTGGCTATTAGAAAGGATGCAAGTGTAGGGCACTTCAGCATGGGCTTCACTTTTCAGACCAGGAGGCTGCTGCTGGGTCACAGCGTCATATCACATTATATCACCAGGGTACAACACCTGCACAGTAAAATCAGGTCTGTATTTGCCAAAAGGCTCAATAGCTGGCACACGATCATAGAACATGGGGATGATTGATTTGCTTCACTGAGGTGTCCACAATCAGCCTTGAGTCGAAATACTGTATATTTCATATGAAAAATAAATACAAGAGGACTGTGGATCGTGTCATTATATTAACCACCAATTACTTGGTGTGAGAGAGGAGACTTGAGGACTTGCTTTTCATAAATTTGAAATTTCTCAAATTAAATGTTAATACGCAGCAAAACTCAAGTCAGCCCCCCCCCCCCAACATCACAGCTCTAGTTACATTGAGCAAAGGTCTTACCCCATAGCTCTCATGGGGTCTGAGACCGTCTCAGCCTTCATTCAATAACCTTGGTAAAGTGCACCATTAATGCTGACCTCATGCCATGTGTGTAGGAATTAATAACAACTCCAACCAATAAAAGTATCACGCATGTTTACACAATCCTACTCTGAGCCTCAGCCCTCTCTATCACATTACACTACATCACTACATATCTTCTCCAGCTGATGTATTAAGTGGCTCCTACAGCCTGTATATATACTATATATATCAATACTTATCAATATTTTATGTCAATAATGAATAAATGTGTGATGTGGAAGGTCTCACTCGTAGTGATGAACCCACAGAGAACCCTACCACCATTCCCCTCAGCTCTATGGAGCCTTTATCAGCGTCAGTTCAAGTCAGGTTACAAATGATCCATACCTTGCTTATATGTTTTTACAATATGGCAGGCTGTGAATTGGTGAATGTATGGATCAGCTGACATCACCATGCTTAGGCTCTGCCACTGCCGAAAGACAATCAATAATACATCAGCACTCTCCATTGCTGAAGTGTTTTATCAAACTGTTCTTAAATATATAAGATGTTGATAATCAGATTGAGGTCTATATACCAGAATCCATTCAATGTCGTATTATCAGACCTATGATGCAGGTATTTCTGAAAGCAGACATGTAGCACGAGGAGACAGTTCGGCTTCATACAGAGCTCCAGATGGCCGGGAGCCTCACCTGTTCCTTATTACCCACAGAGAAAGAGAAAGGTATTTGTTACACTCCGCTATATTAACCCTAAGCCTCCGTCTTTATAGAGCGAAGAAGGCTGACCAACGCAGAGATCGTTCTGATATTTGTAGAGAGCAGTATGCGGATCAAAGTGAGGCCGGCGGCTGTGGGTTGCAGGTGACTGGGGAAAGAAAATGTGTTTCATTACAGCATTCCAGCAGCAGGCTGGCAGCATAGAAACATGATGGCTAGAAGGGACATGGTACGGCCACTACGGTTAACAGTAGATAAAATAAATAGCTCAACTGAAACATTACTGTACTGATCAAAATAAACATCGGTTGCTGATCTGTACAAGGACAAGGCTGACACAAGGAGAGAGGCCAAAGGTTAATTCATTCATTCATTCATTCTACAGCGCAGGGTTGCACAACCAAATGTAGTTGTAACACACTTTTGCTTTAAGAAAAACTAAAAAGCAAGTTTTGTGTTGGAGTAAGTAAACCCAGACCACTCAGGGTTTACGTTAGCTGACATATGCCAGCTTTTTGCCAGTTTCACGTGTAGTCGTCCAGCAGATGAAATTATCAATGGCCAAAATATCCATTGTGAAATATGCCAAATAAATAAATTAATTAATTAATAGCATGTTAGATAACCTATTATTCTATGACATATGCGATACAGTATGCTATGTTATGTTATGTTATGTTATGTTATGTTATGTTATGTTATATATTAAATATAAACTTCTATTATACAAAACTTTACATGGCTTTGCTACGATTCAAATCCATTTCAGCAAATATCATCTGCTGGCTGTGGTTGGGCCGGTTTTCATAAGGACCAGCTGGCAGTGTAAATAGAAAACAAAGTGACTTGGACTGAACCACTTGATACCGAATGTCTTATTTTTTATTTTTATTTTTGTCACGCCCGCAAGGTCTTAAGGTTGTGTTTATTCTTTGTCTTTTCTGTTATTTGTGTACTTCCTGTTTTATTTTGTAGTCTAACTCGCCTTCTTGTTTCAGAGCACTTCACTTCCTGCCCTCGTGTTCTCCCGCGTTTTGAGTGATTGACGGTCCCTGACCTACTTTCCAACCACCCTCACCTGAGTCTGATCGTCTACCCCGCCCCTGATTGTGTCCACCTGTCCATAGTTATCACTCCCCTCTTTAGTATTTAATGTGTGCTTCCCCTTCCTTCTGTGCCAGTTCGTCTTTGTTACCCCCGTGTGCAAGCGTCCTCGCGTCCTTTTCTAGTGTAAGTCTCCTCGTGTTCTGATACTCTACCTGTTTTTTGACAACGACTCTGCCTTGTGTATTTTGGATCTGTTTGCCTGCCTCTGATTGACCTGTGTACCGAACCTTTTTGCCCAAGTAAAGACATTTTTGATCTTACCTGCCTGCTCTCCTGGTCGTGCTTTTGAGTCCTCACCTTGTTTGACACAGTGTATTACAATTTTTCAAATTTTTAATTTTTTGTGGGGGGGATTGTAGTGAAAATATTGTTTTTTAAACGCTGAAAGACACCAGATATGGATTGAAGCACAATATTTTGCAACATGTTTTCTTTTATCAATACAGTTTGACTTTTTGACATTGGACAGAGACAACGAGTGTGTTTGAGAGACAGAAGAAGAGAAAGCCTTAACTACTGGGTGGGCTACAGATACAAGAGCCACACAACACTATTTTGAAACTGACAAACACAGAATATGGACCAGCCAGTCTTTTATTTTAATTTTTAGACCGCTTCTTTATTTAACTTATTTTCAAGTTAGGCCAAAGATAGGCTCCTATATGTCCATTTGAAACATAAGTCTGGTAATTGTTCTGTATCACAGGAACTCTGGGATGTTAATGGCTGTCAAAAAATAAAACCCTGGTGTCACTGCCTGAGGAAAGAAGCAGTGGATACTTCTGTATTGCTTGACAGCAGCAGAGTGAACAGGCTGCTGCCGGTGTGGGTATCCATACCAATCCACCCCCTTATGTTAGAGGTAGGGGTAGGGGACCGGGGATGTTCAGGGGAAGATTAAAACTCAACAGTGTGTGCAGGTAGACAGCTGGGAACCTGAAGATTAATTTGAGGTGCAACTCAGCACTGTGTATCAAGTTCTAGTCAAAACCAAAAAAATAAAAATTAATGTACTTTATTAAAATGAGTAGTAAAAGTGTTTAAGGGTTTAGAACCTTATGATAGACGTATACTGTATGATGGTCGTCCTGTATTACACTCCTGATCAAAATCTTAAGACCAGTTAAAAAATTGCAAGAATTTGCATTTTGCACTGTTGTATCTTAAGAAGGTTCTAAGTAGAGTTTCAAAATGCAAAAAGAAGAAATGAGAGCAAGAGACCAAATGTTTTGAGCAGGCAATTTATTGAAAAGAACAATTTAACTAAAATAGGCTGTTCATCAGCTGATCAAAAGTTTAAGACCATAGCTCAAAAAAACCCCTAAAACAGAAATTAAAGTCTCAAAAACAGACTCAGTAATGAGTAGCTCCACCATTATTGTTGATCACTTCAAAAATTTGTGTTGGCATGCTTGATGCAAGTGTTTCCAAAAGGCTTGTAGGAATGTTGCTCCAAGTGGTGAAGATGGCTTCACGAAGGGCATCCACTGTCTGGAACTGATGTCCATTTTTGTAAACTTCCCTTGCCATCCATCCCCAAATGTTCTCAATTGGATTTAGATCAGGGGAACATGCAGGATGATCCAAAAGAGTGATGTTATTCTCCTGAAAAAAATCCTTTGTCAGACGGGCATTGTGAATTGCAGCATTGTCCTGCTGAAAAACCCAGTCATCAGCACACAGACGAGGGCCCTCAGTCATGAGGGATGCCCGCTGCAACATCTCCATGTAACCAGCTGCTGTTTGACGCCCCTGCACAACCTGGAGCTCCATTGTTCCAGTGAAGGAAAAAGCACCCCAGATCATGATGGCGCCCCCTCCGCTGTGCCGTGTTGAAAAAATCTCAGGTGGCATCTCCTTGTCATGCCAGTAGCGTTGGAAGCCATCAGGACCATCAAGGTTAAATTTTTTCTCATCAGAGAATAAAACTTTCTTCCAACTTTGAACGTCCCATGTTTGGTGCTCCCTTGCAAAGGCCAAACGGGCAATTTTGTGGCGTTGAAGGAGACGTGGCCTTTGAAGAGGTTTTTTGTTTTTGAAGCCGTTCCTTTGCAGATGCCGTCTGATGGTTATTGGGCTGCAGTCAGCACCAGTAATGGCCTTAATTTGGGATGAGGATCGTCCCGTGTCTTGACGGACAGCCGTTCGGATCCTCCGGCTCAGTGCCGGTGAGATTTTTTTGGGTCTACCACTTGATTTTTTTGTTCTATAAACCTCAGGATCTTTTAAGAAATGCAAAATGACTGTCTTACTGCGTCCAACCTCAGCAGCGATGGCACGCTGTGAGAGGCCTTGTCTATGCAGCTCAACAATCCTGCCACGTTCCAAGGCAGTGAGTTTTTTTTGCTTTTCCCATCAAGAGGTCTTGACAGTGTGATTACTTGACAGAAAATGACATGGAATCCAAATTTTTGCACAGATTTGGGCTTTTAAAGGATGTGGTCTTAAACTTTTGATCAGCTGATGAACAGCCTATTTCAGTTAAATTGTTCTTTTCAATAAATTGCCTGCTCAAAACATTTGGTCTCTTGTTCCCATTTCTTCTTTTTGCATTTTGAAACTCTACTTAGAACCTTCTTAAGATACAACAGTGCAAAATGCAAATTCTTGCAATTTTTTAACTGGTCTTAAGATTTTGATCAGGAGTGTATGTCTCATAAGTTGCTGCAGCAATTTCTGTAATTTGATATGATTTTATAAACAGAGTTGGTGCTTAAATTTAACCTTTTTTTAAACTCTAGAATTGATAAAATGGTCAAACATCGTCCCCTCATTGGTTCCAGAGTCTCAGCTTTACAATGATACCCAATATATGGAATTCAACACTATTTCGGGACTCCAGTTTTCAGAAATATTCAAACACACCATTTTAGAATAGGCAAAAAGGGGAGACCGGTGGGTACCCATAGAAAACCATTTTTATTCACATATCTTGAGGTCAGAGGTCAAGGGACCCCTTTGAAAATGGTCACGCCAGTTTTGGAGCATGACAGGGTTGGTACCAATTGATTTTGGTTTTCTAGTTTCATACGATACGAGTTTTCATTCTAGCTTTAAAACTGAGCTGTTTACAACCTCTAACAGACAGAATAGCAGCCGTCGGACTGTTAAGAGGAAGAGAAGAGAAAGTCACCAAGTCGTCAACACTGACAGTCTGTCCCATCAGGCCTCCCTCCAAAGACACTCCCCCAAAATTAGAAGTATGAATGTAAATAACAAACATGGCTACTGTTAGCACTTCCGGCATATCGGGCATTTTCCCGATGGGCAGACGTGCCTTTTGGGCACATAGCTCGGCCTTACACTGGGCTGGCCTGGCCCAGTCGTATCTTTAAACACCCCCTGTTTGAGCTCTGTGCCAGCAGAGGAGAGCAGTCTATACAGCACAGTTCAGTCTGAGCTCAGGTTTAAGCTGCGTTCACCACAGCGTGCAGCACCTGAAGCTGAGCTTTGCTTGATGCAGTGAACAGCTGTTGCAGCCATTAGAAATAATGTGTTTCAGAGCACAGAGGTGCCATTGTGATGTTGTGGACCTTCAGTGAGTGAGAGAAGCCCGTTTCCTGCGCTCATCCTCAGCTGGGCTTCTGACCGTCCACCCCTAACTCACTCCTCAGCACCCATGGGTGCTAGGACATTCAACTGCACTGCTCTGTAACTCCCTCCCTCCACACAGTCTGACACTGACGACATTCAGATTCCACCTCAAAACTCACCTGTTCAAACTGTCCTATTCACTGTAGTGTCCATCATTCTGTGTCCGTCCCTCAACACTGTTACTGTTTTATTTCCTCTCAGACGTCTCGGACTGAATGTCTCTTCTTATCTTCACTCTGCTGCTGTTTTCACCTGCTCCTGTATTATTTTAGCTTTGTTAGGCGTCACTGGGTGTCCTGAAAGGCCCCACCAAATAAAATATATTATTATCATTATTGTTATTATTATTATTATTATTATTATTAGAAGTAGAGAGAAATGGAGAGTCCTTAGTGAAAGAAATACTCAAACAGAAATAAATATAAACACAAAAATATTAGTTGATGCCAGAGATTCACACACCAAGATCACAGCAGAGGGGAGAATTATTTAGTTTTCTTTCCTGGGAGTAAAAGGCAAAATCAATCATGAAATGTTGTTGCAGTGAACTTATCATTTTGTTATTTTCACTCTTTTAAAGTCAACAGAATGCAGGAAACAAAGTCTCCGAAACTCAATTTGATTTATTGATCACCGTCATGACGTAATGATAATGTCAACAAATATAACAAATTATTTTGTTATTTGAACAGCTCCACCAACCCTGCCTCGCTCTCTGAATCAGGGTGGAGACGTGTGATGACCGTGTCAGGTTTTCTGCGATGCTGATTCCTAAAACTCCACCTCAGCTCCACTGATGTAGACACAGGTGTGTGTCTTCACCTTCAGCCCTAAAATCAATAATCAGCTCTTGGTTTTGCTGCAGTTGAGCAGTAGGTTGTTCTGCGAGCATCACTCTACCAGGTTGTTGATTTCCTCCCTGTATGAAGTTTCACTGTTCGCAATATATCCAGTGATCGTGGTGTCGTTTGCAAACTTCACAACAGAGTTCTGTTAGTCTCGGGGGGTTTTGTCGTGGGTGTACAGCATGAACAGGACGAGGCTGAGCACACAGCCCTGGGAAGCTCTGGTTGTCATTACTGCTTCATATGCTACCGTTGCTACAACAATTAACACTAGCCCAGCCACTTTATGCTTATTTTTTTTTTTTACATTCACACGCTCCATTTAATTGGTATTATTCATTACAATAATTATTTTCCCAAAGAAAATGTCTGCTACCCACACATCCCCAAAAAAGCCCACATATATCTTAGACATAGCAGATGAATAATTAACCTGTTGTACATTGTGCTTTCTTCTTTCCTCTCTATATTAATATAACAATCTTGATTGTAAGAGGAGATGCAGGCCTCTTGAACGAGGACTGTGGATTTTGTCCCCCATCACTTACACTGGAGGTGCTTTAGGAAGAGGTCTCTGAATGGCCAGTATGAACAGGAGGATTGATTCCAGCATGCAATGTACATCAGATGTAGATGTCAGTATGGGATCCTCACTATACAGCCACAGCTACTGCTGCCACTGCTGCCAAAACAATAATACCTGATCTGTACGGCATAATCTCTGGTGTGGAATAACTGCCTGCCTGTCTCACATGTACATGGAGAGGCAAGACGAGGAGAACATGTGCTTTGAGTTTACAGAGCCTTTGGAGTGGAGGCCAGTTGGAGCAGAGAAACAAGGCATCTAGAAAGGAGAGGAGAGATGCCAGCGTTGGCTTGGCTTTAGGTGTGATTTAGGTGAAGACAGACTTCTGGGATGTTCCAGCTTGGTTTCCATCAGTGTCTCTCTTCTATTTTGATGCCATAAAGTCCCTCCAATTGTCTTACCGCTGTGACGTCCTTCACAATTGACCAAATAATTCATCCTCATTACTCAGGGTGTTCTGCTGTTGTATTGCGTATTCTTGGAAGATGTGAGGTCCAGCACTGCTGATCAGGTCTGGCTCACAATCCAGTTCATCCCAATGATGTTAGATGAGGTTGAGGTCAGGGCTCGGTGCAGGCCAGTCACGTTCTTCCACAGCAAACTAGGAAAACTATTTCTTTATGGAGCTGGTTTTGTGCACAGAAGCATTGTCGTGTTGAAACAGGAAAGTTTACACAAAGTTGGAGGCACACTGTCTGAAATATGACTGTATGCTGGAGCAGTAAGAGTTGCTTTAAAGGAACAGAGGGTAGCGTTTAGCATTAGCAGCAGGATCTATTGTTCTATTGTTGTATTATTTGTTAGCTTAGAATGAGTCCATCATATCTCCATAGACAGCGGGTCCTCTTCATGATGCTGGATGTTTCTACAGTAGCCCAGAATGTACAAACCAAGCGCCGGTTCTAGAGAGGGACATTCACCTTTTTGCATTGCGCCATAGTTCTCCTACACGCTTAGCGCACTGGAGAAGTTTCAGTTGGTTGCAATCTGCAACCTCACTGTCAGATGCTACCAAATCCTACATACTGTACCTTTAATCCTATAATCCAACTTTTTGGAAAGTATGGAAGCCAATAGGGGACTTTAATTTCCAAAGGCATCCCCTGCAGTACAATATTCTAATGTTACTTTAAATTTGAAAATTAAAATGCACTATAAACAATGCAACCTCATTTGCCGAGAGGCTGCAGAGGCCTTGGAACACCACCTGGTCCATGTCGATACCAGAAGCAGTGCAGAATATTGTGCAGTACTTTCATTTAACTGCTCTGTTGGTGAAATGAGGTTGCGATCGAGCTGAGCAGCCAAAGGGATTAATTCATGCACCAGTGACAGACAAGCACTGCTACTTCCAGGTTGGTAAGTGAACGAGGAAGTGACATCCTGAAGACCCACCTTGATGAGGAGATTGACAGATTTGGTGTCATTTTGACACCAGAAGAGTGTGATATTTGTCGTCTCATATAACTCTCAGGAAGAGAGTAATTAAGAGAAATTTCCAAACTATTCCTTTAAGTGGAACTAAGGGGCCAAACCAGACCAATGAAAAGTAGCCCCAGACAACCCTGTCTCCTAGAAATCAAATTCATATATTACTAATTTGCAACAGTTAATAAATTTTGAATGGGACATAATTTCTAAACAATGCTGGCCAGAAAACAAGGTGGCAACGGTTAAAATGCTGAAGACTTCGAAACGTTCGTCCACAAACCAGATGGTGACATCCTGGCGATTAAGTCCACTTCTTACATACAGTCTATGATACCAACCAAAATGTTGTGTTATTTAGGCCCACCATTCCCAGACCAAGACTTTTGTGTGGTACAAAAATGAAGTGCCTCCTTCACTGGAAGTAATGTTGCCTCTGAATATAATCCAGGCAAAACTAGAAGACACATAACAACAAGGCCACAGATGTGCCAAGCACACCACATAGCATGCTAAGGTAGTTTTATCTTGTCACATAAAAGGATGAAAAAATATAAACACCACACAAAATGGATTTAGGAGTTTCAGTAACCTTATCACAAAAACAGTTTGAACTGGTCGCTGTGTGATGCCAGTTCATACTCACAAAACAAGACGACCTTCCAGAATGTACAGGTGGTTCAAATAAACTCAAGCTAGGTAACCAACGCCTTGATCGGTTCTCTGACATTATCTAACAGACTGATGTTACGCTGTTTGGCAGTCTGTGCTCCACCAGCTGAATTTACTGCAATAAATGTGTCCAAAAAAGTGCCACGCATTATGTGTAAGGCGGGCAGCTGTTTCCATACAGCAGCAACGATTGCTGCGCTGAAGCTGCAACATAAGGGCAGGCTATAGGAAAGTATGGCTGAACCTCTGTTAAATCTGTTAAGGCTGTAAGAGAGGTTTATCATTCAAGATAAAACTAATTCCCTCTGTGCATAATGTTTGTTATGTGATCCACAACATCACTGGAGCTTTTTTCCATAATCTATGTCTTTTTGCTGAAATTAGTCGACAGGAGACAAAGTCAGGGTGAGAGGCAGTCAGTTTACTAAATGCCTCTGATATTCTGAGTATAATCAGTTTTGCATCTGGCTCCAGTGGGAGTTTCAGTATATTGGAGTGCAAAAAAAGTGCAAAACTCTGGGTTAAAGTGGCTTTTTGGATTTGTTGCAGAGAGGGGAAATGCTGGGGGATGTTTGATGCGGTTTAGATTTTGAGTAAGTTGTGCAGCGCTAAACTGTATCAAGCAATGCATTTATAGAGTAAGTATGAATATATTGTAAGCAAAAGCTTACAATATATTCATACTTACTTATACAAAGAAGTAGAAGAAGCTCTTGGAAAGAAGAAAATGTTCCCTTCAATACACAGTAGGTCACCATCAGTGTTAATACATTGGTTCTTCCATTGGATGAAAACAACATCTAAAGTAGACGGACTGAAGGAGGGGTTGTTTGCAGTTGGAAGAAAGAGAGACTTGATTCTCAGTTTCAGACTTAACCTCAACTTAAATCCATGTGTTAATGGATTGTGGTCGTATGTTGACTTACTCAGAGATATTGGAGACATGACAATGGAGCAAAGCAAGCAATCCTCTCTCCATTTGTAGCCAACTGGCTCGTTGGTGTGAGTCTATTTGAAGAATATCTATTAAAGCTGCAGAGGGTAGAAATGGAGCAAATATGATTCCATCCATCCATCTGCAACCGCTTACCCCATCAGGGGTCGCGGGGGTGGGGGGCTGGAGCCGATCCCAGCAGACACTGGGCGAAGGCGGGGTTCACCCTGGTCAGGTCGCCAGTCCATCGCAGTGCACATAGAGACAGACAACCATTCACGCTCACATTCACACCTATGGGACCGTTAGAGTCATCAGTTTACCTAAACTGCATGTCTTTGGATTGTGGGAGGAAGCCGGAGCACCTGGAAGAAACCCAGGCTGACATGAGGAGAGCATGCCAACTCCATAGAGAAGAGCCCCAAGCCGGAATCGAACCTGTGACTCTCTTGCTGTGAGGCAACAGTGCAAATATGATTGTAGAAAGTTATTTTTATAAAATGGTCAGTTTAATATCAGTAGTGCACAAGAGAGGTAATCTGAAAAAAATAATGTATCTCTGTGTCCTCTAATGATCCTAATGTCATCTACAAGATTTCACCAGACCAGAGGAAAACAACCAATCAGAGCTGATCTGAAGTCTGACATCTATGAAATCCAGCTGTCTCTTGTGAACTCTGATCAGGCAGTAAAACTAGACAGCCCTGATCAAATATGAATCAATATTCTGTTACTGTAATGACTATTTCTCTCCTTAAATGTTTTCGGGAACATCTTGTAGTTATTGTTTAGCTGTAAAATGAGAAAGTTTGTCACCCGGCGGCTATGTTGAGATTGGATAAATATGAAGCACAGCCCACTAGCCAGAACACAGCCAATAAGAACGCTCTACCCTGAAATGACCTGTGATTGGTTAGAGTCTCCTGTCACTGGCTAGATTTTTAAATCCCGAAAACAGAGTCATGAGGAGGTGCAGAAATTTAGTTTTCTCTCAGAACATTTGTATTACAATATGCCGCTACTTTTGAGTAGCTTGGGATCTCTTACACTTCCTCTTTTTGACCTCCCCTTTGGAATTTTGTAGACGATGTGTAATGCTCTGTTCAGCACATACACAACTTGGCCAAGGTCATTAATAAACTATACTATTCATAAACAACTTCTTTCTTACTTATTGTTTTCTATTACAGCTTTCAATAATATATCAGTGGAATATGATCTCATCATAAATCAGTACATTCACGTTTAAATTTTACTTATACAACAACCTAACATTTTTTTTATTCTTATTTCAATTAATAATCCGTGTTACATATCACCATTCTTGTACAAAAATACCTCACTCTGCCAGCCTGTAAGTGTCCTTTAGGTGGCTGGATGAAAAGTCCAAGAGTTTCTGGTGTTTTCAACGTGATCAGGCCATAATGCTTACTTTAGCAGTGGGGGATTGTCAACTATTTTGACACTATCCACTTGGAATTGGACTTAGTATGCTACACCCATGCATTTAGGCATACTGTATACCTCGTTAAAGTGACACATGTACAGTATGTTATTCTCTTACAGGACTCCTGTTTATCCCTGAGTGAAAAAGAAATCAGCAGGCCAAAGGGCCCTCTGTTATCGAGCCCCTTTCCTCTGGAATAACCTCCCTATAGACATCAGACAGTCTGATTCAATGGAGGTCTTTAAATCTAAACTCAAAACCCATCATTTTGTCCTAACTTTCAATTAGATAACTGGTGGCTACGTCTCAGCGTCAATGTATAATCTAAGCTTAGTAATAGTATTAATTTTAACTCTCATAGTTATATTCATATTATATTTATTCATTTTCGTTAAAATCAAGCTATAAAAAAATGTAAATGACTGGCTGAAGGACTTTAAGTTTTTTGCTGGGTCAGATCCAGATTATCAAAAATAGATTTCTTAATTAATTAACTGGTCTGTAAATAGTGACAGGAATTCATTTAGCTCCTTTTACCCATCTTATACTGTAGATGTTTCAATTGTTTAATTTTGTCTTGTTAATTAGCAGCAAATACATGTTTATATATCAGTTGTTATTAAAACTCTTTTGTTGAGTTAACATTGTTATGAGACGCACAATGATCTATTTCATATTAATGAGCTGTTGGCTAGATTGATGTGAAATGCAGTATTTTATTAATCTGGCTGAAGAACCACTGCACACACTATATGAAGTGGTGATTGTATTAGTGTCGTTGTGTAAAGGCTTATTTAGTCAGCCACAACTTTAACAGTTTAGCAGTCACACCAGTGAAATCAGTTTTTTTTTTTTCAATGAATTTTATTTAATGCAAACAAATGTACAAAGAACAACAGACAGGTACTCCACACATTGTCATATAAATATATAAAGCAATAGTATTCAGTGTATTAAAAGTGTGGAAAAGAGCAGTGATGATAATGAAAATAATTATGTATATATCTAAAAAAAATAAAAGCAGATAAATAAATAAAAAGGTAAAGGGATGCTCAAATAGATGTGAAGTTGTGATGCTTAGTTTAGTGTCAGTTTTTTATTTTTAATTTACTCTTTAAAATCTCAGTAAGGTGAGACTTTTGCATTTATGTGGTCGAAGCAGTTTTTCGTGGTCAAAGTACATAAAGAGCCTTTTTCCGTCGACTAGACTGTTATTGATTAATGTTAATATCGGTTGTTGCGGTTGTGATTGATGGGGAGCAGCAGTGAAATCACCACGACGACTTACTGGCGGTGACGTCACACCACGCCCGCCTGCCCTTTCTGTCCGTGCGCGAGCTCGACGGTCCAAAGTATAAAGTAGCGCGAGCGCCTTAAACTGGGGGAGAGAAGTCGATATACGGAGGGACGCGGAGAGGAGCGCGCGCACCCGCCCGCAGGCAGATATCTATGCGCGGAGCGGAACACCGGACGGACACGTCTTCGCTGAGCTGGTTCGGGAGCAGATATATGTGAACATGGAGCGGGAGTCCTTCTGGAATTAAGCCGCAGAGGAGCCGAAATGGGCGGTCTGCTGCTGCTGCTGGTGCCGCTGTGGAGCTGGCTGCTGGCGGCGGTTCACGGTACGTTGACTTTTTGTTCACAACATGGATCCTCGGGGAACAAGGAGCAGCAGAAAGCTCCGATAAGAACACCGTCGTTAACATGTGGTATCTGTGCACTTCGGTTCCCGCTGTGTCCTCACACGGAGACCGACTACCGTTACAGCCTTAGCCGCGATTCCTTGTCTAAAGTTGAGCTTTTATGTCCCAAGAGTGCAACAACACAGTAGTTACAATCAGAGTCTCCAAACTTTGCATTGTTGTGTGCGACACACCGGAGGATATGGCCGGTGTATTACCGTGTCCCTGAGCTGTGTCCAGAGGACAGAGGGGCTGCTGGCTCACCGAGCTGAAATTCGGGGCAGCCTGGGCCAACGTTACGGTATTTTCTGGGGCCTCGGCAGCTCCTCCATTCCTGCTCGGTGTCGGGTGTCACACACACTTTCTGCTTTGATACTGAACAACAAGCCAGAAAGTCTGTTTGGGAAAGAAAGCGTTGCAGGACGCGCAGAAATCCTCCGGATCCAGGTCTTTATCAGCCGGGACGAGAACTTTATTTTGTCTTATGCTGATCTTACTATTTAATGTCATTTAAGTGTCCAGTCAGAGGCGGAGCTTAGCGTCCTCTCATATGGATGCAAGGCACCAGCTCGCTCCTGTCTGCGTGCGCTTTAACGCTAACATCCAGTGCTCCCATGGGTCATGTAGCAGACCACCACACTCCCTGCGAGCCCTCTTACTGGTCCAGTAACAGGTCCAGAATCAGACCTGCTGAGGAGGATCACATCACATTTTCACTAAAGACGCAAGCTTTGCTTTGTTTCCCCTTTACCAGCTAACTTACCCCTCACGTAACTGCCAGCATCCGTTTCAGACTAGTCCTCAGGACGGGTTAGGAGACTGAGCCTTACTTCTGTCAGTGAAGGGACCTTAATGCTATAATAAAGTATCATAATATTCACATGTCAGTTTCTCAGTCCTTTGTTAAATCAGTTAAACATGACTGAACAGAGTCCCAGAGGTCAGAGCTCCTATCGGCTTCAGTCCTTTACAGATAAAACTGTTTCTCCGAATGATTAAGTGGTAAAAATGATGTTAAATATGATCTCCCAACATGCAACAAACAAACAAAAAAATCAAATGTAGGTGAGACCTTGTTAATGATGCTGTGTGTTTTCTCTTTGGGTGTAAATGAGATGGATCAGAGGACAGAGGAACCGTATCCACTGGGACTGAGCCTATGCAGTGAGGCTGCATATTAAAAAGAAGTTATTGGACAGATCATTTCTCTTTGTACTAGCCAGTACTTCACCAGCAGCTGAGGAGTTGCAGTATTTTTGAATAGCAACAGATTTGTGTTGGAAAACTGCGTTGGACTGAAAGTTGGCACTGAATGTGCAGCCAGCTGCTGAATCCTCTTTTACCTGCTCTTTGATCAGATATTTCCTCACAATTTTGTTCATTTTATACTATTTCTTTGTTTTTTTTAATTGTAATTCTGTTTGTGTTTATATAATCTTATACAATATCCTACAGAAAGTGGCAGCCCTGTTCTATAACAATAGTATTAAAAATGTATTAGATATGTATGTTTTGAATTATAACATGAAGTCCTTTGACAACATGCATTTATTACACGTGATCGCTCAGTACAGAACAGTAACACCACTCGACAACAGTATCAGAGCCAATGAATAATACACTGTATATAAAGTGCAACGACAAACCTTTACTCAAAGTAACTTTTACCTAACTTTTACTCCTGTCAAACCATGGCACCAAACATTCAACACCAAAAATTATGTACAAAAGTATCATAATATAACCAATATAGCCAACTATTTACTAAAGCTATAGTGAACTCTTTACAACCTCCCTCCCCTCTTCTGAGGAACTTCAAGTCAAGTCAGTTTTATTTATATCAACAAAGCAATCATCTCAACTGTATGTTGACATATATAAGCTAATGTGGAGCGTCATTTATAGAGCTTCAATGTGGCAGCGAACATCTAAAAATTAATTTGTTGATCCGTAATTTAACCAGCTGACTAGCAAAACATTTGATCAGCTCTAATGTTATTTCTCACATGTCACTAACCAGGACTACTGACTAATGTTAGTCTGTCCTCTCAGTCTGAACCAGGACTACTGACTAATGTTAGTCTGTCCTCTCAGTCTGAACCAGGACTACTGACTAATGTTAGTCTGTCCTCTCAGTCTGAACCAGGACTACTGACTAATGTTAGTCTGTCCTCTCAGTCTGAACCAGGACTACTGACTGATGTTAGTCTGTCCTCTCAGTTTGAACCAGGAGTACTGACTGATGTTAGTCGTCCTCTCAGTCTGAACCAGACACTGACAATATCTCCCCATCCCGCACACAAACCCTCCACACCGCACACTAACCCCCACCCGCACCAAACCCCCCCCACACACAAACCCCCACCCCACACAAACCCCCACCCCACACAACCCCCACCACCAACCCCCACCCCACACAACCCTCCACCCCACACAACCCCCACCACACAACCCCTCGTCTACCACACTACTAATTTAGCTTCCTCTCAGTCTACCACCTACTATTTAGTCTTCCTCTCAGTTTAACCAGAACTACTATTATCTGTCCTCTCAGTCTCCAACACTACTAATTTAGTCTTCCTCTCATCTAACCGACACTACAATTTAGTCTTCCTCTCAGTCTCCAACACTACTAATGTTAGTCTTCCTCTCAGTCTACCAGACACTACTAATTTAGTCTTCCTCTCGTCTACCACCTCTATGTTATCTTCCTCTCAGTCTACCAGACACTACTAATGTTAGTCTTCCTCTCAGTCTACCAACCTACTATTAGCTGCCTCTCATTTAACCAAGTACTACTATGTTAGTCTGTCCTCTCAGTCTGAACCAGGACTACTGACTAATGTTAGTCTGTCCTCTCAGTCTGAACCAGGACTACTGACTGATGTTAGTCTGTCCTCTCAGTTTGAACCAGGACTACTGACTAATGTTAGTCTGTCCTCTCAGTCTGAACCAGGACTACTGACTAATGTTAGTCTGTCCTCTCAGTCTGAACCAGGACTACTAACTAATGTTAGTCTGTCCTCTCAGTCTGAACCAGGACTACTGACTAATGTTAGTCTGTCCTCTCAGTCTGAACCAGGACCACTAGCTAACCTTACCGAGTCTTTCCTCTGGAATGGAGCTGCCTATATAAGGCCTGTGTTAATCCATACTTGCACGGCATAGAGTTGAATAGTCACTTCTGTTGTTGCTGTTGGACGTATTCAGCTGTGGTAATCATTGGTCATGCATTAAACTGGTTTATGGGCAGAACAGAAGCCATCTCACGGGAGAGCACGCTGAGTGTCTGCTGCTCAAATGGGACTCAGACTTCAGCACAAATTTAAGTTTTGCTAGTTTTATTTTTTTTAGACTTTAAAACTTGAGGGACATATTGTTTAGTTATTAAAATTATCATTTAACTTTATAACTGTACACCGTCGCCTCGCAGCAAGGATGGATGGATGAACTTCATAAGAAGCTTGGAGCTCACGGCTCTGTTTTAACTTGTTCATAAGGATCATGACTGTTAATGTGTTGATTGATAGTGAAATGCACCAATCAGTTAATGGATAAGTCTGACTTAAACAGTGGGTGCACAGAAAACTGACCTTCTGCTGGCAGCAGTAGGGTTTAATACTGAATCAGCTGAAGTGATTGGCTGTTGTTGGTCCTGAAAGAAGAAGAGTGATGTGATGAAGTTTGGCACTGAGGTGACCACATTTACGCACACTTCACACCTGCTGGCCAAAACCACCAAAGTAGTGTCAGTACACTGCAAGGCAAACATCACAGCTGTGTGGGATTTGACAGACTGTTGGATGTTGCCATAGATGGTGTGTTTTTTTCATAAATGATACTCAGACTAAGTCTACACTATGGTCTAGTCTCTAATTGTTAAAATGCTGTTTACATGTGAGAATGACTCATTAGTATTTCCAGGTAGTTTCAGTAGAGACCTTTGTCCACTGTGGAAACACCTGAACTAAAGAAAAACATCCAAGTTTCTTCTTCTGCGTCGTCTTTTCATGTGACAGACAATAAAACTGCACCGCAGCGAGGTGAGGAGTCGGACAGACTCAAACCACGAGGGGTGTCACCATTCTCCAAATACACAATTCAATCTGACTTTTGATTTTGAGGTCAAGATTTAAAGATGCCATCATTAGACTAGGGAGTGTTGATTTGTACAGATCATTGGTTTTATGCCCCGACAACTGTTATTTACACTTCCAAATTCCTCTTTAAAAGAGCACTGAACTCCCCTTTTATTTAGAAAGTGCTAGAATAATATGCTACGGCAATGTCCAATATAAAAAGCTGCATCTTCTCAATATCAGTAGCCGTGTGGCCCACCTCAGTACAGAAACATGGGTGGGTCACTCAGCCTTGGTCACCGTACTGAGGGGCATCATATTGTTTGCTATTAACTCTGCTTGAGTATTTTCCACGTGCCGTATTGTATATTCATGTGGAGTTTTATGCTTTCAAACATTTCAGTCAGTGATGTGTTCGAGTGTATGCGCAGCCTTTGCGATTAGAAAATCGTGTGTTATCATATTGCAATAGTATCGCAAAAGCAATAAATCATTCAGCCCTACATTAAAGGGCTTTTATTAGTGGATTGAGTTTGCTCTGTTGTTATGAAGATGGCTCAGTCAAATTACTGTTTTCATGGTCAAGAACAAACAATTAATCCTTTAATCTTTTACTGTCATTTTGTTTTCGAACTAGGAGGAAGTGTTCATCTTCTAGCGTCTTTTAAATCAAATTGTAATCCATAACCGGCTCCTGGCATGAATGTGGACAGGGATCCAAGATGCTGTTGACACTGTTGCTGTGATTTCATTCGTGTCACGTGCTGCACTGCCAGGAGTGATGGGCAAAGCCTCACCTTGCAGAACATGTTTGGTGAGAGCATTAAAGGATGGTTTAATTTCTGTTATTACAAACAAAATAAACCAGACCAACCAAAACCAGCGCAGCATATTCAGACAACTCCATGATGCATTCACACGCTCAGTGATGTTGTTTCATGTTCAGCTTTGTTAGTTTGGCAAGCTGAGAGTTGAAACAAGCAATGTAGACGTGAGGCTCAACAAAGTGTTGAGGTGTGTTGAACGTATTCATCAGAGCCCTTACTCTGACAGCAGGTCTGCTGAATAAATCCCCTGAATGCCTCTGTCTCGATGGGCTGGGTTCATTGTATATCAGTACTAGTGTGAATACCTGAGTATGGGCAGCAACACCTAAACAATACTTCTTTACTTTGGCAAATAAAGACCTGTTTTTTTCCAGAATGCTTTTTTCAATTTAAGTTCTCATATCTTAATTTCCCAAACACAAGCAGCTGTACGGACAGCTCTACTGACTTGCGAATAGGGAAATCAATCTTTTTGGGTGGGGGTTCGTCTATCTGGGTGGGCCCATGAATGTATAAAGAGAACTGGATACGGTGTTGGAGTTGGGGCCCCGTTCATTCCTATGAAAGTTGCTCAGTGGTGCATGAAGTCCAAATGGCTCAGCTTCTGTCTGGAAAAGTATTTGGATCTTCTGGGATCGTCTTACTTTGTGTGCATGTCCAATATGCGCAGTAGTGTCCACTTGGTCACATGACTCTATCACGATGTCCCAACGTCACGGCTTGCACTGTCGTCACAATCTGGGTCTTATAATCAGAGGAAGGAAATAACTCTGGATTCGGCTATTAGTGTGTTTTACAACTTTTAGGACCTATTCATTTAAATCAGGGTAATGAGAGTGTTCGTACTGCATAGTTGGTTTATCTGCTGAGATGCACACGTCTCTTTCTCAGTGTAAGTAATGGGGGGAAAAGTCTTTTTTGGCCCAATGACGTCACGCGACAAACACAAGTTGTAATACTGCTGTTTAGCCACTATTCTTCCTGGGGGGTTGGGTGGGCCACCCAAAAATACTCTTTGCCTAGCCAACATGGGTATTTTGTCCTTCCACTGCTGAGACTAACCAATAGGTGATTTCCACACTCCTCTCCATTACCCTGCACTATATGGTCCATTGCATTCACTGTGTTCAGGTGTCATACACTGAGTCTTTTGTTTGGATGAGGCACATCCAACACTCAACAAAACAAGGCAAGACCTACCGTTTTCACAACTATTGTTCAACCATAGGGATGTTAAAAACTAACTGTTTACTGACATTAAGCATTTTAACTGGTTAATGCTATCAGTTAAGAGGATTTTAAAGAAACATTAAAATTTAATTAAAAAGCTGAGCAAAACTCAGAGGAGCAGCTCATCATTTTCAGGAGAAAAGCTGGTCCAGCTTAACAGCCCATGGCATTGTGGGATACAGGAAGTTGGCTCTTCGTCTTTAGCGAAGCACAGAGCGGATGAGATGTAGTCTCATAGCATGTAACTGTACACACACTGTCTGCTACAGCTACGTTCACCGCTATAACGCTACCGACAAACCCACACTCACCGCCACCACACACACACGGTTTGACGATCACTATCGTTACGTCGGGCAGACACAGCTGACAACCTGCTAAACTAAATGATGCGATATTGGCAGAAAGTGGCTGCATGTCAACAACACTACATGCATCACCGTGCCTGCTACAGTAACTCTCCTGATGGTGAACTGTTGACAGTGAACGCAGCACCGTGGCTGCTACAGTAGCTCTCCTGACAGTGAACTGTTGTCAGTGAATGCAGCACCGTGGCTGCTACAGTAACTCTCCTCACGGTGAATTGTTGACAGTGAACGCAGCACCGTGGCTGCTACAGTAACTCTCCTCACGGTGAATTGTTGACAGTGAAGGCAGCACCGTGGCTGCTACAGTAACTCTCCTCACGGTGAACTGTTGACAGTGAACGCAGCACCGTGGCTGCTACAGTAACTCACCTCACGGTGAATTGTTGACAGTGAACGCAGCACCGTGGCTGCTACAGTAACTCACCTCACGGTGAATTGTTGACAGTGAACGCAGCACCGTGGCTGCTACCCCAGTAACTCTCCTGACGGTGGACTGAGGACTCAGTTGTCTGTTGAGCTCATACGCTGCAGCTGGCGCACCGCTGCGTGCGAGCCACCCACAGTCTTGTTGGTTAAAGGATAATAATCGGTTAATTAAGGTCAGGTATTGGTTACGTTTTTTTTTTTTCAAAGTTAGCATCCCTATTAAACCACTAACAGAACTTTTCCTGTATATCCCTCGCGAGGAAGTTTTTCCGCTCGCAGATACCGTTCTGTGTGCTTGTATCCTGTTCACGGGTTCTGAGACGAATTTAACACCATACGTTTGGGGCTAGAAGGGGAACGTGAAGGGCTGAAGGTCAGGAGAGGAGGTCTGGTGAGCATGCTGAGGAGAAGTGTAAGGAAGAGATGATGTCTTTTCCTGTTTGTGTTACTCTGGTGTGAAACATCGAGGAGGTTCTTCGCTGTTTGGATTTTATAAAACCTGATGGAGCGAGGACAGAGGGGGGAAAACACAGGAAAGAGGGAAGAACTGGTGAGAGAAGAGAGGGAAAGGAAAAGTGGGGAGGGGACAGGCAAGACAAAGGGAGGAGGAAAGGAGGAGAGAGGGAGAAATCAGAGAGAGAGAGGCAGTCTACCTTGATTTCTCTAGAGTCCATTCTGTGTGTGTGTGTGTGTGTGTGTGTGTGTGTGTGTGTGTGTGTGTGTGTGTGTGTGCAGCAGTGCATTGCATTGGCTTTAGAAACCTCTGTTGGACCCGTCCTTCTTTTCAAACACCTCCGTATGACCTCCTCCCATCCCCCCCTCGTACTTTGATTGTTAATCCCATTGACAAACGCAAATGTAGTTTTTGGTCCGTTCTTTTGTGTCGTGTGTTTTCAGAATGCACAAAATGGCTGGCTTCATCTGTCTGCTGAAGTAATGCTTTTTCATCATCCAGACAGACATATGTGATTGAACAAATGTTTTTGTGTTTTTTTTTTCATCATTGGATTGAAAATATACGAAGGAGGAGGATGAAGTTTGAGTTTTAAACCTAATGGAGACCGCTCGCAGCCATATTTGCTCCCATGCTGTATGTTAAGTGTTTTGCTTGCTTTGTGGTAGTGTTTATGTTGTCTGAAAGGGTCTAAAATACGTAGGGATACACTGATACTGTTAATGGATAGCTGGATCGGATATGTACAAGATCTGTACAATTCAGCTGTATGTTTATATGCTATATACATTATAGACTTTTGCAGACTTTTTTGTACCAAGTTGCTGGTGTACAATTTATTATTTAAAAAATAAATAACCAATACATCTGTACAAAGTCAAGAAAGCAAAGTTTAATTCAAGCCTGTTTTTTCTTTACACATAACAGAATGATCCCAGTCTCTTTCACACAGTGAGGCGTTCAGCTTATTAATTAAACACAGTACTCAGTATTGGCCGATACCCAGAACCCATATATCGCTATCGGTATCAGGACTGAAAAAGTTGGATCGGTGCGTCCCTAAAAACCTTCTCCAGAACCTTTACATGTTTTCTATCTGTGAGTGTTTGAATACAGCAGTCTGGACGTCTCAGGTCCTCTTAGTCACCAGAAACCGCAGCTGGCCCAAGGACTTCAGCCAGCACTAATCCTCGCTGGAGCGTCTCTGTTAGGCCAGAAGTGACCTTAAGAGGCCCCCAGTGTGTGGTCTGCTCTTCTCTCTCTTTTTCTGTCATTTATTTTGATCTGTACTGTTGCTCTGTTCATAGATGAGCCTGGCGATTGGTGTTTTATAGCTGCAGGCTTGTGCCTTCATATTACTGCTTTTGTGTTAGATAAGATAAGATAAGATATTCCTTAATTAGTCTCACAGTGGGTAAATTAGTAAAGTAGATGGAAGCTAACCATCTAGTTAAGCTAACCCCTGTCCAAGTAAGATAAGTATACTTCCTGTTTGATGGGAACATTTTAAACAGATTTATCTGATGATGATTACTGTGTTGTTAAATTGTTTGGTCCATAAAACATCAGGAAACTATGAAAAATGCCCATCGCAGCATCCTTGAGCGCAAAGTGACGTCATCAAATGTTTTGTCCGACCAAAACCCAAAGATATTCAGTTTACAGCACTGGAAGGCCAAGAAGCAGATTTTCATATTCAACTCTTGGAACCATCAAACTTATTATACTTTTTGCTGGAGAAATTATGTGTCAGACAATAGATTCCCAAAACAGCTGGGAAGTTTCTGCTGATCGATTAATTGATTAATGGACTACCTTTTGCCACTCTATTTCAGTTAGCCTCAGTGCTCCTTGTCAAAGATTCCCCAGTAGTGAGGAACTCTATTGGAGGGATGAACAGCATTCGTTTAGATGACGTTGGTGATGGAGAGCGCTGCAGTCAGTCAACAGTCTACAGAGCCTACTGCCGGCTTTAGTTTACTACTAAGATACATGACAAACTAACCTAAACAGTCAGACTACAGAGCCTACTGCCAGCTTTAGTTTACTACTAAGATACATGACAAACTTACCTAAAGAGTCAGACTACAGAGCCTACTGCCAGCTTTAGTTTACTACTAAGATACATGGCAAACTAACCTAAAGAGTCAGACTACAGAGCCTACTGCTAGCTTTAGTTTACTACTAAGATACATGACAAACTAACCTAAAGAGTCAGACTACAGAGCCTACTGCCAGCTTTAGTTTACTACTAAGATACATGACAAACTAACCTAAACAGTCAGACTACAGAGCCTACTGCCAGCTTTAGTTTGCTACTAAGATACATGACAAACTAACCTAAACAGTCAGGCTACAGAGCCTACTGCCGGCTTTAGTTTACTACTAAGATACATGACAAACCAACCTAAACAGTCAGACTACAGAGCCTACTGCCGGCTTTAGTTTACTACTAAGATACATGACAAACTAACCTAAACAGTCAGACTACAGAGCCTACTGCCGGCTTTAGTTTACTCCTAAGATACATGACAAACTTACCTAAAGAGGCAGACTACAGAGCCTACTGCCAGCTTTAGTTTACTACTAAGCTACATGGCAAACTAACCTAAAGAGTCAGACTACAGAGCCTACTGCCAGCTTTAGTTTACTACTAAGCTACATGACAAACTAACCTAAACAGTCAGACTACAGAGCCTACTGCCAGCTTTAGCTTACACTAAGATACATGACAAACTAACCTAAACAGTCAGACTACAGAGTCTACTGCCAGCTTTAGTTTACTACTAAGATACATGACAAACTAACCTAAACAGTCAGACTACAGAGTCTACTGCCAGCTTTAGTTTACTACTAAGATACATGACAAACTAACCTAAACAGTCAGACTACAGAGTCTACTGCCAGCTTTAGTTTACTACTAAGATACATGACAAACTAACCTAAACAGTCAGGCTACAGAGTCTACTGCCGGCTTTAGTTTACTACTAAGATACATGACAAACTAACCTAAACAGTCAGACTACAGAGCCTACTGCCAGCTTTAGTTTACTACTAAGCTGCATGGCAAACTAACCTAAACAGTCAGGCTGCAGAGCCTACTGCCAGCTTTAGTTTCAGCTTATGTAGCCGACGGTTCTCTTGCTCCTGAACTTTATGAAGACATTAAATTAATGCATTAACATGGAGACTCCATAATCTGCAGATCATCACCACTTCCTGTCTTCCGTCCCTTCACAGAAAACTCCCCGAACACAAACTCTGGATCACTGCTGACTAGAGGGAACTAAAGTCATTCACAACTCAACTACATAACTTGTTTGTCATGATTTGCTATTAGCCGAGCTAAGGTGTTGTGCTGGTGTAATCTCAGTGGCGGTGGATGACAGACTGCAGACAGAGAAGATTGAAACATCGCTTTCCTCCATGTTTAATCATTTCATCATGTTTCTGCTTGTTGAACAGATGTAATGATAGCGTATCTTGGCTTTACACTTGTAAACTTTTATAGCACGTACTGACAGTAACGAGCGTAACGTTATTTGTCAGCAACTCAGCTGTTTACTGACTTCACTGTGTGAGTTAATGTGAGTGGAGAACTCTGACAGAGCATGGACAGGATGCGGCGTGATAATAAATACTACTTACTTCTTTAGCTCGTTTAATAACAGGTTTCGGTAACCATCCCTGAATACACTATAATGATTTTTCTTATTCATCACGTTTCAGACAACCTCTTGCAATGTGTTCATCAGGCATGTTCATATTGCGTGATGATGAAAATAGGATTTATCGGTCAGCCCTCCAACACACCCTACCATTTTCAGGTAAAAAACAAGACGAGTTCCCTGGATGCATCGATAGTGAATGTACACTCACCAAACACATTTTTTATTATCCCCAGGATGACAGGACGCCATTAGTCTTGAGCCCTGATGGTAGGATTGGGCGGTATTATGGTATGCCAGGGTATTTAGAAATCCAGATGGTATGATTTTCAATGCTGTCATAAATATAGACGCTCCACTTTCTATGATGCTGTATTGATGTGATGTATTGTAGTGCACAGCATACACCTCTATGGTATAAGCTGAGCTCAGAGCGACAGCGGCTGATTGTTTTGGGTCTTCTTCACCCACATATCACCTCCGTTCAGCCCACTGATGTGTCGGTAATGTCGGTACCCACTGTGTGCGGCGTAACAGTAGTGATTGTGCAGTTGAGAGACAGAGAAAGAAAGAAAGATATTCCTTTATTAGTCCCACAGTGGGGAAATTCAGTTTTACACTCTGTTGTTCACACAGTACAGTTCACACAGTACATATACATGTCAATGGAGAGATGTCAGAGTGATGGGGCTGCTCCTGACAAGCGCCCAGAGCAGTTGGGGGTTTGGTGCCTTGCTCAGGGGCACCTCGGCAGTGCCCAAGAGGTAAACTGGCACCTCTCCAGCAACCAGTTGGTCTTGGTCCATGGGGGATTTGAACCCAGGTCCTCCACATCCTAACCCAAGTCCTTACGGACTGAGCTACTGCCGCCCCCCAGAGAGAAAGAGAGAGGGAGCAACCGAAGAAGAAGAAGAAGAAGAAGATCAACCTTTATTAGTCCCACGAGGGGAAATTCAATTTTTACACTCTGTTTGTTAACTTATACACAGTACGTGCAGACCCGAAACACACACATGCACATGCAACAATGGAGAGATGTCAGAGTGAGGGGGCTGCTCCTGACAAGCGCCCCGAGCAGTTGGGGGTTTGGTGCCTTGCTCAGGGGCACCTCGGCAGTGCCCAAGAGGTAAACTGGCACCTCTCCAGCTACCAGTTCACACTCAGTTCTTGGTCCATGTCGGGACTTGAACCGGTGACCCTCCGGTTCCCAAGCCAACTCCCTACAGACTGAGCTACTGCCGCCCCCAATACGAAGTTATCAGTAACGTCAGCTGTGAACAGAGCCATGCAGAGTGTGACTAGGCTGTTTGTCGATGACTAAATACTACAACTTTCATGGCTCGGTTGCCACCTGCTGCTGATTGACGAGTGATTGTTAGCCTCCAAGTTAGCCACAACTTTGGCTCAGGTTCTGAAGGTGGAACGGTGAGTTTTTCTCAGAACAGCAACAACAGTGCCGTCTGTCAAAAGGAGAACGTCAGTCTGGACCCATGTGTTGTTTTGTTACTGATGGCAATTTATTTATTTGTTGTTTACATGCTGGTGTCTCCTTCATGTTAACCCTCCCACAGAGATTTGTTCTTTATCTCGGTCAGTCTGCAAGCCGTCATAGTTCCCGTCCATGTAATTACTCATTGATGCAATGACTATGAAATCTAGACTCCCTCTCAGTATTTGTTTGACTCTCATCCATTCGGTCTTACCTGACCTAATCTAAAACAATATGATACACAGCCAGAGAACAGATAAAGACTCTCAAAGCTCAATAAAACTGGAAACGTAGTTGAAGACTGAAAATAAAATAAAAAAAAAAAAAGAAATCTACACTGATGTCAGTCACTAAGCTGCATTAATTCATTTCATTGTAATGTTGTGTTTCTTTTAAGGACACTGGGTGGTGTTTTGGGACAGTGTCCACACTGACCGAGGCAGTGTGTCTTAATGCTGTGGGATTACAGTAGGCATGTTGTGCCAAACCACAGCGTAGCAGCTCTGCCACCCTGCCAGGCCAAAACCACAAGCTTCCCCAGAGGCACTGTGGCAGCTACTGCCTCCAACAGTGGGAGGTCATCATGTACACAGTTGTAGAATCATGGCATACTGTCAGGGTTTCAAATATGGATTTTCCTGCCATATTGATTAGTAAACGTAAACAGCTGATAGTGTATGAAGCGTTCAAGGACAGAAATATAAAACTTGTTTGTGCTTTTTTTTTTTTAAGTTTACTTTTGGGGTGTTTTTATGTGTTTAATGGAGAGAGAGACAGTGATAGTTATGCAAAGGGGGAGAGAGGGAATGACATGCAGCAGAGGGCGGCAGGTCAGATTTTAACCCCAGGCTACCAGGGCACCCCCAAAAGATATTTTTGGTCTTGGCCCTTGTCTTTTTTCTTTTGGATGGCCTCTGCAGATTGTTGTCAGATTGCAGTAATGGTAGAGGTTTAATGTCTTTGACAGGGCATGGTTGAGCTTTGTTCCAATGAGTAGCAGTCCTGTTTTTATTCTGCCAAAGCTTGTTTAGTATTTTGGTGTTTTGTTGTGAAGTTGACTGTGACATAAGGCATTGTGGAGGGGTAGAAGTAATAATCTGGATTATAGTTGGGCGATATGTTTAAGTTTTCCGACTTGCCATCGTCAGCCCAACAACCGCCGACTGCAGATATAATCGCACAGGTGTGTCTGTCCAAAAAACATAATGGTCAAAATTGAGGCAACGGAGGGAGAATAAGGGTCACGCTCCAAAACACTTGATACTACATTTCCCATAATGCAAAGCCCATAGGTAAATGCCCACATCTTTCAAAGGCCACACCCCCAGTTGGGGTGACAGCCTAACAATACAGGCTGTCAGTCATAAATTTGTAGTTTCCGAGACCAAAACTGATGACGCCATCATCAACTTTGTCAGACTTGACAAAGCTCAGAGACACAAAGACATGATACAGCTGTATAGGAAGAACTTCCCATGACTACATGTGTAAAATTACCTACATACTAACCACTACTCAGAAGTGCACAAGTGTTTAATGAGCATAAAGTAGTGTAAATAAACTGTGCACAGTGGCTATTTTGCTTTCTTAACTGGATCAACACTAATAGAAGTGTTAGCAGAACTGGTGTCTAGTTGAAGTTGGTGCTTCAGTGGTGTGTGATGGCGGTGAATGTGGGTTTGTTGTTTGCGTTCTAGCTGTGAACGCAGCTGTAAGCAGACAGCGTGTGTACAGTTTATTTGTCGGTGAATAAATGCTACAACTCCTCAGCTCAACCGAGCTCAACCCGTCAAGCCAACTTCCTTTATCTTCCTGTATCCTGCAACGCTGGCTCAGACTGTCATAAGGTGGGCTGTTAAGCTGGACCAGCATTTCTGACAAGCTGCTCCTCTGAGTTTTGCTCGGTTTTTAACAGTGAATTAACCGTTAATATTTCTTGTAACTGTTAAACAGTATTATGAAGTTAAAATCCTTAATATCAGGTAACGGTTAAATGGTAGATTATTAACATCTGTAATTACAATATTCCAAGTAAATCATTCCTTTACCCTTGAGGTAAATAAAGGAAAGAAACACAAGACATCTCATCTTGTTCCTAATAAGTACAATCAAGGCATCAGATACCCCATATAAGACGTAAGAATGTCATAGTTTTCCAGAAAACCGTAGAGTGTGCAAAATTTTCCTAAACTTGCTGAGCTTGTTATTTTTCAAATAGCGTATCTTCTTCAAGTGAGGCAAGAAATGTCATTCCTTTCAGCCACTGGGAAATTCCAGTTTTCCATCAACGGGCTAGACGCAGATATTACAAAGCCTGGATGGTCTGGATGAATAGTCAGAACACATAATTTGGGTTTAGGAAGAACCCCTTATGATAAGTGAGTTTCTATAGATTCAAAACATAGTTGCATGATTTTGCACATATATTGCTGTCTGTTGTCACAATGGTAAAACTGTACCTGGTGCTACTAAAGAAATAAAAGTTTGAATGTAATGGTTCAAATGGTTGTGATCTTCTCCTTTCCAGGCTCACCTCTCCTCCTGTTTGCCAACCGGCGTGATGTACGATTGGTAGATGCAGAGGGTGTACGGGGTGAATCGGCCATCGTTGTTAGTGACCTAGAGGATGCAGCAGCGGTGGACTTCCTGTATTCTGAGGGCCTGATATTTTGGACAGATGTCAGTGAGGAGGCCATCAAACAGACGCACTGGAATCAGTCATCCAACTGTAAGACAGCATACTGTTTCCTGTTTGATTATTCTCCTTCCTAGTGAAGGTTTTCTCATAACAACCGACAGGAACTGTAGCTTTGTACAATACATGTTAAGTGGTTTGGTGAAGAATGCATCGTTTCAGGCTGTGTATGTTTTGTGGTTGCAGCCCTTAAAGAGGCGCTGGGAACTGGCCAGACTGTGGTAGTATCAGGGCTGGACAGTCCTGACGGGTTGGCCTGCGATTGGTTGGGTAGGAAGCTCTACTGGACAGACTCGGAGACCAATCGGATTGAAGTGGCCAACCTGGACGGCACCTCCAGGAAGGTCCTGTTTTGGATGGACCTGGACCAGCCCAGGGCTATTGCTCTCAACCCTGCTCAACGGTAACTCACTCTTTTAGATATAACTCTAAATCCCCTCCCTCTCCCACCCACATACAAACTGAGACAACACCCTTCTCCAAAACGGGTAAGGTTGTAAATAAAGAAATCATAAATAACAAGATGCAGTGTTATAACTTATTCATTAACCACTGATGCATCACATCAGATCATTTGTCATATCAAATCTGATACAGGTGTTGGCAAGGAGCCCATATAGGTTAAAGAGGGTTGCCAAATCTTCAGAAAGATGTTGTATTCATTTCTCTCATCAAGATCATTCATTTCTGATCTTTTCAAGTGGAATGAGGCTATTCATTTCTAAAAGCCATCTATATATGAAGAGATGGGAATCAACCACACCATTCACACGAATAGGAGAAAAGAACAAATACACACAGGAGAGAGAGGGAGAGAGATGCAGTTTTCCGCAGGTGTCTATTATTCTTGTCAGCAGGACAAACATGGGCTACAGTAATGGTCTGAATTGATTGGTTTGTTAAAATGAAAGCGTATCGTCTGCTCTGGTGTTTCACCGAGCGGAGCAGATGAGAGACGGGTGGAGTGAAGATAACGTTGTCGGTACCGGTTACAAACAGACTCACGTGATGAGGGATTCTGTGCTTTTGTGTTTTCAGCAGAGCTCCACCACCATCGGTTAAAACAGAGCTGATGTAATGTAGAGTGAACACTGCGCCGGACTCCGTTTAAAAAAATAGCCTTTTAAATGCTACGCTGCTTGTCAGCAGCCGGTCATATGGTAGCTTGGAAGGTCATTTGGCCTTGTGTGCTCGGATTAATTTAGCATGCAGCCAACACAGCAGTTATAATGTTATTTTAATGGAAACTCAACTGTGCCATTTGCCCACCACTGTTCTGGAAGAAGGAAATAACAGGTGTAACAGGAGCAGCTCACGTAGACGTTGCAAAGTAACTGATAAATATTTAAAGAAAGTTTGAAGTGTTAAATCTGAGATTGAATCTGATGTGGAGGTAGATGGTAGAATGAGGGTTTAATTGGGCTAAACTAGTGGTGTAAGTTTAAGGGCCTTACAGAGAAAATCCCCACTTAAGTCTTTAAATGAAAGTGTTGAAATATAATATCAATACAGTGTAAACAATGCCTAGATATCCCAGGAAGCCTAGCATGGCAGGCTGTGATAATAGTGAGATATGAGAATGAATATAAAAGATGGTGGAAGAGAGTTTCCTTTGACCTTTGACCTCACACTGACCGCCCTTCTCTCTTGCACACAACTTGTTGGATCAGCAAAGCAGAGCCCCTCAGATTTACTGTTGTGGGTTTATTCAATACAGTGAAAAATACAGAGTAGCAGAGTAACTTACGATTGTGTTTTAACTGTTTAATGATGGTTTGGGGCACAGAAGTCTCCAACCATGACCTCTGCAGACACTGCTCTTAAACCAGAGGTTCAGTGAGTCCGCTGACCTCCTTAGTTCAGGTCAAATGCACTGAATCATTTCCTTCAGCTGCAATTAAACGCTCATTTTCCTGTTTTGCTCAAGCATTGGTCTATCATACTGTAAACAGTTGTCTCGACCACCTTGAATACCATGTCAGCTCCAGGAACAGTCAGATGGTACAGCTAACATTTACTATATACTGTAGGTTGTGAGAATCACAGGGTGTGTCTGTGTTTGGGGTTGCTGGCATAACTGTTGGTCATACTGTAACTGAACCTGCAGGGCAGGCAGGAGAAAACAGCAAAAACTCAGCGAAAAGTAGTGTATAGGCCAAGAACACAAACTCTCACAGAGGTTGTAGACACTATAACAGTATTATAATATAACAATACATTTTTTTAGTAGATCACTTTTCAAGCCCAAAGCACAAAGTACTTTCCAAGTAAAAACACAACATAGACAGCAGAATAGAATAAAACATAAATAATGAAATAAAAACAAAAGAATATGTAAATAAAGAAACATGCATATACATATTTGTACAATTACATATGCACATACAGTACATACGTATATACTGTATATCAGCACACAAACATACAAAAACTCAAATTGAGCTGTTTGGAAAAGCCGTTCTATAGGTGTGTTTTAAGACTGGATTTAAAAGTCGTGACGGAGTCGGCTGATCTGATGCTCAGTGGGAGACCCAGAGTCGGGGAGCCAGTACTGCAAAGGCACGATCACCCTTTGTTTTTAACCTGGACTTGGAACAGTTAAAAGACCCAGACTGGCAGGCCTGAGGGGCCTGTTGGGACAGTACGGTATGAGGAGCTCAGTTATATACTCCAGTGCCAGGCCATTCAGAGCTTTATATGTGATTAAAAGCACTTTAAAATGAATTCTAAAAGACATTGGGAGCCAATGTATTGAGGCCAATATTGGTGTAATGTGAGAGAAATGATTTGTTTGTTTGTCAGTAGTCCTGCTGTTGAGGTCTGAACAATTTGGAGCTGCTCTGTTGCTCGATTGTTTAAGCAAATATACAAAGAATTACAGTAATCGAGACGGGATGATTTACAGTTCAACCTCTATACAGTTCAACCTCCTTTATATCTTTACATAGACAATAGTTGATGATATACGTTGATGCTAATATCATAGACTCAGGTAGACATTACTCCTCTATATCTTTACATTGACCGTAGTTGATGATATATTAATGCTGATATGATAGGCTCAGCTAGACATTACATCTCTATATCTTCACACAGAAAATAGACGTTTGCTGCTATATTAATGCCTAAATTTTGACCTCAGCCCCTTAAAGAGTTAGAAACAGTAATGTTTACATCAGCAAAGTCACCATAGAAACTCATTAATATCGCACTGGAAACAATCTGACTATATTAATAACATGGAGGCTCTGTAGTCTGGACCAGAGGTTGACCAATTGAATGGTCGACCAGTTAATCAGGCCGATTAGTTGACTTTTTATTCATAATCGGCATCGGCCGATATCTGAGCATATTAAGCTGATTATCAAGCAAGCAGCCCAGTATTGTTGCTTTAGAAAATCTGGTCCGCCCTCGCCAAAATTTAACCAGTAATAAGGCACAACCTCAACTTCGGTTACACTGTGCATGTGTGATACCCCATACCCCTGTCCACTGTGTCCCAGCCTCTTTCCATAGGCCTTGATTTCTAGCGACAATAAACACGAACCGTGATTAGCAAACCGAATGGTTCATATTTTTACCCGAACCCTTCCCACCCCTATCACTGACTCATCATTGGTGATCAATATCCTCAGTTAGTTAACTGTTAGAGCTCTTCCAGTAGCACTTTTTACCATGAAGAGTCAAACCATGCTGCACTGATATACGTTTCCATAACCAGTTTTACTGTGCTGAGTTGTGCCTGAGATGGACCGTCTCTGGAGCAGAACCAAACTGTGCCTGAAGTTTGAAGTTTAGTTTCGCTGCGTCCCTGTTTGTACTTTCAGATGTCTGCTTTATTTTACTGTTTCGCTCTCAGCTGAATAGGAACGGTCTTAAGTTACTGCTGATGAAAACCCAGTATTTCCTGATGTCGCTGCTTCAGAATAAAAGTTTTTAATAACAAAATAATGGGACTTTTATTGTGAAGAATGTATGGGAGATGAAAAATGCTTACAACGAATTAGTGGAGCTTTGTTATTCTACAATAAAAACAAGGAAGAAGCTACAAAAACCATGGGAGACTTTTGTTATGAAGAATGTAGGAAATGAAATGTATTTATCCACCATGTTACAACCGCTCTTTTGACCACTAGTCACAGCCATGGTTACACACCTTCAGCCAAGCCAGCATGTGTGAGGAAGAGGGGCTACGTTCATTTCTAAAAGGCAAAATGGCACTGTGTTTGTTTCATTGACATATTTCCTCTCTGTTTTTCCTCCAGATACATGTACTGGACAGACTGGGGAGAGGAGCCCAGGATAGAGCGTGCTGGTATGGACGGCAGCAACAGGTACTGTAACTATACAGTATATCCCTGAAGCAAACCCAACTTCTGTATTTACACTATTATTTGTATAGTACAGTATCCCCCAGTGTAGCCAGGTATACAGAAGCAGTATCAGTTCTACAAAAACATAACAATATGAAAGCATCAGTTGCACAACCATCGCGTTTGCCTCTGCCTCTAACAGGAAAGTGATAGTGGTTGTGGACATCTACTGGCCCAACGGCCTGACCATCGACCTGGTGGAACAGAAGTTATACTGGGCAGATGCCAAACTGAGCTTCATTCACAGAGCCAACCTGGACGGATCGGCACGGTATGGCCCACTTGTATACATGTGTGTGTGGGTGAATATGGTTTCAAAGTATACAGTAGATCTGTGCCAACTTACATGACGTAAGTATGCTTATATTTAATTTATAAACATACTATAAAGTAAAAGGCTCTCTTAAGAAGTTCCATTTAATATTAAATATCATCTGAAGTGAACTTGAATTTGGGGACTCGAGAGGATTTTTACAGACACAGTTCAGTCAGCCAACATGCATAAATAATGTATTGACATGAGAATGCAGCCTGGTGGTATAGTTTATCTGTGCCGTCTTGGCTCAGACCTCATCACTCCCTGCAGCATACACTTAAACCAGTGACAGAGGTGTGATGATATCAAATAGCTTTACCCAGACAAACAGAATCAGAGTGCAGGTGGATGCTGTGCTAGTAACGGTAGCACATCTATTGGCTGAGCAGTGAAGCAGCATCTCTGGCAGAGCAGTGCCTAACTTTTGTGTAAACACCTTAAACAGCCAAATGGTACTTGAATTGAATGTGTGAACTTGCTCGCAGGCTTCACTCCATTCGTGGCATGTTCCCAAAAAATCAGAGACAGTAGCTGCTCACAGGCTGCAATGAGATCCTATTGGGGCAAGCTGGCACCATCATTTACGTCCACTAAAAGTGCTTGTTTTTGTCATGACAGGCTCTGATTGTTATTATAAGTGTCTGACATGAAGGAAAGAGTCTCGCTGAAGGAGAAGTCTCGTTCTGAAATCTGGCGAGGTGACGTGTTGGCAGAAGACAGCGCTGGAATAGTGAAATACCTCCATGGTGGAAACTCAAGTGTCAGTCGGGCTGAGTTTGTTGTGCTGGGAGTACAGAAATCAGTTTAGTGCTATCTACAAGATTTTCAATGTCATGGCTGAATATTTACATAATTTCCACAATATGGATCAAGTAAGAATTCGTATTTAGTTGAGCCAGAGTATACGGATAATCAGATTTCACTATGAGACTGCTCCTTCAGTGGGACTTGGACACAATAACAAACAGACTGGATCAAGTGAAAGGTAAGAAAAAGGCTTTGTTTCGCCGTAGGGTTCTTCTTCACTCAGATTCTGAGCCTGTCGGTGGCAAACAGAAGCACTTTTAGTGGATGCGGATGTGGATGTGTACACTGGTGCTGCTCAATTGCTCTTGTAGCTTGTTCCGTCTGCAGCGTTCTCCCTCATTGCTGGAACGATTTCAGAAATTGTTGTCCATCAGTCACTTAGCCACACAAACATGGGAAAAGAGAGTCCAGGTTGAAAATACAGAAGTTATCCTTTTAGATGCGAATAAAATACATTCTCTAAAACTGTAGCACCTATACACAGTACAGTAGAAAATACAGTTTCAGGATCTCCTGAAGCTTTAAAGAGCAGCAGAAAATTCTTCGAGTCTTCACTCTGTTCAACTTCTTTTCAACAGGGAAAGGGAGGAGGGAAAGAGAAAAATAGCTGTACAGACAGAATGAAAGAAAAATAGAGAGCATGAGAGAGTTGTCCAACACAAACAGAGCTGTATTATGGAGGCCCCAGTGAAAACACACACAGCACCACACACTCCCAGCGCATATCTCTCACAGCTCAATCTGTCCTTCTCTCCACAGTAGATCCGCCTTCTTTCTCCACATCTTATCACTCTCTCTGCTTCACAATGTCTGATTGTCCACGATCCAGTACGGTTGCATTTACACAGCGATAAAGACTCTACAGCAGAGGAGGACCTGCCGTCCTCTCTGTTTTTGTTTCATTCCGTTGATTGACACATTTAGGTGACGTCATTGTAAATTAAATGATATATACATGATTTCAGTATCAACAATATCAGCATACAGTTTTTTCATTGAGCAGCTACAGCTAATAGACAACAGCTAGGGTGCTGCCAGAACTTTCTGGGTAACTCACGCTCTGCATGTATAAATAGTAGACATTGAAGCGGACATGTTATGCTCATTTTCAGGTAGATACAACACAGAATTTATCTTATTTTGTCTGTCTGTCTAATATACCTGTATTCACCCTTTGTCTGAAACTCTCTGTTTTAGTGCCTGTCTCTTTAAGACCCCCTCATGAAAATGGCCAGTCTGCTCTGATTGGCGTGAGAGAAAAATATGGTGCTCCTTAGCAAAGGTAGTTCTCAAGCTGTGGGCGGTATATTTTAATGAGCCAAATCTGAGTGGCTTGTTGAATCACCTGTTTTCTCATAGGCAGGGTTGTCTTATTCACAGTTTGTGGGTTGGTCGGCACTCCAGATACTCAAATGTATGTACACAGGCACTGAGAAAGTCAGTTCCCCTTTTTTGGGGACTATTTTGACAGGTTGAGTGTCTTGAACACTAAATGGTTCAAGACAAACGCTACTACTGTTTTACCGATTACAGTGTCAGTCACTATGTCCACTAGCTCTCCCTCTTAGGGGCCATTCACATGCCATGTTATTTGCATCCTCAAACCCGTTGTTAATGTCAATGCAGATGCACGGAGGGTGCCATCAAACCTGTAAGCGATGCTGTTGCGGCTGGAAAGCATTCCCAAGAGCCTATTCTTCAGGCTGCAATGGCTTCACTAGATGTCATGTGACGAGGAACAACCAATCACAGCTGTCAGATATCTTTACGTTCTTCTGTTAATAATAGTCTATGGTAAATATGGAGAAAATGTTTAGCATTTTCCTCCTCACAATTGTACTTCAGCCTTTCTGGCTGAGAAGGTCACAACATCCAGTTGAAAGGTCTGTCAGACTGACACATGGAGCAGTAACGTTACTGTGAAGGACTGATGGTCCATTTATCTTTGTTTTGACTTTGTTTAGTTTAGTTAGTGGGGGTGCTGTTTAACTGCTAAATTACCGCAGCTACATCATCACCGTCACCACAACATGCAGGTTTTGGTTGCTCAGTAACAGCAAACTCCCAGCACCTTGGATAAAAGGATGAAAGCGGCACGGCTGGCATTTTCCACACGTTTTTTGATGCGGCATGTGAACGACGGTCTTATTGGTTGCTGCTGCGCAGTCGTGTATTTTCATGTAACCACAGCGCTCATTGTGCAGCCAAGATGTGTGCAGGTATGTTAGGAAGGTATGATCTTGTGTTGTACAAATGCTCGTAGTCTCAGCAGAGACATGTACCTATGCAGCTCAGTTAGAAGGGTACGCTTTAATCTAAATGTACCTGACAGCTTGAGTAATGAAATAATTTGACTGTTTTCCAATGTATTTGCACTGCACACACACACACACACACACACACACACACACACACACTCAAAAGCTGAACAGAGCTTTGAAATCTGGAGTTGGTTAAATCTGTTCTCTTTCTTTTTTTTCCTTTAACCACTGCTGGCAGCCACCTCTGTTTTTACAACACACACACACACACACACACACACACACACACACACTGAAACACACAACTAAAATGATGATTGATGAAGCCAGTTTCTGCTGTGTTGATATTCTAAATACAAGCCTCCTTTGATCCGGTGCCTAAGTGCGTTAGTGTGAGTGCATTTTCCTGTAAGTGTTTCTACAGTGTGTTTCAGAAAAGAACCACTCTCTCCTGATCAAATCTAACACTTCTGTCAGCCGTCATGCTCTTTGTCATAGTTTGGATTGAGAGAGGGCCTACCTTGACAAGGCTGCACAGTCTTCTAAATGTGTTGCTTTAACAATAAGCCGTTAAAAAAACTTGCTGTCCACATTGCAGCTGCAGTGGTTCTCTGACCTTTCCTCTTGGGCCTCCATCAGGCCAAAGTTTCACTTTTACACAATAAATCTAATACTGTACTGAGCAGATTGTAATGAAATGTAATGGATACGTTTGTCCTCCCCGGAGAATAACTCCGTAACATTCTTTCATTTTCAGAGCTTTTCTTGAAAGCCACCAAACTGTTTTGCCAAGAGGACAAGCTCTTGATTTGAAGGACCTTATGGCTTTCCTCTAGTGCCACCCTCATCACACATTTCACCCAATTTTTGGCTTCATCACTGATGCGGCCAAATCCTCTGTTTTTGCCAGCAACAATGTAGTTTTTGTTGCTAGATCCGTTTCTTCATGTTTGTGTGTTAGAGAACTTTGGCTTCCTTTATCAAATGGAAAAAAGGGTTTTGTTGAAAAACAAGTTGATACTACAGTATTATTGTCATTTTTATACCATTTTATGCCACTGATGTAATGATAACAAAACAGCAAATTAAAATGATCAAAATAACAATGAACTTTTAACTCTTAAAGGTATTCAGACATAGGAAGTGGAAAAATATTCTGAGTAAATAAATAAAACATAAACAATAAAATAAACCAAACAACAAGAACAAATAACATAGACTCCTATGCTCTGTTATCAAACCCATATATGTATATATATATGTGTGTGTGTGTGTGTGTGTGTGTGTGTGTGTGTGTGTGTGTTGATAACATTAAGATTATCATGGTCACGTTTGTTCTATCATAAGTCGATAAAGTAAAAATTAAAAATCACCATGGTCGTATCCATATATTGTACAATAAGTCAATAACTTAATCATGTAGACAGACATAATTAAGATTTTGAAAAAGCCTAATTTTGGTGTTGGTATTGCAGCTCCTATCAGCACCATTCATCCATCTGCAGCCGCTTATCCCGTTCGGGGTTGCGAGGGTGCTGGAGCCGATCCCAGCTCTCACTGGGTGAAGGCAGGGTTCACCCTGTACTGGTCACCAGTCGACGGCAGGGCTGACATGTAGAGACAGACAAACATTCATATTCACATTCACACCTACGGGACATTTAGAGTCAGCAGTTAACCCAATTATCAGCACCATTATCAATCATTTTGAACGAAAGCGAGTGGTGAAGCTGCGGCTGTGTTGAAGCTGGTTTTGATACTGGTTTTGCCATGATATTGTTGCCTTGTCTTCCAATAAACTGACGTGCAGAAGTAATTAAATTGCCAAAACTGTATATATCCTATTAAAATACGCTGTTTTTTATTTCCCAGATTTTAGAAATACTGTATAAGTTCACTTCTAAGGTAGCATTTTGTAATGGGATTCTCCAACACGAACATTCCTCTGATGCTTACGAGGCTTTTATTTTGTCCTGCAGTGAAACAGTGGTGGAGGGCACCCTGACCCATCCCTTTGCATTAACACTGTCTGAGGAGACCTTATACTGGACCGACTGGCAGACCCGCTCCATCCACGCCTGTAACAAACACAGTGGAGACAAAACCAGAGAGATTCTCAGTGGAATTTACTCTCCTATGGACATCCAGGTCCTGGAGCCCTATCGGCAGCCTGACAGTAAGTGAAATGTAGAATGTACAGTCCAGCATTTGCATTCGAGTGAGCAAACCATTATATTGAATTAATCCAGCAGGGGCGTGAAGTGTCACTGATCTGTGATGATCGATACATCATTTTGAGAAGCTAATCATATTTTCTCCTTGTGTCTCTCTTTCTGTGTTGTTGTCACTGCAGTCCAGACTCCCTGTAGTGACAGTAATGGAGGCTGTAGTCACCTCTGTCTACTCTCTCCAGTCCAGCCATTTTACAGCTGTGCCTGCCCCACTGGAGTCCAGCTGAAACCAGATGGAAAGACATGCAAACCAGGTATGAATCCTATTAATACAAGTGTAACTACAAACTATACAGCCGCTAGTAAACCCTAAGAAACCTTGTGATAGGTGCACTGACAAGAGTTGGTTTCAGATCCAGTATTTGTTTTTTTTATTTGTTTGCACTGTACACATATTTAGGATAGGATTTTTTGTCAGACTACTTAAGGATTTGATGAGCTGAAAATTCAGGAATATCCACCCTATGTTTTATAGGCTGCAAGTGAAATAAATTAGTCTGGTGCACTTTGAGAACTAAATTAGAGGTTAGATAAACAAATTTGTATCCTAGGAAAGCATACAATCATCAACACATTGGTTGTATGGATATGAATAGTGTTGATACGGCAAAAAAGTCACACCCACAAATCATGGCTAACGGGACGGACTGTGCCTCAACTCAACGGTGTTGTTGATATCGGTGTATGCTCGACACACTGAGGACAGTCTGCCCCAGTCGACAGTTGCACCGGGAGCCCCATCCATCCCTGCAGTGATAGAGTGCGCAGCGAGCAAAAGCCCATGACACCAGGAAGTGGCGAAATCCAAGTGAGGGATGCTGTAAGGCTCACCGTCGGAGCTGCGAGCCACCTTCACGCTGGGCCTTCCCAAGCAGACTTGTTATAGCCGATAGTGGCATGCATGGAAGAAATGCACCCGGCAAGGGCTGGCCAGTACGGGGAGAGAATCCCCCCACACCAAGCATTCATGTCTGCCGAGTTGAATCTCCTGGGCAGACATGGACCCCGCCTGTTGACAACTGTAACTATATAGATGGTACTGTGGTGGGCCTACCTAGACTGTAGGTAATTAGTAGGAAACACTGGATTACTCATGGAAAATGAGAACCGTTCCATCAAGCAGCAAAAAAGTTGTAACATGACATGTTTGAATTTGCTGACATTGCACATCCTGTGACTATATGTGACTATAGCACATGAGCACATCACGATGTTGATGCTGAAATAATATATCATGCAGCCTTACTTAGTAGAGGATAATTACTATTTGCTGTTTCTCATACGGTGGTGCAGTGGTTAGCACTGTCGCCTCACAGCAAGAGGGTCACAGGTTCGACTCCGGCTTGGGGTTCTTCTGTGTGGAGTTTGCATTTTCTGTCGTGTTAGTGTGGGTTTTCTCTGGGTGCTCCAGCTTCCTCCCATAGTCTAAAGACATGCAGGTTAATTGATGACTAAATTTTCCCATAGGTGTGAATGTGAGTGTGAATGGTTCTGTCTCTATGTGTCCTGCGATGGACTGGTGACCTGTCCAGGGTGAACCCCGCCTTCGCCCAACGCCAGCTTGGATCGGCTCCAGCCCCCCCGCGACAGTATCAGTTACATTTACATCACCACACGCTAACGGTGTTAGCACCGCTTGCTAACGCGTCTTGCACTGTTTGGATGTTTAGGAATGAGTTTTGCTTGGAAATGGTGAAACAGACGTGCCATGGGAGTTTCAAAATAAAGGCTTATTTTGAAGATGATGCTACGTATCACTATTTTCACTTTGTATCAATGACATTGGATCATTGATCATTGATTTGATACATTGATCCAGATTGACGGATCATTACAACCCTGTTGCTAACCTCCATTACCATTGTCATTGTGCAATGTCATAATGCAGCTTATCGTGTATTAACTTGAAAACAAGCAAAAATGACCTCTCTGCTAGCAGAGTGGGATACTAAGTGACCAGCCGCCATGTTGATTCCCACGATGCTAAAACAATAGAGCCTTATTCTGCAAAAACACAACACTGTGTTAGAGTGTGTCTGTGTCTGTTAGACTGTTATGTGAATGTATTAAATTTGAATGAAGCATGCCAACCAATCACTTAGCCACTGTTGATAATAAAAACAACAATGCTCTATTGTGTCAGCCTGCAGTGTGTGTGTGTGTGTGTGTGTGTGTGTGTGTGTGTCTGTGTCTGTGTGTGTGTCTTTGTCTGTGTGTGTGTCTGTGTGTGTCTTTGTGTCCATGCTTCTAATTTGTTTTGCTTGGCTGGTTAAATTGAAGGCGTTTGTTATTATGCTGGCAGCAGAGAGTGTGTGTGTGTGTGTGTGTGTGTGTGTGTGTGTGTGTGTGAGAGAGAGAGAGAGAGAGAGAGAGTCAGGGTTCTTTAAGTGTCTCAGAATGAAGTCAAGCGGAGGGAAGAGTGGAATCACAGATGCTTTCATTCTTTCCCTCCATTTATCCCCCTCGTCTCAGTCATTTAGGTAACGATGGAACAACTTTCAATGTCAAACCTGATTGGTGCCAAGGCTGAGAGATGGCTGATTCTGATTGATTGTGAAAATGCAGCTGGAATGAGAGAGGGAGAAGGATTTACATGATTTACAGAACTGTGTTTTTGATATTTCACCTTGTTTTAGATATTGATGGTCATATACTATATAATGTACGCGTACAGTAATGTGCTATGGCAGAGTGCACAATATAATAATAATAGCAATTATTATTATTATTATTATTTGTGTCTTTGTAGATATTATACAATGTAAATTCTTATCAACTTACTTAAAATGTCAGTATTATTTCTTCTGTACAGTCATGACTTTGTCTTCAGATTCAGGTGAAGTGATCTGAAATGTGAGACAAACATGATAAAGAAAGACAGAGGAGCATGAGGAGAGAGACACATTGAACTGTTTTAAATGTGAGCTGTTCAGAGTCAGAGGTGTGAGAGACAAAGAAACACAGTTAATTGTCTCCCATGAGGTGAGTTTGGCTCCTGTTAAGTCTGAACCAACAGCCAAAACACAGTGGAGGGTCCCTCAGGACAGCAGAGCCCTTTGTTTCCAGACTGGATGGAGGAGGCACGATCAGTGATAACAGTAGAGCTTGGCTCAGGCTTCAAGTCTTTTCAACACAGATAGATCATTGTTTTATTATTATTTTTATATAGGACATCTACAGTATACAGTACGTGGTGTTTGCATGTTCATGTCCAAAGACATGCAGGTTAGGATCATTGTTGACTCTAAATGTCCTGTAGGTGTGACTGTGAGTGTGAACGGTTGTCTGTCTGTCTGTGTGTCAGCCCTGCGATCGTCTGGCGACCCGTCCAATTTGAACCCCGACTTCACCCAATATCGGCTCCAGACCCTGAATAGGATAAGTGGTTACGGATAATGGATGGATGAATTATTATTATCTGGTGCTCCTTTCCACCGTGGCTGCTTGGTAATTGTTATATTATCACACTGGTGTTGGTGTTTTTTCTCCTTTGGGCAGTGGTTGAAGGTGTATTTACTCAAGTACTGTACTTAAGAACAATTTTGCGGTATTTTTACTCTATTTCAGTATTTACATTTTATACTACTCCACTTTAATGCAACAGGAAGTGTTGTACTTTTTAAAAATACAGTATGCTTGCTTTTAACAACGCGTCTGCAAGACACATGATGGCTGCCTTGCGTATCCTGCATCTGTTTAGAGCACTGGTTGTGCACATCCTCAGAAATTGATATCTTTGTGTGCAATATTAGTTTTGGCCCCCTGACTATGAATGGGAATGATCTTTACCGCTATTTCTTTCTGTTTTTAACTCTATTTTATGATTCTGATTGCATGACCTCTTACATTATTTATCATTATGTCATTAAACTTCATGAAGTGTTCATATGTTCATGCCACTTGTATAGATATTTGCATTGGACTATCTAGCTGATGTGGTATTTGTGTTGGTTCTGAGAGGTCGATTTTCTTCAAATTTTCCAACCGTCCGACCCAAACCCCGACCATTTTTCTCAACCGCTATGTACACACAAGAAATTATAGCTTATCTGATCCCAGACCTGACTGGTAGCTGTTGGTGTTTTATCGTGTTGGATTTACAATGGTTTTGCTCTGGAGGTATCTATTACTCCTTGTAAGGGTAATTGTATACAGTTGTGTTCAAAATTATTCAACCCCCACAGTAGATAAGTGTTTTTGCAAGTTTGACATTTATTTTTCATCTTGTTTATAATCACATTAAATAATGACATGTCAAATAGACAAATACAACTGAAATAACACAAATTTTTTGGAATATTCCAATTAATGGCCTTTCTGTGATTACCTCATTGACAAAATTATTCAACCCCCCTAGTCCACCACTCTTAAGAACAGAGGTTTCCATCAGGTGTTGTCAAACAGCTGATGAAAACACCTGTAGATGTGAACTGAACCCTAATGAGCAGCAGTTAAGCAGATTTAAAAGGACTGTGACACATGGCTCTTCTTGGCAGTTAATGACATCTTTGCAACATGGTGAAGTCCAAGGAATGGTCAAAAAAGTTCAGAGAGGAGGTCATTTCACTTCATAAGCAAGGATATGGATATAAAAAGATGGCAAAGAGGCTAAACATTTCAAGAGACACAATTGGGAGCATAGTCCACAAGTTTAAAGCTAAAGGCACCGTGGAAACGCTACCTGGGCGTGGTAGAAAGAGGTTACTGTCTGCAACTGCTGTGCGATACCTGAGGCGAAAGGTGGAGAAAAATCCCTGGGTGACAGCTGAGGAACTACGACAGGACATGTCAAAGGGAGGTATTCAGGTTTCTGCCCAGACAATAAGACGCACACTGCGAAATGATGGCTTCCATGCAAGAACTCCCAGGCGCACAAGAAGAATCGACTCCAGTAGGCCAAAAACCATGTGGACAAACCACAAAGGTTTTGGGATACTGTTCTCTGGAGTGATGAGACCAAACTGGAACTTTTTGGGCCAATGGATCAACGGTACGTGTGGAGGAGAAAGAATGATGCCTATAAAGAAAAGAACACCCTGCCTACTGTGAAGCACGGTGGGGGGTCAGTCATGCTCTGGGGTTGTTTTGCTTCTTCACGTACAGGGAATCTTCAGCATGTGCAAGGTATTATGAATTCAGTTCACTACCAGGAGATCTTGGATGCAAATGTCATGCAGTCAGTGACAAAGCTGAGGCTTGGGAGACGTTGGACCTTCCAACAGGACAATGATCCTAAGCATACCTCAAAATCTACCACAGCTTGGTTGTAAAAGAAGGGCTGGAAGATTCTGGAGTGGCCATCACAATCACCAGACTTAAATCCCATTGAAAATCTCTGGTGGGACTTGAAGAAGGCAGTTGCAGCACGCAAGCCAAAAAATGTGAATGAACTGGAGGCCTTTGCCCATGAGGAATGGGCAAAGATACCTGTGGATCGCTGCAAGAAACTTGTGTCAAACTATGCTTCACGTCTAAAGGATGTCATTGTTGCAAAAGGATGTTGTACTAAGTACTAAAGTTGTACATACCTAAGGGGTTGACTAATTTTGTCAACGAAGTAATCACAGAAAGGCCATTAATTGGTATATTACAAACATTTTTGTTGTAATTTCACTTGTATTTGTCTATTTGACATGTCATTATTTAATGTGATTATAAACAAGATGAAAAATAAATGTCAAACTGGCAAAAACACTTATCTACTGTGGGGGTTCAATAATTTTGAACACAGCTGTAAAACTGAACAGTCAGACCTTTGTCATGTTATCATTATCTGGGCTTGGACTTGGCATGGAGATTACTTTATAACGTGCATTACAACGTGTGGAGTTTGAAAGGCATGGGCATTTAACAGGCTGGGACAATCTTGACACCTTGTTAGGGCCTAGAAATCAGCATTAGTGTATTTTTCACACTGTAAGGCTCACTTAAAATCCTTAAATTTTCTCCAAAATCGACAGTGTGCCTTATAATCCTGCACACCTTATGTATCAATTCTTTCTTTGTGCTTACTGACCTCGAACCAATTTTATGTGGTACAGGACGCTCAAAAATCAGTCAAAATGTTTTATTATGACTTTGGTAGCTACGAAGCCGCACCGCTGGATGGATTGTCGGAGATTTATGTTAAGAGACCGAATGGCTTTTTCCACAAATCTCCGTCCCTATTGATCCGTGACTCCATGCGCGCCCATCTCACCGACACTGTCAAAATTAGACAATTAGACAATGCCCAATAACCCAATGTTGTTATTTTAAGGCTGAAATTGTAAATATCATCACTATGCAAGTGTTCATATGGAGTGAATCCATGAGATCTGTATCAGAGTTAAATCAGCGCAGGCACAAACCCTCCTGTGAGCACTTTTTGACAGCAAATGAGTCCTGCTAGAAGTCAACATGAATTTACCCTCAACAGTTAAGCACGCTTGTGGTTTGTTTAGGAGCAGAGCAGGTTTTGCTGCTGGCTCGACGGACTGATCTGAGGAGAATCTCATTGGACCTGCCAGACTTCACTGATATAGTACTCCAGGTAAACACACGCATACACAAACGTATCAGTCCTGTCTCGGTGTGCTCTCATGTATTCATCATTGTTCCTCTGTTCATGCAGGTTGATGACATTCGCCATGCCATAGCTATAGACTATGACCCGGTTGAGGGTTACGTCTATTGGACAGATGATGAGGTTCGGGCCATCCGGAGATCCCACATCGATGGCAGCAATGCCATGATGCTGGTTACCACAGAGATCAACCACCCAGATGGGATTGCTGTAGACTGGGTGGCCAGAAACCTGTACTGGACCGACACTGGCACTGACCGGATTGAGGTACAGCTTCACTTAGGGTTCTTTTTATGGTAGGGCGCTGTCTATGGAAAACCACTGATTGGTGTACTTTGTTACATCACCTACTTTGTGGATTTTTTTAAAACATGAAATGAATATCTATAATACTGATCGCAGCATCCCCGCCCATGGTCTACTTTTATATTGTTTGATAAATGTGAATGTAGTCCCATTCAGGCCTGGCTGGGTTGTCCCTGTACACAGAAAACCACCATCATGATTCATAACAAGGGCTGAGTGATTTTGAAAACATATTTATTTGCAATTATTTTGACTGATATTGCAATTGCGATATGATTTGTGATATTTGAGAGAATGATACTCGTCACATCATTATTCTCACTGTTCAGTGAAAAACATTAAAATGATTATCGTGTCATTTTTGCTTTACTGTACCAAACAAAGATGTTTTCTGAAGTCTGTAGAATATTATGAGTAGGCCAGGACATCTCTATAGCATGACCGTATTTTAATTTAAAGTGGTGTTTTGACATGTGTTTTGCCTGTAACAAATATTGTGCATCCTGCTGTTTGAAAATTTCACATTGAGATTTTGATAAAATTCAATTAGCTGTTCAACCCTCAAGTCCCTCAACCAAAGAAAAAAATGCAGACAGGTTGGATGATTATAAATGCAAGTATGCTGTATTTTAATATTATATCATGTGATATTCCAGGTTACTAGACTGAATGGAACCTCTCGGAAAATTTTAATTTCTGAAAACCTGGATGAACCCAGAGCCATCGTCCTGGACCCCGTTAATGGGTAGGTGTCGGCGTGAGTGCATGCATCAGCAAGGAGGAAGCTGGTTTACACTCTACAATCAAAAACAGACACATGAGTGTTTGAGTTGAGTATTTTTAGACTCTGTACATTTACGTTTGAACAAGTATATTGATCAAAATAGAAACAAATTCTGACTAGGCCAACCCCTTCAAAAGCTAGTGTGGACAAGACTTTGTTGCAGCAGTTAGATGTTGATGTTGGGAAATAAAAGGCAAACCAAAATAATATTAAGAATTCCAGTATTTGATAGACCTTAGAGACTGGATATAGCCCGGCATCCCAGGATTAGGGCTGACACCAGAGACGGAAAATACCTGGCTATATTGGGCAAAAACAACAACAAAAAACTGCAGGAGATTACATGCATTTTTAGAAAAAATGTAAAATATAGAAATAAATCCTTAAAGAAACGGTGTTTAGCATTTATTACAATATTAATAAGTATGTTGTCTTTTGGTTCTAATCACATGAATATAAGAATCACCTTAGACCGAGCCGTACATAGCTGCCGTGTTTCTACCAGAACTCTGCACTGCTGCTGCAGACTTGAGCGACCTCGACATCACTGTCACTTCACTGGATGCAGGAAGAACATCTGATTTTGCAGCTGCACCCCAGAGAAACTGAGAACATCGTCAAGAACTGCAGGCGTTTTTCACTCTATATCCCTAACTCAGATAGATAGAGATAAGGTTGAAAGTCTGTGAATTCACTTTAACCTGTACTGGTAATGAGGTTTGGTGTAAAAGGTGTAAAATGTTTGATTTCTTTGTGACTGGAAGTAAACTCTATCTTATCTCATTGCCTCTGTCTCTTTCAGCTACATGTACTGGACCGACTGGGGCGAACGTCCCAAAATCGAGCGGGCCAATCTTGATGGAACGGACCGGTTGATTCTGCTCAACAGCTCGCTGGGATGGCCCAATGGACTAGCTATAGATTACGCAGCAGGAAAGCTATACTGGGGAGATGCTAAAACTGACAAGATCGAGGTATGTCTAATAGACCCTTCTTAGCTGACAGGATTTGTTTAGGGAAGAAGGAACAGGAGAAATCAGAGGTGGAATGAGGAGAAGTCAGAGTGTGTGCTTGCATGTGTTTTTGAATTGTGACCAAAGGGAATGTGGAGTTGTGTAATAGCTGGACAGACTTGCGCACCATGGTGTAAGATTGTTGTGTTTTGGTCAGGTCTCTACTGGACCAGTGTGGTCTGGCCTGTCTCCGTCTTGTCTTGTTCTGTACAGGTCTAGTCTGGCCTGTTGTACATTTTGTCCACTTACAGTGTCAAATCGCTGAATATTGAACTTTTGTATTATTGGCACCGTGCTGCACCATAATGGGCCAATGTGTGCGGTGACTGGTTGTCAGCTTGGAAAGGCCCCCAGTGAAGGTGGCTCGCAGCTCTGACCGTGAGCATCCCCGCCTGGACCTCGCTGCTTCCCGGGGCCGTGGACAGTGCTCGCTCTGGGATGCTGGGGGGATCCCTGCTCCCAGTGTCAACCAGGGCGGACCGTCCTCAGTGCAGGGGGTCTGTGTGATGTCAGCAAACCACCTGACCCATCTTGAAATGCGTACCCCTCTTGTTTACCATGCTTTGTGGGTGTGACCATTCTGCTGTGCCATCACCATTCATCTCTATACAACCAATGTGTTTATGATTTAGTTGTTGAAGACAAACAGCTGGACTTGAATAATTTCAGGTTGACTGAGTGTTCTCTGGTGATAATTTCACCCGTCAGCTCCCAGAGGACAGCCCTAGTCAAAGGCCTGATGTTCTGGCTGTGTGGCTGCTTTTGAAACACTTGCTATGACTCCTGCCTGGTGAGTGACTCCAAGGAGCATGTTAAGAGATGATTGCATGCTTGTCATTTATTCAGTTGAGCAGGACTCCTTCAGAACGATAAGTTAGGGCGTGGCACGGCTAGCTTTGTGTTGAATGTACTGTATGTTGGAGCTTTGCTCTAAACCAAGCTCCCCTACTACTGTCCAGTTGGACTGACTCTTCAGCTGACAGAGCTGCCATTAGCCAGGCAGGAGAGATACTGCGTAGTGTGGTAGGAACTATGGCCAAGACGCATACTGTTTATTTCTCTGACGTGTTAAAATGTAATGTTTTTACATCACACAATGAACAAAGGCATCAAAATGTAACATTGGTCTTACAGGTAAAACCTGAGAGTGTGAGACGGTGCACTGAACTGACTCTAACCAGGCCGGGGAGTGAAATATAGGTTTTTATATTTGTATAATATTTGGAGATAAAGTGTATTGAAGGAGGGGCTGCATGGTGGTGTTAGCACTGTCGCCTCACAGTGAGAGTTTGCATGTGGGATTTCTCAGGTTCTCTGACTTCCTCCTGCAGTCCAAAGACATTCAAGTCAGCTTCATTGAAGACTCTGAATGTCCCGTAGGTGTGAATGTGAGGGTGAATGGTTGTCTCTATGTGTGATAGTCTGGAGACCTGTCCAGGGTGAACCTGCCTTCACTCAGTGTCAGCTGGGATCGGCTCCAGCCCCCCAGCGACACTGAATAGGGGAAGCAGTTATGGCTAATGGATGGATGTATTGAAGGAAAAACCACTTGTCAGCTTGACAGCCAGCGCTAAAACAACACCCATAGTATAGGTACATATTTCATGCTCATATTGTAAAGTATTTGTCTATGTTTTGTTCATGTGTTACTCAGCTGAGAAAGAAGTAACAGTCCCATTACAGATTTGGACCTAGGAGGTCTCAACACCCAGGCCTGAGATGCAGAGGACGAAGTGAGGCAGGGCTGGGGGGTGGTGCTCGGTCTCGTTGCCCTTCCCCCTCTCCCCCAACACTTCTATAGCTCCTTTAGAGCAGGTGTACTCAATTCTCCTTTCCCCTGTCAATATCACACCCTATGTCTGTTTTTTAGACGTCACAGTATCTACTGTATATGTCCCTCTTCTGCTCTTCTTCCCTCTATTTTCATTTTTCCCACTTTCAGCTTGTTACTACTCTGATCAGTATTCTTTTTCTGTTTATGTCTGTTCCTGTTTCCTCGGCATTTGTCTCTGACTTTGTCTAGTTGGGGTTGTCTTCACTGCTCACTGCTGGCTGTTGTGCTGTCTGCAGAATTGGACAAGTTTACTAGTGTTAACATATTTTCATAGCAGCAGAGGGAAGAGGAGAGAACACCAGAACAAAACGGCGAATGCCTGAGCTTTCTGGCTGAATGCTTTCCAATTGAAAAGGGGGTGGCTGCTCTGTCTCTCTCTGTCTCTGTCTCTCTCTCTCTCTCTCTCTCTCTCTCTCTCTCTCCGCTCTCTGTGTCAGGGTGAAAGGACCCACCTCAAAGGGCTTTTTTTTCATGTTTCAGCCTTGTTTTTATTCTGTTGAAAAGAAATAGCTGCTGGGTGTGAAGACGTTTCCATTGTATGTCTGCTTGCGTCTCTCTCTCTCTCTCTCTCTCTCTCTCTCTCTCTCTCTCTCTCTCTCTCTCTCTCTCTCTCTCTGATTTATGTAGTTTTGTCCACTCTTTCTATCAGTAGTAATAACACTGTGCTTGGCAAATGAATTGCCGAGATGTGACATGTTCACATCGTGCTGGGTGGTTAAGAAACATCAGATGATCAGACAGTTGATGTGGTTCTAATCTCATGAAATAAAAATGGCTGATAAAACTCAGCAACATACATTCGTACCGTGACAGATATTGCTGACGTGTCATTGGTAACATGGACAACAAGGCATCTTGTGTCATCTTTGCTATGTATAGGACTCACTGCGATAGGGGGATCAGGACAAGACCTGTTAACCATGTTTACTTTGGCTCTTCAGCGACCCAGGATTATATTGCGCCCTGTCTAAGTCATACATTTTTACATGTGAACCTTCAACTCCTTGGTATTCCTCAATCAATTTGTTTTTAACAATATCGTGTAAAAATGTCAAAAACGTTAAACAGTATTTTTCTTCTGTTTTCCTTTAAACTTATATAGGGTCACTAGAGACCTGGGATATGTAACAAGGGACTGTAAGTTGTGATTACTGTGACTGTGACTGACCAACTGTGCCAGTCTATGTTACAGCATCCTATGTAACTATGTAATCAAGTTTACAAGCAACTTGACTTTAATATATAGTGTATTTTACATTAGATAAGGGGTGTTTGAAATGCATTCTGACAGACTTTTGTCTGACTTGAGTCCGTCCCATCTGTAAATGTGTGGCCTCCCTAAATCTGTGTAGTTTGTGTTCAAGATCATTACAAAACTAACAGCTAAAAGAATAAAACATCACACAGACACTTGAAATGTTTGAAAGAAAATGACTATTGACTACACTGACTTTTTTTAGCTGCAGTGAATCATTGATTTATTGATTAGTTGACTTAAAGAACATGAATCAGCTGCTATTTTATGACATGTCATTTCAGCAAAGGTGCTTTTAATGGTTCTCAAACGTTTTTTGTTTTTTTTTGCAGTATGTTTAATTCCTATTATTTACTGTATTAGCGGTGCGTGAAGCGAGCCTGCCAAACAGCTGAAAGCTGAAGTGGCCATGCAGCATTTTACCTTTTGAAAGAAAGAAGAGAACGAATGATAAATGAGTAAGCCAGGCCGAAGACTTTCTCCAACAACACTGGAAGAGTGTTCTCTCTCTCTCTCTCTCTCTCTCTCTCTCTCTCTCTCTCTCTCTCTCTCTCTCTCTCTCTCTCTCTCTCTCTCTCTCTCTCTCTCTGTTTTCAAGTCTTTTTAAAGAAATCTGACTCCCCTCTGCAGCCTCCCTCCCCTCCCCCTCCTCTGTGGAAAAGAAAACCCTCTGAAGTTACCGCACCCCCCCACCCTCCCTCTAAAAAGGAGTGTGTACGTGAATGTGTTTGAGTGTGAGCTGCTTTGACTGATGTGTTGCTTTCTCCGCACACACACAAAACGGCTGCTTTGTTGTGATTATGCAGATTGACTGTGTGTAGCGCCATTCAATCACACTGCTGAGCCATATGGTAACTGCTAGTGTGTGTGAGGTGGAGAGCAGGGAGGTGTATATGGTGGAATTTCCCCTGCTTAAGGCCCTGCGCCTCCATTCAATAGCTAGTCTCCTTTCTGTAACTGTCCAGCTAAACAGGCTGTCTCTACAGTATCAGAGACATACTAACCTAGTACTCAAGTACTGCATTTTAGTGTAATTTTGAAGCACTTGTGCTTTACTTTAGTATTTCCATTGCATGTTACCTTCTACTGCATGTCAGAGTGGAATATTGTACTTTTTACTAATTTATCATACAGCTAGTAGTAGAATGCACTTCCACATACAGTCTCCTCCGAAACTACTGGAACAGTGAGGCCTGTTCCTTTACTGTAGCTGTACACTGAAACATCTGAGATCAGTATTTGAGATCAGTATTTCAGCTTCTATTTCCAGGTATTCACATCTCATCTGTTGCACAACTTCGAAGATAGCACCTCTTATCAAGTCAAACTTTATATGTATAGCATGTTTAAAAACAGCCGCAGTTGACCAAAGTGCTGAACATGTACATAATGAAATGAATACAATGCAAACAACGATAAGAACATTGCAAAATTAATAACCATAATGTGCACATTACAGAAGTAAAAGGAGCAGCAGCACAACAGGAAATAAACTCAATCAAACGCCAGCGAGAAGAGGTGAGTCTTCAGCAGGGACTTAACTGATTCTGCGGTCTGCGTAGTTTTAATATTCAGAGGTAAACTGGTCCAGATATCAGGAGCTCGGTCACCTCTGTTTATGAGTCTAGTTCTGGGGACGTCCAGGAGCATCTTATTGGTCGACCTCAGTGCTCTAACTGGACCATGAAGATGCAGTAGTTCTGAAAGATAGGGTGGTGTCAGCACATTTTAAACCTTAAAAACAGGCAGTAAAATCTCAAAATCAATCTGGAAATGGACAGGAAGCCAGTTAAGGGAGGCCAGAACTGGTGATATGTGATCATGTTTTCTTCTTCCAGTCAGTCGGCGAGCAGCTGCATTTAGTACTAGCTGCAGCCGGCGAAGAGACGGCATACACACATACAGACCCACATACAAAGAATTACAGTAGTCTTACCGAGATCTTAAAAAATAAATAAATAAAAGCATGAGCGACTCTGTCAAGATCCCTGGGACACACATAGACCTTTACTTTAGCCAAAAGCCTTTTTTTTTTTGTTTGAGGCCGAGAAAGGATGCTGTCTGAGGGACAGCTAGTAGGCTACAGATGATGCAGTACGTCTGTTAAAGAGGAGAAAGATGCAGACTCAAACCGATCAAAGACCGCCAGGCACAGAGGAGAAACAGAGAGGTCTGCAGCTGAGGAAGTGGATGAAAATCTGAGTGGTGATTTTATCAATAAAGTGTTAGAAAGTTATCACATAGTGCAGGTGATGCTACAATGTGGTCTGTATCAGAGGGATTTATAAGAGAGTTTAAAACACTAAAAAGAACCTGAGGCCTGTTACTGGTGACCAGGTTTGACATAAAAAATAAGATAAGATAAGATGAACCATTATTAATCCCCAGAGGGAAATTCTGAGATGCTGGGGATTGAACCCAGGACCTCGTACATGCAAAGCATGCACTCTACCACTGAGCTACATCCCCTCTAAGTGGGGTACTGGGTTTTAGCAATTATACTCTAATTATTATACTCTGATAATCTATACTGGGTTTTAGCAATTTCAACGGCTTTCTGGTACTTTGCTAAACCCTCCTGTAAGATCTGTAAAGAGACCTGGAGTTTACGTCTGAGAGCAGGAGAGGTGTCATTCAGCCACGGATCTGAGCCTGGTTCAGGACGTTGTGTACTAAGTGGAGCGAGGGAGTCCAGGATGTCTGTGCACGTGGAGGTAAAATGTGGGACAAGCTCCTCAACACTGAGCTCACAACAGCCATGCAGTGTATAAATCATAGAGTTTTTAAAAAACAGTAGAAAACCGTGATATAGTTAAAGAGTTGATTATCCGTCGGCTGCGTGCAGGAACAGAAGTTATAGAGTTATAGCATTAGAACAAAGGGCTGTGGCAGTAAAATTAACAGGCAAATGATCTGATATACCTGTATCACAGATTTCAGTGAGAGCTACACGCCATAGGACAAGTCCAGGTCCAGTGTGTGACCCCTTACTTGTGGGGCTAGTCACCGTCTGAGTCAGAGTCGATACAATTAGTAAGTCCTAAATAAGTCCTTTATCAGAGGTCTGGCTTCACAGCATACATGCATATTAAAATCACCAACAATTAAAAGTTGATCATAATTTAACAGGATCTCAGCCACAAAGTCTGCAAAGTCCTTTATGGTACACCACTGCACACTGCACTGCAAAAGGCGAATTAGTCCCAAATAGCTGCAGCTCAAAGCTGGAGCAAGTTTCAGATGAAGTCTGGCAACAGTGAAAGGTGGATCTGAAAACAGATGCCAGCCCTCCACCCTTGCCAGTGGTCCAAGGGGAACTCAGGAAATCACAGGTGGAGGAAGGAGTTCAGAAAAAGTGGTACACTCACCAGCATGAAGCCAGGTTTCCATTTGAAACGTAAAATCCAGAAGAAGCCATGCAGCCCAACCATGACATTACCTCCACCGGGTTTCACAGATGAGCTGCTGTGTTTGGGATCATGAGCAGATCCTTTCTTTCTCCATCACTTTGGTAGTTTTGAAGGGGACTGTAAATGCATCAAAAATCAAAATTCCATCAATATACAGTAGTTTCCATACTGGTAATTCAGTTATATTTTTTGGAAAATATTTTGAATGTAGGACTTTTATTTGTTGGTCCTGAGAAGTCAGTGGACTGCAGCAACATTCAGATAGACAAAACACAATCAAATGAAGAAAACATCATTTTGCAAACATCCGATTTGCAGCATAACCAACCACACTACAGGTAAACAGTAGAAAACACAATTCTATCCAGAACTGTACTGTAAATTTAGACAAGATTATACAGAACCATACTGTAAATTCAGACAACTCGATACAGAACCATGATGTAAATTCAGGCTGCACGATACAGAACCGTAGTGTAAATGTAGGCAACATGATGCAGACTCAAACTGTTAATTCAGGCAGCACCATATAGAACCGTAGTGTAAACCAAGCTTAAAAAGAGGCTCTAAGAAGCTGCCAGTTTGCCACAGAACTCAAAACCTTGACTGGGAACAATAATGCAGTGAAGGCTGAGATGGAAGTCATGAGGCTAAAACATGATACCCTGCAACAATAAAATCAGGAACACAGAAAACTCCATGACTGTGACACTGAGTTGTTGGACTGTGGATTTTAAGTCACAGACTGTTGTGGTTCAGAAAGAGGTGGTGTGCCAGGAAAATGCTCTGAAAACGCTCCGCTTCGTCGGATCCGGGCGGTCGTCACCCTTCTTTTGTGGATCGTTCTCCCGGACGGTCAGACAGGAGCAGCAGAGACAAGCTCACAAAACTGCATATTTTTTACCTAGAAAACAACCATTACATGCACATTGATAGCGTGTAAAAGCAGTTAGCACTGCAGCCCCATAGGAAGCTGGTCTAGGTTCAAAACATGATGCATAAAGAGAACTGGAAACAGTGCTAGAGGTGGGGCCCCATTCATTCCTATGAAAGTTGCTCAGTGGTGCAAGAAACAAGAAGTGTGATCATTTGGTGTAAAATTATGCAGATCTTTCACCTCTGTTGGGCCCATATAGCAAACACACTGGTGTTTCCTTTTAGCCAAGCGCTTAGCGTCAAGGTCGCTCACATCAACACTAACATGCTCATAGCAGCATGTGTGTGTTGGGCCCATGGATGTATGGTGAGAGGTTGTATCTTTGCCCCATGTGACAGTAAACAGCCAACTACTAACCAATAGGAACAGATGTTAATTCCTCCAAGGTACAGGCTGACAGCAGACACAGCATGGGTGCATTATAAGATGATAAAAGTGATGAATTACAGCCAATATAGCTATAATTACAGCCGTACAGCTAGCACAAAGCTAGCAGAACTGAATCTGTCATTGGAGTGTGCAGGGCAGTGCAGTGGGGCGCATGAGGAAAGTTACCCTGGATTTGGCTATTAAGAAAAGATAAGATAAGATATTCCTTTATAAGTCCCAGAGTGGGGGAATTTACTAGTTTAATTAATAATTACCAATAAATAGTGAATTTTACAACTTTTAGTTAGTTTCAGTACCTAATGAAGTTGATGTACCTCAAAAAAATTTGTTCGGTTCAGCCACTATGTCAAATTTGCGTCAAAGTCCAGTGCTGTTCCTGTACACAGTTTTCTTTACACATCCATGGTTCCTGCCTGAGTGGGTTTACTTAAGACATTCAATTAAAAAAATAATAAAGTAAAAAAATCAAATGAAAATGTAGACAGACAGTTTTTCTTTTGAAAGGAGGGCTTATTACAGTGATTTTAATTTACTGCGCAATAACAAACAGCTCAATCCGTTAACGGACCACGAGCAAAAACAGAATACAAGGACGACAGTAAGCCAAGAGGTTAGGGGTTAACATAACACTACCAAGACTATTTTGAAGCTGGACTGTGTTAACTATAAATATAACATATACTGCATGATAGTATGAGCACATGACTAACTCCATGTGGCGTGCAGAAGAACATTAGAACATATACTGTAAAAAGGAGAAAGGCATGAAGGATAAATCCTCTCTTTCAGAGCGTTTCTTGAAACAACAGTGAAGATCAGTGGTCTGGTTAGCTGCTTCTCAAACAGTGCATTGCTGAATGGATCAAGTGGATCAAAGGTTGAAATGAAGTTTTGTGTGGACGTTGGCCTCTGAGCGGCTCCTCAATGCTTTATAACCTGTGAGGGCCGTAAAAGACGATTTGAGATGGCTTTGTGAGACGGTGGAGTTTCTCTTTCCACAAGCTGGCAGAGGTAATGATGGAGCGGGAAAACACACATATCAGCTCCAACTCCCCGACCTAGAGATGTATATGAAACTTATACCTGAACTGCTTTTCAGAGACTTCTAATACTGTATCGGACAATGCTGAATCCTATTTTTCCAGCATTATTTTCCTACATAATACAGTGCACATGTAGCCTAAAGTGGGGCTATATTTTAATTAACTAAACTGATTTTGATGGAGAGAAATAAAGCTCTCAGTTTTGATAGTGAGAGTTGGAAGGGTACATGCAAGACAAGACTGACATGACGCTGATATGTTGCACTAATCAAATTACTAAAATGAGCCCACAAAGTTTCCTCCATCACCTCAGCACTTCGTATATCCAACACCAGTCTCATAAAGATATCCTGATCCTGATCTTGTGGATCATCTTCCATCCATTTAAAACTGGCTGACCCTATGACGTATTCATGACTTGCACAGCCCACACAACGGATACACAATCATTTTAATCGATGCAGCTGTCTGCGGCGGCTGTGCAGGTGTGCGCCATCTGACTGGCCTAAACGTGACTTGAACTGTTGATTTGTCACTTTATTAAGTTTTAATATGTTTTCATGCAATAAAGTAACCGATGAGATTCCCAGTAGAAGAAGAAGAAGACAACCTTTATTAGTCCCACAGTGGGGAACTTGAATTTACACTCTGTTGAACTAACATTGTACATGCACACAAACACATCTTTATTGGAGAGTTTTAAGATGTTGGGGTCTCCCCCAAAACACCCCCCCCAAATTTTGGGGTTTTGGTTCTTTCCCCAGGGGCCCCCCGGCAGTCCCCAAGAGGTAAACTCACACCTCTCCAGCTACCAGTTCATGCACTAAAGTTTTTGGTCCATGTCGGGACTTGAACCGGTGACCCTCCGGTTCCCAAGCCAACCCCCTACAGATTGAGCTACTCCCCCCCCCCAGTATGTGGTCAGTGTATCCAATGCCTGTTAGGAAATCTGCTGCAGTGTTTTCAGAGATGTGACGGAGCTGCTGGCAGAGTGCCTTGAGACCGGCCTGGCTGTCACTTCAGCATGCTTCAGTGTGAACAGCCTGCTGAGCTGGTAAAATCATATGCGATCATTCATTTAGTAGGCAGTATGCAGTACTTACTGATTGAGTGTGTCGTATGTATTAGCTGCGTTAGCATGCATACGCAGAACAGTGATGATGCATTCAGCTGTGTGATCACCTGCCTCTACCTGCTGGAGGCCGGTTAAGAGTAGTGAGTGAGGAGTCAGCACTCAATGGCAGTATCAAACAGGAAGGAGAAGGTGTTTAGAGGAAGTGAGTCACTGCAACCATGAGAGGTCCTTGAATAGAGGTTGACCGATTCACCGATTGATCAGCCGATGTCTGAGCATATGAAGCCGATTATCAAGCAGGTGCATCAGCAGGCAGCCCAGTGTTGTTGCTGTAGACCAGGTGTGACTCCGCCCCCCTTGTGTCAATCAAACTGCCGTTCTACCAGCAGACCTCAGCAGTGCTGCCAGCTTGGTGACTTTGTCGCTATATTTAGGGACTTTTCAGACTCCTTTAGTGACGCTCTTCCAAAAAAAACTACTAGGGATAAATCTAGTGACTTTTTCTGGTGTTATTGGAGACTTTTGGAGACTCTGATGTGAAAACAGGTATCGTTCTTCCTCTTCTCAATGAGCAGCAGGTGCTGCCGTGGACCCCTCCCACCCCAAAGCACTCCCAGGGGGCCCAGTCCTCGTCAGCAGTCCCTCCTAGCTGCAGTAACAGCAGGAGATGTTCATCCCTCCACGTCCACACTGTAAATGAATCACATATGCACGAAGCCGCCGCTGGCTGGATGTAAATGTAAAATTTTCTTTGTCGTAAGTAAATCACTGCACTTTTTTCATCCAAAAGTTTATTTGACAAAGTTTAGTTTTTTTCATTACCTGTTTCATGTATTGGATATTTAGTTTATACATTGTTTTTATTTAAAAACTGCAGTGACAGACCATAGGTGTTGTTCAGTTGAGAAATTTTGTGTGTCATTTGTTTGATATTTTATCAGGTGGAGTAAAAAAAAGAAAATCACTGAAACTTATCAGCCCAAAAAAAACAAAAAAAAAAGAAAATACACAAACCTGCACGGTTATAGAAAAATGTAGTTGGGACAAGTCCCTGTGTTGTATATTATCTTTTAATAACCTTTAGAAGAAGAAGAAGAAGATCTACCTTTATTAGTCCCACAATGGGGAAATTCAATTTACACTCTGTAAACTCAACATGGACATGCAGACCTAAACACACAACATGCAAAGGAGAGCAGAGTGATACTGTATAGTAGTAGTATTATCGTGTGCAATATGACACTCGTATACAGTTGTATACTGTATACAGCACTGACATAGAGGGTATCCTGACAACACTCAGACAGGTTCAATGTTACTGCTAAGCACAACAAAAACGGGCAGGCTGAAATTCAATGACGAATCAGATCAAGTCCAGTCAAGGCTGTTTGTCCATTATTACAGATAAGGGAGGTTACACAGGGAGGTTTACAGGGGTGTGTTGCTGGTGAGGTTTCCATCTTCCATAATATGCAGTAGCATAAGTGAACATAAATACGACATAATTACATTGTACAAAATCCTCACAGATACTGTATAATATTAATTGCAGGGTTTTGGCGCTAAGTGCACTATATGATAGAGATAGCTAAGTCTGATAGAGTGTCCACCCCCTGAACGTGACAAATAATATATCGAGCAGCATCGTATCAGATACACCTCACCATCAGAATCATGTCATATGCTGTCCTAAATCAAATACCACGGTCATTAACCTGCACGTTCAGAGGTTTACATGTTTCCTGGTCGTGACGTGATGGACCGATTGTGCTTCTGACGCTGCTTTTACATGTTTCCATAAATCCTGGCTGAGCTTACTGTGTGTCGTTGCAGGTTGGAGAAATAACAGAAACACCTGTTGTTATTCAGAGTTTCCACATTGTCCTGCCAGCTCTCCCTCCTCCCTGTTTCTTCCTTCCTGTTTCCCTCTGTCTGTCTCCCAGCTCGGAGCTCTCCTCCAGTCCTCCAGTCCTGTTACCACAAAGTGACAGTAGCTGCATGTCTCATTTCCTCTGGGAGCTCAGCCTCTGGCCCACATCTGTGTGTGTGTGTTGCGGCTGATCTTATGTCTCCTATTAGAATGGTAATATTGTGGTCTGATGTAAGCACTGTTGTGGTGAGCGAGCAATAGCAGCTACTAGTCCACAGCTGTGTGTGTTTATTTCTACTGTGTCCCATGTGGATGAGACACACAACAGAGGTCAAGACAACTTATTTTCTATACAACTACAGCCACTTAAAGTCCCTAAAATGTCCTTGAATGTTATTACTAATAACAAAACCGTGTCTTCTCATGTCCCACCTATTAAATTTTAATAAACTTTACTACATTTTGAGTACCATTTTTTTTTTTTAATTTTTCACTTTTATTTTCAGTTTTTCAAGAAACTGATGTAAAGTTGCATTGCTCAGTGGTCAAACAAGAATAAGTAGTAAAATGTTTTGATGGAAACATTGGATCAGTGAATAAAGTGACGTCATCTTTAGGCCCTGACACACATGGAGCCCTATTTAAGTGATCTGGTCTAAAGTGCATGGCACAAGTGTATTTGGTGCATGTCCAGTTCCACTTTGGCTTGTTAAGTGGTGCATAATCTGGGACCAAAGTAAGGCGCAAGGAGCAAAGGAGTTGTATTTGGTCTCTTAAATTATCATAGGTGTGTTCTGGGCTTAACAGGAATGAAACCAATCAGAGTGTCATCTCCCATTCCCATTAAAAGCCAGGTGTGTCTGCACCGGGGGCATTGCTATTTAAAAGGTGGATTTGGCATATTGGAGAAGTGAGCGGTTTTCTGCTGAAGAAACAGATCTGCTCGTGTGCAAAGGGAAAGTCAGGATGTTGCTCTGGTTAACTGTGCAGTGTGACAGTGATCCAGTACACATCTTTAAGCTCAGGTTGATCAGGTTGACTTTAACTTGACTTTTGAGGGGCTTCTTTCCTGCCTTGTGTCTTAACCAATATACATAATTACATCTTGCTACCTATAAGACAACTTCCACTAACTGCTTTTACATAAGGTGGACATGTTTTACCAGAGCACCAGATAACATGGTGTTGAGAGAGCAACTTAACACCCCATTTTAACTTGCATTCTGAACTTTGATAGGCCTCCCCCTGAAACCACAGTGACTTCACTATTACTACTACTGTAGTATTTCTACTGCTGTTACGCTCAGTTGCACGCTTGCAGTCTTTCCATACTGTTGACAACTGACTCCTATTTATATGTCAGGGGGTGGAGTGTGTGTATGGCAATGGGTGGTTTGAACGGGACATGCAGTAGTCTTGTAATTCAAGGGTGGGGGAGTGTCCCAGGGTACGTCATAGATTTTTTTAACAGATTTTTTGGTGGATCAAGTGGACAGAATTACTGGTTTTCTCTGGAAAAAGAAAATAAATTATTGCAAAGAACACTATATACAGTAGAAGGGTACCAGGATCACTACCTAGTGTATTAAAGTCATTGTACATGTCATTTATTAACTCAATAAAGTGGACTTAATCTTAAATTAGTGGTGGAGAAAACGATTAATTTACTGCCACAGCTAAAAGCAACTGGATCTCAGCAGTGGCTGCTGTTATTATCAGCCAGTCTTCTTTTTGTATGACTTGAGCGTATCATCTGTCACACATTGGTTAGTCTCAGGTTGCACATTCCTTAGAAATTCCTCCATTAAGAAACACCCACACACATAAGTAAACACTCCCAGGGTGTCTTTACGTTCTCCGTTTACTTATTAGGAAACATAGCAGCACTGTGTGTTTATGGCTGGGTCATGAATGTGTGTGTTCTGACCACAAATCTGCATAATTAAGGATAAGGACCAGGTAATTGATTGAACAGCTCAATATTTTTGATTCCTATTTTATTAATCAAAATGCTGGTGAGCAGTGTGTTGCTGTGCTGATACAAGTTCTCTCAGTGTGAGTAGCTAGATGTAAAACGTTAGTGTTTATACTGTATGTAAGATAAGCTTCAACTTTACAGACAGTGGCATGAAAGCAAGCAAACAGGAAGTGCTAGTAGCTAATGTCTAATATTCGTGACAGATATACATACAGATAAAAGAGAGCTCTGGAAACAGGCAGTAAATAGACCTTGAGTTAAGATCATTCTGACAAATCAATTAAAGGAACAGTGTGTCACATTTTTGGCAATTTATCAGCAGAAATAGAATATGATATTCATAACTATGTTTCCTGTTAGTTTAGAATGAGTCCTTCATATCTACAGAGGGAGTGGGTCCTCTTCATGGAGCCCTCCATGTTGGTCCTCCATGTTTCTACAGTAGCCCAGAATGGACAAACCAAACACTGCAACGTTGCTTCTAAAACAGCGTTATTATGGGAAGGATGGCCTCTGAGCGAGGCCAACGGTGTTAACACGGTTTTACACAGTCTTAGAAACCACAACCACTAGATGCCACTAAATCCTACTCACTGTACCTTTGAGGCTGAAAAGCATGGCCAAGCTAATAGTGCTAATTGCTTCCACTGGTTCGGTGTTGACCTGCTGAGGCAGATTGCTTGTGTTGACTCCTGGGTAGTGAAGAAGAGTGGGGTTGTAACAGTACTACTGGTATAATCAACGTCCATGTAATGCCTCCAGGATCCAGCAGCAAAAGTGCACTGCAGTCAATGAGCCGCGATCTGCCCGGTGCCCCCGACATGCTCAGTTCGGTGTTTCAGAGCCCTGAAGCCCTGGCCCCACTGCTGCACAGAGCACCGTTAGCTTGTTTATTCAAAGTTTATTAATATTGAACACGTGTCAAAATTAGACAAAACACTCTCCCAGCGATACACCCACCAAGTGTGAAGTAGATTGGATGAATGCTTCGCAAGATAAGGGAAAAACACAAAGAGGGATGGACAGAAAGACATTCCTTGCTTTATAGTTAGATGGCAACATTAGACCTATTGTTCCCATGGGAACCCTGGTGGGAACATCTCACAATACAGTATATTCAACCCTTTTGAAAAGAAGTTCTCTTAAAAACTTGCAAACACTACTGGTTAGGTTAGTCTTTCGGTGAAAAATGAGAGCAGGTCATTTTCTGATGAATAATGCTCAATCTTCATGTTCTACATCAATTTAATGCTGAAATGAATAAGCAATATTTTTGAATGAAACTCATTCTCGGGCTGCACCGTGGTACAGTGGTTAGCAGCGTCGCCTCACAGCACGAGGCCACAGGTTCGAATCCGGCTGGGGGCTCTGCTGTGTGGCGTTCGCATGTTCTCCCCGTGTAGGTGTGGGTTTTCTCCGGGTTCTCCAGCTTCCTCCCAAAGACATGCAGGTCAACTTTTAACTTGGGCTCTAAGAAATATTTAAATTTTCAGTCTTTTAGACCAACAAATCCAAAGCATAGCTGACAGATCAGTGGGTCATGAATGGTCTTTAGTTCAGTTCTGTTTAAGCCTCCCAGAGCTTGAAATGATATAGTTTATTACTCCTCAAGTCAGGTGATCCTCCAGAATGGAAATACGTAATAGTGAATGAGATGAAGCAGATTTTGCGTATGGCCACACATAAAGCAGTCAAGGTTTGAGTCGGTGCGAGGCTTCAGGGTTCTGAGTGAAACGCTGTGAAACGCCATTCATCCTGTGTGTTTCTTTATGTTTATCGGAGGAGAGCGTATGTGAACTGTCCTGCGACGGTCTGACTTCTCCCTGCGTGTCTGATGAGACCTTTGTTACTTTTCTGTTTGCTGCCTTTCTGTCTTTTTGTCCTTTTTTTCCTTCGCGTCCATCAAGAAATGAGACGTTCTCACACCCAAAATGAAAAAAGACGTGGGGGGGGGGACAATCACACTCTCAGTGCATAATTCTTCGTGAAAAAGCCAGCGCAGAGAAAGAGCAAGCAAGAGAGGAGGAGAGGGCAGAGAAAGGGAGTCTCTCGGACATCTTTTCACTGGGATGGCCATGTCTAATTGTGTCACAGTGATAAATGAATAGGTTTTTTGTGGAGGGGTCAGGAACCTCCCTTGGATCAGAGGCCCATCAAAGTGAATGGTTTATTTTTTTCTGTTTGCTCACCCCCACCCTCTGAATGGATATTTAAATGAGTATTCATTAACAGATACACTGCTCCTCATCACAGCAACAACACTCATTCTCACTCTGCCTTTTTTCTAGATATTAGCCAAAGAGTGCAGAGTTAATACTGGATGACAAAATTAAACCAAAATCTGTGCTATGTTGGAGCAAATGTTGTAAGAAGTCAGTGTGAAACGCTTTGCCACTGGAGCGGTTCCAGTGCTCATCAGACTCATCCCTCTTTACAGTCGCTTCCTTTTGTTTTCTGCGGAAGCACTTCAGCGTGTAGTTACAGTTGTTTGGCTGTGGTTTGAAGGCTAAACGGTCTCTGTAGTGTAGTAGTTTCCTCAAAGTTTCAGCCCCCAATTGACCATTTCTTGTGTGTGTGTGTGTGTGTGTGTGTGTGTGTGTGTGTGTGTGTGTGTGTGTGTGTGTGTGTGTGTGTGTGTGTGTGTGTGTGTGTCTGATAAAATATAACAGCTTAATAAAAACAAATGACAACATTTCCCAACTTCAGTAAACATTTCTTGAACACCACTGATGGTCTGTCTCTCCAGTCTACATTTTGTGTCTGCACTGCAGGGCACTTATATATTTTAGATAAAAATAACGTATAAATTAAATATCCAAAACATGAAACAGGTAATCAAAAAAATAAACTTTGTCAAATCAACTTTGGATGAAAAAATGTAGTTTTAGTGCACTTAACAGCATTTATCACAGATGCAGAGGAGTTATCGAGGGTTTTTATTAGTTCAGGGTTCACTGATGTGCCTGCTTGATAATCGGCTTCATATGCTCAGACATCGGCCGATGCTGATTATGAAAAAAAAAAGTCAAATAATTGGCATGATTAATTGGCTGGCCGATTAATCGGTCGACCTCTAGTTCTGATTTTCTTTTCCGATATGATTGTAATATTTGAACTTGTGAATCAGCTGATACTGTGTACAGTGTGGTATATAGCCTTGTTGTTATTATTATTATTATTATTATTATTATTATTATTATTTAATAGCTGTATATTACTAACCCTGTATGGATGTCATATGATTGCTAGCATTAGCTCAGGTTAACCCTTTGTAAAACATGAACAAAAGCATGCAGAGAATAAATGCCACAGAACTTTCTTTTATTATCTAGTCTGACTCAGTCAACCTAAATAAATAAACCCACCAGTAGCTGCCTGATCAGTACTGTGGACGTGTAACTCTCAACAGAGATCAGAAAGAAGCTTCTTCTTAGCTTTGGGACTCGATGATGTGTCCTTTTAGTTTGGAGCCCTGCACCGGTGCCCGAAGCCTCACAGGCTATAGCTTAAAACTCACATAGCTGGAATGAGCATCGGTGACAGTGGGGCCGATCTATTCAATTCAAATCTATGCTTATGTCTGATTGCACGTCCACATACTATGTCATGTGTCAGCAGCATGCCGGTAGACCACCTCTTGCAACACCAAGAAGTTCTACAGCTGTTTTGTTTTGAATTAAATGTCTGTGGATATTTTGTTTTATAAAGTTTAATAAGCAAAGTTTAAGTCAGGTCTGATGTTTCCTTCCACATAACAGAATGATCCCAGTCATTTCCACGTAGTGAGGAGTTCAGCTTATTTATTAAACACTGGTATCGGATTGGTACTCGGTATTGGCCGTCCCAGTCATATTGTTATCGGACTGGAAAAGTTGCGTGCTCCACCAGTGTGTTAATACATTATCGCAGTGCGACACTCTGGTCATGTTTCTAACATGGTGATATTATCTGAACTCATACTTGCCAAAATAAAAATAAAACAACTTACAAGCAAATCCTGGTTATCTACTCTTTCAAGTTAGGGAACTTTTCAACACAAGTATTGGCACGTAACCCACAGGTCACCTCGACGGTTGAATTTCTCAAGAGTCTGCTTGTCACACAGAGTTGAACATTTCTGACATGAAAGCCCACTGTGGGTGGTGCAAAATGGAGACCATTTTTCTCTGTTTTTCATGGATGTATCGAGGTAGCTAGATAGATGACATCCCCTTTATTATTCTTGCCAACAAAGCTCTGAGAGGATCAGCTGTCAGTGAACATAACAGCTGACTTATTAGATTCACCAAAGATTACTACTTACTAAGATCACTAAGATTTGGGTGGTGATTTAAAGTCTGACACCATGCTGGGTGTATAGATAGACAGTATTTATGTGAGGGTAATCGTTTTACCCTCCGTCTCTATGATCACAAGGTAAACTGGAGAACAGCACTGTTCATGTTACAACGTAATCTACTGGAAATGTGTGCTTGCACATATTTGATTGGCAGAGGCAGTGCGTTGCTGGAGGACATTACGTTGAGCCCCGTAGCACAGTGTTGCTGTGAGTCTGAACATGGTCTGGTTTATACCCCCCAGTATCCACACTGCTTGACCCAGACCACAGCAAGAAAGACAAACACAAGGGCAGCAGTTACATTTAATAGATGGGCTTGTGATTTCACCATATGTGGGTATTCAGTTTCTCTTTCCTTGTGGAAAATAGCCTGTTAGCATCTTGATCCTGGCTAATGAAACCAACAGGTAATTTCACCTGCTAGAAACGGCACCGCTAGGGATGTTAGTAATTAACTGTTTAACCATTATCAGTTAATTACATTGACAGTAAGCATTTAAACGATTAACGCTATCAGTTAAACAGTTAAAAGAAATATTAAAAAAGTGAGTCTGAGCCAGTGTTGCAGGATACAGGGAGTTGGTTCGGGTCTTGAGGAGTTGTAGCATTTATTCACTGACAAATATACTATACAGACTGCACTGCTACGTTCACAGCTACAACGCCAATGACAAACCCACACTGACCGCTGCCACACACAGTCTGTTGGATACTCATTAACATTACGTCAGGCTGACAGACCAGATGTGTGTGACAACGGCCAACACAAAGCCACTAGCAGTGCTACAGCAGCACCGTGGCTGCGACAGTAACTCTGCTGACGGTGAACTGGAGACAGTGAACGCAGCACCGTGGCTGCCACGGTAACTCTGCTGACGGTGAACTGGAGACAGTGAACGCAGCACCGTGGCTGCCACGGTAACTCTGCTGACGGTGAACTGGAGACAGTGAACGCAGCACCGTGGCTGCCACAGTAACTCTGCTGACGGTGAACTGGAGAAAACTGGGGAAAAAAATGTCAGTTAGCCTCCCTATGCACTGCACTAAGCTATTTCCAAACACTCATTTTAATGCATCTGTGTGTCATGCACATATAGTGTCACAAATTGTCCAACAGAATTCCTCCATTTGTGAAATCTCTGGCATGCCACATGCCTCATGTGTGGCAAACAGACAGACACACACACACACACACACACACACACACACAGACAGATGGCTGTAGTGTGTCTAAAATAAAAGCGTGTGTCTATTTCAGTCGACGCCAGTCCAGTAATAGCACAGGCGGTGAGGAGGAGGGCTGGACACAAGTTCTAATTGCAGCCTTGTCAATTGCAGCTCACTTTCTGCTCATAGAAACATGCACACACACAACCACACACAACCACACACAACCACACTCACAGTGGGGGGTTTGTTGGCAGGGGCGCCTGTATCAGTTTTCAACGGCCTAGTAATAGATGCCTTGTGACTGGTATGCACACACACACACACACACACACACACACACACACACACACACACACACACACACACCTAACATGCAGAACAGAGACAGGTTGTGAGAAATTGTGTGTTTTGCATTTATGTGTGTATTGGTGTTGTGTGTATTCAGCTTGGACATTTCTGGTGGACAGAATATTGTCTCTCCATCTGTTACTGACAGCGGTAATGATTGATAACTATAAGTTTATGGAGCGTTGATTCAGAGCAGCCGTCGTCCCGTCCTGGTTTCATTCTGCATCGTGATCTCTGATCAGCTGATATGATCTCTTTTAAGAGAGGACACCTGGAGATATGAGACAGGCTAATCTGGACTTGTCATGAAGGCTGAATGCTCTTTAGATCTGATGGTTGACAAGGCTGTGGAAGGAGTTTGCATTTGTTCTTGTGTTAATGACAGCAGCATTGTCTACGGGGCTGTTATTTTGCAATATGGGAACCTACTCCTAACCTGGGGCTTTCCAGAACCTTACGAGGGCTTTAGGTTCCTCTTTGTGCTTCTACTGTATTTTACAAACAGCACATGACTGTGTCATTGCTTTGTGCAGTTTGGTATGTGAGTGAAGCAAGACAACATCTTTATTGTGTCTTAAATCTTGAAGGGAAGTTACAAGAACCGAGTCGGTACCCACCAAGTCGATCGTGAAAATCGACTTGGTGGTCGAAAAGTAGAAAATGTGACAGCACCGGGGGGATTGAGGTTGGATTGGATTGGGAATAAAATTGGCTGCTACGGTAACTCTCCTGACGGTCCACTGGAGACAGCGAATGCAGCACTGTGGCTGCTACAGTAACTCTCCTGAAGCCGAACTGGAGACAGTGAATGCAGCACCTTGACTGCTACAGTAACTCTCCTAATGGTGAGCTGGAGACAGTGAAAGCAGCACCGTGACTGCTACAGTAACTCTCCTGATGCCGAACTGGAGACAGTGAATGCAGCACCTTGACTGCTACAGTAACTCTCCTAATGGTGAGCTGGAGACAGTGAAAGCAGCACCGTGACTGCTACAGTAACTCTCCTGATGCCGAACTGGAGACAGTGAACGCAGCACCGTGGCTGCTACAGTAACTCTCCTAACGGTGAACAGGAGACAGTGAACGCAGCATCGTGGCTGCTACAGTAACTCTCCTAACGGTGAACTGTTGTGCTCATATACTGCAGCTGGTGCATCGCTGCATGTGAGGCCCAAATCTTGTCAGTTAATGGTTAATCATCAGTTAACGAGCGTCGGTTATTGGTTAAGAAAACTTTTCAAAATTAGCATCCCTAGGATGGATGCATGGATAAGTTGTTTGAAGGAGATGTTTAACTTCCTAATGACCAACACTCCATAAATCAATCACTGTGATGTAAGACAATGAAAACCAGCAGATTTGCACATTTAAGAAGTTGCAAACATCAAATGTTTGACATATTTGCTTGAAAAAAATAATTAAGTAATTAATTGATGATTAAAATAGTTGCTCATTAATTTTCTTTCAGTTAACTCATTAACTGACTGATCTTTTCAGCTCTAGCTCTAGCTGTCAGACTGAGTCTTTTCTGTTGTAACTCAGTTCTGTTCACAGCTGTTTTTTGCGTGTATTTTATGTATCGGCAGAAATGTCTTTATGCCATGGATGTGTTGTTGTGAATTCCTAAACTTGCTTGGTGTATTTTGCCCATTTGCAGTGTTTTCTTCTCAGTTGTTCTCTTTATTTTCTTCCCTGAGAGCTCAATGGACTGCACATTAAGAAAACATGCAAAAAGACGAAACACAGTGTTAGTCTTTTGCTTCTTATTACAATGTCTGAATCATGCGATTATAATGTTACAGTAAGCCAAACAAAACTTAAAGTTTAGGTGGTTTTCCAACACCAATGACTTCATAAGCCACAAACCATGACAACGCGTGTGTGTGCATCACTTTCTAGTGTCCCCTGGAAACAGTTTCCATTGTTTTGTGAACTTTTTGCAGTGTTCCTCTATTTGCCTTTTATGTTTTATGTCCTCTTATCGCTGTCATATTAAGCTCTCTAAATGTTGGCACCCTCCTGGTCCTTGGTCCATTTTCATTCACATTTCACTTTACTGAAAAAGAGCAGGGTCATGTCTTTCATTGTATGCTTCTTGTGATGTGGCGCTGATGAGCCCATCAAGCTGAACTTTTAGCTGTTCGTCACATTAAGCCTCTCGTGGCAATGAAATAAATATGTTCATGTTAAAATGGTGGAATTCCCTTTCCTGCTGAAAATCTTTTCAGGTGGTGTCTTCATTATTTTGTCCTTCTCTGTCGATGTTTTTTACACATTTAGACACATAACTTCCTGTGGACATTCCCGTTTTTTGCTTTTTGCCTCATCAGTCAGTATCTCCCTCCATCCTGTTTCCTCCAGCTCTTCTCTTCCCTTCAACACCTTCCCAGCTTCTTTACCCACAATCCCTGTATCATACAATATGTGGTGAAGTCAAAGGTCAGGGATCAGCTACAGAATAGCAACCATGGAGCTGGTAGATTTGGTGTATTGCTCCGTAACATTTAAGGAAAGTTGTCATGAGAGGAAATGTTCTACCTTTCTGTTTTTCTCTATAGTTAAATTATATTCTACCATAGCTTTGACCTTGACGAATGTATTTAATGAGCACTCTAGCCTTGGAAAAACTCTAAAAGTTTCCCTGTCTCCTCTTTCTGTTCCCGTCTCAGGTGATCAACGTGGATGGCAGTAACAGACAGACTCTGCTGGAGGACAAGCTGCCTCATATCTTTGGTTTTACTCTGCTGGGTGATTACATCTACTGGACTGACTGGCAGAGACGCAGCATTGAGAGGGTCCACAAAGCCACGGCTGTACGAGAGATCATCATCGATCAGCTGCCGGATTTAATGGGGCTAAAGGCCACTAAAGTGACAGAGACATATGGTAAGGACTACAGCTCTTCAGATGGTTTCACAGCAACATGCTGAGTAAAACTGAAAATAAGAAAAAGATGTAAAATACTGCATGAAATAAATGTTAATAAGACTCTCCATCTTTCAATCTGTGTCCAGGTACAAATGGCTGTGCGATGGATAATGGTGGATGCAGCCATCTGTGTTTCTGGTGTCGGCAGGCCGTCAGCTGTGCCTGTCCCATGGGGATGGAGCTGCTCTCAGACCTGCAGACCTGTGTGGTGCCTGAGGCCTTCCTGCTCTTCACCAACCGGTACGCCTACCTGTCAACCTGCAGTAGCTCTAAAGACACCTTCTCACTGTTCTGCTGTTCCTGTTACCTATGACGAGTACATTCATGTTGTCCATATACATGTTTTTTCCATATCTGTTTCTGTTGTTGGTCTCATGCATGTCTGACCTAACCAAAATGCTTCTATTTTAAGCAATTTAGCTATCTACACAGGCCACGTAACATCCATCCATCCACTGTCTGTAACTGCTTATCCTGTTCAGGGTCACGGGGGGGCTGGAGCCGATTTCAGCTGGCACTGGGTGAAGGCGGGGTACATCCTGGACAGGTCACATAGAGACAGACTACCATTCACAGTCACATGAATGAGTTTGGATTGTGGGAGAAATCTGGAGAACCAGAGAAAACCTCCTCTAACACTGGGGGAACATGCAAACTCCACAGAGAAGGGTCCCAATGGGTCCCAAAGCTAGAGCACCAAAGGGTCCTCTAGCTGTGAGGCGGCAGCACTAACCACTACACCACCCCTGCCACGTAACAGCTTACATGTTACTCTTAGTTAAATGTCTTATGTTACGTACGAACAACAGTGACTGCATGTTGGACTAAAACACGGTTGACTTACACTCAGTACAGTTATTGAACACATCCTGCGTAGACACCGACGGTGCACTGAAGCTGCTGCTGCTCTGCTAACAGGTCGCTCACGGTACTCATGACATGTTAGTGCAACTTTGTTTTATCATAGCTACTGTAACTCTCAACAACAGTAGGTCGAAAGTGTGAAGAATATTGAATGGGCCACTGTAAAGTTTTTGTTCCTTTAACTCTTTCATTGTCTCAGTCTTGATTTGGTTTCAGATCCATTTCAACTCAATCTTAAAACTGCTCAGGCTTCGACTTCTCAGTCTCGGGGGGGGGGTTTTTTTTTGGGGGGGGGTTGGGGGGGGGGGGGGGCACTCTTTTCCCCCCCAAAAAAAAAAAAGTGTGGAGTAGTGGTGGGGGGGAGGGAGCCTTTTTCCTTTTTGCCCCCCCGAGGTCCCCCCGCACAAACCCACCCCCCCCCCCCCCCCCGGGCCCCTCTCGGGGGCCCCCCCCCCCCCTCTCCTCCCTCCCTTTTTTTTTTTTTTATTGGTCCTTTTTTTTCTTTTTTGTTTCCCGGGTCTCTATTTCCCTTTTTTAAAAAAAAAAAAAAAAAGTAAAAAATTAAATTTCCCCATTTTGGGACAAATAAAGGAATATCTTCTATATCTTCTTCTTCTCAGCTTAAGCGGTTTTGACTACGAGAACAGCATTAAATGTGTGTGAAAACTGAATGAACCGGTGTTGGTCCTAACTTTCATTAAATGTTCAAAATACAATTTCTTCCTCAGGGACAACATCAGGAGCATCTCTTTGGGTACCAACAGCAACGACGTGGCCATTCCTCTAACAGGAGTTAAAGAGGCCTCCGCTCTCGACTTCGATGTCTCGGAAAGGAGAATATACTGGACAGACATACAGGCCAAGGTGGGCTGAGACATGCACACTGCTAGCAGAATACAGTAGCCTCTGCATAAGCAGAGGAGAGTCAGAGAAACAGGGGAATTCACAGCGATGTAACAAACCCGTTCTCCTCCGTCAAATACAGCCGCAAAGTGTCGAAAGGCGGACTTGTGCCTGTTGATGTTTAGCCTATTGCTTGCGCCTTGGTCAGAAGCCAAGGGGCGTGACACAGCGGTGGTATTTGACTGACCTGAAGGGGCTGTACACCCCGTCCGCTGTTATTAGGTGGGGGGTTACACCGCCACGTGGGGCCCGAAGGCTGTTGGCTGAAGCCCAGCAGCGTCCCGAGTAAAGAAGAACAGAGAAAATCCAGGCAAAGGGCTGGTGGGTCTCTGTAGAAACAGACACCACCACACACTGCCAGTGCTTCATAGTGATGATTGAGAGGGATTATTTTAATATCAGCCTACATGTTGTTTTATAGGAAATTCTTGCATATTATACCTTTTAGTTAAACACACATTTCATTTCTGAAATAGTATTTAAATGAGTAGTTGTGTGTGTTTCTATAAAAACACAGAATATGGTTTGCTTATTTCTGTAATTTCATGACTTTGAATTGAACTCTCCCTCCTCTCTCTTTCTCTCAGACAATCAGCAGAGCGTATATGAATGGCAGCTCTGTAGAGCATGTTATAGAGTTTGGACTGGACTACCCAGAAGGCATGGCAGTTGACTGGATGGGTCGTAACATCTACTGGGCTGATACAGGCACTAACCGCATCGAGGTGGCCCGGCTGGACGGCCAGTACCGGCAAGTTCTGGTCTGTAAGGATCTGGACAACCCACGTTCACTGGACAACCCACGGTCACTAGCACTGGATCCAGCCAATGGGTGAGACCGGGAACTACACTGTTTAAAAAGCTCGTAGACATATTAACTGTGCAAAAATGTACAGCTTGACTTCCCTCATATATATTGTACATGCTCCTCCACTTCCAACATGGTGTATGAAGTACAATGCAGTACATGGCATAACACAGCTGTGGCTTCAAATTGCTCAACATTTGGTAAGAACAGTTTGTGGAGCCGCCCTCTGGAAGTGAGTCACTGTCAGACACCTGTATGATGCTGGAGGGTTCACGTCTTTCATGGGTGTGAGTTTGTGCCAATGACTTCATGTAGCATGTCTCTTCACTCTGTCTGAGGCAGCGAGAGTATAGCGAAGTCATTGTGTTGGTATGTAGGTACAACAGCCAGCGTCCCGCCTCTTTTCCTCTTTTCCCCAGAACCTCCAGCTGAGAGAGGGATGATGCTATTAAACCTGTAAGTTAATCAGTGCTCATCCCCGGTCAGAATACCCAAAGACACTCTCATTGTCTATATGTGTGTGTGTGTGTGTGTGTGTGTGTGTGTGTGTGTGTTTGTGTTTGTGTTTGTGTGTGTGTTAAGCACCTGTGCCAGTGTGTCAGACTCCCCAGCACATCACTCACTTAGTGGTATTTTCATGATGTCATGGCGCAGAGCTGTCATCACGTGTGCCTGGAGGCATCTGAAGTCATTTTATGTTCACATACTCATGCTCACACATTAATAAAGACAAGTTGTCTTCGTTCACAGAACTTAACAAAACAAATGATGCTAAGTGGAAACAGGTCCCATTCTGGAACAGATGATCCAATTAAATAAATACTGGATCAGAAAACAAAAGATTTTAGGGAAGCCACCGGTAGTCTTTCATAACTCTTTCACAAACAGTGAAACAATGTTTTGTCTCCACAGCTACATGTACTGGACAGAATGGGGTGGTCGACCTCGTATAGCCAGAGCCTACATGGATGGCAGCACCATCACAACCCTGGTGGATAAAGTGGGCCGGGCCAATGGACTGACCATTGACTATGTAGATCATCGACTCTACTGGACTGACCTGGACACATGCATGATCGAAAGCACCAACATGCAAGGTTTGGACACATGCACCAACCATCTTATCAAGCAGGCAGTTAACATGCATGAGCAGTGAAACGATTAGCTTTTCTCATATTTTCTGTGCATCAGTAACAGGTATATGGCCCATTTCTTCATAGAAATAAAATGTACACCTCAGTAATAAACACACACTGCTTGCCTTGAAGTGTAATGTAGTTCTCACTGCACAGTATGGGACACACACTTTGTACGAACATCTCAAATGAACATAAGCAAATATTTGGTAGCAGAATGTATTTAGTACAGTTATAGTTCCTGCAGATCCTTAAATATCCTTAAAAAAAATCCTTTTGATTTTCAAAATTTATGATGATAAAAGGTCTTAAAGTGTCTTGTTTTTGTAAGTGATACTTGAGTTAAGATTATTTGGACAAAACAATATTGCTAGATTGTTAAATTGCAATATGTGATACATACAAAGTGGAAATCCGTTCATCAAATAAATGATGTAATTGGCAGTACTGGCAGTAATGGAGTAATGTCCTGAGAATACCTATCTACCAGAGTATTCATATACGGTAATCTTCAGGGATGCGGGGGAACAAAACAAATGCTCTCTGACAATGTTTCTTAAACCACCCATGAGTGCAGGTTATTGACTGCCTCAGTTTCTTTATTGTTTGTTTGTCTTTGCCAGATTAATCTCTAAAACAAACGGCTGGATTTGCATGAGATTTGAAACACATGGGAAAGGTATTAATTCAGGAGGCATTATGGCCTTTCCTCTAGTGCCACCATCAGGCCTACTGTCATTTGAGTGAATCTCCTGACTCCAAAGTTGTTGTGAATTTGCTTTGCACTACACATGCTGCTCAAAAAGCATGACCCATCCCTATGATGAACACACTCACACCTAAACTCCATTTACTTGTATACAAATCTATAATAATGGTGGAAGCTTTGCCTGATGCGTGGATGATGACGTGGTAGTCAATAATGAAACAAAGCTGTTGTCATGTCTTCTGCAGGCCTTCAGAGGGAGATCATAGTAGACGACCTCCCTCACCCCTTTGGTCTGACTCAGTACCGGGACTTTATCTACTGGACAGACTTTAACCTGCGCAGCATTGAACGGGCAGACAAACGCAGCGGACACAACCGCACTGTGGTGCTACAGGTATGGAACCAGCTTAATTTATGGGTCAGCAAATTCAACATGTTTGATTTGTAATGTTGTTGTGCTTCTTATTGGTTTAGGAGACTTTAATTTAATTTGTCACAATATATTACTGTATCACTGTGTCCTCAGGGCCAGCTGGAGCTGATGCTGGACATCCTGGTGTTCCACTCGTCCCGTCAGGAGGGTACAAACGAGTGCTCCCATAACAACAACAACTGTGCCCATCTTTGCCTGGCCACGCCTGCTGGTGCCCAGTGCCGCTGTGCCTCCCACTACACTCTGAACCACGACGGACGAAACTGTAGCTGTAAGTACAGAGCTGCTAGGATTCAGAGAGAAACACAGACAGGACTGCCTGTAAAAATAAATTCATATGTTCATATGTTGCCAGACAATCACCCAAAAAGTGCTAATGTTACCTTGTCACAAATCATGAACTTTATGTGACCCAAATAGTTGATAGTACAGTTTAAATTAATGAAAACAACTTATCTGAAATCTCAAGTATCGCCATACTTGCCAACCCTCCTGTTTTTCCCAGGAGACCGGGAGAGGGTTTTTTCATTGCCCTCTCATCACAATTCACCAATATTTCTCCCGATTTCTGGCAGATTTTCACAGTTTTTTTCCTTTTCGTTATCTTGGCCTGTTTCTGGGACTGAACAGTGTTTATAATCTGATTCCACCCAGACAACAGAGTTGCACCAACTGTAGTTTCCCAGCAGAAGAGAGCAGTCTGTGCTCGCGACACAGCCATGGGCAGAGTTCAGTCTAAGCTCAGGTTTAAGCTGCGTTCACCACAGCGTGCAGCACCCAAAGTTGAGTTTTGCTCAAGGCAGCGAAAAGCTGTCGTGCTAGCTGTTAGAAATAATGTGTTTCAGAGCACAGAGGTGCCATTGTTGCGTTGTTTCTAAAAGAACCTTCAGTGAGTGAGAGAAGCATGTTTCCTATTCACTGTAGTGTCCATCATTCTGTGTCCGTCCCTCAACACTGTTACTGTTTTATTCCCTCTCAGACGTCTCGGACTGAATGTCTCTTCTTATCTTCACTCTGCTGCTGTTTTCACCTGCTCCTGTATTATTTTAGCTTTGTTAGGCGTCACTGGGTGTCCTGAAAGGCCCCACCAAATAAAATATGTTATTATATTATTATTATTATTATTAGAAGTAGAGAGAAATGGAGAGTACTTAGTGAAAGAAATACTCAAAAATAGATATAAACAGATGAATATTAGTTGATGCCAGAGATTCACACACCAAGATCATGCAAGAGGGAAAAATTATTGAGTTTTTTTTTCCTGGGAGTTAAAGGCAAAATCAAAAGTTCAACATGAAATGCTTTTGCAGTGTACTTATTTTGTTATTTTCACTCTTTTAAAGTCTTTGAAAATATGTTTTTTTTGGGGGAGGGGGGACCCCTAGACCCCCAACTCTGGTTTTCAAATCCTCCCTTTTCTTAAGGTCTCAAGATTGGCAAGTATGAGTACTACACTAATTTGCATACTGCTGTTGTGTGTTCAGATCATGGCGACTATGGTTGGTAAACTCATAAACAGTAGCTCCAGTATCCAACAACATCCTCCAGGCCTGCAGATTTCAGTTGGTAAAGTCATTTAGCTCCGGTTATCCAGCAAAAGTCACCACAATGGGAAAAATCGCTAATGGCTCAAAAGCTGCATGCAAAACGCTTCAGTCTCATTGACAACAATTACAGTTACAGGCTGCTAAAACGGCAAAATCATTTATTTCTGGGTCCTTTCTGTGCCCTGTGAGGAGCTACTGGCAGCTGCAGGTGTGTTTCAGGTGTGTGTGACTGCTCGGAGAGGCGACTGTTGATTGTAAACAACAATGGCAGCTCATAAAGAGGTTAGCGTAGATGCTGCATCAGCTCTATCAGAGCTGGAGAGTATTTCTTTGTTGAAGGAAGAGCACAGAATGGCACTGAATGCTTTTCTCGATGGAAAAGATGTTTTTGCTCTTCTCCTGACTGGCTTCAGCAAGAGTTGGATTAACAGATGGTTCATCCCCTCAAAGCATAGTCTGAACGTGCCTGCCCTTTTCCAAACAGTTTCCAATGACGGCTTCTCTGGCGGGTCAGATCAGGTGATTGTGTGTTTTTGATGGACTCGGTCCCTGACTTTCTGCTGCCGAGCAGCTTTAGTTGGGAGTCAAGAACAAATGGAACAGAAATGACTGAAGTAAAAGATTAAAGGTTGCCTCTTGCTCAACAGCCAACACACACAGTGTAATTGAACATACTTGTGTTGTTCCCAGGCCTTCCACACTTCCTCAGCTCTTGGGACCATCATTCTGAGCAGTTTCAGCAGCATGGGATGATGTGTGTTTGTGTGTGTATTTAGGCTTTGCATTCTGTGTGTTGACCTTGCATGTTTGTATTTCACAATATGCATTGAGCAAATTTCAGACTTCCTGTGTGAGCTCAGTGTGCTCATTCCTTCTCTCCATCCTCTGCCTCTCTGCAGCTCCCTCTAGTTTCCTGCTCTTCAGTCAGAAGGCAAGTATCAGCAGGATGGTATTGGGAGAGCAGAGTCCTGACATCATCCTGCCCATCCACGTCCTGAGGAACGTTCGAGCCGTGAGCTACGACCCACTGGACCGCCTGGTCTACTGGCTGGACGGACGGCAGAACATCCGCAGGGCTAGAGACGACGGAGCCATGGTATGAACCTCACCCTGACACGCTGACTGCATATGATACCTGAATGGATGCTAACATGTACATGTTTCTCCTTGAACTGAGCTGCTTGCTATTGTGGAAACACAAACTCAGGCTAGCAGTAAATGAGTCCTCCCCTTCAGTAATAATGGTGTTCTGCTGTAGGCCAGTAAATCCTCCTTTGAAGGATGCAGCCACCAAAAGAGTTTCCCTCAAAGGATCCTGCTCCCCAAACAAAGTGGGTTATAGAGGATTCTCCTCACCGAGACCAAAATTAATGGTGCAGTTAGGTGGTTTTCATCAGCTGGATCACCTGAAATTTCCAGATTTAGTACATGGAAGGTGCACTCGATCAAGTGTTCAAATACCCTATGTCCTATGCCAATCTAATTTTGCCTGACTCTTCCAGTATTGCCTGGCTGCAAGTCAACCTGTCAACATGGTCAACATGTAGCTTTCTTGCTCCGATCTTTACCGTCTGGTGGCAGTGTTTCCGGTCTCTCTGGTCCAGCTTTTGTTGAAGGGCTGCAGGTGTTTATCTGGTGCGGCACACACCGGCTGCGACCGCTCTGTCCTCCTCGCAGCAATTAACACTACTTCATTTATGTTATGGTTTCCTTGTAGCATTGGGTTTAAATCTGAAATATCGACAAATAGGGGTGTTTGCTTTTCACTTTGACACCAAATCCTCAGCCATCTCTCGGTCTGTCAACTCTGTCATCCTGTGTATGTGAACTATGACACCTGCCGCTCTGAGCTGACTCATTCAGATGAATTCACTTTCAGATTGTAGTGTCCGTCATCCAACTATCTGTTGTAAAATACTGCTGAAGCCAAACGACAGTGGGGGCAGTGGGGTGGGCGGTGGCAGCGGTGGGTACGTAATGTAATCGGTGTGTGTCTAACCACCATGTAACCGGTAACAATGACTACCACGACAAGCCTAACCAGCACAGACCTTGTTGACCTGCTTCACCTACTGGTCTGAACTCAGAGCGCTCTAGTCTCTTCAAACAAAGCACTGAAAATAACGTGAGATTGCAGATCAGTACTTGTATGAACAGATGTACCTATCATGCTCTGATATCGCCATTCATTTTTTCATCTTGACCACACATATCGTCACATTTTATATCATGAAATAGTGTAGCACAATATTTAAAATCATTTCATGCTTAAAAAATAAAATAAAGTGCTCTAAATTTAGCTGTTAGTGCTGATTTCTTTGGTTTTTGGATGACTAGCAGGTTTCCCATCAACCCGTGTCTTACGCTCTCATTGGCTGTAGCTTCTCAACAGGTCACACATTAAGTGTGCTAGATGATGCATCGGCAAGCCTCTTGTCTCACATCTTTGAACAGCGAGCACCGAGCCAACGGCAGTTTGCTTCTGCCTCTTTTTACTGTTCTTTGCTTGTTTCATCCTGTCTGTTACTCCTGTTGGACCTCTCCATGGAGAGCCTCAAAATAGGGACTTTGAACATTAACGGTGGGAGAGATGGGCACAAAAGGGCTTTTATTTCTGAGGTCTCTACACAGAAAAGAGTTGATGTATTGTTTCTGTAGGAGACTCACACTATTCCATTAGATGAGGCAGATTGGGGCTTACAGGAGGGGTCGTATGCCCTCAGCCATGGCACTAACTTTAGTGCAGGTGTAGCTGTTGTGTTTAAAACCACTGCTAATGCTACCGTCTTATCTTCCTCTGAAATAGTGAAGGGTCAGTCTTGGTTGTTAGGGCAGAAATAGAGGACTCTTTGTTCTGCTTTGTTAACATTTATGCCCCAAATCAAGGAGCAGAAAGAGAGAATGAGCTGAAGAGTTACCACCAGGACAAATTAATTATTGGTGGAGATTTTAGCTGTACTTTAGATTTTAATGTAGACAGGAGAAGCGAGGAACACCATCCACTATCATATCAGAGCAAAACAGCGTCGATTAGACACATGGAGAGTCAAACATCCACAATGCTGACAATACACATGGGTGAGGGTCAGTACTAACAGGGTTTACATTTCACAAAGTCTCAACTCCGGATTAGTTCATTGTAGTATAACTCCAGTTGGATTCACTGACCACCACTTTGTCAGCATAAACCTGATCATCTCACCAGGTGAAAGGGTTAACTAGTACTGGCTTTTTAACATCAAGCTCCTGCAGGACAGCATTTTCTGCCAGAGCTTTGAATGTTTTTGGCAAAAGTGGAAAACCGAAAAAGCTGATTTTGGCTCTCTGAAGCTGTGGTTGGAGGTTGGAAAGGCACAGATTTGTGTTTTTTGTCAGCAGTACACCTCCCATTCAACTGCTAAGATCAAGGCAGCTGTTCAGCAGCTTGAAGCTAGTATTAGGCATCTTGAGGTACTGCTTCCTGCAGTAGAGAGTCACGGAAGCTCTTGTCAGGTCTCACTTCCTCCAGCTAAAAGACATGGATGCCCCGAGTTCTTTCTTGGAGAGATCAGCGGCAGAGGAAGCAGATGATCTGCCTTAAGCTTCCAGGAGGCAGAGCGACCACCAGTCCGGATGAGATGAGGAGTCATGCGATGGACTTCTACGCTGACGTTTTTGGGGCAGAACAATGCAGCATGGAGTGTTGCAAGAAGATCCTGTAAGGGCTTCCTCAGCTCAGCCTGGAAGAGAAGCTGCTCCGGACTGTGAGTTGACTCTAGAGGAGTTGACAGTTGCTGTCAAGCAGATGACATCAGGACGGGCACCAGGGGTCGATGGTCTCTCCACTGACTTTAATGAGCACTTTTGGAGTACCCATCGGCCTGATCTACATTGGACAGGGCTGAGTTGGCTGATTCCTGTACAGCGAGGGATACGACAGAGTTGTCCTGTTTCAGGACAACTCTACAGTTTAGCTATCGAGCCCTTGCTATGTATATTGCAAGGGCAGCTCAGTGGTCTCTCGCTGCCTGGGTCCTCTAGCCTTGAGTGCTCTCCAACTGTATGTGCTTATGCAGATGATGTTTGTGTTTTCGTCTCCAGCCAGGAGGATGCTTAGTGTTTGCAGTTAGCAGGAACATGGCCATAATTCATTGACCATTAAACCTATCATCATAAATCGTGGTAGATATCTTCAGTACGTGGCTGGGAATAGGTGTTCCAAAATATTTTCATCTCAACTTATAGGGGGTGCCACAAATATCAAAAATATGTACCGCAAGATCTGATTAACTCTTAACTCTGATTTTCTAATTTTATCAAATTTGGTGCACATGCTCTGGGGGCAAGTATTAACCAAGATCTAAAGTGTAATATTGATTGGTGCATGTGGGCGTGGCCTATTTAGCATTTTATGCTATATTACGCCTTTGCTCAATTTGCTGTGAGCTGGAACAAGCTAGAGACATGAAACTTGGCACCATAACTGTACACAGTGTCATAATGCTTCACATAATATACAGCATGATCCCAATTGGCTATAATTGACAGCCATAAAAGTGAAAAACTTTACAGACCAGCCCCCTCACACCATAAATCCAGTTGACTTGAAATTTGACACACATGTCCAAAAAAGATTCACTTAAGTCACCTGACAAACTTTCCACCATTTTGATTATGTTGAAAAACATTTTTTTTACATCTCTTCCTAAACCGTACATCAGATTATTACCAAATTTAGGGGATCATTATTGAACGTTACTGAAAGTTTCATTCAAATCTACCAGGAGGGGGCACTACAAATCCGACTATACATCAAAAGTTGTTTGTCCAATACAAAACCTACAAGCAAGATAATTTTTCTAACAAGATCAAAAACTTATTGAACTATATTGCTGTGGCATGGCGGTGAAACTGCACCTTTCACCAAAAAAAGGAAGTTGTAATTTCAGAATGTAATCATCTGCTCAAAAAAAGTACCTGTTTTACATGCCTCACAACTTAATCAGATACACCTAAAACTACGTCAGAAAAGCCTTCAGACCTTGATCCTGTTGAAAATTGTGTTTCCATCGAATGGTGGTGCAATGGCAATTTTTGATGTCCCGCCATTACATAACAAAGTGTTGTAACTTGACTCCAGATGATCAGATCCTTTCACACATTTGATGAGCGTCCAGGCCTGAAGGCAACAGGCCAATTTTGACTCATACTCAGAGCACCACCTAGTGGCAACAAGAAGTTACAGTTGCTGTATTTCGGTGCACCACTCTTAGCAGGTTAACCATATCCACCTCAAATTTGGCCACAAACACAGTCAGACCTACATGATGCAAGAGGGTGAAGCTTTTGAGTTTTCATGATATGCTGTTCCTGTGGTGACACTTTGTTCGCCATGAAACAGAAGCTTTTTTGAGGGGTTAGGGTTGCTTAAATACAGACAAAACTTGACACACTCATTAAAAGTGCTGAAATGTGTTAACAGATCAGCTCATGCTGAGTCAACAATGAGCTGGTTCCTCATTCCCTGCAAGTGGTAAATAAATGGAATTTGAAAACCAAAACCAGACCGGACTTTTTTGGTTGTGGACCCCACAGCTGTGGAATGACCTGCCAGAGGAGATCAGGGAAGCTAACACATTGTGGTCTTTTGAGTCACATTTAAAAACTCACTATTTCAGACTTGATTATTATTGGTTTTATTGATTTTATTGATATTTCATTAACTGCTTGCTTGTTGTCTAAAAATGTGTAATTTCTTTTTAAAATTTCTTTTTTGTTACATAATGCTGACTTTCTGTTGTCAGCAAGTTTTTTTTTTGACTAAATATCAAAATGAGTCAAATGACTGTCTGTGCCTCCAGTCGTCCATGATTGTGAGCAGCAGTGTTCATCCAGTGGACAATCAGCTCCACGACCTGAGCCTGGACCCCTACAGCCGCCACATTTACTGGACCTGTGAGACAACCAACACCATCAATGTCCAGAGGATGGACGGACACAACGTTGGCGTGGTCCTGAAGGATGACACCGACAAGCCACGGGCCATCGTGGTCAACGCTGAGAAAGGGTGAGCTCATTATTATTAGCTCCACAAAACAAACGCTTGACCCCATGAACTTCTGTTGTACTCATTAGTGACTGGAACGGTGTAACTGTCAACTTACTGCGGCATCTCTGAACACAGTGAGCAATGTCCTGTGTAAATGTGTGTTTGTCCTCCTCTGCAGGTACATGTATTTCACCACAGTGCAGGAGCGCTCAGCTAAGATCGAAGGAGCCAGTCTGGATGGGACAGAGAGAGAGTCTCTGTTCACCACTGGTCTGATCAGACCAGTGGCTCTGGCTCTGGACAATAAACTGGGAAAGCTGTTCTGGGTTGACGCTGACCTCAAACGCATTGAGAGTAGTGACCTGACAGGTGAGTTACCATAATAGTTAGCATATTAATGCACATTTTAATCCTATGAACACCAAGTTTTTCAATGCAATATATAAATCCTGCAAAACTTGAAGCATGAGCAGCCAGTGTTTTTTTGTTTGCTATGTATTTCTTTTGAATTTTTGCTAGGCAACAACAGAAAGAGACACAAACCGTAAGCTATATGCTACCTTATAGTTAAAGTTGCTAAATGTGAGATTGGATCTCAGTAAATAGACAAAACATGATGATACTGATATAGTGAACAGAATACTCACGTTGCATTAAGTTTGTTTAAGTTCATTTTGGTAAATTAAACTCAAAATTCATTCATTCTTTTGACAGTCTGTCCCCCTGTGGACTAAGGCAGCCTGTCTGTACTTGACTTGTACGTCACTCAGTCTTGACCACTCGGGAATTTCATTTGTATCTAAGAGAAAACTCTGTATCTGCATCATTCATACATGCCACATACTGAGATATGTTGATACGAGTGGTTCTTGCATAAGGCCTATTGCCTCCATTATCATTGTCCTCTCAAAAGCAATGACGTTTATTTTTCAAATACAAAATGCTCTGTGCAGCATTATTTCTTAGGGCAGATTAACAATCAATAATTAATATATTATATATATATATATATATATATATTGAAATATATATATATATATATATATATATATATATATATATATATATATATATATATATATATATATATATATATATATGAGAGAGATCCTTTTTCTGGAAGAGGGTTTCAAGAATTACATAAGATTTTTAATTTTTCAGTATTTTTTTGTCTGTCTTTGTGTAATTCTTTAAAAAACATAATTTAAAGGACCCTTAATAGTAATATAATAAAAGTAATATACACTATTTTCATATTTTTCTGACATTGTTTCACCTCCTCTAGGAGCCAATCGCATTGTGCTTCAGGATTCCAACATTCTCCAGCCAATGGGGCTGACGGTTCTGGGAGACCATCTGTACTGGATCGACAGGCAGCAGCAGATGATAGAGAGGGTGGACAAACTGACTGGAGATGGACGCACTCGCATACAAGGACGGATATCATACCTGACCTCCATCCATGCTGTGGAAGAGATGGATCCACAGGAGTTTGGTATGGACCTGTACCTCTGGCTCTCAGCCTTAGCTATAGCCGTATACACTCATTTCTTCATTGCAGCAGTCTATATTAGTAGGGCTTTGCTGAGGTAGTGGTTTGGCTACTGATGACTGTTTCTTCTCTCCAGCATCCCACCCTTGTTCCCGCGACAACGGGGGCTGTTCTCACATCTGCATTGCCAAGGGTGATGGCACACCTCGCTGCTCCTGTCCCATGCACCTGGTGTTACTGCAGGACCTGCTGCACTGTGGAGGTGAACAAACCACACCAGCAGGATTATGGTGCATTCATGTCAATGTGTAGTAGCATTTACTTCCAGGCATGAACTGACCCGTTTTGCCTGTTTTGCTTTGAGTTCAGTCTGATGGGACTTCTGAAGTCTGACGCACAACATGCCGAGGCTCTCCACTGTCCAGCTAGATTGATCATGAGCTCATAGCTCCCACAACTTGTGTTTACAGCCCAATCCATGCTAGTATCTTAAGATGAAAATGCTGAGAAACACAGAGATAGAGAGGACAGAAGGTGTAAGGTGATGGAACTAAAGAGAGATCTTGGTAAAGTTTTTACTTTTTAAGCTACATTTTAGTCTCATCATTTATTATCAGTGATACTTCATGTTTGATATTATCATATCTATATTTGATATTCCATATTTGATATTAGTGTTTCATGACGGTGGCATCTCGTCATCGCCTTAAAAAAAAGTTGCTGACGAACATATGTTGTCGTAGTTACAGTTATATGACAAAAGTATATGAACATTCCCACGAGTTTATTTTGACAGGCAGATTTCCGGCTGTGCCAGGATGATCCCAGGCTGCAGACTCTGGCCTCTGTGGCCTCCTGAAATTCAGTGTTGCTGCTTTCATCTCACTGCTTCTCCTTCTTTGTCCCTTTCTCCTCTTCCTCTCTTCTTCCCCACTGTGAACATATGCTGCCTCCTCTTTCTCCGTCAGAGCCTCCCACCTGCTCCACAGAGCAGTTCACCTGCTCCACAGGGGACATTGACTGTATTCCTATGGCCTGGCGTTGTGACGGCTTTCCCGAATGTGACGACAACAGTGATGAGGAGAACTGTCCCGTCTGCTCAGCCTTCCAGTTCCAATGTGATAAAGGAGGCTGCATTGACGCTCAACGGCGCTGCAATGGTGAACCTGACTGTGCTGATCACTCTGATGAGCAGGACTGTGAAAGTAGGTTCACTCATTGAAGCTGTGAATATTAGCTCAGTTAACTTGGAGCGTTTCGCTGCATCACTGTCCATGTAGTGGTTCTATGACTAATACATACCGTAGAAATAAAGGTCAGAATCAACTCAGTGTTCCTGTAGACATAGTGCTATGAAGAGGCAGCCTCGTAACCCACACCTCCAATCAGTTACACAAAGACATCTCACCTGTAGTTTACATCACAACAGTGTGTGGAGGCCACAGTCCCTGGGTCAGATCTGATGAAAATCAGCATCATACAAATAAAATAAAAAATAAATTAGGGCTTCTTGATTATGGCAAAAATTATAATCCTGAATACTGTGGTCAATATTGACATCTCCATTATGTAACATGATTACTCATTGACTGGAAACATCATGCATTTAGAAATAATAATAGTAATAATGTATACGGTCTTTGATTTGATTGATTACATAGCCCTAGTAAAAAGATTTATGATTGGCATAGCATTTATACAGTACAGTTGTTACAGTACTGTCAGTAGTAAGTAAAGTAGAATGAACTTGAGGTCACACGGTACTATATGAAGGGCCAGAGACCGAAAATGTCATGTTATGCGGGGTATAATGGGTACCTGTTTATCACATGGAACTGGACGCTTCTCCTCTAACATGTTGCCATACAACAACTTACCATTAGGTAGAAAAGTAACAGGGATCTCCTCTTCTGTTTCCTGCTCTCTCCCAGCCATCTGCCCTCCTAACCAGTTCCGCTGTGGTGACAACCAGTGTATCACTAAGAAACAACAGTGTGATAACTACTCTGACTGTCCCGATGGGTCAGATGAGCTTGCCTGTGGTAAAAGCATTGAAATATGCATACAACATTCTATATTGTAAGCACACACGTTGTTTCTGGTCAAGTACTTGTCCCTGACTCTGCGTCCTGTATTTGTGTTTCCAGAGTATGTGTCTCCTCCCTCTAGTGGCATCCCTAACACTGGCCCTAACACCATCGGTCCAGTCATCGCCATCATCCTGCTCGTCTTTGTGATCGGGGGAGCTTATTTTGTCTGCCAGCGTGTGGTGTGCCGCCGCTACAAAGGTCCCAGCGGAACTTTTCCTCACGAGTACATCAGTGGTACGCCCCATGTGCCCCTTAATTTCATCGCCCCCAGCAGCTCGCAGCATGGCACCTTCCAAGGTAAGATCAGACACAGTGTGTGTTTTAGTATCTGGAGGGAAGTAGGGAACAGGGCGATGGAAGAGGGCAACCTCCACTTTGAAGGTCGAGCTAGCTCCCTCATTGTTTTGCGGTACATGTACAGGATATTCAAGGCATCACTCTTGTATGATCATATACATTGAAGGGTTAAATCAATTTTTTTGAGAAAATATTAAAATATGGAGATATTATTTACAATCCATATCACCCAGTCCTATGGTATTAGTAAAACAGGGCAGCGCAATAAGGAGAAAAATTTCACTAGATTTGTGACCAAATACCTCAAGATCGATGTTGTATCGTTGACTATTGGTGCTTTTACGTACTTTAAATATTTGGACAGTGATATTTTTGATAAATAATCATCAGCAATGTGATACAATATAATGACTAAGTGGGTACTATAAAACAATAGAACAGGTAGAAAACATCCCTTTACTGTAATACCAGGAATAGTCAGCACTTATTACGATATCTGAAATCTTAGATGATATCTTGTCTCATATCACAGTATCGATATATCAAGATACTGGCCAGCCCTGTAGTAAAATATGAACTGCTGTGTGCAGGTATTTCCTGTGGGAAGTCCATGATGAGCTCAGTCAGCCTGATGGGCAGCAGCAGCAGTGGAGCTCCTCTCTACGACAGGAACCATGTGACTGGAGCCTCGTCCAGCAGCTCATCGTCTACCAAGGGAGCCTTCTACCCTCAGGTACACACACACACACACACACACACACATACACACACACACACACACACTGTTTGCCATTTCCTGTCCACAGTCAGGTAACACAGAGGTATTTTCTGTTTGTAGATCCTGAACCCTCCTCCATCCCCAGCTACCGACCGCTCTCTCTACAACACAGAGATCTTCTACTCCTCCAACAGTCCGTCCACCACCAGGTCATACAGGTAAAACACACTCACACAGTCTCACACAGATCATATCTGTCTCACCATTTGACAGACATGCAGCAGCATCAAGGGTTGCTCTGTTGATTACTGCTGGACTCTTTTATTCCTTCTGCAGATCCACCTCTTATTTCCCACTGCTGCAAAGCCATGCTGTTCAGTAGATTCTACACAAGATTCAGAAATTTTCAGTGACCCCAAGAAATGTCAGGCAGAATTATGTGGAAATGTGTTTAAAATGATGCACTGCAGTCATAAAAAACAGCGAAGAGCTAGAACAAGTTGGTACAGAAGATATTACAGTGTGGAAACAGATGATTCAATCTTAACAATATGTTGATATAAGTTAAATTAAAGTTAAGAGGAGCTGTGGCTCTCAGGAAGCCAACCACTACCACCTGCTTTGGGCCTGTCCAAAAGTAAACTCCTTCTGGCATAAGATTTATACAGTTAGTTATTATTTTTGGGTCAAACATAGTTTTTAAGTGGGACAAACTCTTGTTTGGTTTTCCTCTTTCAACATCTACAGATGTTTAAACAAAATATTTATTTGGAATATTGAGTGTCGCTGCTAGAAAAGCAGTTACCAAGAAATGGCTTAGACCTGATACCCCATCGTTGGAGAACTGGTGCGACGTAATTTATAAAATATTTGTAATGAAAAGAATCACTTTTTCAATGAGACTCCAGCAAAGTAAATTTAAAGAAATTTGGAAAGTGTGGAAAGAACGCTTCTTTTTTCTTTAACTGCAAGTTCCCTCCATTATTATGGTTATTATGTATGTGTATATATATGTATGTACGAGTGTAACGGCGTGTGTGTGTGTGTATGTATGTATGTTTGTACATGTGTGTGTGTATGTATGAAAGGACTGGACCTCCTGGCCCGTCCTCAGGGCACCAGGACTGAGCTCAGAGATGTCATGTACCGTCTGTGTGTCTTTAGTGAGTAGTTTACACACAGCTAAGTGAACCTGAACCCTGACCCAAACCTGTGTCTCCTCCCCATCAGACCCTACCACCCAGTCCGCGGCGCCGCCCCACCCACTACTCCCTGCAGCACCGACGTCTGCGACAGCGACTACACCCCCCACCACCCGCCGGCCGGGCTGGCGTCATCGGCGGGCCGCTGGAAGGCCACGGGCCACGGCGGCCACGGCAAACACAACAAGTACTACATGGACCTTAACTCAGACTCGGACCCCTACCCTCCACCCCCAACTCCCCGCTCCCAGTACCTGTCAGCTGAAGAGAGCTGTCCTCCATCCCCGTCCACCGAGCGCTCCTACTTTCACTTGTGCCCCTCCTCCTCCCTCGCCTTGCACCGACTCCTCGTGACCCTCCAACAACCCAGGAGCCCTGTGAGGAAGGATGCAGTCCACTTGCTAACTGGCCTCGTCTGGCCCACTTTACCAGGGAAAGAAGTCACGTGCCAACGTCCAGCCCTGACTGGCTCACACATGCTGCTTTATATCAGCTGGTTAGGCTCAAGTGCCTTGCTCAAGGTCCCTACATCCCATATTGGTCATTTCATCATTCCAGTCATCTTGGAGCTCTCAGGGTGACCAGCATCTGATCAGTTCTACGTCTGTCTTCCATGTGTCCTGCGCTAACATTCACTCACTCAAAAAGGAGATGATGAGTGAATACAGCCAGCAGCTCCCTTTAAAACGTTCATTCCATCAAAAGAAGAAAACTTCCTTTGCTGGACCGCCTCTTGATCCCAAAATGTCCAGACTCCCATCTGTGGAAACAGTGAGCCCCCTCCGGGCCCGCCGCTGCCGCTGCCCTCCTCTCAGAGTTCCCAGCAGGCATCGGTGTCTGAAGGCGTCACGCCGTTCGTCTCCTCCTTCCTCACAGCGTCCTCGTTGGCAGACCAGCAGCAGGACTGTATATAGTGTTAAAATAATATGAACAAAAATGAATCAGAGAGGAATTATTTTACTATTTTATTCACGCTGGCTGATCCACAGAGCCACTCAAAATAAAGGACAGATAGATGAGTGGGTGATGATGAGTGGGTGATGATGAGTGGGTGAGGATGAGTGGATGATGGATGAGTGGGTGATGGATGAGTGGGTGATGGATGAGTGGGTGATGGATGAATGGGTGATGGATGAATGGGTGATGGATGAGTGGGTGATGGATGAGTGGGTGATGGATGAGTGAATGACGGATGGTGAGTGATGGATGGGTGAATGATAGATGGGTGAATGATGGATAGGTGAATGACGGATGGGTGAGTGATGGATGGGTGAATGGCGGATGGTGAGTGATGGATGGGTGAATGATGGATAGTGAATGAGTGATGTGTGATGAGTGACGGATGAGTTGGTGATGGATGAGTGAATGATGGATGAATGGGTGATGGATGAGTGGGTGATGGATGAGTGGGTGATGGATGAGTGAGTGATGATGAGTGAGTGATGTGTGATGAGTGACGGATGAGTTTGTGATGGATGAGTGAATGATGGATGAATGGGTGATGGATGAGTGGGTGATGGATGAGTGAGTGATGATGAGTGGGTGATGAATGAGTGAGTGATGGATGAGTGGGCGATGATGAGTGGGTGATGGATGATGAGTGACGGATGACGAGTGACGGATGAGTGGGTGATGGATGAGTGAATGATGGATGAGTGAATGACGGATGGTGAGTGATGGATGGCTGAATGATGGATGGGTGAATGACGGATGGTGAGTGATGGATGGGTGAATGATGGATAGTGAATGATGGATGGTAAATGCTGGATGGGTGAATGATGGATGGATGAATGAATGAATGAATGAGTGGATGGGGGAACAGGGCCAAGATCAGTGTGAAATCGTTTCTACCTTGTTTTGAAATGTGTCGCTCACATTTCAGATAGTGAATTCTTTACAGCTGAACATGGGTGGAGCTTTCCCCAACCAACCAAGAGACAACGCCTAATCTGCCAGCAGCCCCTTCTTCACCCCATGAAATCACCGTGTGACTACAACATACCAAATGAATATCTACATGTAAAGCTATTGTACATATGTGTAATGAAGTCAGTGATTGCGTTGCGAGAAGTGAATGCTTTTCATTGTGAATCTGAACCTCTTCCATCACATTTTCTTTACCCTCATCGTCCCATTTACCCAAAGTCTGTTTGCTGCTATTGTGTACATACCATATCAGTTACTATGACTTATAATTACACAGAAAGCCCAAAATTACCACTCTCATACTGAAAGTAGATCATGAAGCTATTTTACAGCTAATAACAAATTATTCTTATAGCAACTTTTGTTATTTGTATTTCTGTTTGTGTGTAGATCATTATGTTTGTCTGTCGATCACCGTGTTTGGTTTGAAGGAGTCTTTTTGGAAAAGTGAAAGAGTTCCAGCTGAGACATTTTACTCTGAGCTGTCCCAGAAATCAACCGAAGGCCTCAGTATGCTTCAGATGCCTCATCCCCATCTCTCCTCTAGAGATCTGTCTTTGTGTTACCTGCCTGCTTCCTCACCTCTATACACCTGGCCAGCCACATGAGCGGCCTAGAAAAGTGCTTTTAGACACCATTAGACAGTCCAACAAGCTCTTGGTTTGAAGCTTACTGAGTTTGAATGCTTTCCCACTCCCCACCTCCAACCCTCAAAGGTTTGACTCGCATGATTAACACTTTTTAAACTGTCCTGGGTCTTTGTCAGAATACCAAATATCAAGTCCAGGTGTTGAGTTCAAGGGAATGTCACAATGTCACTGTTGTCTTTTTTTTTTTTTTTTTTTTTTACAAAAGCCTTCATAGTTCAACAAATAATTGTTTCATTTTTAAATCCACAGTATAATCAGCCAGTCACCAAATAACTGTTGGCATGTGTATGTTTCTGCAAAACACAGGTATGTTGAATGTGGACATTTTTGCATTCAATTGGAAAAAGTGATGGAACCTGTTGTATGGTTATTGAAAGTTACGTGGTATTATAACGAGTATAATGAGCTCAAAGGTCCCTAAGGGTGGGAGGGGTGCTTGACTTTCACCCAGGAGGCCACTGTAGACGTTGACTTTATGCTTTTTATGTACACTTTCTGGCAACAAATGAATCAAAGGCAACTGGACTTAGATTTGTCTCTGAAGACGTTTCGCCCCTTATCTAAGTGGCTTCATCAGTTCGAACGCTACAGTCTGACTAGTCCCCACTAGTTCCGTTGGCACGGTTCTGATTATTTTAACACAAGCCGTGATGTTTTCTCTAACCTCAACCAAGTCGTTTTGTTGCTTAAACTTAACCAATCATTTCTGCAAGCGTGATAGAAGGCTGATATGAAACTTCTTTATTTTGCTCAGAAATGTCGATATTGAACATCCCGGGGTTTGCAGAAATGTACAATGGCAACATTTTTGTAGTGTTATACATTTCCGTTTTGTTGTTCTTTAACATAATTAAGTGTAAGAAATAGGCTACGTCAAATTATTCCAAGGGACATACATGAGGGGGTCCCTGCTGAATACTCGTAAGGGGCCTTCGACTGGAAAAAGACTGAGAACCTCTGGAGGACACAATTTGATTTTCTCTGGAAAAAATACAAAGCACTACCGTTGCCCTAAGAATTACAGGCTGGGACTAGAATCAGTTGGCAGTATAATAAAGTCACTGCACATATATTTTACTAACTCCAAGTGGTTTATTGTAGTCAGTAGGTCAGTGTTTATCATGTCATCCTTGGGATCCACTTTACATTTGGTCCTACCACCATTATGGCTTTAAGAGCATCGGCATCATCTGCATGCTCTGTCAAAAACATTGGTATCATGGGGTGCACTGACCATCATAGCTTCTAGGGGGCACTATTGGGTCTTTTTTTAGTATATGAATTGTTGCAGCATCCAGTATTTTTCTTGTTATTTCCCCACCTCTGAGGTTTGCTCAGTGATTCTCATCATGTACTGTCACAGTCCAGCTTTGGGCTCTGTACCTTATTATATTCAGCCGGCTATGTGTGGAGACAAACAGTGTTTACAGGGTTTATCCAGCACTTGTTATTATTATGTTATTACAATGTTAACACAGGACCTAGCAACATAGAGTCTGAAAACATTTTATGCACTTACAAAAACGAAAAGAAATCTTGTTATTTCCTGGAAATAAATGAAGAAGAAGAAAGGGAATTGCTCGGGCTTTTCAACTGGGCTGTGGGCTCACAGCAGTTTAAATCAACCTAAAGTCAAAGGGTCTGCGGGTTCTAGCACAGTCTGCCACATCACCTCTAAGCTGGCCTTGCTGCCATCTTTGTATTACAGTGTGCCATAGGCTCTTATGTCATTTAATACTTTGAAAGCTTCAAACTGGGACATTTCTATCATCTGCGAGTGGTCCAATCCTCCAAGCACCAACCAGAGGTGACTGTAGACATGAATACACAAGCATGTGTCTTCCAGACCAGTCCTGGTTCGCGGTTGTGTCTCGAAGAGCTGATAGAAAAGTATAACGCCACTTTGAGAGGTGGGGAACTGTCAGTAAGCTTGTTGCTGTCGCCTGATGAATGCATCTCCAGCCGGCAGGAGGTGGATTCATCAGGCGACACGGCTGAAAGGTGAGTCTATATGTGTCGGTGGGAACTCTGAGCAGCACAACTCTTTTACATTAAGGGCTGTAGGCCCCGCCTCAAACCACTGTCAATAAAACTCCTTAAAGCCTGTATTTGTTGTCTCAGTTAAAAATGCTTTGTGTAATGTACACTTGTGACATTTTTGTATCAAAAGCATTTTTATATAATAAAGGTTCTATTTTAAGGAACGTTGTTGTGTTCGTGTCAGCTTTGAGTACATTAGGATAGATGCAACATTTTTAAAAATTATAACCACTCTGTGGTCCTTAATTTGACTGGGACTCAACGTCCCTGTGAATGCTCCTATACAACGGACTGTTTATTTTATTATTGATTAGGAACAAAAACGAACCTTTTCCCCTTCTTTTTTTTTCTAACTTCTAAGCAACATTGACGGACAAGGATCACAGACAACGAGAAATAGAGCAAAACCAACCAGTGAGTACACTACCAGAACAAACTATTTCGGTGAATTTTACAGCGCTGGGTGGACTTTCCCCAACCAACCAAGACAACCCAATCTCCACACCCCTTCTTCACCCCAAAACACCTACACAACAACCAAAAACACATAACTATTACATATTAAAACATCTCAGAACTTTCATTACAACCTCTCCATCACATTTTCTTTACCCTCATCGCCCATTACCAACTTTCTCTTACAACCAATCAGACAGACTAAATACACAGAACCCAAAACCACCCAACGAAAGAGACATACATTTTACAGCAAACAAATTATTCTAAACTTTTATTTTATTTCTTTTTCTTTTTCCCCCTTTCTTTTGGCCACACATTTACCCCCCAACGGCCCCAGTCGCTCCCCCCCCCATCCGCCAGCAGAAAAGCTAGCCCACAGCCCACCCCCCCCCCCCCCCCCCCCCCCCCCCCCCTTTTTTTTTTTTCCCCCATCTTCCCCCCCCCCCCCCCCGGCCCCCCCCCCCCCCCCCCACTATCCCCCCCCCTTCCCCCCCACCCCCCCCCCCCCCCCTCCCCCCCCCCCTTCCCTATTCCCCCCCGCCTCCCCCCCCCCCCCCCCCCTCGACGCCCCCCTTTTTTTCTCCCCCCCCCCCCCCCCCTCCCCCCCCCTCCCCTCCCCCTCCCCCCCCCCTCCCCCCCACCCCCTTTTCTTTTCCCCCCCCCCCCCCCCCCCCCCCCCCCCCCTACCCCCCCCTACCCCGCTCCGACCCTTCCCCCACCACCCCCCCCCCCCCCCCCCCCCCCTCCCCCACTTCTTCCCCCCCCCCCCCCCCCCCCCCCCCCCCCCCCCCTCCCTCCCCCCCCCCCCACCCCCATTTCGGTCCCCCCCCCCCCCCCTCCCCCCCCCCCCTTTTTCCCCTGCAGCCTTTTTTAAACACTCTGCCTTAATTTACGCCCGCCCTAACTACCTTACACAACGCTATTTTATTATTGAATAGAACAAAAACCACAGACCCAGGCCTCCCGGAAACCCGACCTCTCCACCCAAACAAACAACCCCACCAACACCACAAAGAATTTAGAAGCAATCATAACCAACCATCTAACACACCAACAACATTTTTTCTACCTTTTTTAATCCCACATTCAGACTACACAACATGGGACTTTCCCCAACCAACCAAAACAACGCCAACCCAACCCCTCTCACCCCAAACACCCAACAACAAAACACAAACACAACCCAAAACCAACCCCCACATTTCTACCCCCCCCAACCCCACACCACAACACAAACCACCCACCCCCACCACAACACAAAACCCTGTAGACATAGTTTGTCTTCGACACCGTGTTGTAAGAGTCTTTTGGAAGAGCCACAGACATTTACTCACCCCAAAACACCCCCAATCTCAACCCACCCCATCTCTCCTCTACCTTTTTACCTCCCTTCCCACCCAACACCCCCCACACCCACTTTAACACCATAGACCCAACAACCTTTAACACATAACTCCCACTCCCCACCCCAACCCCTACCCAAAACACTTTAACCCCTTCAAACCAAACACCACCACACCTTCTCTCCCCCCCCTTTTTTTTTTTTTTTTACACCCCACAATTTTTCTTTTTACCACACACCCCCAACCATCCCCACCTTTTCACATTGACCAATCTACACCCCCACCTTCCCCACACCCTACTTTATACCTTTCTCAACATAACACACCAATCCCCCCCCTTATCCAATCTTCACACACCACAGCCACAGCCCCACTATTCCGTTGGCACGGTTCTGATTATTTAACACAACGATGTTTCTCAACCCAACCAATCGTTTTTTCTAAACAACCAATCATTTCTGCAACGGAAGAACGAATAAACTTCTTTATTTTCTCAGAATCGATTGAACACCCTCAGAAACAAGCAACATTTTTTAGAACATTTCCTTTTTTTTCTTTAACATAATTAAGGAAGAAAACACCAAATTATTCCAAACAACACCCTCTTAACTCAACCTTCGACGGAAAAAGACAGAACCTCAACACAATATTTGATTTTCTCTGGAAAAAATACAAAGCACACCGTTCCCTAAGAATACAGCACTAGAATCAGCAAAAAAAGCACTGCACACATATTTTACAACCCAATTTATTACAACATTTATCATCACCTTACCACTTACATTTCCACCACCTTATCTTAAACACCATCATCTCATCCTCAAAAACATTACACACACCATCAACTCCCATTCTTTTTTATATTTTTCCACCATATTTTTCTTTTATTTCCCCACCTCTTCTCAATCCATCAACCCACCACTTCCACCTTATTAATCACCCAACAAACATACATTACCACACTTTATTATTATTATACAATAACACAACCAGCAACAAACTAAAACATTTTATCACTACAAAAACAAAAATCTTTATTTCCAAAAAATAAGAAGAAGAAAAATTCCCTTTTCAACTCTGCCACAGCATTTAAATCAACCAAAGCAAATCTCGTCTAGCACACTCCACATCACCTCAACCCTCCTCCATCTTTATTACATCCAACCTTATTCATTAAACTTTAACCAAACCATTCTCTCTCACCAACCCCAACACCAACCAAACTAACAAAACACAACACCCAACCACCCCCCACAAAACCCACCCAACCCCAAACCACCCACCCCCCAACCCCCCCCCCCCCCCCCCCCCTTAAAGCCTGTATTTGTTGTCTCAGTTAAAAATGCTTTGTGTAATGTACACTTGTGACATTTTTGTATCAAAAGCATTTTTATATAATAAAGTTCTATTTTAAAACGTTGTTGTGTTCGTGTCAGCTTTGAGTACATTAGGAAATGCAACATTTTTAAAAATTAAACCACCACTCTTGTCTTTAATTTACTGGACTAAACGTCCCTGTGAATGCTAGCCTTATCTACAACGGACTGTTTATTTTATTATTGAATTAGTGAACAAATAACGCAACAGACCTTCATGGAAAAGCAGGGCTCGTCCGGGATTTGAACCCGGGACCTCTCGCACCCAAAGCGAGAATCATACCCCTAGACCAACGAGCCTACGGAGAAGAATTTTAGATAGGCATATATTGCATAACCTATACCTAGTGTTGTCTGAGGTTGACATCTACTGGCAGAACAACTTATTACACTGTTTTGGTCGTGAACTAGTGTTTTTTGTCAACGCCCCTGAACAGGAGCAGCGCCGGTCCCATTCCGGTGCATGTTGGTCGCAGCTTTTCATCGATCAACAGGTTGGTTAATGAGCTCCAAACTGGATCCATCTGTCCGATCACAGCTCGAACATCGTTCCACATTAGCACTAACACTTAAAAGAGAGACTGGTTAAGAAACAGAGTAACCACTGTAACATGTTCACCGGCCTCCATGCTGCTTTCTACTAACTTCGTGCACGGTTGTGAACTTGAACGTCACACACCAGGAAAAAGACAGAAAGGCATACTAAGCATACTATCGCCTTTTTTAGCAGGTTTTCTCACGTTTAAAAAAAACCCTGCATGTGTGACCACTGTTTCTGTTTCTGTCCTGCATGTTGACCCATTTATGGCTCAGGAATCAAGGTGGATGGAGCACTGGAGTATTTATTTGTCATCTTTTATCATGGGACGCTCCACCAGACAGGTCAGGAATACTGTAACGCTGGTCGACACAGCTCCAACCACAGCTGCTCTCTGCTGCCTTTACTCCTAGTACTACTACTCCTAGTATACTATGTCAAAAAAAGTGAGGAAAGTCGTACTGTGCAATGTCAAAATTAAAGATGATAAAAAGTTATTGTACAGTAAGTCGTAAAAAGTGATAAAAAGTCATAGTATATTATGTTCAAAAGATATAGTACAGTGTGTCGAAAGTAGTGCTAAAACAGTCACAGTATGCTGTGTCAGTGAGTCGTAGTAAATATGTTGAGTAAAGTGCTGAAAATGTCAGTATAATATGTTGAAAAAAGTGATAAAAGGTCATAGTATCGATTAGAATGTCAAATAAATGTAATTTTATAGTATGTAGAAAAAAATTGTAAAAGTCAAAATATATTATGTTTAGAAAAATAGTGTAGCGTGTCAAAAAAGTGATAAAAACTAATGCTACAAAATAATAAAAAAAATACTACAGAATGTTGAATGAAGTGATAAAACAGGTAATTCTATAGTATATAGTCAAAATAATCATAGTATAGTATGTTGAAAAAAGCAATTAAGTTTTAGTATAGTAGGTAGAAAAAAGCAATAAAAGTCATAGTTTAGCATGTTGATAAAAGATAAAAAAGGGATAAAAAATCAATATAGTAAATCAAAAACAGTGATAAAAAAGTATAGTAAATAAAAAACGATAAAAAAGTCAAAGTGTAGTAAATAAAAAAACTGGAAAAAAGTCATAGTATTGTAAATAAAAAATCGATAAAAAAGTCAAAGTATAGTAAATAAAAAAGTAATAAAAAAGTTATAGTATAGCAAATAAAAAAATGATAAAAAGTCAAAAAATAGTAAATAAAAAAGTGATAAAGTTACAGTATAGTAAATAAAAAACGCTACAAAGTCAAAGTATAGTAAATTTTAAAAAATGCTAAAAAAGTCATAGTATTGTAAATAAAAAAACAAAAAAGGTCAAAGTATAGTAAATAAAAAAACGATAAAAACTCAAAGTATAGTAAATTTAAAAAATTATTAAAAAAAGTCATAGTATTGTAACCTGAAAACTGAGAAAAAGTCATAGTATAATAGGCCAAAAAAAAGTGATCTTATAGTCTGTCAAAAATGTCATAGCATAGTATGATGAAAAAAAGCAAGAAAAAGACATAGTATGTCAAAAACAATCATATAGTAGAAAAAACTGTAGAAAAACTGACAAAAAATCGAAAAAAGTGAAACTCTAGTAGGTCGATAGAAGCAATAAAAAAAGTTAAAAAGTGCTGGTCATAGTATAGTATGTTGAAAGAAGCAATGAAAAGTCGTTCTATAGTATGCCAAAATCAAAGTACTGTATTTCGAAAAAATGATAATGAAAAACTTCACAGTATTGTATATTGAAAAAAGTGGGTAAGTAAGTCAGAGAATAGTGTATCAAAAAAAAATCATTGTATAATATGTTGAGAAAAAGTGATGAAATACATAATAAAGTGATAAAACGGTCAAAGTATAGTATGTCAAAAAATCATAGTACATACATATAAACAAAGTGGCAAAAAGTCATAGTATAGTATGTTGAAAAACGTCATAGTATGTGTCTTGTATGCGTAGTATGGGATGTCCCACTTCCTGGTTTCCAGCAGTCGTAACCATGGCCACCAGCTCCAGGCAAAGACAAACTGAGGCTGTTCGCTTCCTCTGGGTCACGTCAGCCTGTCGTGTGACTGAACACTGACGCTAAAGGCCATTTCCACTTTCTACTAAAATAACCAAACTCATTTGATGCTGTTACATGATTTGGATATCTCCCACATACAAACTGATTTGATGTTATGTTGTATTTTCCTGCAAAATGTCTTGATAAAATTGGGAATTCATTTTTCCGTTGATGACAGCAATCCGTCCAGGCTCTGAGGCAGCAAAGCAGCCCCAAACCATGACGCCCCTCCACCATATTTCACAGTGGTGATGAGGATTTGATGTTGCTGAGCCTTTTTTCCTCCACATAGCGTTGTGTGTTCCTTCAGTTTTGGTTTCATCTGTCCACAGAGTATTTAGCCACTAGTGCTGTGGAACATCCAGGTGCTCTTTGGCAAACTTCAAAAGTACAGCAATGTTTTTTTGGACAGCAGTGTCTTCCTCTGTGGTGTCCTCCCATCAACTCCATTCTTCTTTAATGTTTTATTTATTGTAGATTTTTCAACTAAAATGTTACCATGTGCCAGAGATTTCTGTAAGTCTTTAGCCGACCTTCTAGGATTCTTCTTCACCTCACTGAGCGTTCTGCTCTTGGGTTCATCGTTACAGGACGACCACGCCGAGGGAGACCATCTGTCTGACCGTGGACACATGAACATCAAGCTTTTAGAGAGACTTCTGTAACCCTTTTCCAGCTTCATATCACAGTTCTTATCGTAGGTCTTCTGAGAGCTCTTTTGTGCGAGACATGGATCACATCAGGCAATGCTTCTTGAGAACAGATAACTCAAAACTGGTGTGTGTTTTTTTAGGGCAGGGCAGCTTCAACCAAACACCTCCAATCTGATCACATTATGTTTACATGGACACAAATAATCGGAATAAAGGATCAATCTGATTACAAAAGCTTCATGAAAAGACATCAATCGGAAGATTCTGATCCGATACAGCCCAAACGGAAAAAATTTCATTCTGAATGAGAGAGGTGGTTTTTGCCGATCGGCGTCCATGTACACCCATTCAGATCATGTCTTCCTGGTTGGGGTAAAATTATCTCCACTAGCATTTGCGCTGCATCAGCATACAACGTGGCGTTTGTTTACAACACAGAGAAGACAGCTTCTTCTTCTTCTACTACTGTTTCTGGAAAATTAGACAACTCTGCGCATGCCCAAAGGATTTATTCTGATTAAACGCTCGGTGCACATATACCCACTTCATGATCGGATCATTTTATTTAGTGTCCATCAACCAGTATTTAGATCGGATTGGAGAAATTTGGTGCATGTAAACATAGCTACTGATTGGACCCCAGGTTGGCTGACTCCTGGCCCCAGTTAGCTCTTAGAGAAGTCATTAGCCTGGGGGTTCACATACTTTACTTTTTCTCACAGTGAATCCATGGATACATTCCCACATCGGTTTTATCATTAACATCGTTAACAAACTAATTCTCTGACCTGTTCTGTAACTTAAAACCGGGCACTCGCATTGAGTGTTATTCATCCATGCTAACTGCTAACTGCATGTAGTAAACAGAGCCGCCAGATTAGCTCTCTATTGTTCACAGATGTTTTTCGCTCTCATGGCTTCCTGTAAAGAGAAGATTACAACCCAGTCTGAGGATCTTCTTCAGGAATGTCTTAAATGACAGGAAACCACAATATCTTACTGATCAAGTCATGTACATCAGCAGAGAACATAATTATCTGTAAAGAGAGGCCAGGTCAGGATATCTTTTACCACCTAGAGAGAACAAATCTCCTCAAACCTCCTGTTATTTACAGACCTATTACATATAATCCTACAACAAGTTATTATAACAAATACCAGAGACCCTTTCAAGAAAGCATTAAGAGCATCTAATGCAATTAACTGCATGGACGAACAGTTGATAGCTCTGCTGATATTTTGTTTATCTGTTTGTTTGTTTATGCTGTATATGTGATGTGTGACGGTTTGAAATATGTAAACCTCCCTGCATGGAAGTTGCTGGTAATGTGATGTTTGAATGGTGTCAGTGAATAATATACTAATACACTAGTGTGTGAGTACTGGTCAGATTATTAATGGCTGTAGGAAGGTTTCTTCTCCTAATACATGCAAATAAAATTCAAAGGCAAGGTCCATTTCAAGGAATGGCATTCACAAAATGATGGCCAGTTACTAGTCCAGAGGAACCAAAATAAACTACATTTGAAGTTTACAGTGAGCATGAGAAACGGATTAAAGGAAGTCGGCCCAGCTCAGAATGAAATAATGGAGCGAACTTGTCCAGGTGAAGAAGTGGGAAACTTTCCAGGGAAGGCTGTCCAGCTGGCAGACAGGTGCTGAGGGCTGAACAGAGGCAGGGAAGAGGTGGAGACCAGCACGACAACTTCTACAACTTTTTGTTTTTTCTGTCTGTCTGTTCTCTCTGTGCTCGCCGCTCTGTAATTACACCAGCTGCCTGAACCTGTGGCTCGTATTTTCTCTTTCCCTCTCTGCCTCCCCGTCACCTCTGTTTTATCTCCCTCTCTTCACCGGAAATCATTTTAACGTTCCCCTCCTCCCTCATCGCTGTCCCACCTGCCGTGTGACCACACCTACGCTGAGTCAGACTGCACTTGAATATTTGATATCTTCAATGTCTTCTCAGATTTATTCTCCACCCCTTTCTTTTGTTTGGCTGCTACAAATATTGCTTTAACACTGTTTTGGCTCATTTTACATGTCTTTTGGTAAAGGAAGCTGTTTGCAGTTACTTTCAATAGGACCATATTGGGGACCAGTTGCTGCAGCGTATTTCATTACACCACTGCAGTGATGAATAGTTGGCCCACATTTCGCCACCCTAGCCAGAGTGCCGCCCAAGCTAACTGCCTAGTTCGCCTATAGGCTACGATGCTGTTGGTGCAGTATAAAATGTAAGGATGTAGGAAGCTGGGAGGTGTCACGGTGGGAGGAGGGCCTGACTTTTATCCAGTAAAGTAGAGAGGGAGGATAAAGGCAGATCACATGTTTCCCACAGCACTAGAACATATGGTGGGAACTATCTGAAACTCATCATTAGGACTTTGCAAAGTGGATGGGACAGAGGACTGCTGGAGTTTACATCACTCTCATATTTCCCCTCTGAAGGACGGCATTTAAGCAGATCAGGTCGTTTACAGACGACAGGCTCAGTTTTCCAGAGGAAACGTTTCGCTGCACAACAGAAGCAGGGCAAATATTTAACTTCAGTTAAAAGGCATTACTCTTAGTTGTAAATAATAAATAACAATACATAAACCATTAAGATAAGATAAGATAAGATGAACCTTTATTAATCCCCGTAGGGAAATTCAGTTTTTACACTTTACAACACAACTTTAAAGGAGCTGTAAACAAAATTCAGTCTTGCCCCCACACGGCTCTCACCTCTCATGTCACAAGCAATAGGGATGTTAATATTAGCCATTTAACCATTAACCCCCATTAGGAATTTTGACTGATTAATGTTATCAGTTCAACATTGCAGCTTGATTGATTGACTGATTGATTTTTTTATTTCAAATCCGAAAAGCAAAACAATGGAAAAACAAAACAACATTTAAACATAAGACATAAAATACATATTCGAAAAGGAGTGAGAAGAAGTTATAAACTCCCACCCCTTCTCCTTAACTAATGAATAATGATGACAAGCTTCTGTGTAACCTGTCTGGATGCTCATGCTAGACACTTATAAATACATATGATGTATTTGTGACTTTAAGAAAACCTAAATGTAATTTGCATATGTCCTTATATAAATGTCCATACACATATACATACATACATATCTATACATATTTATACAACATACACACACACACACACACACACACACACACACACATATATATATATATATATATATATATATATATATATATATATATATATATATATATATATATATATATATATATATATATATATATATATATATAATACACACACACACATACATATCGGCACACATACGAAAAGAAACAGAAAGTATCCTAATTACACATAGTACTACCCAACACCTCCCTCATCTCTGTATCTTTTGAGGATTGTGTCTTTGTACCTCATTTTGAACTGTTTCATGTTTGGACGCTGCTTCAGCTTCATGGCTTCACCCCGCTAACTGAAACACAAAAACTTTTTCTTGTTTGTACGAATTAAGGTTAAATTAAAGTTCATTTTTTCCCTTAAATTATAAGTCCCCTCATGAATGCTGAATACTTTCTGTATATTGATGGGTAATAGATTATTTTTAGCTCTGAACATTATTTGAGCTGTCTATAATTTTTAGTAATTTGGACTGTAGAAACAATGAGTTTGTGTGTTCCTGATAGCCACCGTTGTGAATGAGCTGTATTGCTCTACTTTGAATGGTGATCAGTGGCCATAATGAAGTCTTATAGTTGTATTGAAAGTATGGTGAGACTAGGGAACAGTCAAAAGTGCTTTCTGATCCAAAACCTCTTCTGCTTTGTTTATTATTGCAATGCTTCTTGAGACTTTAGTTTGAATATATTTGATATGAGACTTCCACACAGTGACAGCTTGTCACTTAAAGGAGCCGGTGTTACAGACGTTGGCTTGGGTTCTAGCATTTATTCACCTACAAATAAACTGTGTCTCGACACTCGCTAACGTTACGATGCGCTGACAGACCGTATGAGTGTGTGACAAAGGCGAGCATATAGTTATCAGCAACGTTATATCTGTGAACATAGCACACAAAGGGTCTGTCCGACACTCGCTGAGGTTAAACTGTGCTGACACACAGCTGACAACTTCATAGCTGAACTAAAGGGCTGATGAGATGATGAGTTGTCTGAATATCGCATACAGCTACTTTAAGGAAACCCTGGATAAATGAGAGTAGAAACACACTGAATGCAGGTCACAGGGCTCACTGAAAGGTCTGATGAGCATGATGTCAGTCACCAGAGCTCAGCCCAGTTTAACACCGATATTTCACCTATGTGATTATGGAGCGATGTGTTTGACCGCGCTCTCTATCACTGATCTAAACACCCAATGAGGGAATATGTTTTACAGGAATGCTGTTCATCCCTCCAGGATGGGGGCAGCTGTAGCTCAGTGGGTGTAGCAGGACGTCTTTTAGCCTCAAGGTTGGCGGTTAGATCCCCAGCTTCTACAGTCTGCGCCACAGCAGCCCACTCCTCCTAAAATACTCAGGATGGATTAAATGCAGAGGTCAGATTTCATGTATGTGACAAATATAAAGGTTTCTTCTTCTTCGAGTTCCTCACAGTTGTTGAATCTGACGAGGTGTGGTGACGTGTTGCGGTCTTACTTTATTTGTCTAACACTCGATCCGAAGGACAAAATGATTCAAACACAGGATCCATCCATATACAACCTATTGCTATCATGTGACCAAAGTTATGACAAGTGAGCTCCATCTGCTGAAGGTGACTGTGAGATGCAGTCAAAACTCTGGTAAAAGCTATTAAGTAGAGCTTGTATTGAGATGATGTTGCCACCTGATAGTCTGCTCTGGACTGACATGTAGAGTCCATCTTCACCAGTATCTGCCATCCACAGACTCCCCTTCAGCTGATGAAGCTGCCGGTGACGATGTGAGGATGCATTAGTGCAGCCGGACATGTGGGTCCATAAAAGATCTACAGTTGTTTACATTTTAAAATTTAAAAAAAAAGTTCAATTCTAGTATTTAGAACGAGCAAATGATAATGTGACAATATTAATTATTAAAGTGTGATTTTCTATTGTGAATTGTATAACAGGATGTGTAATATGTGTCTTGTACTCTATTAACCCCACATGGTGAGCAGAAGGCCATCCTCTTCATGTCAGACATGAAGGCCACTCAAACCTGCTGTGTGTGACAGTGTTCCTCCTCCACACCGTCCGTGCAGACGAAGCTGAGACAGCAGCCATCACTTCACCACAGGACTGAACTGAGGGGGGAGGAGGGGTTAGCTGGGAGGTTAGTTAACCCCCACCCTCAGTTCAGACACCACTGACACACCCAATCACCCCCCAGAAATCAAAGCTTACCTGAAAAAGAAAGAAAACTAAAGCACCTGGAGAAGACTGCATCTCCACATTTACTACCCTCCACCCACCATAGGACATGTCTCACAATCTGCCAGTGACCTCTGTTCCTGGACTCACTCCAAATTAATTCACAGCAAAAGAAACCTGGTCCAGCAAACGGAGAATCAGACCCAACCCCACCAAATCCCAGTTCAGGGAAAAAAAGCATAACAAACCATAATCCGCTCACACGAGCAACAGATGATGATTTTCTCCTTTAGTTGGTCATATAGAAATACAAAGATCTGCCGAAGTTCACTGTCGATTTTACTGTGTTTAGAGGTTACTGGCAACCAAGAAATGTATCCAGTGATATCTGTCAGCTTTACTGACTAAAGAAATGACCATCACACCGATGGAAAGGTCAAGATGTTGTATTGGCTGTCATTCTGTCATGACGGCAAGGGGGTGAAGTTTGTCCCTTTATTTGGTTTTCACATCTTTCTCAAGTTAAAGGCTTTTAAAAATCAATCTTAACAAATAAAAGAGGAAATAAAAACATGTCTGTGATCTTCTGGCATCGGATCTAATCAGCTTGAAATCAATAAGAGTCATAAAATCAGTTTTCAGCAACATTTTGGAATATTTATCACTTATTTGGTGGCCATTTGAAAAATGGCTGCCATGGCCCTCAGGGGCCAATTTTGCAGTGCTCTAATATCTATATATCTTTTCATTCACATGTAAACCTGCATTTGTGCCAAAGTTATTGCTTTTATCACACAATGCACAATTATTACAAATATTTCAACGTAGCTGCTCCACCACATGTACACACCTTGACACTGAGTTCTGCCCACCTCTGTTGGCTTTTTCTTTCTTTCTTTCTTGACGATGACTGCTCATGGATAGAAAAGGGTAAATGCCCTGAGCTATCCAGCAGGCTAACAGGGGTGGAGGTCTGTAAAGGTCTATCGTCTCCAGACAAGTAGGACTGGACCAACAGTAAAGACCAATCCCATATCCACAGATCCACAAACACATCCTGGCAGCTGAGCCAGCAGGCGTTATGGCACATACAGCTTCTGTAATTTCGCTTGTAGATTTACATGTTGATGGATTATGTTCAGACGGCACTAAAATCGTGATTACATACATACATAATCTGTTACTGCTCTGCTTTAAATGAAGTGTCAGACATTAAACAATTGCACAAAACAACAACTCTAATTCCACTTATTATCTTTTTTCTGGAGCTTTCGACCAAATCTCATGGATCACAGTCAGTTTGCTCATGAGGCAATTAACTGGACCCTGAGTTAAGCTTTTACACTTTCTTGTTGTTAATAGTTGAACAATATTTTGCACTCTCTTGGGTGGATATTAAGTAGTATACGTTTCAGTGATCAAAAAGCTGTCTTACTGACTGTCACAAGACAACACTGAAACCTGTGGAGCTCTCTGTCATGAAGGTTTGACTAAATGTTATCTGCTGGTAAACAGTATATAACTATGGAGCCCCTTAGACCCATCGTTAGAAACACATCACCAGCAAAACAACTGTATTTCTATGGTAGAGTGTACCTCTCTGGTACCGCGTGGTTTTTAGACGCAGGCTTTAGTACTTTACGGCTTCCTTCCTCCTGTTTGGCTGCTGGTAAATGTGTCTTGTTAGTTAGCTGCTGGACTGTGAAAGAGCTTCAGATGTGAGAGGGAAGGAGGGATTCATCTCTCATGTTGTACTGTCTTTGAGAGAAAGAGAGAGAGATGGCATTTACCCATTAATCACATGTGATCACCTGGTTAAGAACACAGCCTCGCTCCACAGGCGCATCAGCTTTTTTGCCAAGGGCTGTTTTTAAAGCGCTGTACCTTCTCGATGAGGTTGGAGCCTCGAGTGTCACAGCAGAGTCACTTCATACCCTTTTAATTTCATGTATTTTAGATGTCCATGCAGTTCTCAGTTTTATGATTTAGGTAAACTGATATGAGTATGATATACTGAGCGTGGGATGGGATACTAGAGTCTGTGAATTGTTATCAGTGTAATTGTTTCTGCTATTAAATAAGTACAGATGTATGCTAGATAGAGAAGAGACAATTCAGATTTCTATCAGTCTCATTAAGAAAAGTATTGCTAGGTAATGAAATATTTACTGCGAGAGACTGACAAGCATATTGCGAGGGAACACAAAACTCAAAAAATTGTATGGGCTCTGTATAAAACAGTATATTAATGCTGCTATCAACCATAAAAGGCACTGGTGCCAACATTTCTACCTTTTTGTTTGAGCTTGTCACTTTGAAAAACCTTTGAACCAGGTGGATGTCATACACCGGTGTATGGCCTATCATCATTTTCACAAGTGAAATATTTACTGTCTAAAATGGACTAGAGGGCTATGGAATATAATGTGGATATAGTCTTACCAAGCCTTATCATAAAAGCAGATGGGCAAATAGCACAAGATAGATCACTATTGAGATGTAAAACAGGAAAAGATTTCAGCAGTACATCCCACAATAAGCTGTCCTGGTTTAGTGAATGGACCAGATGTCCACATGGTGCACACAGAGCAGCAGGTGCTTCACTGAAACTGGAAGTGTGTCATCTCACTGTATCTGACATGAATAAAGTGGCTGCATGTTTCCTCTTCCTCCGTGGAGCACATCAGTCACCAACACTTTCTATCCCACAAACAATGAAGCAGGAGCTCAATATAAAACTGTTGGACTGAAATATACTGATGACGGTGCTCTGGACACCCACTGGTGTCAGTGGGCTGTAAGTGTAAAGCTCGTCCTGAGGGTGGCACTAGATCAGGGGTGTCAAACTCAATTTCATCCCGGCCACATCAGCATCATGGTTCCCCTCAAAGGGCCGGCTGTAATTGTAAGACTATATAAATATATCCACTCTTGATCATATTACAAAGTTGTCTCTGCATTTGAATATTATTAGTTTTAGTAATAATTTATTCAATAACTAGCTCTGAAAGCAGAAGTCTAGGAAAAATAATTGCAAGCAGAAATATTGCTTGTGCATTAATATATCTGCATGTAGATATAAAAATACTGCATGTGAGGACACACACATTTCTATGTTATTATAACAGAAATCCCATGAATTTATACGATTCAGAAATCCTCATCATTACTCGTCTATCAAAGATCAAAATAATTCTCAAGTTAATAATAAAGTTCTTTTTTTTTTTTTTTTTTTTTTTTTTTACCATCCCACAAATATGATCAAACTCAATTTATTCCATTAGCTTAGTTTAACTTTGTGGTCGGAGTTGAGAGGGGCAGAACTATAGTCCAACAGATCAATGTGCGCCGCTGCTGTAAACTATATACTGATATTGAGATGTTTCAGTGCGCTTTTAACAAAATCGAGATGCATTGTGGGACATGTAGTTTACAGACACCATGCTTCTGTAAAGCGGCATAGAATAAGATAGATTAGATCATGGCCCAGGGGCCTAACTTGGCCTTGAGTTTGACACATGTGCACTGGAGGAAATGTCATGGGGTCATTAAAATCAAATTTATCTTGGTGGTAGCATGAAGGTATCATACTGTATATTTATTGTGCATTTGTGGATATTTTCAAATGTTCAAAAGCATTGTCAACTTTCTTCTATTGCTATAATTGCTGGAAAAGGTGCTTTGTTGCATATTCCCTCCCTTTATTTGTCCAGCTTTGTTGTCAGCTGATTTTCATTTTGATGTTACATGTAGCATAAATGATTATAGGCCTCTAGGTGCAGTACAACAAGCTGAAAACACAACACTGACACACAGTATCACTGCCGTATAAAGCTGGTATGGTTTTGATTCAGTTTCAGTCTTTTGATGAAAATGCCAAATTTTAGTCAACAAAAATTAAAGTGTAGTTTTCGTCAGTGTCATGAAGATTTTGACGATTTTCTGTCTTCCAAGCATTTTAAGGCTACAGCTGTCGCCATCTTTGTTGTGTACAGTTACCATGGTTACTGTAAGTGTTGTTCTTGATTGTGAGACAACTTGAAAAGGCACCGTTTACTTATTTACACACACACACACACACACACACACACACACACACACACACACTCACTCACACACACACTCACTCACACGTACAGCGAGCGTAACCTAAATGTAATTTACGTCAGTTTCCATCAGAGAAGCCTTGTTTATATATATATATATATATATATATATATATATATATATATATATATATATATATACAAGAACTTGGTTACTTAAGTCTGTTGGCACATTACTACTCCATGCCTTTTTTCATGATAGTACAACAGGATGAACTTCACTCTTTAGCACATTGCTCCTGTGGGGCATCCATTGATGATATCAGGGACACACAGCTAGCTAGTTGGCCATTATAAAGTACCTCAGAGTCATAGTTAGAGACTAGCTGATGAACATATACTGTAGTGGAGCATATAGTAGCTAAAGATGGTGGAAACTGCAGTGTAAACAGCGTTTATACGTGCATGCGTGTGATTTCAGAATACATACTTTTGTATGTGTGCCAGCAGACCTCAGTACAGACATTTAATGATGTCAAATAAACTTTGCCCATGTGGACTTGTGGATCTGATCAAAGTGATTTCTTTACATAGAAACTTAAGCCTCACATAATCCATCTTGTCAGTCTGTGATTTTAGCTGGTTCCAGCTACAAATACATGTATTTCATACTCAGATAGCATCAGATCAACTGACTGCTGTGTTCAAGTCACAACAAACTTGCTAAAGCTACTTCATATTAATCTTCATCCCAAAATAAGGAATTTCAAGATAGCACATTGTTGTGTTTAACAGCCAAATCCCAGAGGATGTGCTCACAGCACGTGCCACAGTCAACGAAAGTGTAGACCCTCATGTTGGGCTGAACAACGTCCTTTAGCTGTGAGGTAATCACACTTTATAAAACTGGTCTGCAAAGCTGTCAGACCCAGGGACTTTACCTGAAGCCACTTCATTAATCCCTCCACTGACCTCCTCCTCGGTCAGAGGGGCATCAAGCATTTCTTTATGTTCATAGATGATGAGGGGTGGTTTAAGCTTTAATTTGCTAGAGAAAGTGTGGATCTCTTGGAGCTGCACATCACATTCAAAAGTATGAAGGCCAACAGAGAAATCTTAAACTTTTCTATTTATAGCTTAATATTTGACAGCAATTAACCATCCTTCCCTATAAGAATAGGCCTTTAGAGTACATAGAAAAAGTCTTAGATGTTTGACTTCAGCACAAATAAATGGGAACAAAACCAAAAGTGTTATTTTTGTACAGTATATATAATCTTTGGTTTTTGGATTAAATAGTCCCCTTAAGCCTCCACATCTATTGTTACAGCTACTGATCTATGTGAAGGGAAGGAACCTGACGGAAATCCCTTCCCATCATAATTGCATAGTTGCTCATTACTGTACTGTACTGTACTGTACTCCAAATTTATAAGCAGGGTTGCTTATAGAGTGACGATAGTAGCTGTGATTAGAGGATGATACCGGACTGTCTGGGCTGCATTTGTAGGAGCCCTTCAAACGGGACAGTCCTTGTTCAGTTATGACACTTTCAGTCTTGAAAGTGGGGGCAACCGTAGCTCAGTCTTAGGGAGTTGGTTGGGCTGGAGGGTCACCGGTTCAAGTCCCGCCATGGACCAAGAACTGAGTGTGAACTGGTAGCTGGAGAAGTGCCAGTTTACCTCTTGGGCACTGCCGAGGTGCCCCTGAGCAAGGCACCAAACCCCCAACTGCTCGGGGCGCTTGTCAGGAGCAGCCCCCTCACTCTGACATCTCTCCATTGTTGCATGTTTGTGCATGTGTGTGTTCGGGTCTGCATGTACCGTGTATAAGTTAACAACAGAGTGAAAAAATTGAATTTCCCCTAGTGGGACTAATAAAGGACTATCTTCTTCTTCTGAAAGGTACATGTCAAATAAAGTGCCACAGAATCACTGAACCACAAATAGATTTACACAAAGATTACAGTGTAATGACACTTAACTTGGATCGTTTTTTGGGGCATCCAGTCATCCAGTGATCCTTGATGTTCAGCCAGTCAGTATTTATTGTGTTCATCCAAAATGGTGACATAATGGGAATAATTGATGCTGTTTCTTTAACAAACGGGACATAACTAAATACAGAGTACCAGCTCTTGTCCCAAACAGCATTAGTCTCAATAGGCCCAGAAGTCATTCAAGTCATCAACATGCTGCTGGGGCATTTTCATCACATCGACATGATGCCACATCCACACCCTGTCTAACTGAAGTGTTGTATGCTGGTCAGCTCTGCAGATGAAGATGGTCCATTGTGATGTAATCCTGCACAATCCTTTGTGCCTTCTGTTTTTGATGCTAATCCAAGGATATTACCCGTCTGATGAATGGTAATATACATTATACTCACAATAATGACAACACCGAGATAGAGCTTTAAATCTGTTTCACATTCTAAGAAGACGAGTGCATGACATACATCAAACAAACTGTAGATTCATCCATCCATCTACAGCTAACTGCAATGAGACACGTTTAGCCTGATTTTCACCATTCTTGGGAAGCCTCCTCTATCTATCTATTAAAACTCTGAAATTGCAAATAAGGCAACAAAGTCCAAAAGAGTTTTTTAAAAAGAGATTTCTCAAATTATTTCAAAACTTCTTTCAAAACTTCCAACTTTGACATCCAGCTGTAAATCAATTATTAGATCCATGATGTGTGAAATGCAAATATCTATAATCTGATGAACAAAGCATCATTTAACCTACTTCACTGCAGAGTCTGTGAGCTATGCTGTGTGTGTGTGTGTGTGTGTGTGTGTGTGTGTGTGTGTGTGTGTGTGTGTGTGTGTGTGTGTGTGTGTGTGTGTGTGTGGTATGCACCATTGTTCAGTGAAATCTGTCTGGCCTGTATTGTCCTTATGCGATGGTATTGTTGCTGGTATTGTTTAAGCCAGTCAGTTTGTACTGAGTTCCTGTGTATCTTGATGGCTATTATGCTGCTGGAGGCCGGGCCATGTCAGATCGATCGAAGCGTAGGGGGAACAAAGAGACAGCACAGCTTGGCTTGAACCATGGGGTAATGGGCTGAGAAAAAAGAAAGATGATGGGTATGAGAAAGCCAGGATGCTTGAGCTGGATGGGTAGAGGCATCATATGGCTGAGAAATGACACAGAAAGAGTCTGCTGTGACATGCCCAACACAAAGACAGGATATCTGCATAATAAAGTCCAAATGCAAGGACTTTTAACAGGAAATTCATTTTTTTCATACTCAGAAAATAATTTATGATTTCTGAGACAAAATGCGAACAATAAATGGAGGAAAACTGGTTTAAAGCATGAGGACTTGGATTATACTGAAAACAAAAATGTAAGTTTTAAGAATGTGCGGACATAAAAGTAACAGGTCCTCATCCCTAAATGACAAAATAGATCATTTGTCAATGCATACTAAAGTGATCCATTCCCACATTAGTTAATATTAGGTAGTTAGTTGGTTGAAACAAACCCATTTTTGTACTGTATATGTGTACGTGGACCCCTCACCACCAAGCTCTGGTTCATCCTCGAGTCCAAGTGGATGTTTGTTGGCAAATTTGAAGCAAATTCTCTCAAAGCATTTACTGAGGTATCACACTCACAAGATTGTACGTATTTATACTGTATATACTGTATATGCATTTATATATACTGTATCACAGTCCCCTCCAAAACTACTGGAACAGTGAGGCCAGCTCCTTTATTTCTGCTGAAGACTGAAAACATTTGGGTTTGACGTCAACAAATGAATCTGAGACCAGAGGTCAGTATTTCAGCTTCTCTTTCCAGGTATTTACATCTAGATCAACTTAGCATTGTTTGTTTGAACCCACCCATTTTTCAAGTGAGCAAAATTATTGAAATGTGACTGACAGGTGTTTTTTGTTGCCCAGATGTGTCCTGTTAAATTGATTATTCAAACAATAAATAGAGCTGAATGTCTCCTCTCAGTCTCAGCTTTAGGTTTTGCCTGTGCAGACTGTATTTCTGGTTAAAAAACCCGGTGGAGGTAACATCATGGTTGGGCTGCATGGCTTCTTCTGGGACGGATCATTGATCTTCATTGATGATGGAACACATGATGGCAGCAGCTAAATGAACTCAGAGGTCTACAGAAACATTTAGTCTGACAATTTAAAGAGAGATGAACCAAACTGATCAGGAGATCCTTCATCATGCAGCAAGACGACGACCCAAAACAACCTTAGAACAACCGAGAAGTTCTTCATATATCTATATCTATATCTATATGTACATCTATATATATTTAAATTGCTTTTTTATTCCAATCACAGTTTGTATTTTTATTCCTATTCTATTATTTATGCATCCTAAATTTTCCCATTTCATTTATTTTATTAACTTAAATGTATTTGTTTTTGCATATGTTTATTATACTTTATTATTATTGTTATTGTTATTATTATTATCATTTAGAGTTATTTTTAAATCATTGTAAATGATGATGATTTCTAAATTTTGTAGAGCTGTACCTGAATTAGAGGTTTTCTTTTTTTAATAGGATTTGGCTGTTCATTGCGAAGATTCAACTATTTTTACCCTTTTTTCATGCAGACTATCTGATAATCAGAAAATCCACAGGTATGATTCGTGATGATTTTGATCACATTAACATAGTCAAATGTGGCCCACCACAGTTTTATAATGAACCAAAAATATTTACATTTTTTAGTCTTTGCAGTCAACGTGGGGAATTCATTCATGGCCACTTACTGTTAGAGGATCTCGTCGTGGGACGTCTACCCTGTGCTGGCTGACCTTCACCGGGTACATTTCCTCCATGATGGTATGTTGCGATCAGCTCTAGGTTGATTTGGGGTGAAGGTGGCCCACGGCTTCACAGCACCCCTCACCTGGACCTCGCTGCCTCCCGGGGCTGTGGATTTAGTGCTGGCTCTACCCTCTGTGGGAAGGACGGGGTCCCAGCGCAGTTGTCAGCCAGCATGGACTGTCCTCATTGCGGCGATGTCAGCACCCACCCCACCCATCTTGAAACACAGACTCTGTACCATGCTTTGAGGGTTTGATTTTTTCAGTGTCAGTGCCTTTTCATACTTATAGCCTACAACCAGCTGTGGAAAACACTTCACTCGCCCTTAGAGAATTTAAAAATAGAATGCAATGCACATTAACTGACAATAAAAAACGTCGCCAAAGAATTTCACGTTGCCTGAGGGGTCACCAACAGATGATCTGACTCACCGACTTTCAGGAGGCAGCCCCATCTTACGATGGGATCACACCAAGTACAACCCCAAAGTGTGTTTTGGGGGCAATGGATCTCTACTTCCAGCGCCCTTGGTTGGACCACACCCTTCTTCAAGTCGGTCTTCAATCTGATCTCCATGACACACCTGCAGTGTTTCATGACTGCATCTTGCATGACTGCGACTCTATCTTGGTGGTAAAATAAAAATAAATAAACAACAGGAACAAATAAAATACAAACAAATAAACACCTGGGAAAGTCCTCCAGACTTCTGTGGTAGTTCCTGCTACAGTCGGTGTCTCCAGTACCACATTTTTCCATGATGACACACACAGATTCACGAGGTGAAAGCAAAACCAGCCGCACGCTGTCATGATGTGCAAGTTTGGGGGCGGCAGTAGCTCAGTCTGTAGGGAGTTGGCTTGGGAACCGGAGGGTCACCGGTTCAAGTCCCGACATGGACCAAGAACTGAGCGTGAACTGGTAGCTGGAGAGGTGCCAGTTTACCTCTTGGGCACTGCCGAGGTGCCCCTGAGCAAGGCACCAAACCCCCAACTCTCGGGCGCTTGTCAGGAGCAGCCCCCTCACTCTACACCTCTCCAATTTTGCATGTATATGACCTGTTTGTGCATGTGTGTGTATAAGTTAACAGAGTGAAAAATTGAATTTCCCAGCAGGACAAAAAGGACATCTTCTTCTTCTTCTTCTTTAATTTGGACAACAATGATGATGAACAGGATGAATATGACGGTGGCGGCCTCGTGAGAAGGAAATGTCTAGAAATAAGTCTGTGAATGTTCTCATTCATCCAGGTCACATTCATTCTGACAACAATTGAATCGAAGGCAACTGGACTTAGATTTGTCTCTGAAGACGTTTCGCCCCTTATCCAAGTGGCTTCATCAGTTCAAAGGCTACAGTCTGACTAGTCCCCACTAGTCTGACAAACAGTGGAGTTAGACCCAGGTTTTTAACCTCTGTGAAAGTATTGGCCCCCTATTCTCCTAAGACAATAGTTCATTAGTGGACTTTCACCTGTCCATTGTTGGGGGCGTGTGAGTCCCACTAGTGAACGACAGTCATTTAGGATTCAATGGGCCTACAGGTGGACAACAGTCGTTAGGTATGATGTGCAGTTACCAGTTGCCTTCGATTCAATTGTTGCGAGAATGTCTAGAAATGTCTATGTGAGGGAGAAGGGAGCGCTTGGCGTCAGAGGATACTGCTGCTGATTGAGCCTCAGCGGGTGGCATGCCCTGCTTCATAATCATCTGAATAATGACATATAAAATTAATGTGTCTTATCAAGCATGCTCTCCAGCATTGTGAAGGACTGCAGAACACACACACACACACACACACACACACACACAGAAGTCCTCCACTCAAATTCACAACGACTGAACGTGGTGCTAGTAAGGCATCATGTTCATTGTCTCTACTACACTATTCAAACTGCCCAATGGTTGCTGATAGTTTTTTGGTACTTTCTTAAAAGGTGATGACATGTTGAGAAAGTTCCTAATAAAGATCTTTGTTATTTTTAATCATTAATCATTAACAATAAGCCCATGCTACCCATTTTCAGTGATAAGCTACATTATGTTGCTTCTCCTCTTGGTACAAATGTTTAACTTTCTACCAAATCCAGACTCAGCTGGCCAGATTGCATGAAAATGTGTAGGTCAAAGGAACTTCTCCAGGATCTCAGGCACCTTTTAAAGAACTCAATAACCTTACCTCCACTTCTGGTAGTACTTTCTACCCCCCAGTGATAGTGATAGTCACTGACAGGTCAAGCACGCCCGTCTTTAATCTTTCATTACACTTCTGTGCCACAGTCTTTAATCGTCTCCAGCCCCTCATTCCAAAGCTCGTCAGATATCCCACCTACACCTTCATCTACAAATGAACCAAATATCTCAACTATAGGGATGTCACATGAACCAATACTTTGGTACAGAGTCAATGTCAAAATCCTAAAAACCCGATGGTACTCCTTCTACAGTACCAAAGGTACTGTGATGGGAATGGGCATCTCACGCCTCCATGACTATCCATATCTCTATACTGATGCTTTACACACAGTCACACATGCACAATGATGCATGTGTATATTGTGTGGTGTTTCAGTGTGATTGGGACTGGTCTCAACAGCATGGTGCTACTAAACCTGAGGGGTGCACCCTATTTTTCCCTGATAGTGTGATAGTTTTTGGTGAGAAACTTGAATAAATCCACTTGTTTGAAGGAGATGTTTTCACATTAGAGTTTTTAATAAAGGAGTGCATGTTGAACAACAGTAGATGGGATTTATTATTACTTTTTTTAAAAACTGTGGTATCAAATTGGGTATCAAGAATCGTGGAAATTCACTGGTATCGGTATCGACTACTAGATTTCATGTATTGTGATATCCCTAATACTAACAGAGAGTATCCACTGATGAGTGGTGATGAAAATGAACAAAGTGGATAGAGTAAGTATGAATACTGTTCATTCATGATATAATTATTGAGTCCTCCAGAAGTCAGGTAACTCATCTCAGTAGCTCAACTCTCTGAGTTGCAATGGAAACCGTTATCTGGTTAAAGTGACGCTAGAACAGTGACAGGGCTTTCATCCAGGAGAGCAGTGTGTTTCACTTTCACTTTGTAATCAGCTGTTGGTTCACGCCCTGTGTTCACAACATTCAGTTTCATTTTCACTTTACAAATGTAGCAGTTTTAAGCCCAACAGGGATGTTTAACCTGAGTGGCTTTGTTGCCTAAAACAAATTCACAATGTTTACTGTGACCATAAAGCGACGCCAAGGGGTCAGACGAAGCCTCAGTATGTGAACGTGGAAACAAAATGTGACAACGTGGAAACAGACTTAAATCATGACGGCTATGAAGCATGTGACTTGATTGCTGTCAACCTTCTGTTCCACTGAAGACTGGTAAATGGACTTACATTTATAGAGCACTTTTGTAGTCTTTCAACCACTCAAAGTGCTTTACACTAAATGTCAGCATTCACCCATTCACACACACTCATTCATGCACTGATAGCAGAGGCTGACATGCAAAGAGCCAACCTGCCCATCGGGATCTGATCTAAATACTCATTCACACGCCGATGGTTCGGCCATCAGGAGCAGTTTGGGGCGAAGTGTCTTGCTCAACGACACTTTGACACTTCCAACTGGTGGACGACCTGTTTCAAAGCCACAGTCGCCCCCGAAAACATCAGATCTGTGTGGAGCAATGAAGAGACAGTAGCATCGTCAACCGAATACACAAAGCAAACATAACTGCCACATGTCCTTCATGTGTGTCATGTGGCTTTCCACTGTTTGGGTTTGACCAGTGCTTTTTTAATTATGTTTGTTGTATTATAGGGCCTTTTTCTGTAATGGTTTAATTGCACCTGATGGGAGTATTAGCACCACCTACTGTTTATCGCTGGGCTGCATACTGTATAGCCACATTCTTCTAGCAGTGTGTACATGAATGTGTCCTGGGCCACACTGAAGGACCACCTACTGACATCCTGCTGGGATCCGTGGGATCTCACTACGCTCCCTGTTTAGAGACTGGGAGGCAAGCGCTCTGCAAGTAAATGCCAGGCGCTTAATGCGTATAAAGCATAGCTCTGGTGCACTGTACTGTGTTCTGAGTTGTGTATCCTGTCAGAACAACTGTATTTCCTTTATAGGCAACAGAAACATATTAAAATACCTTATCTATTTGGTCTATGGGCTACATATCTATATACTGTATCTATATCAGACTAGGCACAGGATGTGGATTGCTGCCTGCTGTCTGTTAGTAGGCTAAAACGTACCTAAACTGCAGAATATGTAGGATATTACCATCTGCTGTATTAGCCATGTGTTCACTACATGTTATTCTTATATAGAGCAGGGAAGTGAGATCTGATCACAAGTGGTCAATCACGACGCATGTGGAGATGCATTATAACGCCAGGTGTGAACAGGGCCTCTGTCCCTGTGATCTGTGTTGGTTCGGTGCTCAGTGACTGTGAGGGTCTGACCTCATAGAGTTCAGCATATGGCCCGAGCAGTACATCATTACACAGAAACACAGAGGACATAATTGAACAGACAACCACAGAGATATTCATACACCATGGACAAACACTCAGACTGAGGTTGATGAGGTCATGGGGTCTACTGTATGGGATCTTTGGTGGACAGACAAAGGCAGCACCTGCTGTGGGGCAACACTGAGTGGACACCCACTCAGTGTTGCATCACTGTGAGCCTGTTTATCAGCCCAGTGATAAGTTTGCCCTCTGTGTTCACAAAAGTTTGTACTTTTATCCAGCATTTATATTTTTTGTTCGGATATTGGTGCATTTTTCTACAGTTACCCAATTAAAGGAATAGTTCAACATTTTGGGACACACCAATTCCCTTTCTTTTTGAGAGTGAGATGAGAAGATCTCAGTCTCACATCTGTGTGTTAAATGCTGGAGTCAGGATGTGCTTAGCTTTGCTTAGCCTAAAGACTGAAAGCTGGAAGAAACAGCTAGCCTATCTCTGGCTCTGTCTTAAGATAAAACATTGTGTCTTCCGTATTAAATTTTTACGTAAATAAGAATGTAGTTTGTGCTGCACAGATGCACTCAATGGATGGATAGCCTGTTTAATACTCAGTCAATACACAGTTTGTCCATCTCAAAACATTTAGATCTCACTCTTCCCCCTCTCCTCTGGTGTGCTCCAAGGTTCTGTCCTTGAACCCCTTCTATTCATTATCTACCTTCTCCCTCTTGGCCATATTTTTCGTAAATACAATATTCAGTTCCACTGCTATGCAGATGACACCCAGCTCTACCTTTGACAAAACCGACCACATCCCTCCCTCGCACCCGCCTCTCTGATTGCCTTCAGGAAATCAGATCCTGTTTCTCCTACAACTTTCTCTATCTTTACAGTGACAAAACTGAACTCCTACTTATTGGCACCAAATCCATCCTTTCTAAAATAAATGACTTTTTCATCTCCATCGACAAGTCATCTATTTCACCCTCTCCTCAGGTTAAGAGTCTAGGTGTCATCCTGAATAGCACTCTATCTTTCCAGTCCCATATCAATAACGTCACTTGATTCTCTCTTCTTTGTTTCACCTGACAAATCCATTTTTTGTGTTGTTGAGTTCAAACAATAAATATATTCATACATTTGCATAAAGCAGCATATTTGTCCACTCCCATGTTGATCAGAGTATTAAATACTTGACAAATCTCCCTTTCAGGTTCATTTTGAGCGAGTCCCGACGAGGGTTCGATTTCTGTCAGGCACAGGCTGAACACAGAAGTAATGCTAGTCATACAGCTACATGGATGTAAATAGAGAACAGCTAGCTTTGTCAAAGTGCTTCCAGACCACCCCGGCACCATCACTCGCTTCAACATCTTAGATGAAACCTTTAAGTTGCTGTATCTCTTTGTGTGAATTATTGGAGGGATTTGGGGGGGTTACTCCCTTTTTTTCCCATGTTTCCCCTCTTCCATTACTATATTAGGGCAGGGAACTATAGCTCTTATGGACCCCAGGGAGAGCAGTAACATACAGTCTTTGACTGCACTGAATTATCAGTATATCCATTTATCTATAGAACCTTTTTTTGTTTGTTTGTTTCTATTTATAAGCTGTTGGGGATGCAGTAAAAATATATACTCTGCTGTCATATTACATATTACAGTATTTAATAAAGTCATATTAAATATTGCTTATCGTTTAAAAATGTGGATCTTCGTATTCTTTGTTTGGACTCCTTAGTGCGTCTAACTGTATGCATCACACCTGGAACCTCCAGGCAAGTTTGGATTTCTTTTATACTGTCAAAACTATCTGCTGAGTTACAGACATCTCTTTCCCAAATGTAAGTCAATGGAAAAAAAGTCTTTTTGGGCCCAGTGGCATGGACACAGAGGTTGTAGTACCACCATTTGGCCACTACAAAAATTAGGATCAACAACCGGCGCTCTTCCTGAGGGGTCGGGATGAACGGGAGCCCACCTACAACTCTGTATCCAGTTCTGATTCAGCCATTGGGGACGGGGTCATGTGATTGTCTGAAAAAGACAAAGACATCTGATTGGTTACAGATATCCCCATCTATTTGTGTATTTGTGGTATTTGCACGTCAGGGGAGTCTCAAAAAACCCTCACAGATGCAGTGAAGTTGACATGCAACAAGCAGTTTGTAGATGCAGGTTCAGCAATTTGAATCCAAATGTGTTTTTAGTGAAACTTGCAAATGCTTTTAAATGCATATATTTGTGGATTTATATTACATTTGTTTAAAACAAGAACTATTTGTGTGTGCATCAGAAATATACAGTATGTTTCAATAATGACTATGGACTACTGTCAAAGACTCCATTCTGTCCTCTTCCCATTTCTTTTATATGATTCAGGTTTAATATCATCTGTCAGACGCAAAATAAACACAAACTCACACACAAACATATTATTAAACAGGCAGTGAGCAAGGCAAACCCAACTATGGTTCAGTGGACAACTATAAAACTTCTCTTCCTCCAAAGTACATGCCACAAGCCAGGCTGGTTGCCAGGCAGGCAGCTGGCATCAGCTGGCATCATTGTGTTTGTGGCGAGAGGCTTGATAGGCTCTTTCTTCTCTGTCCTCCAGTGTTCAGCTGCTCCACCAGGACACACGTCTGTGTTAACACAACAAAGAGCTGAAAGAGGGACACGGCGTATGGGGTATAAACACATGCATAGGGTAACGGGAGCTACAGTTGTGCACTGTGATTGGCTCAATTTCAGTGAGTGCTCACCAGATTTTACTGGGCAGGCGTTTTACCTCAAAGATGTGATGCATTGATGATGCGTGGCATCTCCTCTTTTCACCCTCCTTGCCATTCTGGTGTCACCATCTTGGTTTTTTTGGAACCAGAAGTGACCATATTTGGACTAGATGGTGGAGCTAGGGAAGAGGTGCTATTAGCAGCTAATGGTAAATCCCTAACTTACATTAACTGTGATATTAATTAGATTAATTAGAAAACAGCCATGTTTGTGAGCAGCCAACTCCTTAGACGCTACAAGACACTCTGGCTAAAGGCTAACGTTTACACTTACCTATGATAATACTTATCCCTCTATAGCATAAGTGTCAAACTCAGGTGGGCCAGATTTGGCCCGTGGTGCAATTATATGTGTGGCCCGCAAGATGATTTCAAATGTCTGATAGAGCTGGCCCGCCAGCATATAGTGCATGAACTGTTAATACTACAAGTCCCAGAATGCTCTGGTAGTGAGTTGGCGCGTCTCTGAAGGCAGGCAAGCGTCCCCTCCCATATCTGTTGACATTCATTAGCAACCTCATATCATCCATCCATCGTCAACTGCTTATCCCGGTAGGGGTCGCGGGGGGGTTGGAGCCGATCCCAGCTGGCATTAGGGGAAGAGGGAGTTCACCCTGGACAGGTCGCCAGTCCATCGCAGGGCACATAGAGACAGACAACCATTCACGCTCACATTCACACCAACAGTCAATTTAGAGTCATCAGTTTGACTGTGGGAGGAAGCCGGAGAAACCGGAGAAAACCCACGCAAACACGGGGAGAACATGCAAACTCCACACAGAAGGGCCCCAAGCCAGATTTGAACCTGTGACCCTCTTGCTGTGTGGCAACAGCGCAAACCACTGCAGCATCGTGCAGCCCACCTCATATCATGTCAGCAAGAAAATTTAATCCACCTTTTCCCAAAAATGGCCAAATGAAAGATGGACAGACAGGAAGTCTGACGACAGGTGGGAGGCAGAATATTAGTCCACCATGTAAAGGACAGACCTGACTGTCTGGTGGGAGGAGACAACGTGGCTGCAACCAAAGAATAGGACATAAAAATACACGATGAAACGAAACACTATGACAAGTACAACCTGGACATAAACCAGAAGCCCGGTTTCCATCGAAATTGTGTGAAACTGTGACACTGAGCCTCTGTAACCTTGAGGCTGTAGGTGAGGTTCACTTGTCCACAACACATACTTCCACACCCATGCACTGTGTGTGTGTGTGTGTGTGTGTGTGTGTGTGTGTGTGTGTGTGTGTGTGTGAAAAGTATTAGCATATCTGCACCTGATTATGTACCCAGATAAAAAAAAACTCCTACACTCCTGCAAACATATGTCTATATGTCTAATGTAAGACACGATACAGCATGTAAAATATTTTTTAGTATATTCACCAGAAAATACAACAAATTTATAGTATTGTAGTATGGTATTGTCAGTGTTTTTGCATTCAGTCAGAGCAAGGGAAATAGTATATTGAGCGGCGGTTATTGAAAGTTTTGTGCAAGCAGATATGAAACATATTTATTGTTCAGAAATGTTGTCATTCATTGTATCCCGTTGTTGGCAGAAACTTATAATCCCAACGTTTATTTCTGGCGACTGGTTGAGTTAAATGATTCTTTCCTGTCCTTAATAAGCTCAGTGAATTAAGACCCAGATGAGAGAGGAAATTAGATTGTTTTTGGAAGAAAATGATAAGGGTGAGGTTGACCCAGCTATGGTATGGGATGCGTTAAAGGCCGTTTTATGGGGGAAAATAATATCCTTTTGTGCCTATAAAAAAACGAGAAAAACGATTGAGACTAATGAATCTTAATAAAGAATTAAAGGATCTTGAGATGCAACATAAAAGCGAACAGAGTCCAGATCTTCTGACAAAGATAAAGAAAACGAGAAATGAAATAAATCTATTGTATTCACAAGAAATTGAAAAAAATATGCTATTCATAAAACAAAATTATTACAAAGCTGGCCCAAAATCAGTAAAACTCCTGGCAAGAAAGTTACAAAAACAAAAAGCAGACAGCACGAGACCCAGACTCTAAAAATATACAACATAAACAAGATGAAATACAAAAAGCTTTTGAAAAATTTTATAAGTCTCTGTATACACAACCTCCTTTAGAAAGTGAGGAACAAATCAGCGAATTTCTCAATTCTTTAAACTTGCCGATGGTATCAGAGGAACAAAACAAAATCCTTACAACTGCAGTAACTGAGGCTGAACTTAGTGCTATTTCCAGGCTTAAAGCTAACAATTCTCCTGGTCCAGATGGCTTCCCTTCAGATTTGTATAAGGCTTTCAGGGTTGAGCTAACGGCAAACTTACTCCGGACTTGCAATACAGTTCTTAGGGATTCAAAAATACCCCCATCATGGTCTGAAGCAGTTATCTCAGTTATTCCTAAAGAGGGCAAGGACAAATTGGAATGTGGTTCATATAGGCCAATATCAGTGTTGAATGTTCACTATAAATAAAACTGCTTACCAAAATGAACCAATTAAGGGTGAAAAATGGTGAGGTGAGAAATGGGAAAGGGAGGGCAACTTTTTAATACCAAACGAAGTTTGGTTAAACGTGTGTATTTCCCAGTGGAAATGCACAAATTCTCTTATGTGGCGTGAGTTCGGCTGGGAGTGTTTTACTCATTTCTTTACTCCAATACAGAAGGCTCATTTTGACGGAGGGGATGCAAAATGTTGGAGATTGTGTGGGGCACAGGAGGCCAATCACTGGCATGTATTTTGGAACTGCCCAGGGATAAGACCCTTCTGGACAGATTATCAAAAAGCATTGAAAAGCATACTTGATTTAGAAATACCTTTGGATTTCACCATTTTATTTTTAGGAAATTTTAATTTCCAGGCCCAAGAGCCGACAAATATCTGTTTGGTATATTGACATTGGCTTGCAAAAAAGTGCTCACAAGACACTGGTCGCTTCCTGAGCCTCCCACAGTAACTGAGTGGATGGATATTGTAAATGATATATATATCATGGAAAGGATTACCTTCTCTCTCCAACTCAAGAAAAATATCTTTTTTAAGTTTTGGTCCAAGTGGGTCAAATATGTAAAGCCCTTACGACCAGATTTTGTGGAAGTGTTAAATATTTGATTACGTTGTAAGCTAATGTTTGTTTGGACTGATATATTCTTTTATACTCTCTCTTATATCTAATCTACACTGATCATGACTGCACTTTTTGTTCTCTCCCCAACTGTAAATAGTTATTTGTGTGCTCTATGTAAAAGGAAAAAATAAAATGTAAAAAAATAAAATAAAATAAAAATAAGCTCAGTTAATATACAAGATGATTCAAGATGAGATGATATATGTGCATTAAAAAGCAGAAGAAACTGAATAAAAAAGGTGGATATAATGTAAAGGAACTCCATATATGGGCTTCCTGTTTGACCTTAAGAAACCAGCAGGTTTAAAGTGTCCTGTCTATCGCAAAAACACGCCCTAGCTCTAACTGTGCTCTTTTATCAGTAGAGGTTATTTACAATGGACTGATAACATAAGATAGCACTAGTTCAGAGGATACACGCCGGCAGTTTTCCTGTGTGACGCATACTGCACTCATTTTCTCTCCCACTCAAACCTTTCACCCTTACTTTTATCATGGCTTATTTATTTCCAGACACATTTTACAGTGAAATTCATTGAGAAATGATGTACAGTGCAAAACAGGCCTCATCAAAATCCACATAAAATACATAAAATGAAATAGGGAGCAACAGGGTGAAGCATTCACTAGAGACAGTGACACATGGAGGCATTTATAACAGCGGCAGGTGTTCTCTTTGAATGGATGCTGTACTTTGTACTCAAGTTGTACAGTTAGCTTTGTCACACAGAGCTATGTTAACTAACCAGAGCTGTTAGTGCTAGAGACAAAGCTCTGTATTTATTTGAAATTTAATCGATGAATCAGTTTTATACCTGGGAACACAACATCGCTAAATACGGGTACAGAAACACAAGCAATCAGGCGGGTTTCAGGATTTTCTAAGCTGGCACAAACAGGAGATTTGATTCGGTACAAATGACTACAGCAAAGCTTGTGGAACCACATCTAGTTTTTTTTAGGTCTTTTGATGCATCAAAGTGATGGTGAAGAAGACATTTTGGCCAAATGGTGATGTTAGAGGAGAAGTCAAAGGGTCACTGAAACATTAGGACCATTAATATCTACAGGTGACTAATATCAGTATCATCATTTCTTCCTCCCTCGCCTCAGCTCCTAAGTTTACCTCCCATCTTCCACCTCCCAGCCCCCGTCATCCAGCCCTCCAGCCCTTACCCTCTCTTCCCACAGTCTTGTGTATGTGACCTTTAGTCTGCCTATTGTTCTGTAAGTGGGCCAAGAGGAACCAGTTGTCTGCTTATTGAACCAGTGTTTAGGAAAATAGGGCCATGCTTAACGCCAGTTATAGACTGTGTGTGTGTGTGTGTGTGTGTGTGTGTGTGTGTGTGTGTGTGTGTGTGTGTGTGTGTGCATGAAGGATATGAACCATATGTTGTTCAGTGTTAATCCCGTAAAGATATCCTGTTTATTTAAGGATTATGGAATAAGGAGCATATGCATATGGACGGTTGCATAATGATATATGTAATGACATAACTACACAGTAATCTTTTGTCTAATAAAATGGTGATTTTAATGCACTGAAACACATTGTGCCGGTATCATCATTTCTCCAATCACTTTAACATTTCAGAACATCTGCCATCCTGAATAAGTGTCACTTGTCACTGCCAGTGCTCATTATTGATTTGAGATATAAATATGATCACACTGAGGGCAGTTACACGCTGATGTCACAGGTACATCTTTTGTACTGAGTTTCATTGAAGTGCTCCAACTGTCAGTCACCTTGCATTGATTTGACACTTCGACAATATTGTATTTGTTTGAATTGTCCATAAGAAAATGAACTGGATTATATCTTCCATAATTTTGGATGCCTAAAATAACTCCTCCCAATTCATTACACGCAGAAGTGACAAAACATCTCGGCTTACACTGCCGAAAAGTAGTTAAAATCTATTATTCTAAAAAGACTCCATGTTACTCTGTAGAGCAAGTGAGGAGGGATCAATCTCCCAGGACACACATGACAAAATTATAGATAGATTGTAGACATACAGTATATGAAGAATGAATCTGAAAGAGCATTGAGTAAATTTAGGTGTTCAAAGATCCAGATCCAGAGGCTCTGGGACAGCCGATGATCCTGCACAGAGAAACATGACTTAAGAGACGATGAGTTTTAAGTTTTGATTTTCAGGCCTCAAGACTGTCAAGAGTCAAACTGCCTCTCTCTACCAACGCTCATTCAGTATGCATAAAAAAAAACAAAAAATATAATCTAATTAAATGGTTAATAATTAAGTTAAAATAGATACTCACAAGCAAGGGACATGGTTAGTGTTTAAAAAATATGAGCAGCAGAGCTGGCATGTAAGTGCAAAATGTGTAATAATACTCCTGTGTGCTGCTCTTGAATATAGCTTAGTCTCCCTGCATACAAAACCAGCACCTGACACATTTTAATCCCATTCCTCTGCACTGTCAAAAGCCCTGGCCAAAGCAAGCTCCAAGGAAGGGCGCCGGTCATAGATCTCAATGTTCGTAGTGGCCAAACAGTACTACAACTTCTGTGTCTGTGTGTGATGCCATTGGGCCCAAAAAGACTTTTTTTTCCCATAGGCTTACACTCACCTGCCACATAATTGGGTACACCTGTTCAATGGCTTATTACCACAAATAGCTAATCAGCCAATCACATGGCAGCAACTCAATGCATTTAGACATGTAGCCGTGGTCAAGACAGCTTGCTGGAGTTCAAACTGAGCATCAGAACGTGGAAGAAAGGAGATTTCAGTGACTTTGGTTGTTGGTGCCAGACGGGTTGGTCTGAGTATTTCACAAACTGCTGATCTACGGGGATTTTCACACACAACCATCTCTAGGGTTTAAAGAGGATGGCCCGAAAAAGAGGAAATATCCAGTGAGCGGCAGTTGTGTGGACGAAGATGCCTTGTTGATATGAGAGGTCAGAGGGGAATGGACAGACTGGCTGGAGATGACAGAAAGGCAACAGTAACTCAAACTCGTTACAACCAAGGATGCAGAATACCATCTCTGAACACACAACACGTTGAACCTTGAAGAAGATGGGCTACAGCAGCAGGAGACCACACGGGATGCCACTTCTGTCAGCTAAGGACAGGAAACTGAGACTACAATTCCCACAGGATCACCAAACCTGGACCACAGAAGATTGAAAAACATTGCCTGGTCTGACGAGTCTTGTTTTCAGCTGCAACATTCAGACGGCAGGGTCCGAATTTGGCGTAAACAACATGAAACCATGGATCCATCCTGCCTGGTATCAATGGTTCAGGCTGCTGGTGGTGGTGTAATGGTGAGGGGGATATTTTCTTGCCACACTTTGTTCCCCTTAGTACCAACTGAACATGTCCATCCCTTTATGACCACAGTGTGCCATCTGATGGCTACACAAAGAATGAAGGCAGTTCTGAAAGTAAAAGGGGGTCCGACCTTTTACTAGCAAGGTGTACCTAATTGTGTGGCCGCTGAGTATATACTGAGAAAGAGATGTCTGTAACTCAACAGATATTTATATACATCTAACAGGATAAAAATGATGAAGTGCTAAGTTTTTGACAGACATGGATGTTAACTGCAAGTTGACGGGTTCTTCTTCTGTAATTCCCCACAGCGATGAAGATGTGGTCTCACTGCTTGTCTCCTATCACCCATCTACAGAACACACAATATACAGTACTATCTAGTACTACTAGACTATATTAGAATGCACTATAAATAGGCACAGTTGGTGTTAGTGCAGGGGGCTCATTGAACCCAAATACTAAATGTAATGATGAATAATATTGACCTTGTTGTGTAGTCTTCTTGACAGGATAAGAAACCAACAAGATAGTCTTTTATTTACGTATAACATCAGAGCTCTCTGTTCATTTACCGGACATGACTGGCTAGAATATAGCCAACAGCAAGTAGGAAACTTTCAGGTGATCTCCCTCCAGCCAGCTGCCTCTTATTTAGGTTCTCGTAGTGAAATGAGGAGGTATCGTATAGATACCTCATTTCAACTTCTCAAATAAGCAAAACAAACAACAGGAATAAATAGAAACAGGGTTATTGGGGGTTGTTAGGAGGTTAAGGCAGGGAGGAAAAGGGGGGAAGTAAATGGTCGGGGGGGGGGCAGAAAAAGGAACGAGTGGAGTCAAGGGAGTGCAGTAGAGGGCTGGTAGAAGGGGGTTTCCAGCCATGCATCTCTCTCTAGTCCTAGATTCATGGCTGTCAAGGATTAGACAGAGAGAACCAAAAGGTCAGAGGTCACCCCCCCTCCTGTCCTGACCTACCATTTGCTGCTGGGTTGAACTGCAGCAAGGGAGGGGAAAGCCTCCTTCACACACTTTATCAAAAACATCAACCGAGGGGGGACAAAATATAACATGCACTGACAAAAGCTAAACTCCAGGCTGCCCTAAGTACCACATCAGCACACTAAATCTCATCAGCAACACTCTAAGCACTGTGGTCCCAATCTTACATTATCTCAGTTAAAAGGGGACATAGCATGAAACCAACCCAACCCACAAACTGAAATAAGACGACCCAATCAGTTTTTTGTGGGCTGCTTCGATCAGAAGATATGTGATTCAACCATGTTATGTCACATGCAGGCTCATTAGATTATACCGCCCTCCATCTGAGTATCTCCACCCAAAGTTTGAAACTACCTTTGCAAAGGTGCACCATTATTTCTCGCAAGCCAATCAGAGCAGACTTGGCTTTTCCAGGTGGGGGTCTTAAAGAGACAGAGGGTGAATACAGGTATATTCAGACAGTATGAGAAGAAATGTTTTTTGACCATTAAAAGCATGTAAACATGTTCTAGCAAAACCCAAAATACAAGTATCAACCTGAAAATGAGCATGATATGTTTCGTTTAATGCATTTCATATCAACAATAGACTTGCTAGAGATATTGCGTACATTCTGCACCAGTTTGAGTCATCATTACAAAACAGAAACCGAAAGACTGAGGATGGCAGATATACAAGCCATTGTTATGATACGATTGATATGATGATACATGAAACAAAGCAGTGTCTGCTAACCATTAACACACCACTCTTACTCAGATGGCCGTGTGGTTGTGAAAATATCTGTGTATTGGCACAATCAGATGAGATGAACATGAGAAGAGCTTTCTGTGTGACTTTACCTGTTGGCTTACTTTCCTCACTAACACCTCACCACAGTGTCTGTCTGCTGTTTCCTGCTGAGCAGCCAGTGAACACTTTGTTTAGAGCTTTGTGACTGAAAATGGAAACGTAGCTGATGAGAGCAGGTCAGTCTGCTTTTTGGCCCTCAAAGTAATGGTCCAAAAAAACAAAACATTGAGCTGAAAGTAGTCCGTAGTGAAAGGTGGGTGATGGGTGCTCTGAAACTATTGTGCTAACCCAGGATGTCCTGCTTACATCTGCTCCCAGCAGGTGAGACCAATCTCTCAATGAGAGGGGAGGGTTCAGGCAGACCAACAGAGAGAATCACACTGACCAGGCTGTCACACCCATGAGAGTCCAGTCCCGTCCCGCCTGAGACCCGTTTATCTGCCTTGAGAGTTTGGAAACATCATCTGCGCTGTATATGTTCCACCTAGTGGAAACGCTGCTAGTACGACAGGTCGCAGACTGTGTTCAGCAACAACTTTTATGTTGCCTGAGGCTCCGTTTTTTATCTTAGGGGACTTCAATCATTGAAAACTGGAAATGTCAGGTTTTGAACAATATGTCATATGTGAGACCATCCTTGATAAATACTATGGTAATATAAATAATACTTATGTGTCTAAAGCAAACCCCTGCTGTCAAACTCGGACCATAACACAGCACACTTCCCGCCAACTTACAGAACTGCTCTCAAACGTAGCAAACCAGGAACCAAGACTGTAAAGGTCTGGACAAATAGCCTCAAAGGATGATGATGTTTCCTTTCCATTGACTGGAATTATGAGGAAAATCACCAACATGGCTCCATCTCATAAAAATCTCAGCACCCCGACCTGCAAAAAAGCAAAAGAGCTGAATGACTTTTACCTGAGATTTGAAACAAGGGACCTTTCCTCTGAATGTAAGGATGTTTCTGTCTCAACCTCTGTCTCTGAGCAGGATGTTAAATTGATGATGAAACCTAAAGGTCAATAATGTCTTCAGGCCGGTGGCTATGGCATCCATTGTCATTACGTGTTTTGAGAGGATGATGATGACGCTGCTCAGAAAGGAGATGGACGTACATTTAGATCCTTTTCAGTTTGCCTATAAGCGAGGCTGCAGCACAGATGACTGTGAACTGAAGAATTGTACCACTCATTTGGTAAGTAAACACCTTGAGGAGCCAAAAGCTTATGCACATATGTTGTTTGTTGGCATTAGTTCATACAGGCAATTAGGGGTCCACATCGACAGCACTTTCAGCTGGAAGGTACATGTTGGAAACCTCTGCTCCAAACTTCAACAGTGTATGTACTTTTTACGCAGATTCTGTTTCTATGGAGTGGAGCAGAAGATCATGTTACTTTTCTACCAGGGTGTCTTAGAAAACTGTGTCAGACCCAACTCACGTCTTACATCAGGAGTACCAGCTTTTACCTTAAGGAGATATAGAGTCCCACGAAGCAGGATGAACCGATACAAACATTCATTCTCGTCCGATAAAGTTCTCAGCAACTCTTAATATAAAGCTATCATAAGGACAGTGCAAAATACACAGAGAGAGTACAATATGTTAACAGCTAAATATGTGACATAAGTGCAATATAAAGGAAGTGTAACAGGCGACAAAAGTCACAGTGCGATGTGTTATACAGGGACAGTGCAATATGTTAAATTGGGACAGTGTAATATGTTGGGAGAGTGCAATTTATTAGATAAAGACACTGCAATACATTAGGACAGTACAATACAGTATGTTGCATGTGTGTAAAATTGGGTTACTGTCTGTGCATTTTGAGCAAGATGATAGACAGTGCAGTGCACTACCTGGATGCAGTTGCTGCTGTGGTGTGTGTGATGATATGTACCTTTATGTACATATCATCACATGTACACGGTGTATGTGTTGAAACATCTTTCTGTGTTTGTTTCCTGTTGTTGTTGTTGTTGTTTTAATTTACGTTTGTGACTGCAGCCGGACAGAGTCCAGGTTAAATTTCCTCTCATACTTTCAGTTAAAACAGTTTTTGGTTTTGCCATGATTTCCCTGAGGCAATTATATCATTGCTGTCAAACTTTAAAACTGCTCCTTTCTCTGCTTCTGTCAGTTGTCATTTCAATGTAAAATTACTGTGACCCTCCTCCACCCCTTTCACCTCCAGTTCAATCTGCAGAAATGCAAACTTAACTTGAAATATAACATAAAATTTCTAACATTAGGAATAATACAATGGCTTCTTCTGGCGGTGGGCGTGACCAGTCTTCTTCCACCATTGCCACGTTGCCAACTCTGTCCAACCACTGTTCATCATGATGAACTACAAGAAGTGGTGCAGCAGCTAAGATCTGCAGCATGTGCTCTTACCTACCTAAGTTGTAGGTCTATAATAAGTTATAGTTATAGGTCTCAAAGATGCTATTACACCACCATTATTGAGAAAGGGCGATCTTGATCGATTTGTTTTTGAGAACTATAGACTAATCTCAAACCTTCTGCTCCTGGGAAAACTTCTAGAAAAGGTTGTATACCAACAATTACACATGTATCTCTCATAATACAAGTAGTTTGATGTTTACCTGAAGTCTGGTTTTAGAGTTAATCACGGTATCGACACTGTCCTGAGCAGAACTGTCGATGACCTTAAAATTAGCTCAGACAACCATAAAGTTTCTATTCTGGTACTTGTTGACCTCAGAGCAGCCTGTTGACCATGAAACTCTTCATCATGTATGTGATGTTTCCAGTATTCTCCCCCCTCAGGTTTGTAAATAGGCTGGGCAAACCTCTCACTATAACCAGTCCAGTTCAACACCACTACAAACTGCAGCTTCAGTCATAAACATGTACAGGAGGTAAATGAATGCCTCGCTGCCAGTGTCAGTCAAACCAGAGCATTCATACCTTTGTTTGAATTTATGGCCGAGTTGCTGTATTGCGTTGCATTAGATTTTACAGGTGTACCTTATAAAGTGGCCAACTGAGACAGTTTCATCTAGGCTAATCAATGAAAGTGGATTACAATAGACTTGGGGCGGACCACAGTGGCTGCAGCAGATCAGGAGTACAGATGGGTATCCTGGTATCCAAACTCTACTTGTCTATTGGGGGGTACGGACAGAGTGAGGGGCACCCACTGAGGGCTGTATTGTCTTGGGGTTTTCCTCTTGTTAGCACCCTTGGCCTCTCAGTATGCTGTGTCTCACACACACACACCATCCACTCCCCCCCAACCCCCACCCTGTCTTTTCGGATCACTTAACAGGACAATTACTCTATCCATCTTTTCATCATGGTCTATTGTGTTTGTACCCTGGGTTTAGAAAGCTTTTATGGGGAAACCATCTCTTTCTCTTCTTTCAACTCTTTCTTCCTGGCTACATTCACATTGTACCATTTATAACAGTGATGCTACTGATTTAGGTTCAGGGTCAGTAGCAAACTTATCAAGATTTATAGGTATGTTGAAGGCATGCTTTAATGATTTGAATTTCTACTTGTTTTCTACCAGGCACTTCTCACCTTATATGAGAGAAAATAAATATTGCATCCTTTATCTGCCATGTTGTTAGCATTTTTTGGTAAAGCAGTTGTTGCAGCTAAGAACATGCTAAGAGATGCCCTTAGTGTGGTAGCAATAAAAATGACATGAACAAGTCAGTCAGATAAGAGGATGAATATCAACATGTTTAGCCAGCTTACAAACAGCGAGAATGAAACTAAGACTGTGGGAGAAAGAGCAACCTGCTAGGTAAGCTCCATGAAACCATAAAGAGATAGCCCATAAACCCAGAGCCCTTCCACAGAAACGAAACCTAATGGTGACATAGCGCTGCAGTTAGTGCTTTATCCACCAACAACAGTCGGGCGCAGCATCTCAATAAGAAGCTTGCAAGCAGCAAAGCTTGAAAGCATTGTCAGAGTGTGTACTGTATGTTGTACAAGTAAAGATGATAAAGGTACTTGTAGTAGATGATGATTTAATGTAAAGTCAGTGGGCTCAGTCATAAAGGTCGTGGTATGTACTGTACAGTAATGCTAAGTCTAAAGCAGCAGATTCACTTCTCGTCAAGAAGGACTCTTAAGTTCAGAGGAATCTGAGGCAAGTCCAACTGCCTTTGACCTACACGTCTAGATCTGGAAGTGTTTAGTGGGTGATACGAGGTTTTACAGCACATTTTACTACCAATAACAATACAACAATCCCACTGCCTCTGATCAAACAAATTCACAAAACGTTTATAAGAGCACCCTTTAAAAAGATGTCAGTGCTATCAAGTCAACATGTTGCAGTCATTCTTCAGCTTTAAAGCCTCAGTGGAAACACAGCACGGTACCATCCCCCCAGTTAGGAAAGGAGATGGGGGCTGGTGGTGGGGGATGGAGGGCACATTCTTTGAGAGGACTCCCTGGTCCGCTCTCTGTGCTGGTGTCCAGACTTGATAGCCGTGATACCAGCCCATTCAAGAACTTAAAAGGCGCTGATGCACTTGAGAGCCACTGGGAGCGTCCTCTCTTCACACACACACACACACACACACACACACACACACACACACATTGTAGGGCATGTGGGAAGCCGTCTGTTGTGTAGCACTTCATTAGCAGCTAATTCTGTCGTATCAGAACTGATGCTCTTGGCCATTTCTACAGAATCTGTGTACATACAGTGTGTTGCATTTTCAAGTTAAACTACGAATACATCATTTGCTATTACAAAGTCACATATAAGCATTTTCTGATCAGCAAGGCAAGTTTATTTATAACACACAAGTGTCAAGACAGTGCATAAGAAAGACATTATAAAATGATATCTATATGTAAACAATTTAAAACAGACATTAAAAATCCAAGATAATAGGAAATAAAAGCTATTGTAGAACAAGACAGGAATAGATTAACAGAATGAAAGTTAGTGTGCAGTGTAAAAAATGGTTTAATAAAAGGCAGAAAAACAGAAAAAGCCATGATTTGAAAGAAGTGGGTTTGTTCAGGACGACATCAGTTGTCTGTGCCTTCCAAAAGTGTTACACATCACTGGTGAATCTGTTTTATGGTGAGACAGTGCTATGGTTGAGGTTTCACCTGTTAAGGTTAGGGAAAGAGCATGGTTATAATTAACAGAAACACATGTTAACATGCGGTAGGAAACAAGAGTGAACCGCAACCGTCGAACCATTTCGTTGACCCATTCGGCTACTGACTGACTCTATAATGTAACTTGACTTACTCCTCTGTTCCAGATGGACAAGAGTCATGATTTGAACAGCTACTGGAGGGCTTCGTCAGTTTCCCTCCGGGGATTAATAAAGGTTCATCTTATCTTATCTTATCTTATCTTGAACGTGCCTGCTAAATGACTGATTCTGTCATTTTCCTGAGAAAATATTATGATATTTAAATATTTTAGTCTGTTTTGATATTCTCATGCAACAATTCTCATGAATGAAACCTGAGACTTCCATCAACCCAGCAATAACAATGAAATGTCATGTTGTCTAAACTAGTCACTTATTTCAGTTGATCATAAATAATAAGTGTAGATGCAACAGATTTAACAGTCTCAGTTTAATATTGATGCCTCTATATGACCTACACAAGGAAACGAGACCATCACACAGAAAACTGGCTATTCCTATATAGTGACCGTATTTTCTGGACCATAAGGCGCAACGGATTATAGGGCGCACTATCAATAACTATCAGTATCACAGTCTTTTTTCATATATAAGGCGCACCGGATTATAAGGCGCATTAAGCAAAACAAGTTTAGTTAATCCACCCGGAATGACGACAAGCTCGGAATTAGTTTTCTTCACTTGGGTTTTGACAGTATCAGTAGTCGCAGATCAATAGGGACGGAGAGTTGTGGAAAAAAACATTCAGTCTCATGACATAAATTTCTCTCAGCCACTCAATCATCTTCTCCTCGTCTATCCAGCCCTTTGAGTTAGCCTTGATGATGATGTCAGGCGGAAAAGTTTCTTTCGGAAACTCATAATAAAACATTTTGACAGACTTTTGAGCGCCCTGTACCACATAAAATTGGTTCAAGGAGGCCAGTAAGCACAACCAGAATCGATACATAAGCCGCACTGGATTATAAGGCGCACTGGCAATTCTTGAGAAAATTAAAGGATTTTAAGTGTGACTTATAGTCCGGAAAATACGGTACTCTTAATGCCTGTCATTGGTCCCACCGAGTTGGATTTTGTATGTCTCAGGCTCAGACTCCAGCAGGGCCTCCAACAGCAGCCTGCCCACCATGGGCAGACCCAGATCCAGCTTTGATGCCGCCTTCGACCTGCAGTCGGAGCTCCGGCAGGACGTTGAGCGCAGGCATCAGTGGCTCCTCCTCCAACCAGGAGCAGAGCTTTGCCTTGATGCTCTTCAGGTTTCCACTGGGCGCCAACACAGACACCATGCTGCTGCAGGCCCTGGCCATATTGCTGGACCCGCTGGAGGGAATATAAGCACAGGAGAACCAGAACCGCTCAGGGTAGACTGTCAGACCCTGCTGCAGTGAAATGAGTGGTTTTCTAAAGGGACTCTGGTGCATGGAAACATACTGCTTTTGTCTACAGGGACCACCAAAAGCAGAACAAAACTAGAATGGCTCTTGGAGAGCGCAGACCTCCGCCAAGGTGCCCGAATACACCCGAATACTCCCAAAAAATTTCATTTAAATCAATTTTTTTGAGTAATCTTGCTAACAGACAGACAAACAAACAACCTCAACCTCAAACAACCACAGCAGGGATTATTAAAGGTTCATCTTATCTAATCTTATCTTATCTTAACCTCCTTCCTCAGCCAAGAGGTTATGAAGTTCATCGTAGTAGCTTTAAGTAAATTAACATTCAGAAGGTTGAAGGAAGAACAAATATTTGTCATTGTTTCTGCGTAAATCATGTAAATTTGATGACAAAGGTTATTTGCAAAAATGATTTACTAGTTAACATCTTCAGTTCAAAAGATCCAGCACCAGTAGCCTGGTATTTTCTACCATTAGTCTCCTTCTCTGCCTATGTGAAGTCACTCTGTCAGGGCCATTTCTTTTCATTTATCTCCAGTGAAAGATGGTAAGGTTAGATCCCTCAGCATGGAGACCTCTGTGTGCCCTCTATAGCTGCCACCACATTCATCTTCAGCATACTGGGTTCACACACTCTTCAGTTCTGTCGCTTTCATTCTCCACCTGCTCTGATCTTAGTGAGGATCTTTGTAAAGCTGTGCATGCATCACTATTTGGATAAATGTGATTCAGAACATTTAGATTTATTGGATCACAGGCAAAGATAAGCATTTCACGTTACATTATTTTGATACAGCAATAAGGCAATTACATTTAAAATCATGTCAGCAAGCGTGCAGTCCCAGTTTTATCCATTTTCCACCCACATTCGCGCATATACAGGTATGCAGATTAAACATGGAAAACTGCGTTAAAACTAGGCCATAGACTCCTTTCCCATCGCCGGAAGACCATGTATAGAGTTCTGTTTTTTTCTGGTGTGTCACGATCAATGTCACAATCATTTAGGACGACAGGGTTAGTAAACAGTAAAAATGTTACAGTGGTTACTTCTTTTTTTACTTATCTATTTAGTCTCCTTTTCAAACTCTCACACCAGAGTTGGTGACTGTTGGTAAAGTAGTAATTCTAACAAAGCCTGAATGGTTTTAATGAGTTAAAGTGTGTTTAGATGATCAGCGAGGTTCAATGACTTCTGACTAGTCTGGTGGTTTTGTATGTTAATAATTATATATGTTGTCTTAATCCCTGTTGATTCTATTTATTATATATTCAACTTGTGTTACATAACATCACCATTTCCTGGATGCTTTCTGCTGAAAGAGAAGACTATTGGAAGTGTTATAATATCCCAAAGCCCGTCCAGCAACATTAATGGACGACATAGCAGAAGGCTAGCGAAGCTGATCACCACAGATCAGTCTCTATTGTAAGAGGGATCAATCACAACGTATCAATAGAGTCTATACACTGCTATTGTATGCAGTGTCCAGAGTATGACCCTGGACCCAGCCCAACTGAGAAACTGAGGTCAAAGGTCACACACAGAGACAGAGGGAGACATGGCTACATAGATTTCTGTCTCCATCTCTTTCCCGAGACCATCTACACGGTGGAGTCAATAAATTAGTTGTCTCCAGACTGCAGATCTCTCTGTGTGAGACGAAGGCTGAGAGATTTTAGTGTGCACTGCTCACGGCAGGGCCATGATGATTATATCAGTTCTTAAAATAGTAAAAGTCTGTGAATTTTCTATCACTTTCTATTAATCTTAGGCTCACAGGGTGCAGGAGCATATCCCAGCATGCACCATGGCCAAGGAGTTCATTCATTCATTCATTCATTCAGTAGTTGTGAACATGAGCTCCTCTCTCTGAAAGCTAGAAACCAGAGACGAGTCTCAAACTAGTGATGTAATAGGGTATAAAGTGTGGAGCTGCTGCATAGACATTGTTCATGGTTACTGTCTCAGACGACGGGTTTGATTTCCACTTTGATTTTCACCTCTGACTGGCCTCTAATCCACAGTCATGATGGCTCAGACTGACTGTAGACCTGCTCCCCATGGCAAAATGACAAAACAGGATATCTCAGAAACAACTTCAGAAGAATTAAAACTCATAATTAAGGGTGTCAGGACATACCGGTATTGGCGATAACTGTGATGTTAAAAATTAAATATTGATATAATGTTAATAATACACATATGACAATATTTAATAATTTTATATACAGTTGTGATTACAGACTCTCCGCCTACACTCGTATTTTGAGTGTAATTCAATTGCCAAAAAAAGAGACAAAAACCCAGGAAGCTATATTTTTGTATTTATAAATGTTTTTATTGGAGGCCAGTAAGCAGTGAATCGGTAGAGTTACATCTATTTTGTCTCTCTTTTTTCTTCCCCCCTCAAACAACAGGTTCCCTACCTATAAGCTGAGTTACTTGTATAAAGCCATTTAAAGTGGGATATGATAGGATCCCATATTAAATGATTTTTTTTTTTTTTGGTTAATCCCCTGGATGTGTATTTGATCTGTTCCAGCTTGTGAAAAAGCATCAAGTCGCTAAGCCAAACAGATGCTTTATGTGGTTTAGCAGATTTCCATCCCAACAAGATCCTTCTCCTGGTTGTAGGGGAAGCAAAAGCAATTGCTCTTTTGATATTATTTGTTAGAAATATGCCATTACTCTGTACCCCAAACATGGCTATCTCAGGTTGTGGATGAATATCAAATGCCTCTGACAGGGTTCTGAATACTGCAGCCCAAAACCCTGCCAGTCTGGAGCAGTGCGAAAACATGTGGGCTAAATCTGCCCTTGTGATGTGACACCTTGGTGAAAAACTGATGAAGCTCAGGCGTGCCCATGTAGATGTACCATTCACTTTATCCAGTGCACCGCTCCAGGTGCACTGGATAAAGGTCCACTCTGCTGTCATTTTATCCAGTGTTGCGTTACCAAGGGACATAACTATATCAAGCAGATCGGAGATCTGATGCTTTTACATATAAGGAAACTGTAAAATGGTATCCAACCCTGTTTTAGCTGGAAAGTTTGGAAATGTAGAGCACAGTTTGGTCAGGACCTAACAAAAGTGGTCCAAGGACGGAAAATCAGGGTCATGGGCGGCCAAGGCTCACTGATGTACACTGTACATGGGGAGCATAGGCTGGCCAGTGTTGTCCGATCCAACAGAAACACTACTGTCACTCAAACTGCTGAAAAAGTTGATGCTGGCTCTGATATAAAGTTGTCAGAACACACTTTGCACTTTGTTGCATATGGAGCTGCGTAGCCACAGACTGGTCAGGGTGTCCAAGCTGACCCATGTCCACCACCAAAAGCACCTACAATGCAGGGTCAGAACTGGACCACAGAGCAATGGGAGACTGCGCAGTACCAAAGCAGCTAGGTGCTGCACCACTAACACTCTGATTGGTTGCCAACCTGCTCCCCTGTCCGAACCACGGCCAGGTGAGAGTTCGGATTCTGCAAGTGGCTGGGTTTAGAGTGAGACTGCGGGAAATTAATGTAAGTCAATGTGTGTGTGTGTGTGTGTGTGTTTCAGAATCAAGTTACAGGAAGTAGCCTAAATTACCCCCTCCTTTAAAATAAGAGCTTACTAAGTTGAGTTTAGTTTAGTTAATAAGCGACATTTCTTTCCATTGAATTGAATTATTGACTACTTCATATTGTATTCATGGTATATTCATCACTTGCCATATATACGGTTATGTGGTACTGTATTTTCGATTGCTGAAAATTGTAAATGCTGTACTCTTTTATTTTGACATTTTTGCCCGGATGTGTCGTCATGTATGCTAATTCCGGTGACGCGGTCCGATAATAAAGCAGCGCAGCAGGTAAAGCGTCCGCACATGGCCGGTGGGGAGAGAAGTGCGCCGCCGCGTCGCCCCGTGAGTCTGTCCGGTGCAACAAAAGAAAGCGACTGACACGACTGGACGAGCGAGAAACGACCCACGGGCTGCGTTTTACTGCAGCTGCAGTTTTAACCGGTAACTGCGGGGGGTAACGTTAGCCCGCCAGCGGAGAGGCAGCCGAAGACGACTTTGTCTCCAAAATGCGGAGCGGCTAATGGTTGGTTGTCGTTGGCTAAGTCGAAGCTAGTTTTAAGGTTTTGTCGCCACAGTTGCACGGAGGAGGAAAGGCGGGCTCAATGGATCCCCAGTTGCTGTGCTGTGAGGGGGACAGGCCTGCCATCCGGAGGGCCTACCGGGACTCCAACCTGTTGAATGACCGGGTCCTGCGCGCTCTGCTGCGGGCAGAAGACAAGTACCTCCCCGCTCCCAACTACTTCAAATGCGTCCAGAGAGAAATAGCTCCGTACACGAGGAGGATAGTGGCCACCTGGATGTTGGAGGTGAGTTAAATTTAACGTGGACTGAACTGTGATTTCAAAGTTGCTCTGCTTATCTGCGGAGTCGTGCGTCGCTGCTCGGCACAAGCAGCTCTTTGTGTGGAGCGTTAGGCTGCATTCACACTGCGCTGCTGGTCTGTGAAGGGAAAGAGAAACTGGAGGTTTACGCATTTATTTTCACAGGTGTAACGTTATCCTTGGTCCTAAAGACTCACCGATACGCAAGCAGCAGTTTGGGATTTTCAGTGTTCACTGGGGTTTTTCTGTTGTCAATGGAGTTTCTATCAAATACATAATAAATGCGTAATATAGGTTCACCATGGAACTGCATGGTCCATAGTGTCTTTATTGTAGCAGTGAGGGACGCTGCCGTGGGTCGGGTGGTGGTGCGTTAATGGAGTCAAAAGGTAACAAACGCCTCCTTTACTTTGATTTATGCCACTATTAACTGTGTCCATGCGCTGAAATGCAACTTTAACTTAATGTCGTCGGGTTCAAATTCAAATCCATGGAGGGTTCAAACCAGAGGTTATGGTTAAACGACTAAAAAAACATTTTTAAACTGTTGCGAGCTGCCCGTCAGGTTATCTGTGAAGGCTCCATGTCACATCTGTATGTCTGTCTGTATATCGATCACTATACAGTAGAAATTGTGTACTATACCTACGAAAAGGGTCTTTATTGCAGTGTTTTAGTTTGAAGCTGTTCAACTTGGATTTTAGTGATGCAATGACTGAACCATTGCACTGGGGATTACAGGGTTTCTAGTGCTTTCTTTACTTTGTGTTGCTCCCTTCCCACTGATAAAGAGACGCATCCTCCTGTCACCTTTAGTTTGGCCACATCAACAAATGCATCTGAATAAATACAAATGAGTTTACTACTGAAATGTTTAAGTTTTTAAGTTAATGACACGAAACAAAGAAAAGCAACAAATCGTCACATTAGTGAAGCTGCCAACCAGCAATGAGTTGGTAATTGACTTAATTATTAATGACTAAACTCTGCCATCACTGTATTTACTGCTGGCACCATTAATCATGATTCAGGTTGCCTGCTATACATCTCGTGTTTTACACAGGTGTGGTTGTGAAATAGTTTTTTTATTTGATGGAAGTGTTATTGTCTGGTTTGTGTGTGCAGGTGTGTGAGGAGCAGAAATGCGAGGAAGAGGTTTTCCCTCTGGCTATGAACTACATGGACCGCTTCCTGTCAGTGGAACCCACCAAGAAGAACCACCTGCAGTTACTGGGCGCTGCCTGCATGTTCCTGGCATCCAAACTGAAGGAAACGATCCCTCTCACTGTTGAGAAACTGTGCATCTACACGGATAACTCCATCACACCCACTCAGCTGCTGGTAGGTCACCACACTTAGTCTTCGTGGGGATTAGGGCTGAAACATTTCCTTTAGAAACTCCAATAAGTTGATTACTAAAAATAATAGATGCAAATTCTTTGCATGAAGGCTTCGTTATTTTTTTCATTTGTCTGGATGCTTTTGTCCAGATCACATTATCGCCGTAGCTATGGGCCAGATCGGTATGGATTTATGCTCCCTAGAGGTGGATTTAAAATAGTTTTCCATGACTAAGTATCTTGAAATTCACTGTGGACATTCATGGTCCCCAGACAAAGATTCCTAATGGTTTTGATGACCCCCCTGACCTTTACTGCTGTGCCACCTTAAAGCCCAAAATCCCCTCAAGTAGACAAAAACCTCCCCATCTTTGTTAATCCCTGCATCTGTCTGTTAGGCTCACACTTGAACCTGTCCTTCTGTCCCTCTCTCTGCCCACACAGCAAATGGAGCTGCTGGTTTTGAACAAGCTGAAGTGGGACCTGGCTTCAGTAACCCCTCTTGACTTCATTGACCACTTCCTGTCTCAGCTGCCCGTCAGGAGAGACAGCAGGCCCATACTCAGGAAGCACGCTCAGACCTTTGTGGCTCTGTGTGCCACAGGTATGCATGGGACTACAGTACATCCATGGCTTGTCTTTGTATTTAAGGGGGTGAAAGTTCCCATTAGCTCTGTTTACAAAGACTCGTTAGTTAGACTTGTTATCAGTTTATTTGTCTGTGAATAAATGCTACGAAGCTTCAAGCTACAACTCAAGTCCTGAACCAGCTTCCTGTATCTGTAACTGTGGCTCAGACTCTCTTAAGGTGGACCAGCTTTTCTCTTGAAATTGATGAGCCACTCCTGAGTTTTTCTCAGCTTTTTAATTCATTAACCAATAGCGCTAATCAGGCAAAATGCATAATGCTGGTTAACACTTAAAATAAAAACAATCTCTCTCTCTCCCTCTCTCTCTGCTGTGTGATAACAAACCACCACCAATGGTTCCATATTAGTGCTCAGCTCAGTGAGAAATGCTCAGTATTGTTGACCCACAGTATCAGGCCAGAGTAGTACTGGGTCGTCAGTTTCTACCTCTCCACCTCTGTTAACAATCAAGTTAAAAACTTGTAACAGCTACTGTCGCTTTATAAAATATCCTTGACTGTTGACGTTTGAATTTTGAATGTTTTGGTTCTTATTTGGTTCTCTTTATTGTCACTCGCTATTTAAAATGTGCCATATTAACATGAAGCTCCATTATGATGCTCTGCAGATGTGAAATTTATCGCCAGCCCTCCATCCATGGTAGCAGCAGGCAGCATGGTGGCAGCAGTGGAGGGCCTACAGATGAGAATGGTGGGCAATACCATGATGTCTCAGAAACTGACAGAACAGTTGGCACAGACCATCCGGAGTGACCCGGTGAGTACATCTGTCCAGGACATGATTAGTACTCGTAAAATGACACTCACTGAACTGAGGTCATCTCTGATTTTCAAACTAACCTGAACTCTCTCTCTCTCTCTCTCTCTAGGACTGTCTCAGGGCGTGTCACGAGCAAATTGAGTCGTTGCTGGAGACCAGTCTCAGACAGGCGCAACAACCACAGCGCTCCGCTACCATGGAAACTAAGAGCATCGGTGAGGGGCAGGACCTCTCAACTACACCCACAGATGTCCGGGACATAAACATCTGATGAGTGTTGCCAGTCATGCTGCTGCACAGAAAAAAGAGAAGCAGGTTGAACTGATGAAGTTTACGCTCATCTTTTGATAAACACAAAAACACACATGACATTTTTTTTTTTTTTGCATGATGTGGAGTGTATTTTGGGGCGTTAACAAGAAACTGGACTCAACAGTGTATCAGAACTGAAGTCCAGTATACACTGTGGTGGGGACCAGCAGGAGATGCAGACACCATCACGTCCAGAACATTGACAGCCTTAATACTGGAGTTCAGCTAACACTGAAGGAGTGGCTGAAAGAGTAATGTTGTTAAAGTGTGGGTAACGGCTAAGAACCCACCACGGGGGTGTTTGAAGGTCCAGAAGGCCTGTCTGAACCCACACCTCCTCAAATAAACTACGGTAATGGGTGCATTTAGATGTTCCTGGGCCTGTATTTATCAAACATTTTTTACACACTAAATCTATTTACAGAAGGTAGAAAAGTCATTTGCTAAAAGTAAACTAAGAGATTTATCAAGCAACCCACCTCTATTTCTGGTGAGGTGCTAGAGGAGCTCTTAAGCAATCAAATGGTAAGTCATTCTAAAACATGTCGGCCAATTTAAGAGACGCGATTCTTGATTTTAGCATTTTTAATATGAAAAAACAAAAACTGTAACACAGTATACAGTATGAGCTGTAATACTTTGCTTCAAGACATGATTTCCTAGTGGCAAAAAAATGAACAATGGTATCCGCATAACATCAGTAATTATTTGAGGTTGAGGGTCCTGATTTGAGACGGTGTTTGGCTCGTATGGAAGCCATCGTAAGGTCGGATCAGAGAGACGTGTTTTAAACTGCCATTGTTCTAATGTGATGCCGTGTAGTGCCCGTCTTCCACCACTAGAGGGAAGTCAGTTATTTGGGATACAGCAGTCACCAAATACCATTCTCAGTTTTGGATTGTCAGCAAACGGGCATCGCCGCCACATGTTGCATTGCAGTTTCCTGTGCACGTCGGAAACAAAGAAGGCACAGCAACTGTTCAAAGCATTACAGGGCATTTTACATGGGATGAATGTAATGACAGAAAAGGTGTATTTCTCTCCACCTCAAGCAAATGCTGAAAACACAATGACTCTTCCTACCTTCATCTGGGTGTTATTCTCTCTGGTTATTTGATGTAACAATGAACTGTTTGTCAGACAGGACAAGAAAAACCTGAAACCAGTTTTTCAACCACTGCCAGTCCTACCATTCTCTGGGATAAAGGGATAAAGCTGTCCTCATTTTGTAAAGTAAGATATCACTGTACTACTTTATTTATTATTTCATATCACTGGACTTTCCAGCTAAAATGGAGAAAGTTTGCTTCTGTTCTTTTACTATTACCAGCAATGGTCCTTGAAAGTATTAATATTTAGCTTCTTTAGAAGTCACAACAAACTGTTGAACCTACATAGTGGTATGATCAACTTTTTTATTTTTTGGGTATTGCCCTCATCACATAAGCTTGTATCGGGTTAAGCCCTATTTTGGTGCTTTTTGTGTGTCTTGATTGACAGAATGATGAAGATGAATTAAAGGAAATCTGATAACACTGTTAAAGCCTGAGGCATATCTGACGCCACTATCGGCAGGAACAGTACCTTCAGAGACTGCTACAAATCACCGATAATTATCACCTGGCAAAGCTGTGATCAGGGTATGGTTAGCCTTAGGCACACAAACTCAGAATGATCATAGTTTGCTTTTAAATTACTTGGTTAGGTGAAAATTGTGGTCTAACATCAACAGTGGTTGAAGTCTGGCATTAATTTGACGTATCCATCCACCCCGACCACCTCCATCTGCAGATTTAGTTACTCTCTAACAATGTCTCCTCACTTTGTTACTTCAGCCGTAACATCATTGTTGGCTGGTCTTGACCTCATATGGTCTTCACCAGACCAGAAACAATAGACACACTGATTAGACCTGGTACTTTATACAGAATATACGCCTGAGTTTTTCAATCGCATGATGAAATGACCAACAAAGATAACAAGAACACTATTACAGATATGAAGATATATATTAATATAGCAATAAAATACAGTAATAACCAGAGCAATCACATCAAACAGTACGATGTAGTTACAACTGTTGGGCTATAATTTGTGTCTCTGCTCAGACCCTGATACTGTTTCAGCTCATGAGACCAGTGCCGTCCACAGCTGCGAGCACACAGGGACTGGGCTCCTTATTAGCAGAGAAAACAGGCAGTGAAATTAAAGCTTTTACATGGTTTGTTTTTAACTAAAGATGAGAAGTTCATGTCTCATCCATCTGGAGTTTTGTAGTAGTAAATACATGTGATTCATTGGACTTTAATTCAGTTTATTTTAGTCAAAGTATAATAATACTAATAGACGAATAAAATAATTGACATGGTGTATGTGGTGACTTGTGAAATGACGGCTCTGAATCACTGCTCATCTGTGACATAAATCAAACTGTCAGACACCTGCATGTTCATTGTCACCACGAAATGTAATTTCCTAAGTGATTTATTAATCAATGTATTGATTATAAACCACACAGTCATGTAAATTATGATGGCTGGAATTATTTTTTGTATTAAGTTAAATGAAAGAGTTGTTATGTAAGGGATAATGTACAGGGTGCTGGTCATTGTTGTGAAATAAACAACCCTGTCGGGGCTTAGCTCACAACAGTGACGCACTACCTGGACGTTATCCTGCTTATTACACGGCCACTTACTTCAGAAAATCAATAAATTGGCACAAAAATGGTCCTCCAGAGTCTGAACAAACAAAAAACAAATTCAGAGAATAAGAAAAGAGCAAGCTGATATATGTGATGCCATCAGACAGTCCAATCAGATGAATTGAACAGCCTATAATAAAATGAAAAGAAAACAGACAGATGGACACACCAGAGTTGTATGGCTGAGAATGATCACACCATGTTGAGACACACTGGTGGCATCGTGCCTCGCAGGATGGAAAGTGAGTTGGTTGGTCAGCCCACCGCTTTGGATCGGGCTGAAATAGCTCAACAACTTTTGTGTAGATTGATGTGACATTTTGCACAGGCATTCGTGGTTCCCAGAGGATGAATCCCACTGACTTTGTGCTGCACAATTTGCTAGCACCATCACAGGTCAAAATTGTAGTATGTTCATGTTGTTTATGATCAAATACCTGCAGAACTAATGACAGTCTCATCATCCTCAGCTTTACTTTGTGTGTTCAGTGATAACTATCAAATGTTAGCATTAAGCTAGATGGTGAATTTTACCTTCTAAACATCTGCATAATAACATTGTCATTGTGAGTATGTTAGCAGGTTGTACTGTATATATCTCAAAGCAGCTTCACAGAGCCGCTAGCACGGCTGTAGGCTCCTATTTGTATTTATCATGTCTATGACTCAGAAAACAGGAACAGAAAACTCATCCATGTTTTGCAGATATCTGTGGATGTCAGAAAAAGAGGTGTGAGGAGGTTTAAGTTTCCACCACTCTGAAAATGATGAATACCAAAAGTGACATCCACCAAAAGCCCCTCCAAGGACACCAACTTGTATCAGCCGTCTGAATGGCTGTTATCAGCAGTTATCAGTGTCATACATGTAGGTTAGAAAGGACCTGCTACTCCTACTAGAAGGTGGAGGCGACCTGTAGTGGTCGTAGTAAGGCTGTAGGAGTAGGTGGTGACTTTCATCTGGCAGACCGCTGAATGTTGACCTATCTTACCGTACCTTTGTTGCATAACTTACTTAACTAACACCAAGCTATGTAGGTTATGTAACAAGGATAACCTAACCTTGATCTCTACCTAAACCCAACCAAGTAGTTTTGTTGCCAAAAACTAAATCTTTTGTGTTTCAACAGCTTCAAGTTTGAATTTCACAACTTAGTGGGTACAGTTTGGCCCATCTGAAGCATTCGAATAGTAGTGATAACCACAGAGTGCCACAGTGGTATTACAGGTTTCAAAGGTACAGTTCAGATCTATGAACTGTGCCCTGGCAACAGTAGACAATCACATCAACTGTCTCTGTGTCTCCATAGAGCTGAGGGGAACTGTAGAGCTGGAGACAACACTCTATGGATACATGTAATTACAAATAAATTAAAGTAAATTACAGTAATTCAAGTAAATTACAGCCAGCCTAACTGCTCAAATAATCAACCATTTAGATGCAACTCCTTCTCTGATCAAGTTCAAAACTAAATTACAAAAAACAGCCATTTAGATTAATGAGATGGTGTCTATTATTTTCTGCTGGGTTATTGTGAGAGGCTTCAGCACATTTTGTCTGCCTTTCTGTTTGGCAGGATGAGGCAGACATCTTTCGTTTCTGGCAGTGTGGTAACCTTGTGTTTCTGCAGCTGTGGTTAACCGCACACTGTCCACATAGTCTCAGTTTGACACCATCACAGATTTACTAATTCTCTCCAGGGGAATATCAAACTCCACTCTTGATGGTGTATGATTAATAGTATCTTGCTCGCCTTGAATTTCCACATTTTTTAATGTCGCTTGATTTGCACAGTTAAAAGGTTGAGAAATGTCAAGTCATGAAAGAGGCATCAGGACTTGCGTCTCAGAAGCTAAAGACACCACAAGTCAAACAGGGACAGGTGCTGGTTGGCTGATAAGAAGACTGTATGTTTAATGGAAAGTAAGGCAAAGGTGGACCAAAGTGCAATAGGTGACTAAGTACACACATGTAAACACAAGGGTGGGAGGCTTACTCCTGCCTCCTTGTGCAGCACACACCTAAAACCAGTGCATGACGCACACACTGCTCTCACACATGTTCAGTTACTGTCGTGAGAGAGTAGTCGGACAGCTGCTGGGGTGTGACACTTGATCAGCAAACATGTCAGAGAAACTGGAAGGCAACATTTTAGTGACTGGGACCAACAGAGGCATTGGTTTGGAGCTGGTCAAACAGCTGGCAGAGGGGACTGGAGTGGAGGTTCACATCTATGCTGGCTGCAGAGAGCCTGAAGGAAGCAGGGCTGAGGTGAGACAGTTACACATGATTACTTCATAGATCTCTAATTCACCGCTAATACCCTCACACATGCTGCTATAAACAGAAGACTGTTAAAACTGATTTATGGCTAAGCCCAATTTTTTAATGCCCACCACTATGGGGTTGTAGAATCCCTACAACCCCAATAAGGGTGACAAAAAATAACTTGTTCAAGTGTTAAAGATCATTTTTCAATTAAATATCATAATAATTACAAAAAAATCACATTAAATTCTACTTTCACAGTTAGGTGAGTGATATATTCATCTTGTTTTGGCAAATTGTGAAAGCAAATTTTATGGCTACACCTTCTGTCAAACTGAAATGATGCTAGATGTTTATGCACCATTACGTGCAGATTTTAATTCCTACCAACTCTAACATAGCGCTCGCAAGCTCTATTATTTGTCCAATCAGGGTGTTCCCTGTTTTAGTAGGATCATGGAGGTAACTGTTTTTTTGTTGTAAGCTTGAGTTGACAGTTTCATCATGCGTGATGAGTTACGTATAGAGCAGAATCTGCTTTGGCTCAGTTGACCATTGACTTCAAAATGATTGACAAGACAAATGTGGAGCTTTTTATGTGGTTCATTATAAACTTCCTGGTTTCACAGGTATTTGATCATGTAACTCAGTAACTCATGCTTCACGTCACTGTTTCCTTCCTTCCTATCTTTCCTTACCTTAAAGGACCAGTGTGTAACAATTAGGGGGATCTATTGACAGAAATGGAATACAATATTAATAAGTATGTTTTCTTTAGTCAATAATCAACTGAAAATAAGAAACATTGTACATGGATTTGCATTTATATAGCTCCTTTCTAGTCTTCTGACCACTCAAAGTTCGTTACACTACATGTCAACATTCACCCATTCACACACTAATGGCAAAAGCTGCCATACGAGGTGCCGAACTGCCCATCAGGATCTGATCTAAATACTCATTCACAGAGTGCAGACGGCACAGCCTTCAGGAGCAATTTGGGGTTCAGTATCTATTGCTATCTCCTTGTCTCACCACTAAATATCGTCAGATACTACACACTGGACCTTTAACCAGGTGATATGAGTTACATAACCTTAAAACAAACAACACTAAGGTTAACACTGGATTAGGTTTAGAGAAATATCAAAATAAGTACTTTAAGATTACAGAAACACTGTTATAGACTACTCGCTGACTGATGCTGTCATTCTGTCTCCTTTTGTTGATACATCCAGCACAAACATTTGGTGACTTTGTACTTGAGACTGGGTTTCCCCTTGACAACATATATGGGGAAATCCATAAATGATGACCTAGAAAATGCTTTGAACAAAGTGTGAACAAACTGGTCACAAATGCCAACCTTCATTTAAAAAAACTAAAAGCAGTGTGTTTGGACCAATCCATCTGCTGAAGATGGAGCCAAATCTGAACCTCAGGAATGTCCCTGTTGAGCCAGTTAAGAGACTAACATGAGGGTGTGACCTTGAACAGTATGAGGACTGTGAGTAACAATGAGAGATGGTCCCTCAGTGATTGGGTGGTTCTTCAAAGTGTCACTAGCTGTCATGTCATTTTTAAAATATATCTTAACAACTGTTTAAAGGTTTGATCAAGCGTTACCATGACTCACATTTACACATTGTTACCTTGGAACTAGAAAATGCATTTCATGCTGAAAATGCAGCTCAAACTAATCGCAAAGCATTGCTGAAAAGCTTTATATGACTATCAGACAGCTGAACTGAATAGCTAAACACAGACGGAGAAAGAGAGAGAGAGAGAGAGAGAGAAAAATAGAGAGAGAGGAAGAGAGAGATAAATAGAGAGAGAGAGGAAGAGAGAGAGAGAGGAAAAGAGAGGCAAATAGAGAGAGAGAGAGAGAGAGAGAGAGAGAGAGAGAGAGAGAGGAAGAGAGACAAATAGAGAGACTTATCCAAATCACTAGTTTGGCCGGTCTTGAGATGAAATTCATTAGAGTGTGTACAGACTTTTTCCTCACAGAGTACCGTGGACCATAGAGAAGGAGAGAAATGATCTCCTAAGCCCTGAAGCCACGACTGTAGTTGACTGAAAAGTCTGACCAGTCCGGGACACTGACTGAACAGATGCTGGATGGTTTCTGTCTGCGAGCAGAAAGGACAGCCGTCCCCTGTACCAGGATTGAGATGAATCGGATACCTGTTCATAGCTATCGCCCCATGAACAATCCTCTACTGGAGGGACCGCCAACAGCCCCTCGGCGACGATCCCCCACCAAAAAACTGTCCATATCGACACCTTCACTCCTGCCAGAGAGCTTAAGTTTGACACCTTCACACTGTCCTGATAAGCTGCTTTATTGTTTCAGTCTCCCAACTCTGGGGTTTTTATAGACAGCAGGAGGTCCTCCTCATCCTGCCACTGTCCCACAGCAGGGGAGACAGCCAGGGAAGGAAAGACGTACTCATATTCATCATTCCATTGGTCACATAAAGTATGGTCTTCAGCCACAATAAATGGGTGTCCAGACCAGTCAAATCCATGGGATTTGACTGGAACAGGTGAGATAGAGCAGGAACAGGTGTCCGAGGCATCCAGCCCTCCTCAGCAGTACACAGGCAGTGTCTATCCATGGCAGGCCAAAATTGTACAATAGTCTCTGAGCCGTCTGCAGCGTGAAAGCTATGATGCGTGCTGTGATGTTGACCAGGCTCTGTCCTCCGTCCTGTATCAGCAGGTACAGTATCGCTGTGTTTTCCTGACTATAAGAAATCCTCAACTGCCTTCTGAATTCCTTCACTCAGGCTGTGTGGTGGAGGTAAAACTCAGTCTGTGCCAAAGGGTTGAGGCAAAATAAGTTATTGATGATCAGGACCCTCCCCCTATAGGAAAGCAAATGTAGTGTTCAACCCAACCATTTTTCCTAAACCTGACTATTGCGGTTTTGTTTCCTGAACCTAAGCAAGCGTTTTGGTTTAAGGGTCTAACAAAGTGCCAGTAAGTGACAAGTTGGGATGAGACCATGTTGGTATTCTGTATAGTCACATGTTTATTGACGGCAGCTCAATATCATTGTTTGCATTAGATTTGTATATTGTAAAAAATGCAAGTTTGTCTGTTCTGTTCCTATTGTCAGGGACCAAAATATCGTAAATGTTATGTTTCTCTGTGTACTCTCTCTCTGTCTGTCTGTCTGTCTATCCATTCCTGCCTTATCATCTATCTTTCTTTCATTCACCTCCATCCATATATATATGCTCCCCTCAGGCCCTGAGAGACCTCACCACTCAATATCCTGGAAAGATCACTGTAATCAAACTAGGTAACGTCTGTGTACATACACTTACAGAACTGTTATATTACAAAACCTGGGAGATGTCGTTGAGAAAAAAAACTTGTTTATGCTCTTGATTTAATCATTTGTGTGCACAGATTAGAGACTCAATCACAACTTTGTTCTGTGTAATTTCAATTTTACTTTAGCTGCCATCACCACAGGGGATAAATCCTGTGACTTTTTATTTCCACAGACTACTTACTGACATAGTAGAGATGGATGCATTCACACTTTTTCAACAGCTGGCTACAGTGCATCTCTAACAAGCTGGTTTGAACAATCTGATTTCAGTCTGTCTTGAATGCTTCTTGGCTAATTTACAGTTAGCTTTCTGATGCAATTCACCCAAAACACATGACGTGACTAACAGCCCACTGACGCTTTGCTGGTTCATGTGTCTTGAGCAGATCAGATTGCTACCTGATCTCAAAGTGATCTCAAATTTAAGTTAATGCATCCAAGAAGCATTCATTTTGGATTGTAATCTGCCTGCTCAAATGTGGCCTAGTCTACAGAAACTAAAAGGAGCTGATAAACAACTACAGAAAAAAAAGACCATTGTATTAGTGTGAGGTGAAGAGTGAACATGAAGCACTGTGTGTTCAGTTCTCAGCCACAATCCCTCTGAGTAGCCAAACCTGTGTTTACCCAGCGTAACAGCACAAGCACCTTCTGCAAACTGGCCTGTGATTGCATGACTAAACGACCTAACATCAGGCCTCAAGTCCTGTGTTATAAATCACTCATTTCAACCTCCACCTGTTCATATGGAGGTGCACATTCATGAGATTTCACCATTAGCATAGACTAATTGACGCCCCTAAAATTGTCATATGAGGCTACATTTTTGGGCATAACAATCATAACAGTAACAATGTTTCATAACAATTTCCCCAAAGATTAACACACTCAGTAGCGTCAGCAGTGACGCTGGAGAAAATATTAGAGAGAGGACATGTCATCAGAGCAGTGCTGTGCTGGGACGGAAATAAAGAGGGAAGTTAGAAGAAGAAGAAGATATTCCTTTATTAGTCCCGCTAGGGGAAATTCAATTTTTTCACTCTGTTGTTAACTTATACACACACATGCACAAACAGGACCATATACATGCAACAATTGGAGAGATGTCAGAGTGAGGGGGCTGCTCCTGACAAGCGCCCCGAGCAGTTGGGGGTTTGGTGCCTTGCTCAGGGGCACCTCGGCAGTGCCCAAGAGGTAAACTGGCACCTCTCCAGCTACCAGTTCACACTCAGTTCTTGGTCCATGTCGGGACTTGAACCGGTGACCCTCCGGTTCCCAAGCCAACTCCCTACAGACTGAGCTACTGCCGCCCCCATTTTTTTTTTCTTTTTTTTTTTTTTTTAAGAGACGGTAAATCCCTGTTTCTAAAACTAAGCTGAACAGACTGTTCATTTTGTATTGTGCAGACATGTCAGATGAGGACAGTATCTCGGCTGCTGTACAGGCTGTGACCAAGCAGATCGGGGCTGGTGGGCTGAACCTCCTCATCAACAACGCTGCGATTAACATACCGGAATCACCGGCACCATTATCCGCCACCGGGAAGAAGCACATGATGAAAGTGTATGAAACCAATGTGGTTGGTCCATTTCTCATTGCAAAGGTTGGTTTGTCTTGCTCTTCTCTGTGCTTTTATAGGCCGGTTTATTGCAAAGTATGTGACGTACGTACAAGGAATTTGGATTGGTGTTGCCCTATTGGTGCATAGACAAAAAACATACATATAGATTTGAAAAAAAAATTGCTAAACAAAATCCATCCATTCATCCTCTTTCATCTGCTTATCCTATTAGGGGTCCCGGGGGGTCTGGAGCCGATCCCAGCAGGCATTGGGTGAAGGGGGGGTTCACCCTGGACAGGTCGCCAGCCCATCGCAGGGCTGACACATAGAGACAGACAACCATTCACACTCACATTCACACCTATTCACATCAGTTAGCCTAAACTGCAAACCTTTGGACTGTGGGATGAAGCCGGAGCACCCGGAGAAAACCGGAAGAACTCCACACAGAAGAGCCCCAAGCCGGAGTAAAAACTGCTGTGAGCTGCCAGTGCTAACCACCGTGCATCCCTACAATACAAAATATATAGAAAACATACAATTTAAAATGTATATGGTTAAAATGACAGAGCTAATACCTTGATCACATGGACTGGAATGAGTACTTTGACAATATGGATAGTAACAAGTACTGTACCTGGATAATTGGAAAAGATAGCACAAACGTACTGTCCCAAAAATTTTAAAAAGTAAGTCAAAAAAAGGAAAGAGCTGAGTAGGACTGTGCAAAAATATGTTTTACCTTAAAGATTCTACCTCTATTTAAGGATAAGAGCCTTGTTGATTAGACCCGTCGGGGGAGCGATTCAAAGAGTTCGGGTCCTTTCTTGCTCGCCTCAGGGTCCTGGATACTGGTGGAACGTAACTAAATACATTTACTCAAGCATCGTACCTAAGTATTTCAGATACTTTACTTGATCACCTCTATACTGTATGTAAATTCTACCTCTGCTCACACGTGTGAAGTGATCCCTTATGTGTCGAGAAAATCCTCCTCCTTCTGAAGCTAAATAAACTCTTTAAAAAGCGTCTTGCTGGAAAATGCATCATCACAAAGCTGAAAACCAGCATGAAAAGTTGCCGATGGCTCTCACAGGACAGCAACGCTACAAACATATGATGATCTTCTACAATATGAGCTGTAGATTAAACTAGCCAACAGTATAAAGCAGTTAAAATGCAACATCCATATTAATGCAGTGGTAGTGGAGTATTTTCACAGTGTGGTATTAGTACTTCCACTGTAGTAAAGGATGTGTATGTCTTCCACCACTGGTCCTGGATGCGTACAGGTCCTGGTGGGACGGCAGATTGTAGCCGGTCGCCATCTCTGCAGAATGCATGATACGCTGCTCGTGAGCTTGGCAGCAGCGTACTAGCAGGTGATGGAGGAGGTGAAGATAGACTTGATGGTGGTGGTATAGAAGTGCACCATCATTATTTTAGGCATCATCATGCATCTACATCACTGCTGAGGTTGTAAAACAATTCAAGAAAAACAAAAAAAAAGACAGGACAGAAGCACATTCAACCAGCTTCACCAGAAAATCTAGAAGTAATGACAGGATACTCCCAAAATATGCAATAAGTGCATGCGTTCATCATGAAAAAGCTGATATATATGGTAAATAAATTTGATTAGTAAATTCAGATGGTGCGGTGGTTAGCACTCTTGCCTCACAACAAGAGGGTCGCAGGTTTGAATCCGGCTTGGGGCTCTTCTGTGTTTGCATGTTCTCCCCGTGTCAGCGTGGGTTTTCTCCGGGTTCTCCAGCTTCCTCCCACAGTCCAAAAACATGCTGTTTAGGTTAATTGATTACTCTAAATTGCCCGTAGGTGTGGATGTGAGTGTGAATGGTTGTCTGTCTCTATGTTGTCTGTCTCTATGTGCCCTGCGATGGACTGGCGACCTGTCCAGGGTGAACCCCTCCTTCACCCAAAGCCAGCTGGGATCGGCTCCAGCCCCCCCGCGACCCCTAACGGGATTGACGATGGATGGATAGATGGATGGATGGATGAAATTCAGATGGCATTAATGCAAGTAGTTTTATCAGTTACAGCATGAAATGCATTGTACAACATACACACCACATGCTCTCTCTCTCTTCAGATGTTTCTTCCACTCCTCCAGAGAGCTGCAGAGATGGGCTCAGCTAATAAAGACAAGGGTAATGAAGTGGAAACAGTTTGAATCACTGTGATTTATACACATATAAATGGTCAAAATGAGCAATTATTTATATCACATGATGCAAATGACATTCTTATTATTATCATCAATCCTAATCATCATGATATAAGACTCTTTGTCTCTCTCTCTGTGTCTCAGGTGATAAAATGTCGTGCAGGAGGTCGGCCATTATCAACGTCTCCACGAGCATCTCATCCATTCAGAATTGTCCAGAAACCTTTGCTGTAGCACATATGTACGCTTACAGGGCCAGCAAGGTACAATCTTTATATGATATATGAAATTTTAAAATAATAGCAATTTATCCCATTTTTTTTTTTTTTATCTGGAAGAATTATTTCTGTAACATTCAAGGTGTTAATTCGATTGCCTCTGCACAGCTCTCAAAATGGCGATGGCTGAACCAGCTGTTAGCAGCAAATGGTGCTAACAGCACTAACAGTGCAAACAACAGCAACAGTGTTGACAGAGCTAACAGGGTTTACCTGGGGGGAAACCGGAGGGTGGGTGCTATGCTTCTGCAATGACATGGTATACACTTCCTCTCCTAAGTGGCCATAGTGGGCATATTCATGTCATGTTTGTCTCTCCCCCTAATACCCCCTCCTCGTTTGTAAGTGCTGTATGGATGGATGAAAGCAGATTGGATTCATTCATTCATTATCTGTAACTGCAGGGCCACTGGAGCCGATCCCAGCTGGCATTGGGTGAAGGCGGAGTAAACACCGGACAGGTTGCCAGACTATCACAGGGCTGACACATAGAGACAGACATTCACACTCACATTCACACCTACGAGCAATTTAGAGTCAGCTTAACCTGCCTGTCTTTGGATTGTGGGATGTTCCCCAGAGAACCCAGAGAAAACCCACGCCAACATGGGGGAACATGCAAACTCAGAGGGGCTCCAAGACAGGTTTGAACCTGTGCAGCTCTGCAGACTGGGATATATGTGCATAATGTCTTTATATTTTCCATTTATATTTTGCTAACATTAGATATTTACATAGCTAATAGCCATTTTTAGCATTGCAAAAATTAATTAGCTAGGGTGTTCGCATTACTCCTCTATATCTTTACATAGACAATAGTTGATTATGATATATAAATGCTGATTGACTCAGGATGGATGGATGGATGGGACATGAGATAGTGACTGAAGGAAAGGAGGGAGGACTGAGGCTTTGAGACAAAAGTACATCTTTTAGGATGAAAATCTCTGCACACATCATCTGCAGCTGAATTTATCAAGTAAACAGAATGTACTCTTCCAGGATTAAAGAAGTTAATATAGAAAAAAAGTCTTCCCAAAGGGACTTTTAGCGGCAGTAGCTCAGTCTGTAGGGAGTTGGCTTGGGAACTGGAGGGTCACCGGTTCAAGTCCCGACATGGACCAAGAACTGAGTGTGAACTGGTAGCTGGAGAGGTGCCAGTTTACCTCTTGGGCACTGCTGAGGTGCCCCTGAGCAAGGCACCAAACCCCCAACTGCTCGGGGCGCTTGTCAGGAGCAGCCCCCTCACTCTGACATCCCTCCATTGTTGCATGTTTGTGCATGTGTGTGTTTCAGGTCTGCATGTACCGTGTATAAGTTCACAACAGAGTGAAAAAATTGAATTTCCCCTCGTGGGACTAATAAAGGACTATCTTCTTCTTCTTCTTCTATAGGTGAAACCTGCCAAAAATAGTCAGCGCTTTGACATTTAGACAGTTCCTTCTGTGCCATTGTGTAATTTTACAGCATCCATTTTTAAATCACGGCATCAGCTGGACAAATACAGTAATGTTGTCGGGCTAAATATTACAAGCACTGGTTATTGAGGTCAATATGTTACAGTCAGTGATGCAGAGTGAGTGATGTCTCTGCATGGTCCACCCACATCGTCTTTTCTCACAAACTATCACTGTCTTCACTGATATCTTCCCGACTCTCCTGTTAACTTTGTTGCACCTGTTAGGGCACCTCATTCTCATTGGTACAGAGTCTGGTGACCACCCCTAACCTCCAACATGAGCAGAGGTTTTTTAAAGGGTAACTTCTGTATTTTTTCCCATGTTTTGGTCTCTAAGTAATGAGGACAACATTTTTTGAAAGTGGTCCAGTATTGAGGGAGAACACTGCAGACACTGAACAGGCTGTAATGAAATCGCTGGGGGCAACTACTCACCGTCATTTTACAGCCACTAACAGTCCTTGTTGTTTTTGCCACTGACAGACTCAGATTGTTGTCTTTCTTTACCGGTCTGTTATTGTGCGTCTCCCTCAAGGTCTCATAGTGAAATCTGGCATCTCATCCACATTGTTGGAAGCATTCAGCCACGACACTGAAAATCTTCAAGATAACACAAAGCTACGTTTTCTGTAGTCCAACACAACAGACTGACAGCACCGGCACTCCTCCCTCCAACTCTCACCAACGTTTCCACTGTCGTTCCACATGCATTTTTAGTTAGTTGTCCTTGCGATTACATGACAAAAATGATTGCATTCAGATAGGCTATGTGTCTTCCTGGCATTAACTAACAACATGAATGCTTCATTCCGCTGAAATGTCAGAGTGAACCATGCGCATATGTACCAGCCAGGGCCCTCGAACTGACACACCTAGATGGAAAGCAGCCATCAATCTTTAGGTACACCTGGCAAGTCGATTCTAAAACCATCATGTAATCAGTAACATTATACATTTTAAACTGTTCATGTTTTCTATGAATTTCATCTGCCTACTTGATGACTAATATGCAGTTTTAAGGACTCCACACTGTCAAGAAGACTTTCCAAACAGATAAATGAATCAGAAAACCTCACTGAACTCATGACATTGCTCTCACACAGTTGCAGTTGTCATTTAAAGCAACAACAACAAGGAACTTTCATTTAAGTGTTGATTTTGGCGCTGGACAGAAGTAGTGGTGTTTCCGAAACCAGAATCCTTTAAGAAAACCTCTTTTTACATTTTACTACAGCATGGTCTGACAGTCTGCCACGCTCTAGTTATCCCGTGCCTCCCTTCTCTCCAGCGGGTCCGGCGATTCGGTCTGGGCCCCCCGCACTGTGTTGCAGTTGGTTTGTAGTGATGACCGGTGGAGCAGCGAGGTGAAGCTCTGCTACTGGCCAGAGGAGGAGCTGCTGTTGCCCTGCCAGACAAATGGGGCAAATTATCTCAAAGCTGTTTTGCCATGATTAGTATTTCTTGCAGGACCATGTTGTGTGAGCTAGTCCTGAGTGTTATGAGTTTGGTATGTGAGTAAAATGTCTTAGGCTCTGGAGTGACAATAAATAGCTGGTCATTTTTGAAGTGGTCCTTTAGATGAATAGATAAGAGTGCTGATCTCGCCTGACAGAGTCATGCTTGTCAGGTATCACTGATACACTAGATACTAATTTGTCTTAATACAATATTTAGCATGAAAGTAGTTGAATGTATCTTGTATAACTCATACTAAAGAATTATATATTTATTGTCATTTTTAACAACAAAGCTTCTGTCCTTTCTGCTGTTGGTCACCAGGCTGCACTGAACATGCTGACTCGCTGTCAAGCTGAGGACTTCAAGGGCCACGACATACTGGTGTCAGCAATCCACCCCGGCTGGGTCCGCACTGAGATGGGAGGAGAAGAGGTGAGGCAAAGGACAGTTTAGAGAGAAGTACTGCATAATTTTTGCATAAAAAAAAACTCATTTCCGTTGGTTTGTATTAACAAAAAAAGCTTGAACCAACTAAGTCTGTTCCATAATGTGAACTCGCTTTCTGGTTGCCCAACTCTTTATATGGCAGCTCCCACTATCAATCAGTGGTGGAAAGTAAATGTCCATATTGGACAATTAAAAATGTTGACCTGACCAAAGTATTTTGGTTTAATGAAAACCAATTCCCATCAGCCTCAGCTGGAATATGTATTTAGTGTTAATTAGCAAATATATGCATGCTCAAACACTAGACTGAGATGGTGAATTTGGTGGCCATTACCTGCTAAACATCAGCACATGAACATTGTTGTGAGCGTGCTGACAATTAGCATTTAGCTCAAAGTAATGCTGTGTATAATTACAGCCCCACAGAGCTGCTAGTATGGCTGCAGACTCTTAGTTTTGTTAAAATCTTTGTAGTTTAGGAGCATCAAATTTCCTGCAAGTCCTTTGACAACAATTATTTTCTAACTAACTAGCCCACCGAAAAGTGGAGTCAGAGAACAAACAAGGTTAATAAACCACACTGTTCACTGTGATGACTCACTGACTCTGTTAGTAACATGGCAAGTATTTCCTGGTTACAGTCAACATCACTGGGTCACAGTAAAAAACACAGCCATCACTGCTATAGTAAGAATGTAGCCCACTGTGCAAAGGAAACGAAAGAGCAATATACAGCCTCTTTCCTTTATCAATACATCCACAGTAGCCACAGGTGAAAGCATCTGAATCTAACTAACAAAACTAAACTAACAAAACTAAATTCATGCATCTGTCCAGTTCTCCCGTCTGGGTCGAGGTGCATTTGGCTGGCCGGTGGTGCATCTATGACGGCCGCTGGGGCGCTTCTCTGGCGCAGCGGCTCCCGGGGGTCGTGGTGTTTTCGGGGCCTGTTGGTTTGTGTGGGCGGCCCCTGGTCCCTTGCCTCTTGGCCCTTGGGGCCCCGTGCATCATGGTCCGTGACTTCTCTACTTCTCTCCCACCCAGCTCCTGTCCCTTGGGCCGGTCCCACACCAGTCTGCCTCTTACTTGCACTTCACACATCCCACACCTCACTGTGTATAATTTCTGTTTGGCACATATAGGGTCACAACAACCAGGATCCTGTGGCTAGGTGGTGGAGGGTTTGTGGTTTGTGGGGTGGGGTGGATAACAGCGCTCCACGGCATTGTGCCCTCCCCATCCCCCTCCTGCTGGCCTCTCCTACTCTCCACTTTTAATGCAGTACACACTCACAACTTGGGGGGTGGTCCGGGGTGGCTTAGGACTCTGGATCAGGACAGGTTGCAGAGTATCCATCCTCTGTTGCCCTTCAGCCCGCCCCTTGCCGCCTCACCTGCAACTTTTAATGCACCACATTACACTCAGGTGTGCACTCAAACGTGGTGTAGGGTGAATGTTTCCTCATCTGGGATTGAGGAAACATAGTAATAGGGTATTAACGGTGTTACAACATTTCATGGCCAGGTGGCAGGTGGGCCCTCATGCCCGGTGCCCTTGGGGTTTGTCCTGGGTGCCTTGGGGGTGTCGGTTGTCGTCCCCTCTTGGTCCTTGGGTCAGCGTGTTTCTCTGTGGCCCTGGCGGCTCTTCTGGGGGGCCTCCGGGTTCTCCCGCTCCCTGCGATGGGGGGCGCTTGGCCAACCGGGCCTTGCTGGGCTACTTTTCCTGCTGTGGGCTTCGGTGTCCATCACACATGCATGTTTGTTCAGGGCTTTCCAGCTCCTGTCGAGTCCCACCATTGAGATCTAGCAAGACCCACCAGAATGTGCTGAGTCACTCTTCAGTCTTCATACTAAACTCATGCCCTCTAAGCATTCCTCCCTCACTCGCGTCCTCAGGCAGCCTACTTTATACTATCAGTTTGATTCCTTGTGTTGTTGTGTGTGTGTTGGATGAGGGTTGGTTGCCAGGAATAACACAGCAGCTTACACTCATGCATTCTAATAGCACTGCCTGCCTGTCAGAACTCTCCCCACGTCGTCTAGTCTTGTCCGGTCTGTCGTCTGTTTCCCCCTCAGTTCACTGCGGTGCAGCACTGCCCTCTCTGGCACATGTCAGGAAAATCCACTAAAGAATGACAGCTTAGCTTCCAGAGAGGGCCGGTGATGGTCACACACACGTATAATATGTTAAGATATTTTACTGCAAGACTAAAATATGCATCAGTCTCATAAAAGGCTGACATCTCCTACTGTGGTGTTAAACCATGAGACTAAATGCAGACAAAAATGTAGTTATTAGTACTGTAATCATTAATTAAAGGTATACTACGCAGCAATTATCACACAGAGATAGACAGATTTTTTGGATTTTTTAAATCAACTTCGTTTGCCACTCTTAACTGTGCACAATGTACAAGTAAATGCATAATGAATTATATCAAAAACACTTCTGTAAATAAATAACTAAATTACACAAGCACATCTCCATAAATTGGTTTTCCGTGACAAAAGAACCCTCTCAAAAGCCCAGATCTGTTGGAACGAGTCCAGGTCCACGTGCAGCTTTATAAAAGCTAAAATCAACCAACAGTCTGGATTTGACCATTTTGTGCGCAAAGTAACACCATCAACATTCAGCCCCTCCTCAACCTGCCTGTCCTGAAACAAAGTTTAAAACCTGGCATTTGTGCTTGTGGTGGCAAAAACCACAAATAAAAACCTGCATTTTAAAAACCTCTCCACATGTGGTGAAAACAGTTTGTAAAAACGGACTCCTCCACAGATGTATTAATGACAGACACAAAGGAGTTACCTGCTATGGTCCCATAGAGGATTCTCCACTGCAAAACTGCATGTCTCTTAGTGAGTGGAGGTTTTTACAGAGACCTCCGTGAGGGTCTTTTTCTGGGGTCCAGACCTGAGTAACTCCTCCATGAACCTTCTCGCTGACTGAACGCAGCATATCCACTTTTTCCTCGTTTTCTAAATTGCTACTTTGGCCAGTCCTGAAATGAAATTCATTAGTGTGTGTACAGACCTTTTCCTGACAAAGTAGTGTGGACTATAGATAAACAGACAAGGAGAAAAGTGTTGGACAGCAGGATGTCCTCTCATCCTGCCACTGTCCCACAGCAGAAGAGACAGCCAGGGAAGGAAAGATGTACTCATATTCATCGTTTCATTGGTCAGATCTAGGAGGGAAACCACACAGACAGGAAGTGAAGTGATCTGAAACAAGAGGAGAAGTGAGTAACAAAGTAAAACAGGAAACACAAACATGAAGGACTGAAATGAAAGCATGACCTTGGACACATCAGGTGTGACACATGGTACCTGTAACTGTTTACAGTGTACCACATTTTAAGCAAACGTTATATAATGTACATATGTTAAGACTTTTACTAGCAGCAATATTACATCCAAAGACAAACTATTTTTCATCCAATCTCCAGTTGCAATGTTGTTTTAGAAACATGAACCCACAAATTACCAAAGCATAATTCAACCAGTAATAATATATATTTATAAAGGTTTATGTGTAATTTTACAATTGCAGGTAAAAACAAACTTTGAGGTTCTTGGCACTTCGTAGTTTACACTATCCGCCCTCTTCTCTAACAAAGAGAAACGCTCGCCTCTCGTCCTAAAATGATCCTAAAATGGAGACTAGAGCACTTCCTTGTTTTCTGAATGAAGTACACCAGTTGAAGCAGCGTCGCTGTGCTTCACCAATCAGCGACAGTCATCCCTGCAAACCCCACCCCCAAAAGGCTCTGAATGTTTGAGGAAAGCTCCTGCAGTCAAAAAGGGGCTCGTGATGACCCCTGTGTTTAGGTCCTGCTTCACATGATTCCTAAATAACAGCGAAGCTATGAAAATGCAGCCGTTTTCCCCCCATTTCGTCCTATCGACTGACCTCTTTCCCGTGTTTGCTGGTCTCGTCTCCACAGGCTCCTATGACCACCCAGGAGAGCGTGCTGGGCATGCTCAGTGTGATGTCGTCACTCAGCAACAAAGACTGTGGGATGCTTCTGGACTGGCAGGGCAAACCAATCCCCTGGTAGAGGTCACCATGCCAACCACACCGGGCCTACCAAACCAATCATTTTATCTAATTAATATATATACAACAATGATAATATGGTGGAAAAATACATACAATTGATTCATTCATTCATCTTACTGATTGCAAAATGAAAACTGTATGCCCAAGTTGCACTACGGCTTTGTAGTACATTAAAAGGTCGGTTCAATTATCACATGACCACATGTATGTTACTGTGTTGAGAGTTGTCATTCGTCCTGTCCATACTGGCTATGAAGCAAGTCCTCCTGACTCCTGAATTATGGATAATAATTCAAGGGAGTATCTGCCAAAGGCATAGATGTTGTAGTGTGAATGTGTTTCATGGTCAAGGTCAACTTTATTATCAACATGTCATAAAAAACCCTATTTGAGTGCAGAGTGGATAGGGTGGGCTACAGCCTATTTACCTCTCGTTTAGAAGTCGAATTGAAAAGACTCGTGGTACCTCGTTGCTCTAATGCTTTGCAGCAGGAATCTGCTGTTTGATCTGCTGCTCCTTTTGAGTTCCTGATGGAGAGGATGGGTCGGATCACTGAGGATCTGATCAACTTGTTTTAGGATAAGGTCCCTATACAGCTATGCTGCAGACAACTGATCGATCCCAATGATCCCACTTGCTGTCTTGATCATGTGCGACAGTTTGATCATTCATATTACCAAATGTGCACATCAGACCGGATGACAGAACACTCAGTATAATAAAACATTTAAATAATTCAACGCTCAACTCTAAAATAATTCGAACAGCCTCTGTTGTAGTTTATTAGACTTACTTTGTGCACATAGACTGAATTTTAAGTGGTCATCAGTTTCAACTCCAAGGTGTTTGTAACTCGAGACCAGCTCAACTAATTCTCCCTAAATCTTGGCAGGAGGAACTGGTCTCTTATTCTGACTAAAATCTATAACCATCTGTTTCGTTTTGTTGATGCTGACCTCCAGAAAATTTAAAAATCTGATCAATGCTGTGTCGTCTGCATATTTAAAATAAGCTGAAACAGATGTGTGACAGTCGTTGGTATACAAAGTATAAGGGGGGGGGGGGGTGGTGGTGGTCTCAATGGGGTCTAGAGAAGATGAGACATTTTGACATGATCTTTACGTTAGGGACAACTCCCGTGTCTATTGACCACTTGAACGGCCTCTGAAAAGGCCGTGACAACTGATCCGCACATGCCCGTAGTGCCCTGCAACTAATACCGTCTGGTCCGTGGGCTTTGGGAGGGTTTACACGTCTAAAATGTCACCTGACATCATCTATGGAAATGTTGATGTCTGATTGCACCATGTCCCTTACTTCCATAACAGCCTTATCCTGCTCTAATTTAAAATCCTCTGAATCAAATCTACAAAAATATTATTTAAATCATTTGCCATATCAAGGTCATTATCAACCATCATGCAGTGACTCTCAGGTTTATGTCCTGTGATTGTAGCTCTTGCCATACTTTCCTCTTTTAAAATACAACTCTAATTTAAGTTTACATGCTGTTTTACACAATAATAGTGCTTTTAATCTTTTTTTCTGCACTAACTTCTTTTCCTCTTTGCTTCCTCTTTTGCACATTTTCTCATGAAGATGTTGCTTTAGCTCTGGGGTGAACCAAGGCTTATTCGAAAAGACCTTGAGAGTCTTTTAATAATTATGTCCTTGCAGAATTTTATGTATCCTGAGATATGAAGCACTGCGTCATTGATGTTATCAACTTTTAACCTCCAACTTTTTAGGCTTTACTCTACATAAGAGGAGCTTATAGGTGGGCGTCAGCCTGACCATGCTGTGATTTCTTAGAATAGAAGGCATCCTGTATGTTTAAACATTCTAGGAGACATATTATGAAATCTTGAGCTGCTTAGGATTCAGTGGAGCTAAAATCGTATTTTTGATATATCGCATATAAGTACAAAAGCAATAAAAACAATTAATATTTTGCTTACATTGTTAGATAATGACCTGAAAAAATACATTTTACTCCTCACTTAACACATTTTGCTTTAAGGAACCATCTTTATTGATTTTGTCTGGCATGAAGTGTACCATTACCTTAAGTAAGTAACTCTTTTAAAAAGGTGTGAAATTTCTGCCAATGACAACTTAGTATTTATTACTTATTATCATTGTCAACCTTGGATAGGCGTATCTGGAAAGCTAAAGCCACTTTGGGGATTTATGCCTGTGCTAATTACTGTGTCTGTGAAATCAAGATCCCATCCCCGTCAGTGTCAGAGAAAAGAAGCAGGTTTAATTTCATTTTTCACCTTTTCTCTAATACATGCCTCTTACAAAACAACCTACATATAGTTTTCCAAAAAAGCAACTGAGAGGGCACTGAAATCATCTTTAATAACTGCAGTAGTGGACCTGTACAGTTATGTGGACATCTCTTGGCAGCAGTGTCGCGTGCTCTGGTGGACTGACATCGACTTATTGAGTGGCAGGCGGTAACACAGTGCTCCAACACACAGGCAACACGT